>CM055119.1:15106731-16306731 GCA_029206835.1 Rana muscosa | reverse complement strand
GTTAGCCCAATTTTTTTGTATAATGTGAAAGATGCTGTTACGCCGAGTAAATAGATACCTAACATGTCACGCTTTGAAATTGTGCACACTCATGGAATGGCGCCAAACTTCGGTACTTAAAAATCTCCATAGGCGACGCTTTAATTTTTTTTACAGGTTACTATTTTCGAGTTACAGAGGAGGCCTAGTGCTAGAATTGTTGCTCGCACTCTACTGCACGTAGCGATACCTCACATGTGGGGTTTGAATGGTGTTTACATATGTGGGCGGGACTTATATGCGTGTTCGCTTCTGAGCGCGAGCTACTGGGGACAGGGGCGTTTTAAATTTTTTATTTTTCCTTTTTTCCTTTTCCTTTTTTTTTTTTTACTATTTTATTTTTATTTGACACTTTTTTTACATATTTTTTTTTTAATCACTTTTATTCCTATTACAAGGAATGTAAACATCCCTTGTAATAGGAATCATTGTGACAGGTCCTCTTTATGGAGAGGTGGAAGGAGTATGGGGATTGCACCTGTGAAGATGAGCTGTGTGTCTGCTGGGAGCTTTTAAAAGATTCAGCAAGGGCTCTGGAAGTTCCCTCTACAAAGCTGTATGTTTGCAGCTGTCTGCCATCCACCCAGAATTGAAAACTGAAAAGTGTTTTCCCTTGCCTAAATTGCTTTGCTATTGCTATTTCCGCATTGGGCTTGGAGATTTGGTGCTATCAACTGCTCTGGATTGCTGGACATTTATGTGTGAACCGCCAGCTGGGATTCCATCTCCACGGGGATACATATACAAAGCCTGAGTTGACCCTATAGACGTATGTTTATCGGGTCCACTCATTCCGGTAAGCCTCCTTTTCATGCAGTGGTGGTCATCCTATAGTCACCTGAATTTCCATTGAAGTCACCAATTTATTTTGGATGGTTCATCTGTTTTTTCACTGTTAGAGACTTTATCAGCACGTTTTTTACATTGATTGACTTTTTATCATTTATCACTCCAGCACTTGGGTGTTATTCAACGTTTATTTTTTATTTTTCATTTATCACGTATAGCGCTACATTTTTTGTATATCATTCAGATATCCCACCTCAAAGTCAAGGACGTCATATGACGTCCTTGGTGGAGAAGTGGTTAAAGGTGACCATACACTGCAATCAGATTTAGTGCAAGAGCCTGTTTGAGCTCCTATAATTTGAATTAATTGTTCAAGTGAGTCTTCCTATTACCTATTTTGCCTAAATATCAAGTTATACAGAGATTGGCCAATCATATTGCCTAGTGCATAACCATCTTAAGTGCAAAATTTGGAATGCAGATATGCCATGACCCACTTGTATTTTTCAAATGAAATTCTTTGGGCATTATACAAGGCACATGAGTATACACCTTTTTTCAAGACATGCTAGAGTGGCCAGGAATCTTCAAACTACTGTACGGCCCTCCAGCTATTGTGGAACTACACGTCCCATGAGGCCTTGTAAAACTCTGACATTCACAGACATGAATAGGCATGATGGGATTTGTAGTTCCTGAACAACTGGAGGGCCATAGTTTAAAGAAGCCTGTGCTAGACCATTATTATGCCTCCAGAATTGGGAGTGTGGCATCTACCCAACTTCTCTCTGCTGGTGGACACAAGAACCTACATCTATAGATATAGATATATATAGATAAAGATATATATACAGTGGGTACGGAAAGTATTCAGACCCCCTTAAATGTTTCACTCTTTGTTATATTGCAGCCATTTGCTAAAATCATTTAAGTTCATTTTTTTCCTCATTAATGTACACACAGCACCCCATATTGACAGAAAAACACAGAATTGTTGACATTTTTTCAGATTTATTAAAAAAGAAAAACTGAAATATCACATGGTCCTAAGTATTCAGACCCTTTGCTGTGACACTCATATTTAACTCAGGTGCTGTCCATTTCTTCTGATCATCCTTGAGATGGTTCTACACCTTCATTTGAGTCCAGCTGTGTTTGATTATACTGATTGGACTTGATTAGGAAAGCCACACACCTGTCTATATAAGTGTTAAAAAGATTTTCTTTAATCTAATATCTAATATTCATTTACTAACAATATTAACACATGAATGAATGGATTTGGGTCTTTGAGAATAATGGACTTGAATACATTTAAAATATTTATATTTGTGTCTGGATATGGAAAAGTGAAATATATAAACTTTTAGAATTGTGTAAGTATATAGTTTGTTTTAAGCTTCAAGTGGTAAGCTCAAACATGTGTTCATAATTAGGCTTCTACCATCCTCCCATGATGAGAAGAAAGATCTCATATTACTTTAGATGTAAAAGTATTTTAGCTAAGATTATAAGTTCTTAAATATTGCTATATTTCTTGATTAGGATATTAATAAGAATGTTTGGTTTTTAATGTATCCATAGTGTAATATTTAGTATTTGACTCAGATATGTAGTAATATTATTACAAGTTGAATAATGCTCATTTTTAGCTACTCACATAGTTCACAGCCCCACCCGTAAGAATTTTAGACACTGAACAACTAAGATTATATTTGAAACTTGCGGGCTTCATGAAACGTTAAATCATTCCTTCGAAAGAAGGTGGGGCTCAGATTTGAGGGGTGAAAAGCTAGTGACTGTTAGATTTTTAGGCAGACTTGGGCTGACATGCGGTCTCTCTTGAATGCTACACACACATCTGCTAGCTGACGCTGGAACTCTGATTCACACAGAAGAAGCTGATTGAGCTATTCACACACACACACAAAGATATTCATTTGATTCAATCTTCAAGAATAAGATACATATCTATGCTATTTTTTATATTCTACAATTGATGATACATTCATGTGACATTTTATATTTTATTATTAAATCAATTTTGGAGTTTTTACACGAGAACGGAACAGATTTTCTTGGAATTTTTCTCATCAATATGAATTATTGAATATCGATTATTAATACAATATTAGCGAAATACCGTTTTATTTCAATGGCGAGCCTTTAGCCACAATCGTTCTGCCCAAATATCGAACGTTTTTGAATTATTTCTCCTATCGCTTGCCGAGAGGGAAAACAAGCATTGATTATGCAGACAAGCTTCAAGGAGAAATAAAAACGATTGAACTTTCGGCATCATCGAATGAATCTGGAAACATAGAAGTATTCGTGAGAAGTTTGCACACGTAAGAAAATCCTGTTTCTTGATGACGTAATTTCCCGTGAAGAGAGGGAAAGACTGCGTTACATGGAAAAAGTCATCCTACATTGGTAAGTAATGGATTTTATTAATGAATTATCTAGTGAGAGTAATTTAGAATTCAAAAATCTGTCAAAATTTGTTAAAGATGATGAATTATGGTGTTACATGTTCAATGAATGTTTACAAGCTAATATTGAGATACAAAAATCTAAATTTACTTTTAAGAAATTCAGCAAACAGATTAGAAATTTGATTAAGCTTGTAAAAGTTTTTGATGCAATGATTTTAGAAGCTCCGGAAAGGAATATGTGTACAACAGGGAAAACAGAGGACAATAGATTATGTACTAATTGTTCGAGTTTGACTGAACGAATAGATGATTTGCAAAGTGCACTTCAAATAAAAGATATTCAGTTGTTTGAGTTACAGAATAATGTAATGTCTAAAGCAGAGTCAAGCTACAGTAATGTTAGTGTTGATTCTAAGCAGGAGTCTACACAAAAGAAAGATGGTGAACTCAGAATTGCCACGTGTATGGCCACACCCAGATATGATGAGATACACGTCACAGACAGAACACAGGAAATAGGAAATGCTTATTGCTTTCAGAGTAAGGAAAATGGACATATACAAAAAGAATGTATGAAATATAAATTAGATTCACAAAGACAAACTTTGGAATTAGGAAAGGAGGAAAATTTTGAGAAATTTGTTCATCCTTGTCCAAACAATAGGTCGAATGATTTGCCTTATGCCTCAGAGGTCAAACAGATCAGTACATTGACTGTTAATGACAGTTCAATCAATAAGACAAATAATGCTGACAATGAGAGAAATGGATTACTTCCATTGCCTAAATCAAGGAAAAAAGAAGTGTGAACTTCTCCAACATTAAATTATGTTGCTCCAATTTTAATAGATCAGTCTATTTACAGTAATGTTGGAAATGTTTCTACAGCAGTCGCTGACATATCTTCAGATTTTAAGTGGCCACATACAAAGACCAATCTTGTATTGAAAAAATTGGTTCAAACACATAAAAGTCTTTGGAGTCAGACCAAAAGTGACACAGGGTTGTTTAAAGACATTGAAATTGAGATTGAAGGGAAAGACCCTAAACCTCAAAGTCAAAATAAGTTGCCACAAGAATCAATAGGTCCAGTTTCTGACATTGTACAAGAATTTTTACAAAAAGGAATATTAAAGAGAGCACAATCCGTGGTAAATAATTGTATTTGGCCTATCAAGAATGATGATGTGTATGTGTTATCAGTTGATGTAAGATCACTGAATAAATGCATTACAAATAACACACCTATTCTTCCTGATTTAAATTTAATGTCACACATGGATGCCAAGGCCAAGGTATTTTCTGTACTGGAAATCGCCAATGGTCATTTTTCAGTACCATTAACTAAAAGCTGTCAATATAAACTTGCCTTCAGCTTTAATAAAGAAACCTATGCATTCACTAGATTAATTCCAGGATTGGACATTAGTGATGGCATAGTACATGAGAGTTTGCAGAAAGTATTATCAAAATTCTCTAGACCAGAATGTATTTTCCAGCATGTGGACAAGTTTTTGCTGACTACACAAAGTATAGAAGAGCACATCAGTCTTTTGTCAGAATTATTTACTTTGATACAAACAGCAGGGCTGAAACTGAACACGGAACAAGTTCAATTGATGAAGAGTCACGTAACATTCATACATATGCAAATTAGTTATGGGCGGAGAACATTATCACAAGAAAAAGTTAGGAAGATTTCTGCTTTTCCAATTCCAACATCTTACAAGACATTACATCAATTTTTAAAAGAAATAAATTGTTGCAAAGAGTTTTTACGGACATATG
Source organism: Rana muscosa (assembly GCA_029206835.1). Lineage (NCBI taxonomy): Eukaryota > Metazoa > Chordata > Amphibia > Anura > Ranidae > Rana > Rana muscosa. The sequence continues at coordinate 16,301,680 of CM055119.1, read as the reverse complement.
ATGATAAAGTTAAACCATTATTTGATTTGTTGAGACAAAAAGATGGTGTGTTTGATAGATGGGGTTCACCCCAGACAGATGCCTTTGAAATATTGAAAAGGGATGTGCAGAATGCTCATTCATTGAGTACAATTGAAGTTGGCATGTCTATGTCTGTTAGATTGCACACTGATGTATCGGAGAATTCTATTTCAGTTACTTTGTCTCAATTAAGAAAAGGTAATCATAAAATAATAGGATTTTTCTCCAGAGGTTTGACAAATATGGAAAAGACCTTTGATGCACATACTAAGCAATTGTTAAGTGTTTATTTTGCAGTTAAAGTAACAGAAAAGATTGTGAAATCTAGTAAGATCATATTACAGACATCTGATCAATCACTAAAACTTCTTCTAAAGAGAATTAATTCAGGAGAATTATATGACAGATATTGCCCATTTGTTAAAACTTTACAATCTAAATCTATACAGGTAGATTTGATAACAGAACACTTTCAGCAATGTGTACAAAATGATGTTTTTAAACCAAGTGCTGAGAGAGGCTTTAAGCCAGTATTTGTTGATGATATCAAGATTCATTCAGCAGGGTATTCTATGTGCTACTCAAAGAATGTCATTCAGCCAAAGTTCTACAGAAAATGCTGAATTGGAAGATAGAAATTACAGTACAGCATGGAAATTGCGTCTTGTAGTATTTAAAATACACAGAATAATAGTATAAGTAGTATAGGCTAGTCTAAGGTAATTACAAATGTTATTATCAAAATATGTTTTTCATGTCATGATAAAATATTAGGATTATGATGTATAAAATTTATTTTTTCATTCAAAAAATTGATGCTGCATTCTTTTACAGGATCTGACTTAAAAGTCAACAAAAGAAGGGAAATGTAATATTTCTAGACCTTCCAGATGAAAACAAGCCCTTGAAGCTTAAGAATATAGTTCTGGCTGGGAGAAGATGACATAAGATATTCATTCGTCATAATTACTGTTGTCTTTCTATGTTCAATAAAGTTTTGCAACTTTACAGGAGTACAGGAGGAAGAAAAAAGAAAGAAGAATCTCAATACCTCTAATGAGAGGGAAACTTATAAAAACAATTGACTTTTGATTTTTGACGACTGATGATATAATTTTATCCATCAGATATATTGCAGTTTTTATATATCAACTTTTTATGTGACGAGATATGTTTTTCATATCAAGAGGAGATATTTTTTACACACTAATTTTTATAAACACATGTAGTGTACTTTCAGAGTTGAAAGGGTTAAACTTTTTTACAATAGAGTCTAGTTAGTAGGAACATCTGGTGTTAATTAAGACAGAGTACATTTTGCTTAAAGGTACATAAACAAGTTAGGATTAACTTTACATTGTAATATGCATTTAGTTTTAAAATCATCTCACATATATGAAGGAACTGAAGTTAAGAACATATTTTATGTTTAAATTTCGACAAGGTTATTTGAAAGGTTGTATGGTTATATTTGAATATGCTAAACATAATTTGGAGGGAAAATATGAAACATATATTTCTGAAGTGATATTCATACTTCAAAGTACAACAATGTTACATTCATGAATTTAGGAATATTAAGGGGATTGATTTTATGGTAAAAGAAAAAGAAATTAATAAGGTAAAAATATATTTTTATGGTATATGAAGCAAAAGGTTTTCTGAAATCACTTTTTCTTATCTGGAATTAGAATTGAGAATATATTCAAGTCAATTACCTTAAGGTCTATTGGTGAATGAATACAGGATGTGATACGGTTGATTATGAATGTGGATAGGAAAATGAAAGATTGTTAATCAATCATTTTGAGAGGGAAATGTTAAAAAGATTTTCTTTAATCTAATATCTAATATTCATTTACTAACAATATTAACACATGAATGAATGGATTTGGGTCTTTGAGAATAATGGACTTGAATACATTTAAAATATTTATATTTGTGTCTGGATATGGATATGGAAAAGTGAAATATATAAACTTTTAGAATTGTGTAAGTATATAGTTTGTTTTAAGCTTCAAGTGGTAAGCTCAAACATGTGTTCATAATTAGGCTTCTACCATCCTCCCATGATGAGAAGAAAGATCTCATATTACTTTAGATGTAAAAGTATTTTAGCTAAGATTATAAGTTCTTAAATATTGCTATATTTCTTGATTAGGATATTAATAAGAATGTTTGGTTTTTAATGTATCCATAGTGTAATATTTAGTATTTGACTCAGATATGTAGTAATATTATTACAAGTTGAATAATGCTCATTTTTAGCTACTCACATAGTTCACAGCCCCACCCGTAAGAATTTTAGACACTGAACAACTAAGATTATATTTGAAACTCGCGGGCTTCATGAAACGTTAAATCATTCCTTCGAAAGAAGGTGGGGCTCAGATTTGAGGGGTGAAAAGCTAGTGACTGTTAGATTTTTAGGCAGACTTGGGCTGACATGCGGTCTCTCTTGAATGCTACACACACATCTGCTAGCTGACGCTGGAACTCTGATTCACACAGAAGAAGCTGATTGAGCTATTCACACACACACACAAAGATATTCATTTGATTCAATCTTCAAGAATAAGATACATATCTATGCTATTTTTTATATCCTACAATTGATGATACATTCATGTGACATTTTATATTTTATTATTAAATCAATTTTGGAGTTTTTACACGAGAACGGAACAGATTTTCTTGGAATTTTTCTCATCAATATGAATTATTGAATATCGATTATTAATACAATATTAGCGAAATACCGTTTTATTTCAATAAGACCTTACAGCTCACCGTGCATGTCAGAGCAAATGAGAATCATGAGGTCAAAGGAACTGCCTGAAGAGCTCAGAGACAGAATTGTGGCAAGGCACAGATCTGGCCAAGGTTACAAAAAAAATTCTGCTGCACTTAAGGTTCCTTAGAGCACAGTGGCCTCCATAATCCTTAAATGGAAGACGTTTGGGACGACTAGAACCCATCCTAGAACTGGCCGTCCGGCCAAACTGAGCTATCGGGGGAGAAGAGCCTTGGTGAGAGAGATAAAGAAGAACCCAAAGATCACTGTGGCTGAGCTCCAGAGATGCAGTAGGGAGATGGGAGAAAGTTGTAGAAAGTCAACCATCACTGCAGCCCTCCACCAGTCGGGGCTTTATGGCAGAGTGGACCGACGGAAGCCTCTCCTCAGTGCAAGACACATGAAAGCCCGCATGGAGTTTGCTAAAAAACACCCGAAGGACTCCAAGATGGTGAGAAATAAGATTCTCTAGTCTGATGAGACCAAGAGAAAACTTTTTGGCCTTAATTCTAAACGGTATGTGTGGAGAAAACCAGGCACTGCTCATCACCTGTCCAATTCAGTCCCAACAGTGAAGCATGGTGGTGGCAGCATCATGCTGTGGGGGTGTTTTTCAGCTGCAGGGACAGGACGAATGGTTGCAATCGAGGGAAAGATGAATGCAGCCAAGTACAGGGATATCCTGGACAAAAACCTTCTCCAGAGTGCTCAGGGCCTCAGACTGGGCCGAAGGGTTACCTTCCAACAAGACAATGACCCTGAGCACACAGCTAAAATAACGAAGGAGTGGCTTCACAACAACTCTGTGACTGTTCTTGAATGGCCCAGCCAGAGCCCTGACTTAAACCCAATTGAGCATCTCTGGAGAAACCTAAAAATGGCTGTCCACTAGGGATGAGCTCGGTGTTCGAGTCGAACATAAGTTCGACTCGAACATCGGCTGTTCGACCGTTCGGCGAACATCGAACAATTTGGGCCGTTCGCGCCAAATTCGAGTGACGCGAAAGGCCCACAATACACTGCGCCATTGCAGTGCAATCCCGGCGCTGTGATTGGCCAAGCATGCACTGTGACCCCGCATGCTTGGCCAATCACAGTGCCTGGCAGCTAGGAGAGCCATAATTGGCCACAGGTAGGTTGCCTGTGGCCAATTATAGCTCAGGGGGTTTAGCACACGCCCCACACTATAAAAGGCCACCAGCGCGGCGGCCTTGTGTAGTGTGTTCCGGCGCAGGGAAAGAGTTACATAGGCAGGGACAGTGTCAGTGCAATTTGTACCTCAAACTTGTGTGTAGGGAGAGAGAAGGATAGGCAGGGAGAGTGTCAGTGTCATATTCTTTGCTAAACCTTGTGTGCAGGGAGAGAGAAGGATAGGCAGGGGACAGTGTCAGTGTCATATTCTTTGCTAAACCTTGTGTGCAGGGAGAGAGAAGGATAGGCAGGGAACAGTGTCAGTGTCATATTCTTTGCTAAACCTTGTGTGCAGGGAGAGAGAAGGATAGGCAGGGAGAGTGTCAGTGTCATATACTTTGCTAAACCTTGTGTGCAGGGAGAGAGAAGGATAGGCAGGGAGAGTGTCAGTGTCATATACTTTGATAAACCTTGTGTGCAGGGAGAGAGAAGGATAGGCAGTTGACAGTGTCAGTGTCATTGTTGCTAAGCCTCCTGCACCTTATACACCTGAAGTTAGCCAACAGGCATTTGCAGCACTTACAGCGGGCGGAGTGTGCCTCCTGATCATATTACACCTGAAGTTAGCCTGTATTGCTACTTTTTCCTGGTGTGTTACACCAACAGGCATTTGCAGCACTTACAGCGGGCGGAGTGTGCCTCCTGATCATATTACACCTGAAGTTAGCCTGTATTGCTGCTTTTTCCTGGTGTGTTACACCAACAGGCATTTGCAGCACTTACAGCGGGCGGAGTGTGCCTCCTGATCATATTACACCTGAAGTTAGCCTGTATTGCTGCTTTTTCCTGGTGTGTTACACCAACAGGCATTTGCAGCACTTACAACGGGCGGAGTGTGCCTCCTGATCATATTACACCTGAAGTTAGCCTGTATTGCTGCTTTTTCCTGGTGTGTTACACCAACAGGCATTTGCAGCACTTACAGCGGGCGGAGTGTGCCTCCTGATCATATTACACCTGAAGTTAGCCTGTATTGCTACTTTTTCCTGGTGTGTTACACCAACAGGCATTTGCAGCACTTACAGCAGGCGGAGTGTGCCTCCTGATCATATTACACCTGAAGTTAGCCTGTATTGCTGCTTTTTCCTGGTGTGTTACACCAACAGGCATTTGCAGCACTTACAGCGGGCGGAGTGTGCCTCCTGATCATATTACACCTGAAGTTAGCCTGTATTGCTGCGTTTTCCTGGTGTGTTACACCAACAGGCATTTGCAGCACCTACAGCAGGCGTAGTGTGATTCCTGCAAAATATACTCCTGAAGCTAGGCCTTATTGCTGGTTTTCCCATTTCCCTGCAGGCCATTAGAATGTCTGGAAGGCAAACAAGGAGAGGCAGACAGTCAGGAGCCAATAAAAGAGGGCAAGCAGGCTCTGTGTCTAGAGACAACAGTGCTGGTCGTGGACGCGGTGCATCGCCATCAGCACGTGCCATGGGACACGCTTGTCCTTCTTTTCGGCAGCTGGATGTGTTGAGCCGCATCATGCCGAAGACTTGGTAGAGTGGATGACCAAGCCCTCCTCATCCTCCTCATCCTCTCTCACCCAGGCTCAGGGTACTGGCAAAGCAGCTGCCAAAGCGTCCTCTTCCCTGGTATCAATGTCATCATCAGTCACTCCTTCCCTAGACCAACCATGTCCTCCTGAGGAGTCCCTCGAACTGTTTGAGCACAGTGTTGGGTACATGCTCTAGGAGGATGCCCAGCGTTTCGAAGGGTCTGATGATGATACCCAGCTAGAGGAAGGCAGTAGCGTGAGAGCAGAGAGAGGGGATGCTCAAGAAGGACACCAATCTGGCAGTCATGTTCCAGCAGCTGCAGCATACTGCCAGATTGGCTCCAGTGATGAGGAGGGAGGGGATGATGAGGTCACTGACTCCACGTGGGTGCCTAATAGGAGAGAGGAGGAGGAGGATGAGGAGGAGGCACATCTCCAACGAGGCAGGATGCCCTCGGGGGGCCAGCGTAAGGGCAGCACACCGACGGAATCACACCGCAGAGCTCCGCCTGTGCAGGGCGCTGCCTCTGCCCGTTATTCAAAAAGTTCTTTGGTGTGGGCCTTTTTTGAGTCAAGTGCATCAGATCGCACAGCTGCTGTTTGCAACATATGTCTCAAGCGTATATCGCGTGGCCAAAACATCACCCGCTTGGGCACCACATGCTTGACCAGACATATGTTGACCTGCCATGCAGCTCGTTGGCAAGCCTACCTTAAAGACCCACACCAAAGAACAAAGCGGACCTCTCCTTGCACCGCATCAGCTGGGATCTCCAACCCCACTATACCTTCAGTCCTCTCTGAAACCTGCACTGAGAGGAATGAAGGTGTAGAATTAGGTGTGTCACAGCCAAGTACTTGCGGGCACTCTGCAAGCAGTACACCGACGTCCGATTCTAGCAGGCAAATTTCCCTGCCCCAGCTGCTGGACCGTCGAAAGAAGTTCACTCCCAGCCATCCACATGCCCAGCGGTTGAATGCTAGCTTGGCTAAATTGCTAGCGCTTCAACTGCTGCCTTTTCAGTTGGTAGACTCAGCCCCCTTCCTTGAGTTTGTGCAATGTGTGGTTCCTCAGTGGCAGGTTCCCAAACGCCACTTTTTCTCACGGAAGGCGATTCCGGCTCTCTACCGGCATGTGGAAGGCAATGTCTTGGCCTCGCTGGACAGGGCGGTCAGCGGTAAGCTGCATATTACCGCTGACTCATGGTCCAGCAGGCATGGACAGGGACGAAAAAAGTGGGGGGAACTCCCGCGCTGCCCTAACATAAACTAAATAAATAACCAAAAAAGGGGGGGGGAAGGGGCACTGCTGCTGAACACCTGTGAATCCAATTCAGGGAAACTAAAAGCAATATAAAACAGTGATGGAGTTAAGCGCTGTGTTTAAACAAAGAAAAGGAGGGAAAAGTGGGAATAGTGTGACTGATAACACACTCAATCAAAATACGTGTATATAATGTGACCTTACTATGAATAAATTGGCTAGGTAAGTAGAGGAACCCCAATCCTTTACTATCCACATCCATCCATCCTGGCCAATTGTGAATAATCCGAAACAACTATAATAGTAGTGAGTCATCCAAAAAGGTGTACTAGTACATAAAAAAGTCCACAAAAAATACACAATACAATTATCGAAAGAAATTATATATATAAGTGTGAAAAAATCCAAAAAAGAGTCCAGTTTACAGCATACAATTTCAAAGTGAATATACAGTGATTCCCATCACCAAAGTGAACTAGTACATAAAATGAAAAGATGGCATACACATCAGTATGATGTTCCAAATACTGATCTCTCTTCAGTGCTCCACCTCTGTGCCTGCAAGCAGCTTACCTTGTTGCTAATAAAGTTTAGCATAGACAGGTCACAGGGCGTTGAGGACTGGTAAGCAGAGGTTATGGCAGTGTTGGCCTCCTTCCTATGGTTGTAATCCTCTCAAGCGTCATACATAGATGCAGAAAGAGAAAAGCCAATATAGTGTAGTTCCGCTACTGCCTCGAGGCACAAACAGACGCCAGATATACACTCACTTAGAAGGAGAAACAATATGGGACCGTCTCCACGCGCGCTGAACTCGTCGTCCCTCAAGGTGTCAGTGGCTCTGTGTGGCTCTCCAAACAGTAGGGGATCTCAGTAAGTGGTGGCAATCAAGTCGTGGCAATCAATGCAATACAAAAGAAATGGCAGACATCGCATAATCCCGTATAAAAAGTTATTTATTAAAAAAGAAAACAATATGTAACACTCACATATAAGATGAAGAAAGAAGGCAGAGTATCCTACGAGTACCTCACTCGTCTGCCTATTCTAATCCTGGCGTGTCAGCGAATCTCAGTGGCAGGTTCCCAAACGCCACTTTTTCTCACGGAAGGCGATTCCGGCTCTCTACCGGCATGTGGAAGGCAATGTCAATGCCTCGCTGGACAGGGCGGTCAGCGGTAAGGTGCATATTACTGCTGACTGATGGTCCAGCAGGCATGGACAGGGACGTTACCTTTCTTTCACGGCCCATTGGGTCTCTCTTTTGGCAGCTGGGAAGGATGCAGGACAAGGTGCAGTAGTGTTGGAGGTTGTTCCACCGCCACGCCTCCAAAATGCTACTACTGGTTGTGACACACCTCTCTCCTCCACCCCCTCCTCTTCTTCTTCCTCCATGGCCTCTTCCTGTGCTTTGTCCTCGGAACCAGCGGTGCTCCGTAGGCGTTCAAGGGGCTACGCAAGTACGCAGGCAAAAAGATGCCATGCCATGCTTGTGCTGGTGTGTTTGGGGGACAGGAGCCACACTGGGGCAGAGGTTCTGTCTGCTCTGCAGGGGAAGGCCGAGAGGTGGTTGACGCCACGCCAGCTTAAGCCAGGAATGGTAGTTTGCGACAATGGCACCAACCTCCTCTCCGCTCTCCGACAGGGACAACTGACCCATGTGCCCTGTGTGGCTCACGTCCTTAACCTGGTGGTGCAGCGGTTCTTGGGCAGGTACCCGGGCTTACAGGATGTCCTGAGGCAGGCCAGGAAAGTCTGTGTGCATTTCTGCAGATCTTATAATGCCAGTGCTCGCCTGGCTGAGCTGCAAAAGGAGTTGAACCTGCCCAAGAACCGCCTTATATGTGACATGCCCACCAGGTGGAACTCAACGTTGGCCATGCTGCAGCGGCTGCACACGCAGCAGAGGGCCATCAATGAGTACCTGTGCGACTATGGCACCAGGACAGGGTCAGGGGAGCTTGGGTTTTTTTCACCACGCCAGTGGGGCATGATCAGGGATGCATGCACTGTCCTGGCACCATTTGAGGAGGCCACGAGGATGGTGAGCAGTGACAGTGCATGCATTAGTGACACTGTACCTCTTGTCCACCTGTTGGAACATACGCTGCGTGGAATAATGGACAGGGCACTTGAGGCAGAACAGAGGCAGGAAGAGGAGGACTTCCTTGCCTCTCAAGGCCCCCTTTACCCAGACAGTGTTCCTTCTGTCTCACCCATCGCACAGGAAGAGGAGGAGGAGCATTGTGTCAGCATGGAGGTGGAGCCTGGCACTCAGCATCATCAGCAGCAGTCTTTTAGGGATGATTTACAGTCCCAAGAAACCAGTGGACTTGTACGTGGCTGGGAGGAGGTGGCTGCGGATCATGTTGTCCTTAGTGACCCAGAGGACTCCGGACCGAATGCCTCAGCTAACCTACGCTGCATGGCCTCCCTGATCCTGCAAAGTCTGCGGAAGGATCCTCGTATTCTTCGGATCAAGGAGAGGGACCATTACTGGCTGGCCACTCTCCTTGATCCACGGTACAAGGGTAAGGTTGCGGACCTTATCTTACCATCGCAGAGGGAGCAGAGGATGAGACAACTCCGGGAGGCCTTGCAGAAAGGTCTGTGCAACGCGTTCCCAAAGACTGGGAGGTTACAAACTCCTGGTCCTGGACAACGAGTTGCTGAGGCTTCGGTCAGTCAAAGAAGGAGCGGTGGGGAAGGTGGCCGTCTGACCGATGCGTTCAGACAATTCTTTAGTCCGCAGCCCCAAGGTATGATCAGTTCCAGCAACCATCGCCAGCGTCTGATATACATGGTGCAGGAATACCTAGGGGCAAGGTCAGACTTGGACACCTTCCCCACCAAAAATCCTCTGGCTTACTGGGTCTTGAGGATGGATCACTGGCCAGAGCTTGCACAGTATGCAATTGAGCTACTGGCCTGTCCTGCATCCAGCGTTCTTTCAGAACGCACATTCAGTGCTGCTGGAGGATTTGTCACGGATCACAGGGTGCGCCTGTCCACCGACTCTGTTGATCGACTGACCTTCATAAAGATGAACCAGTCTTGGATCACCACCAGCTACCAAACACCTGAAGCTGATATAACAGACTAATTTATTTTCAAATGTCACATCCCTTCAAGACTGATGCTGATGCTGCGAGACTGTCCTGTTATGTTGACTGACTATCCTCCTCCTCCTCAATGATCCGATTGATGATGATAGCTTGGAAGAACATTTTTGTTTCTGGGTGCCGCCACCAGTGGCTAAGGCCCAATTTTTCAGCCCCTGTTTAACAGGGGCGTGTTATTACAATTTTTTATGCAATGCTTTGCAGCAGGGCTCATTCCTGCACTCCAACTAGAGTATCTGGGAGAGGTTGCAGTGTCGTGGCACCAGCACCAGTGGCTAAGGCCCAATTTTTCAGCCCCTGTTTAACAGGGGCGTGTAATTACAATTTTTGATGCAATACTTTGCAACAGGGCTCATTGCTGTGCTCCAAGTACAGTATCTGTGAGGGGTTGCAGTGTTGTGGCACCAATGCCTAAGGCCCAATTTTTCTGCCCCTGTTTAACAGGGGCATGTAATTACAATTCTTGATCTAATAATTCACAGCAGGGCCCATTCCTGCGCCCACCAAGAGTAACTGTGAGGCCTTACAGTGTTGTGTCAACACCACCACCACCACCAAAGGCCCATTTTTTCAGCCCCTGTTCAACAGGGGCATGCAATTACAATTCTTGATCTAATAATTCACAGCAGGGCCCATTCATGCGCCCACCAAGAGTAACTGTGAGGGCTCACAGTGTTGTGGCAACACCAAAATGTAAGGGGAAAATTTCAGCTGAGTATATACGGCAGGCCCCTACTTTCAAACATCCAACTTACAAACGACTCCTCCTTGCAAACGGAAGGATACAACAGGAAGTGAGAGGAAATTTACCCCTAGGAAGGCAAATTCTCTCCTGTAAGAGTTAATATGGGAAAAAAAGTGTCTCCTCTCCACTGATGCTTTATCACCAATTCTTGTTTCAATAAAAAAAAAAAAAAATTTCAAAAAACATTTGTCATTAGGACGGAAAGTGAGGTGAACTGTTCTGAACAGGTGCACACTGCACAGACAGCAAAACAAATGTTACAGGGGTGATAACCCTTCCCTATGTTTTCCAAAAAGCTTAAAAATAGATTTTTTGGCTGGAGCTACACTTAAACAATGTACCTGTTCAAAATTACAAACAGATTCTACATAAGAACAAACCTACAGTCCCTGTCTTGTATGCACCGCCTGTATACGGCTGTTCAGAGTATATAGGGCCTTTTTTATTTTGTGTGCGGGGTTCCCCTTAATATCCATACAAGACCCAAAGGGGCTGGTAATGGGCTGGGGTAGTGGGGGGGGGGGGCTGTGATGGGGTAGCTATGCCATTTTTCTTAAAGATTTTCATCCATATTACCGGGACCAGACATTACATTAAAGCCGCAAGCAGTTTTAAATGGCTTTTTTTCCTTTAGAAATGTAATTTTGTGCAGGGACAGTTCTAAACACGGGAAACACGTGGCACTTCACAGGCATACTTTAGACACCCCCCAGGTACGATATTTAAAGGAATATTTGACTTTTTTTTTTTCACTTTATGCATCATTAAAATGACTGCTCCCGAAAAACGGCCGTTTTTAAAACTTTTTTTTGGATTGATACATGTCCCCTGGTGCAGAACCCGGGTTCCCAAACCCTTTTTAGGACAATACCATTCATAATAGTTGTTATAATTCGCACTTTAGATTTCGAACATTCGCATCCATTGTATTTAATAGGGTTCTAAAGTTCCTGCGAACTTTCGGTCCGTTCGCGGGTTCTGGTGCGAACCGAACCCGGGGGTGTTCGGCTCATCACTACTGTCCACCAACGTTTACCATCCAACCTGACAGAACTGGAGAGTATCTGTAAGGAGGAATGGCAGAGGATCCCCAAATCCAGGTGTGAAAAACTTGTTGCATCTTTCCCCAAAAGACTCGTGGCTGTATTAGATCAAAAGGGTGCTTCTACTAAATACTGAGCAAAGGCTCTGCATACTTAGGACCATGTGATATTTCAGTTTTTCTTTTTTAATAAATCTGCAAAAATGTCAACAATTCTGTGTTTTTCTGTAAATATGGGGTGCTGTGTGTACATTAATGAGGAAAAAAATGAACTTAAATGATTTTAACACATGGCTGCAATATAACAAAGAGTGAAAAACTTAAGGGGGTCTGAATAATTTCCGTATCCACTGTATATATATATATATATACACACACACACACACTGAAGCAGGAAGCAATATACATCGGCCCGGAAGAGAATCTGTACACAGGAACTAGGTGTGTGTTTTGAGGCCAAATCATTTGGACATACACACAAACACCACCCCATGTAAAAATAAATTAAAAATTATCCTAATTGGCAAATAAGGATCATCTCTTCCTCAGAACAATGAGCGGGGCATGGTGGTGGGAAGAAATTAGCAGCAGTACAAGTAACTTCCTGGAGGGGCGTGATGTTATTCTTGTGTGCTGGCCACCGCTTCCGGGGACCAGATATGCTCCAAGGGGAAATGCGCACACAGCGGTTGCGCATTAAGGTGCAGGCCTATAACTTTATTGGCGAATAATAGGAAAGCAGATGCAGATTTCCAGGACTGGACTAACAAATGTTTCTATTAAACAAGGTCTAAATGGGCCATTGACATTCATCACAGTTTAACTTAGGAATGTGTCTTTGCAAAGTTAAATTAAATCAAATGCTTTCTTAATTTTGCTTGGGGATATAGTGCAGAGGGATTTGAAGTCTTTTTTCCCCCAAATCAATGTTTATTGTATATATAAGTGTAGCGGCCTCACCCTCTCTCCAACTTCTTCATCGGTTACACGCCAACTCATGTCTAGGGGTTCCTGGGTTGTGAGAGTGAGATGCGCCACGGCCCATGTCCTCCCCATTGTAGTAGGGAGGTGAAGGCCACTTCCTGATGTTTCCTCGGGCCGGTGTGTTCTGTGAATGCACTGAGTCTGTAATTGCAAGCTCACCAGCCTCCCCTTTGCTTCCAGTAACTGGAGTTCACACACCGGAGAAAGGTCCAACACTTGTTTATTTGACACTCCAATACGCAAAGCACAATAAACAGTTCTTTTGCAGCCAACTGGTTGGGACCTATAAACTTGCCAACGGTGGGCCGAGCAGATCGAGGCACTTCCTAAAGTTTCAGTTCTATGCCACTGTACTATGACCAGCGGCGCCTAAGCCAATCCGGCTGTTACAGAACAGGAAGGATGGGGTCTCTTCCAGCAACCCCTATGAACAGCAATGGAGCCCTCTTCGATGCGCTGTGGCCCCTATCAGGGGGATGTGTCCCCCCAAGAGAGTTCCCAGAGGCCCACTGTCACCGGGTTGGTGCTGCTCCGGGTCTCCAGTGGGTAACCTCTCCGGCCTCCTCACCTCAGGTACGAGTCCCTCCGCTCAGGGACCCTCGGACAGTCCACCCTAGCGGGACCCAGTCGAAGGTACTGGGCCCCAGGCCTCCTCGACAGTACCTCACCCCAGGCTGAAGGTGCCTGGGATGGACGCCAACATGACTCCGGACCAGGCCATGGGCACCTGGACCAGACTCCTGGATCTCCAGCACCCAGGCCTAAGGTGCCTGGGTGCGGGCCGCAGCCCTCTTCCTCCGAGGACCTCCTTCTCCGCAAGACGACGACCTCGTGGTGAGGGCGTCTCCCCCTTTTATCTCCTCCCTTCAACGGCCCGGCGGGTTCCCCGCCCCAGCCATACCATCTCCGGGAAGAGACCAAACAGGGAGCACTGCAGGGGATGATTCCACCTGAAGCCTGTGGGTACCTCGCCACCCACAGGCAAAGGGGAATATTACATCCTCCAATCCTCCACGAAACAAAAAGGGGTCTGAATCCTAACACAATTATACACCTGGGTCACACTATTGCCCAGGTGTATCCCATCAATTTGAGGACCCCGCTACACACTCCCCCCTGTAATTTGACGCTGGTCCCCAGCGTCAGGTGCACACCCATACCTCCCATAAAGTGGTGGCATGGAGTGAAACCCCTGAAGCAATTCCTCTAAATTTTTTTCCCAAGTGCCAAGACCTGCTCAGGGAATGGGGAACATATAAAACAACTTATGTCATAAAACATTTTTAACATCTGCATAATCACAACCCCTCTCCCACACTGTCTAAGAGCCACCCACTCTCAATGATCTTGACTGACGATTCTCCTGCAGGGGAAAGAAAAACAACATCCTAACATAATTTTGTGTCATTTGGGATGAGTGGGCCCGTCAGCCGAGAGACCCACTCACTCCAACAAGCGAGGCGATGTGTGTGTGAAACATTTTCAGACATTTGTTGCGCAACACTGCCACCTGGTGACAGCGCCGCGGTCATGACACTCAACGAATCTTCGTTCTTCCAGCTTTTCCTACTCTGCCACTATTCCCAAATGTCCTTGCCTTTGGCACATGAAGAAAAGGGGAAACACGAAAACACAACAGTCCCCAAGTCTCCAACGAGAAAAAGAAAAGCCCAAACAAAAACAAAAACAGGGCACAGTCCTGCGTGTCTGGGAATGGCTCTTCCAGAAAGTTCAAGTGCACAAAAGAAATAAACAGGAGTTCTTTTCTCCTATAAGTAAAACTTTGGATCCGGCAGGTACAGGGGTTTCAGGTGTTTGTCAAATGCCTCTATCGAATACTCGACATCTTCTCCTTCTCTTCTGCAAATGACTATCTTGTCAGCATGGATATGGCGCCCCAATTTCCATTCAGCTTTGCAGTCCTCAAACCTCTTAGACACTGCCGGCACACATTCCAGGTACCTGCGAGCATGGGGCACCTTCAACTTGTCCCACACAAACTCGTCATACCATCTTGTTCTCCAGACTTCCACCTCATACAGCAAGTCCCGGGGTAGATACGGGTACTCCCACCCATATTCCCGAGCTACTTTATGGCAAAACAGTCTCTGCAAGCGGGCCAAAGGTGGCATAGTGGCTCTCTCTCCAGTTCCAGGCAGCACAATAGCTTCCGGATGCCGAGGTACCTTTACCAGCTCCCTGGAAATGACTTTCGGCGCTCTCAGAGAAGCGCGGGGTGTCCCCACAACCAAAGTAGGTGAGGTAACAGTAGCTGAGGACACAGGTGGAGGGGTAGGTTCCCTCGTAAGCTGCGGGTCTTCCACCCGAGGCGTGCTGTCTCCTGTGTACATAGGTGAATCCCGTACCGCACGGGAAGCAAGAAGTGGCACTCTATCCCAGCCCTTGCGGCTGAACAGTTCGTCTATCTCGCCATCATCTCCGCAATCAGACAGCGACTCTAGGTCGGAGGTGTCATACATCTCCGCAGGCAGATATCTTCCGGTGGACACAGAATCTACCTCCCTGGGGGTCTCCACCTCCAATGGGCCCCCGACACCTCCAACCACCACCACAGTCCCAGCCCCTGGCTCACCTGACCCTTGTAGAAGACTGGGATGTCCGGGACTTCCTTCTCGACCGGCGCCATCCAGGCCAGGCAAGCAGTGGGGTGAAGCTCGACCACGTCCATAGGATGCCTGTACTAGGCCAACTTTCCTCTTCGGGGGTGGGAGCAGAGAACTTGTGGCGACCGAGGCAGCATCCTCGGATTTTTCTCTGTTGGGCAGTCCATCGCCCTGGTCAGCGCGCACGGGAACCTCGACAGAGGCCTTGACCTCCCCTTCTGGAGTAGCAGTACCCGTGAGGTGGTTGAGGCGAAGGGCCCGGGGCCTTGCTGTGGACGACTCAACCTCAAAAAGGAATTCTCTGCACTCCTCACATCGCCCGAATGGCTTCAGGGTGACCACCAGTCCCGAGCAGCCGGGACAGATCACACCGAGGGCCTCCGTGTCTCTGCAAGTGTACAGAGCCAACCGCCCTCGGGGCCTAAGTCTTATCCCCGTGTCTGTGATGGGGGCAGCAAAGGAAGTCATTCTCGTGGGGTGAGGAACCATAATCCACGGGGCACTTGAGGTCATCCCGACTATCTGCTGCTCCATCATGCACTGACCCCGCGCCGGAGTCTCCACGTGTATCCCCACACTTGGCCAGACTCCTCCCATGAGCTGTACATTTTCGCGGGCTTCTTCTTGACTCCGCCCACGAACGATGTCGCCATGGGGTGCCTCGTGGCGCAGTGCGTTAACAGTCCCCACGTGCAGTACGTCACACGGCTGGACCTCTCCCTTTTTCCGCTCCTCCGCATGGGCCTTTCCCTTGTTAGGGTAATTTCCACAACTCCGAGCAGGGACGCACTTTGGCCAGTAATATGGCCGATCTGCTCGGAACTCCTCTGGGCAGCAAAGTTCACATGTAGACATTCTCAAGTCCATCTTTAGAACACACTCTATCCCGGACTCACGAGCCCCCACGTGTAGCGGCCTCACCCTCTCTCCAACTTCTTCATCGGTTACACGCCAACTCATGTCTAGGGGTTCCTGGGTTGTGAGAGTGAGATGCGCCACGGCCCATGTCCTCCCCATTGTAGTAGGGAGGTGAAGGCCACTTCCTGATGTTTCCTCGGGCCGGTGTGTTCTGTGAATGCACTGAGTCTGTAATTGCAAGCTCACCAGCCTCCCCTTTGCTTCCAGTAACTGGAGTTCACACACCGGAGAAAGGTCCAACACTTGTTTATTTGACACTCCAATACGCAAAGCACAATAAACAGTTCTTTTGCAGCAAACTGGTTGGGACCTATAACCTTGCCAACGGTGGGCCGAGCAGATTGAGGCACTTCCTAAAGTTTCAGTTCTATGCCACTGTACTATGACCAGCGGCGCCTAAGCCAATCCGGCTGTTACAGAACAGGAAGGATGGGGTCTCTTCCAGCAACCCCTATGAACAGCAATGGAGCCCTCTTCGATGCGCTGTGGCCCCTATCAGGGGGATGTGTCCCCCCAAGAGAGTTCCCAGAGGCCCACTGTCACCGGGTTGGTGCTGCTCCGGCTCTCCAGTGGGTAACCTCTCCGGCCTCCTCACCTCAGGTACGAGTCACTCCGCTCAGGGACCCTCGGACAGTCCACCCTAGCGGGACCCAGTCGAAGGTACTGGGCCCCAGGCCTCCTCGACAGTACCTCACCCCAGGCTGAAGGTGCCTGGGATGGACGCCAACATGACTCCGGACCAGGCCATGGGCACCTGGACCAGACTCCTGGATCTCCAGCACCCAGGCCTAAGGTGCCTGGGTGCGGGCCGCAGCCCTCTTCCTCCGAGGACCTCCTTCTCCGCAAGACGACGACCTCGTGGTGAGGGCGTCTCCCCCTTTTATCTCCTCCCTTCAACGGCCCGGCGGGTTCCCCGCCCCAGCCATACCATCTCCGGGAAGAGACCAAACAGGGAGCACTGCAGGGGATGATTCCACCTGAAGCCTGTGGGTACCTCGCCACCCACAGGCAAAGGGGAATATTACATCCTCCAATCCTCCACGAAACAAAAAGGGGTCTGAATCCTAACACAATTATACACCTGGGTCACACTATTGCCCAGGTGTATCCCATCAATTTGAGGACCCCGCTACATAAGATAGAATACACGATAGTGGTACAGTAAGAAAATGTACAAAGTGTAATACAATGCTCTGGTACAGACTTTAAGATATAGCATTGGGGAGCACATTTTACATTAGTAAGGTGTAACAAGAAGAGAGCCTAAACAAACAAAAAAAACAAAACAAAAGATGAACAGCATGGGCGACTAGCCCTGAAATTAACCAAGTGCGGGCATGCGCGGATGCCTGAGGGAGCAGTCGCACTTTCTTAGAGCTCCGTTCCTGGGCTAGACACACTGGAAAATAGATAGCTCCAGCGCCAGTAAAATCAGTCACAGTTACTGCTGCTTACCTCCGGGAATCCGTCGGAATTGGTACCATGGTCTCGAGGGGGCCCAAACTCAAATTTAAAGCTGGTAATCATAAAGAAACGCCGGCCAGAGTGACATCCAAGATGGCGCAGTCAAGTACCTCACAGCTCAGCACACAGCGCACTTCTACTCCCCTGTCACAAAGATTAAAGTCACAGCACCTAGGCGGTGAGTCTGAATTTGAAGATGGGAATACACAAGCTATAACTCATTCTAGCATGTTTGAACAGTTTGAAAGAATGCTGCAGAAGGCATTAAAACAGACTTCAGATCACATTACAGATAAGTTTACCAAGGAGATTAGGGAGCTTGGACAGAGAACTGCTGAATTAGAGGTGCGGGTAGATGAGATAGAAAATTATACTCCGCATCATGCTGAGGAATTGGGACACCTTAAAGAAGAAAAGCTTATCTTGCAGTCCAGATTAGAGGACCAGGAAAACAGGGATAGACGCTCCAACTTAAGAACTAGAGGAATTCCTGAAAATATTCTTGATCTCCAGGCAACAATGCTTGCACTTTTCCAGGAACTTATGCCTGGTATCCCAGTTGAGAGATTGGAAATGGATAGGGTTCACAGAGCTTTAGGTTTAGGGACATAATTGTTAGGTTCCATTACTACCGAACAAAAGAACGATTACTTGCAGCTGCCAGAGGGAATTCTGCCCTTGCCTTTCAATGCAATGCATTTCAACTTTTTTGCAGACCTCTCTCCTCTCACAGTAGCCAAGAGTAGGGCACTCAAACCTCTATTGCAAGTTTTGCAACATCATCAAATTATATACAATTGGGGGTTCCCGTTTTCACTGCGCTTCACCCACCTGGAGACAAAATATATTTGTCATCATTCAGAAGAATTGCAAACAGCTCTGTTTGATTTAGGACTCTTAGGTCAACCTGCAGCCAAAGATCACTCTCGAAGACGTTCGGCTTCCCGTTCACCACCACAACTGGATACATCGAGCTCTGGACCTTCTACTTCCACCAGCCAGAACCTGAATAATCACGGTCGCTTTGAAACTCCAACTCCATCTAACGCTCATTCAGTGGACTGACTAATTTCTAGCTTGGTTTGTTTTTTCACTGCAATCTTCTGGCAAGATAAGCTAGATTATGTCTGCTTTTTTGCGTTAGTTTTTTTTATGCCAATTTTTTTTCCTCTCTTAGGAAAATATGTTAGCTTTTAGTTCAAAAGCCTGAGTCTTATTTTTTTACATTTTTTTGAGAAAAAAGAGAGAGAATTTTTTTTTTTCGGTTATTGACAGTGTTAGATGACCCTGTCATTTATAATAATAAACCTATATGGTTTTTACATTAATTGTTCTAGTTTAATTAGCCTTTGGTCCTCATTTCCCCTCAAAACTCAGGCTATAATGTTATTGTTACTGTTTTTGAAGTTGTCATAATTATCAGGTTTTTTATTTTAATTTTTACTAGTACCTGATTATTCTCTTTCTTTTTTTATTTATTATTTATTTACTAAAATAATGCTGGTGAAAGCAATTAATTTTTACTACATTTATAGTTATTAAGCCCTGTACACACGATCGGATTTCCTATGGTTTTTAAACTGATGGATTTTTCCATCGGAAAACCGATGAAGCTGACTTCCATCAGTCTTGCCCACACACCATCAGTCAAAAAACCGACCGTTCCAAACGCGGTGACATAAAACACTCCGATGAGCCGAGAAAAATTAAGTTCAATGCTTCTGAGCATGCGTCGACTTGATTTTGAGCATGCGTGGGTTTTTTAACTGATGGACTTGACCATAGACGATCGGAATTTACCATCGGTTTTTGATCCATCGGAAAATTTTAAAACAAGTTCTATTTTTTAAAACCGATGGAAAAAAGACCGATGGGTCCCATACACGATCGGTTTGTCTGATGAAAACAATCCATCGGACGGTTTTCATTGTTAAAACCGATCGTGTGTACAGGGCTTAATTGTCTAACGCTTATTTATAATGTTTGTAGATTCTCCGGTGTTGTCCAGCCCCTAGGAATTTCATGCTGCCCCCTTTTCATCCTCGGACCCCTGTTATTATTTTGCAGGTGCCCGATGGTGACTCTGGAACCTCTCAGGAAGTTATTGATACTCCCTTGAGATGTTCCCACACCCTATTTTCATACTGTAATTTGTGGATCTTTCATATATTCACAAGGGTTTTTCACTTAATTTTTATTCCCTTCTCTTTCTCCCTTTTTTCCTTTTCTTTTCTTTCTCTCCTGGAGGTGGTTCCGACTCTCGCCGTGGGTTTCGTTCCTCTTAATACGATCAATGTCCTAGACTTATTATGGCCCCCATAAACATTTTATCCCTAAATGTACAAGGCTTCAACATTCCCCAAAAATGCACCAAAGCAATGCGCTCTTTTGCAGCCAAGAAGGCTTACATTTTTTTTCTTCAAGAAACTCATTTCACTGATAAAGCTTCTCCTAAGTTCCTCTCTAACTCCTATCCTCAATTCTACGTAGCCTCAGCCACAACTAAACAACGTGGAACCCTTATTGGATTTCATCGCTCTATGCCTTTCACACTTACCTCACAACTTAACGACCCTGAAGGAAGATATATTTTACTCACTGGTCTTATTGCTGATACCGCAATCACATTGGTATCTTATTATGCCCCAAATAGAAATCCAGAAGCCTTCTTATCACACCTTTTTCGGGTGATAGAAAAACATAAAACTGGAACAGTTGTATTATGTGGAGATTCTAATACAACAACTTTTCCTTTTTTAGATAAATCCCCTCCAACATACACTTCCAATTCCCATAAACAGACTTTCCAACACCTATTGTCTACACACAAATTGGTTGATGCATGGTGTGAAATTAATCTGAGTAGCAGGAATTTTACACATTATTCTTATCCACATAAGTCCTTTTCACGTATAGACCACATCTTTACCCCATCAAGCATGTTACCTGAGATTATCTCTTCTAAAATCATTCTTTACACAGACATGGACAGACCATTGTGCAGTCTTCACTACCTTGGCCTCTCCGGTACCTAGATCACACGATAAGACATGGTATATCGATGATTCTATGTTGACACACCCATCACATCGCCTAGTAATTGAAACAGCCCTCACTGAATACTTTACACTCAATGACACTGAAGATATCTCCGTCCTTACATTGTGGGAGGCACACAAAGTTGTCATTCGAGGCAGATTGATGCAACAGGCAGCAAATGTTAAAAGGGATTGTAAGCTCTTGTTTGCTAAACTAGAAACTAATTTTAAATAACTGCCACATGGCTTTTCAATCTGCCCTGAATGCCTCCAATAATACTAAACTAGAGAGTGCTCGACCTGACCTCGACCTTTTTTTGACAGATTCAGCCGACAAAACCTTACGTAAAAGACAGCATTTCCTATACCTCAAAGCTAACAAACCAGATACCCCCATGGCACGATGCCTTAAAGCAATACAACACCCGCAATCATCCCTTAGACTTAAAACATCCCGGGATACATACACTAGTAACCCATTAAAAATATTAGAGATTTTTCGTTTAAAACTGCCTAAACTATATTCTACTGCACAGAATTTTGATAACCTTGAAGCAGATAATTTATTTTCTGACATTAAACTTCCAGCCCTGGAACCTGATCAACTCGATTTTCTTGAAAAACCCATAACTACATTTGAAGTTCAAACCGCTATTAAAGCATTGAAGCCTCGTAAACGTCCAGGCCCTGATGGATTTTCAGCCTCATATTTTAAACAATTTCAGTCAACTCTAACGCCTGTACTAACTAGAGCCGTCAATTCTTTACTAGCTGGGCACTCATTTAGAAATGAATCTTTGACTTCCATTATAGCTATGCTTCCCAAATCTAAATCAGACCTTACCTCTTGGACCAATTATCGTCCAATTTCCCTTTTGAACCTGGACATTAAATTGTTAGCCAAAATATTGGCAAATAGATTAAATACTATTATTGGTAAATTGATACACCGCGACCAAACAGGCTTTATGCCTACACGTCAGGCAGGTGACAATATTAGAAGAGCGCTTTTGTTAATGCATGCAGCCAAGACAAGACATATTCCAATCTGCCTTTTATCTTTAGATATCAGAAAGGCCTTTGGAATCGGTCACGTGGCCCTATATGCACTATATCCTTCGAAAATGGGGCTTTGGAAACAATTTCCTATCATGGATCTCCTCTTTATATAGCACTCCGAAAGCATACATTAAATATATAGGCTATAAATCATCTATGATAGATATTTAAAGAGTTACGAGACAGGATTGTCCTCTATCTTCTTTGCTTTTTGCCTTGCTTATTGAACCTTTGACACAATAAATAAGGACTAGCCCCAACATTAAAGGTGTGGAATTGGGTGGACATCACCATAAAATTTGTCTTTTCGTAGACGATATACTCATTTTTTTGACCCATCCTTATATCTCCGCTCCAAATCTACTTGATATTTTAGGACAATTTGCCCAAATCTCAGGGTTACATGTTAATCACTCAAAATCGAATGCACTTAATGTCTCCCTATCACAAACTGAACTACATCAAGCCCAAAACTCGTGTAGCGGGGTATTGCCCTTTAATTCCCCAGAGACTACAGTACCCAGTACAACTTGAGGCACCCAGGGTGCATTGCCCTGTGCAAAGACTGCTGGGGTGGACTTTAAAAGAGGGAGGCGGGCCCCACTTCTCTCTCTTTGGACACCGCCCTCCCAGCAAGAGGATCCCTGTGCTGGCCTGCTGTGTGCACAAGGCCTGAAGCCTGGGCCTTGTGTTTTTTCCAAAGAGCCTTCCACTCCACCGAGGAACCTGCGGAGCGTCTGATCCTGTTGCTGAGTGCTGTTACCAGGAGGACCGAAGACCCGGGTGTCGTGGACACTGTGAATCAAGTCACAGCAACGGAAGTAACGGACAAGATCTGGTCCGGTTGGGTGAGAGAGCACCTGCTCAGAACTACACCACAGTATCTTTAGGCCCACTGACTGTATTCAGGGCCACCACAGTGATTGCAGTTACACTTTGAGGAGACTATCTACAGAACTGAGCTATTAGTCTCCCTGGCATTATAAAGTTACCATCGTTACTTTGTTGGATTACAATTGTTCTTAAAGTGCACCATCATGTTTGCTAGTGAAGATTTCTTCCACAGAACTATACCCAAATCATAGTCAGGCCTAACTGGGTAGTGTAGGACATTGCTGGGTGCCATTTTGTCCACAAGGGAGGATAGCTGCAGCGGGGTCTGTTAAACTGTCTATCATATTGCTGAACATTTTGATGTTTTAATAAGTATATCCATATTGCAGGGCTCTGCATGTGACATTGCATACTGTTTATCATTTTAACCTTTACCAACAGTAAAATATTAGAGTTAAGTATATTGGTTGTGAGTGTCATTTACTGTTCTATACCATTACTGTGTGCCTTACTGTGGGATTGTGTCATAGAGAATATTAGAGTGATTGCAATTCTATCATCCCCTTTACTAACTGTGCCACGAGAGGTTAGAGCCAATTGCCAGGGGTTGACAGCGGTGCACTACAGGGCCCGAAACAATCAAGACAGCCCTCTTAACTGGGGGTATCGCTATACGTGGGGGCTCGGGTCCTGGATTCCTGTATACTGCACGCTGGAATCAAGCCGGTCAGAAGCACCAGAATGGACCCTGCTGCTGTAGCCTGGTGGTGCAGGGATGAAGGCATCCTACCCGGAAATGGCCTGGTGGTTGAAATCCAGAGAGAGGCCTGGGTAGAGGAGCAGCTAACTCCAGTCTTGAGAGCATTGTCCACGGACAGGAAGCCATGGGTGATTGACATGAAGACAGATACTGTAAATCCCCACACCTATGCATTGTGTGAGTGGAGGAACGGAATCTCTGACTACTTCAAGGGTGCCAGCATAAAAACTACAAACCAAGTAGAACTCCTCCTGATACACCCAGCAGAGAATGAAGATGCCCCCACATCCACTACTTTAGGAGGCCCCAGCACAGGAGGAAGTGCCCAACAACAGGGTCCCGGTTCACCAAAATTTACCACCCTTAGCTCAGAATTATGCGCTGTCCTGGGGGAGATTGTGGCCAAGTGTAAAAAGGACCCTCCAGACTACCTGATGTCAGAATACAGGAAACTCAGGACTTTTTCTGGGAAGAAACCTGTACCTTCAGTGGAGGATGGATTTGAAGAGTGGCTAGATGGCGCCACTCAGGCCCTAGAAGAATGGGAGGTGCCAGAACAACAAAAAAACAAAGGATTGCGGAAAGCTTAAAGGGGCCTGCTCTGGAGGCCATACGTAACCTCAAGTTAAGCAAGAAGGACTGCAATGCACAGGATTATCTGGATAGTCTGCAGAATGTGTTCGGCGGGACAGAAAAGGTCACTGAACTCACTTACCAGCTGGAGAATTGCTACCAAAAGGAGGGAGAGAAGCTGTCAGAATTCATAAGACATCTGGATAAGATCCTGCATCAGATCCTACTGAAGAAAGGGATCGATCCAAGAAAAGTGGATGAGGCCCGTGCCCAGCAGGTGTTGAGGGGAGCTCAACCCTTGGACCCCATTGCATTAATGCTACGCACCCGGCAGGACGGGAGCAGCCTGGAATACCCTGACTAGATCCGGATAGTCAGGGAGGAGGAGGCCATGTTGGAAGACAAAAGGAGGAGTCAACACACCAAACCAACTGCCCGAGTCAGAATGTTAAGTGCAGAAGGAGGTGATTCAGAAGTTGAACACCTAAAGACCCAGGTGTCACAACAAGTAGAAATGGTGTCCATGCTGACTAGCCAGGCCTCTGTGCTACACAATAAGAACACGTCAGAGGAACAAAAAAACCCTCCTAGCTCCAATACGGAACTAGTACAGAAGCCTAAGAGATTGATAACATGCTTCAATTGTGGGGGAATCAGGCATGTTAGAGCAGTGTGCCCCAGTCCAAGGTAGAACCGAGGCACTCAGTACCAGCAGGCGGAAAACTTCAGAGGGCCCCAGTGAAGGAGTCAGCAGGGCGCCCACTACTTACAGAAAGCTCAAAAAAGATTCAAAAGCAAGAAAAGGAAAAAGAGAAGGGAAAGAATGCCCCTCCAAAAATCCTCAATATCACCTGTCGGGAGTTGAAATTTAACAATCTGAGGGAAATCAATGCATACCAGGTCCAAAAAGGGTTGAGGTCCATGGAAAAATGGAAGAAGAAGAAAACCACAACAGGAAAATCAGGTCCAAGGAAGGAGACACCAAGGAAGGAGAAGAGGATTCCAGACAAGCTAATAGGACCCTCCCCTCTAGTATCTGTTCAAGTGGAGGGAGTTTACACCAAGGCCCTCCTAGATACAGGAGCCCAAGTACTCTTTTGTACAAAGACTTTTACCGGAAACACCCGAGTTATGTGCCCCTACAGAAGCTGGAAGACCTACAGATAGGGGAAATTGGTACTCATAGTTTTCCCTACGACGGTTATGTCTCAATCAGGCTGGCCTTTGATCCCTCGGAGACAGGAAAGGCGGAAGTCTTCGACACCCTGGCAGCAGTTTGCCCCTGCCCACCAGGAGCCAACACAAGTTCTATGATAATCTGGACCAACACTGACCTGGCCAGGAGACTGCTGACCCCTCTAGTGCAGGAACAGAGTACTTCAGCAGACAAGATTCACCCCATGCTGCAACAGGTCTACCAGAAGTTGGTCCTGGAACAGAAGGCCCCGGAAGAGGGGGTGGGAAAAGTCTGGAGACTGTCAAGAAAGGAGAAGATATTGCAGCCTGGTGAGGTGACCTGCCTTCAGGCTACGGTCAAACTCAACTGGGAGCAGCCCGGCCCCTTTGTGGTCTTGGAGCCAGACCCCTTGGACAAGCACCC
This sequence comes from Rana muscosa, assembly GCA_029206835.1. Classification (NCBI taxonomy): domain Eukaryota; kingdom Metazoa; phylum Chordata; class Amphibia; order Anura; family Ranidae; genus Rana; species Rana muscosa. The sequence continues at coordinate 16,276,152 of CM055119.1, read as the reverse complement.
AGGGTTGGAGGTGATACCTGAAGTGGTCCCGTTGAGGGCATTGAAGAAGGTGAAGGGCCAGATTCCAGTGAGCAACAGGAATGTCACTAGTTCTTCCATGAAGATTCCAGCCCGGGTACTACTGGGCAAAGTAAATCCTGCCACCCCAGTGGCCCTGTCTGACTTGAAGAAAGCTGAAGGAGGGGAACTCACCCTAGAGGGACTCTGCCTGGAAGACACCACCTTACCACCATAGTGGAAGGAGAGAGCCAAGGTCCAGCTGACCAGATGGAGAAAAATATTCTCGGAAGATGAGTTTGACATGGGGTGTGCGAGGAGTGCCACCCATAAGATTCGTCTGCAGGAAGACAAACCCTTCCGTGAGAGGGTCCGGCGAGTCCCCCTGGCTGACTTAAAAGATTTGCGTGAACAGTTGGCAGAGCTTAAGAGAACTGGGGTTATTCGAGAGTCCTGGAGTCCATATGCCTCCCCCATCGTGGTGGTCAGGAAAAAGAACGGGTCATTGAGACTCTGTATAGACTACAGGACTCTCAATAGGAGGACCATACCCAACCAGTACACTACTCCCAGGATAGAAGATGCCTTACAGAGTCTGTCTGGGGCTAAGTGGTTCAGTGTCATGGACCTGAAGAGTGGGTATTACCAAATCCCAATGCACCCTGAAGACAGAGAGAAGACGGCCTTCATCACCCTGGTGGGATTCTATGAGTTCAATAGGATGCCTCAAGGCCTGTCAGGGGCCCCCGCCATTTTTCAGAGATTGATGGAGAAGGCAGTGGGGGACATGAATCTTATCGAAGTCCTGGTGTACCTTGATGACATCATTGTCTTCGGGAAGACTCTGGAGGAGCATGAAGAGAGATTGGAGAAAGTCCTGAAGAGACTCAGCGAAGAGGGACTAAAACTCTTCAGGGAGAAGTGTCAGTTTTATTAGTCCTCGGTCCACTATCTGGGACACATAGTGTCTGCAGAAGGAGTGTCTACAGATCCCGACAAACTGGACTCAGTTACCTCCTGGCCCAGACCAACTACAATGACTGAGCTCAGATCCTTCCTGGGGTTCTGCTCTTACTACCGTAGATTTGTGGAGGGGTTTGCGAAAATTGCCAAACCCCTGAATGAGCTACTGAAGACAGAAGGAGAGGTTAGTGATACTGGCCCCAGGAAACCTGGAGAGTCAGTGGAAGACCAGTGGACAGAGAAGTGTGAAGAAGCCTTCAAAATGTTGAAGAAAAGTCTGACCACTGCCCCGGTCTTGGCCTATGCTGACCCTAAGAAACCATATGAACTGCATGTAGATGCCAGCCATGATGGTGTGGGAGGTGTGCTGTACCAAGAGTATGAAGGACAGTTAAGGCCAGTTGCCTATGTCAGTAGAAGTCTAAAACCAGTGGAAAAGAAATACTCCACCCACAAGTTGGAATTCCTGGCCCTAAAGTGGGCAGTCGTGGATAAGCTCAGAGATTACCTGTATGGAGCTGACTTTACAGTAAAGACTGACAATAACCCACTCACCTACCTCTTCACCACGGCCAAGCTGGATGCCACTGGCCACCGTTGGTTGGCAGCCCTGGCCAGATTCAACTTCAGTCTGAAGTATAGGCCTGGGGCTGGGAATCGTGATGCAGATGCATTGTCCAGAAGGGCTCATGCACCCACCCACCACACAGAAGACTGGACCCAGGTAACCCCGGATGGGGTACGGGCCTTGTGTTAAGGAGCGCAACTTCAAGCTAGTGGTGGGTCAAGGGCGGAAGAGATCGGAGTTTTGGTAGTGTTATTGTGACATGACCCAGATTGGCGAGGACGACCTGCCAAAGATGTCTAAGAAGGACATAAGAAGAGACTAGTGGGAAGACCCCTGGGGAAGATTGGCTTTGAAGGCACTGGAAGACCAGGATCCAGGCAGGCTCCTGCAGGACCCCTCAAAGGTGGCTCAACTGGTGCACAAAGAGTGGGACAAGTTGCAGGTGCATCAAGGGGTGGTCTACCGAAGGGGCCCCTCTGATGACCTAGAAGAGAAGTGGCAACTGTTCTTGCCAGAAAAACTTAGAAAGACTGTTTAAGCTGCCCTACATGACCATCATGGCCATTTGGGGGCCAAACAGACTTTCCAGCTTGTGAGGAGTAGATTCTACTGGCCTTGTATACAGGCTGAAGTGGAGGAGTACTGTCACTCATGTGCTCGCTGCGTTCAAAGGAAGACATTACCACGTCAAGCTGCCCCAATGGGCCATCTGCAGAGTCAAGGACCCTTGGACTTGGTATGCATCGACTTTCTCTGTCTAGAACCTGACTTGAGTGGACATGGAAATGTTCTGGTGATAACCGACCATTTCACCCGTTATGCCCAGGCCTTTCCAACTAAAGACCAGAAGGCCTCCACCGTAGCCAAAATCTTGGTGGAAAAATACTTTGTGCATTACGGGCTACCACAGCGCCTGCACTCAGACCAATGGAGAGACTTTGAGAGTCGACTGATTAGGAAATTGCTGGACTCTTTAGGTATAAAGAAAACTCGTACTACCCCTTATCACCCCCAAGGTGATGCCCAGCCGGAAAGATTCAACAGGACTCTGTTAAATATGTTGCGGACTCTGAGCAGCGAGAAGAAGCAGCATTGGAGCAAGCACATAGCAGCAATAGTGCATGCCTATAACAGCATAACCAGTGATGCCACAGGGTACTCTCCTTACAGATTAATGTTTGGCAGGGAAGCAAGACTGCCTGTGGATCTGGCCTTTGGCATATCGATGGATCACACATCAGCCACCTCACACAAGGGATATGTAGATAGGCTGAGGAAGAGCCTGAACTTGGCGTTTGAACAGGCCCAAGCGGCATCAGAGCAAAGAGGAGCCCGGAACAAGAGGAACTTTGATCTTAAAGTTCGGATCCAGGACTTGCAACCCGGAGACAGAGTGCTGTTGCCGAACTTGGGAGTCCCTGGGAAGCACAAACTAGCAGACAGGTGGAGACCCGAATCGTTTGTGATCTGCAAAAAGTTACCAGGCTTGCCGGTATATCAGCTGAAGCCAGAAGGGAAGATAGGGCCGCTGAAGACCTGGCACAGAAACCACTTACTTTCAGGCACCTCAGTCTGGAGGAATGGATGTCACTGATCAAAGTGAAGATGAAGAAGAAGAGCTTGAATGGTTGTGGCCATCCCAGGCCCCTGAGCCTCTGTTCATAGACCTTCCGCCCTCTGAAGATACCTTAGATAGTACATTAAATGTGGAAGCCACCGAGTTTGTCCCGTCCAGCTTTCAATCTGATAAGTGGGAAGATGCCATAGAGTCACTCCCTGCTGAAGATCCAAGGAACTCTCTGTGTCCTCCTTCACCTGATCAGGATGCTCCAGAAACAATGGGACCCAATACACCTACTCCAGAAGAAGAGCCTGTGGTGGATAAGACGGTTACCCCAAGAGAACAGAGAGCGAAGAGAACCATTCATCCTCCACGGATGTTTACCTATGCCCAAATGGGAGAAAGATCTGAGGACACAGTAACTACTGTAAGAAGGACAATACAAACACCTGGTCCCTCCACTGTGCATTTGGTGGAGGGCAACCCCAGCTCACTTTCTGGCACAGTTAGGCAGGTTACCCCCATTGATGTGACCTGTGGGCAGGACAAGCTCCCTTCCCAGTTTTGGTGTGAACTCCCCATGCCAACTTCCCTTGCAGCCCTCAATGAACTTGTTTGTACATATTGTTAATACTGTCTTTGGGGACCAAAGATTCTAAGTGGGGGGAGTGTGTAGCGGGGTATTGCCCTTTAATTCCCCAGAGACTACAGTACCCAGTACACCTTGAGACACCCAGGGTGCATTGCCCCGTGCAAAGACTGCTGGGGTGGACTTTAAAAGAGGGAGGTGGGCCCCACTTCTCTCTCTTTGGACACCCCCCTCCCAGCAAGAGGATCCCTGTGCTAACCTGCTGTGTGCACAAGGCCTGAAGGCTGGGCCTTGTGTTTTTTCCAAAGAGCCTTCCGCTCCACCGAGGAACCTGCGGAGCATCTGATCCTGTTGCTGAGTGCTGTTACCAGGAGGACCGAAGACCCGGGCATCGTGGACACTGTGAATCAAGTCACAGCAACGGAAGTAACAGACAAGGATTGGATGAGAGAGCACCTGCTCAGAACTACACCACAGTATCTTTAGGCCCACTGACTGTATTCAGGGCCACCACAGTGATTGCAGTTACACTTTGAGGAGACTATCTACAGAACTGAGCTATTAGTCTCCCTGGCATTATAAAGTTACCGATCATCGTTACTTTGTTGGATTACAATTGTTCTTAAAGTGCACCACCGTGTTTGCTAGTGAAGATTTCTTCCACAGAACTATACCCAAATCATAGTCAGGCCTGACTGGGTAGTGTAGGACATTGCTGGGTGCCATTTTGTCCACGAGGGAGGATAGCTGCAGCGGGGTCTGTTAAACTGTCTATCATATTGCTGAACGTTTTGATGTTTTAATAAGTATATCCATATTGCAGGGCTCTGCATGTGACATTGCATACTGTTTATCATTTTAACCTTTACCAACAGTAAAATATTAGAGTTAAGTACATTGGTTGTCAGTGTCATTTACTGTTCTATACCATTACTGTGTGCCTTACTGTGGGATTGTGTCATAGATAGGGATGAGCCGAACACCCCCCGGTTCGGTTCGCACCAGAACCTGCGAACGGACCGAAAGTTCGCTCAAACTTTAGAACCCTATTAAATACAATGGATGCGAACGTTCGAAACCTAAAGTGCTAATTATAATGGCTAATATGCATGTTATTGTCCTAAAAAGGGTTTGGGGACCCGGATTCTGCCCCAGGGGACATGTATCAATGCAAAAAAAGTTTTAAAAACGGACGTTTTTTCAGGAGCAGTCATTTTAATGATGCATAAAGTGAAAAAAAAGTGAAATATTCCTTTAAATATCGTACCAGGGGGGTGTCTAAAGTATGCCTGTGAAGTGGCATGTGTTTCCCGTGTTTAGAACTGTCCCTGCACAAAATTACATTTCTAAAGGAAAAAAAGCCATTTAAAACTGCTTGCGACTTTAATGTCATGTCTTGTCCTGGCAATATGGATGAAAATCTTTGAGAAAAATGGCATGGCTAATTACATGCCATTGTTGAACAGTGGTAGGAAAAATTGGGCCTTTGGTGGTGGTGCTGGTGCTACAACACTGTCAGCCCTCACAGTTACTCTTGGTGGGCGCATGAGTGGGCCCTACTGTTAATTATTAGATCAAGAATTGTAATTGCATGCCCCTGTTGAAGAGGGGCAGAAAAATTGGGCCTTTGGTGGTGGTGGTGGTGTTGCCACAACACTGTAAGCCCTCACAGTTACTCTTGGTGGGCGCAGGAATGGGCCCTGCTGTGAATTATTAGATCAAGAACTGTAATTACATGCCCCTGTTGAACAGGGGCAGAAAAATTGGGCCTTAGGCACTGGTGCCACAACACTGCAACCCCTCACAGATACTGTACTTGGAGCACAGCAATGAGCCCTGTTGCAAAGTATTGCATCAAAAATTGTAATTACAAGCCCCTGTTAAAGAGGGGCTTAAAAATTGGGCCTTAGGCACTGGTGCTGGTGCCACGACACTGCAACCTCTCCCAGATACTCTAGTTGGAGTGCAGGAATGAGCCCTGCTGCAAAGCATTGCATACATTTTTTTAATTACATGCCCCTGTTAAACAGGGGCTGAAAAATTAGGCCTTAGCCACTGGTGGTGGCACCCAGAAACAAAAATGTTCTTCCAAGCTATCATCAGGAATCGGATCATTGAGGAGGAGGAGGATAGTCAGTCAACATAACAGGACAGTCACTCAGCATCAGCATAGGCAGTCTTGAAGGGATGTGACATTTCAAAATAAGTTATTCTGTTATATCAGCTTCAGGTGCTTGGTAGCTGGTGGTGATACAAAACTGGTTCATCTTTATGAAGGTCAGTCGATCAACCGAGTCGGTGGACAGGCGCACCCTGTGATCTATGACAAAGCCTCCAGCAGCACTGAATGTACGTTCCGAAAGAAAGCTGGATGCAGGACAGGCCAGTAGCTCAATTGCATACTGTGCAAGCTCTGGCCAGTGATCCATCCTCAAGACCCAGTAAGCCAGAGGATTTTCGGTGGGAAAGGTGTCCAAGTCTGACCTTGCCCCTAGGTATTCCTGCACCATGTATATCAGACGCTGGTGATGGTTGCTGGAACCAATCATACCTTTAGGCTGCGGACTAAAAAAAATTCTGAACGCATCGGTCAGACGGCCACCTTATCCACCGTTCCTTCTGCTACTGACCGAAGCCTCAACAACTCGTTGTCCAGGACCAGGAGTTTGTAACCTCCCAGTCTCTGGGAACGCGTTGCACAGACCTTTCTGCAAGGCCTCCCGGAGATGTCTCATCCTCTGCTCCCTCTGCGACGGTAAGATAAGGTCCGCAACCTTACCCTTGTACCATGGATCAAGGAGAGTGGCCAGCCAGTAATGGTCCCTCTCCTTGATCCGAAGAATATGAGGATCCTTCGGCAGACTTTGCAGGATTAGGGAGTCCTCTGGGTCACTAAGGACGACATGATCCGCAGCCACCTCCTCCAGCCACATACAAGTCCACGGGATTCTTGGGACTGTAAATCATCCCTAAAAGACTGCTGCTGTTGATGCTGAGTGCCAGGCTCCACCTCCATGCTGACACAATCCTCCTCCTCCTCCTCGTCCTCTTCCTGTGCGATGGGTGGGACAGAAGGAACACTGTCTGGGTAAAGGGGGCCTTGAGAGGCAAGGAAGTCCTCCTCTTCCTGCCTCTGTTCTGCCTCAAGTGCCCCGTCCATTATTCCACGCAGCGATTGCTCCAACAGGTGGACGAGAGGTACAGTGTCACTGATGCATGCACTGTCACTGCTCACCATCCTCGTGGCCTCCTCAAATGGTGCCAGGACAGTGCATGCATCCCTGATCATGCCCCACTGGCGTGGTGAAAAAAAACCGAGCTCCCCTGACCCTGTCCTGGTGCCATAGTCGCACAAGTACTCATTGATGGCCCTCCGCTGCATGTGCGGGCGCTGCAGCATGGCCAACGTTGAGTTCCACCTGGTGGGCATGTCACATATAAGGCGGTTCTTGGGCAGGTTCAACTCCTTTTGCAGCTCAGCCAGCCGAGCACTGGCATTATATGATCTGCGGAAATGCACACATACTTTCCTGGCCTGCCTCAGGACATCCTGTAAACCCGGGTACCTGCCCAAGAACCGCTGCACCACCAGGTTAAGGACGTGAGCCACACAGGGCACATGGGTCAGTTGTCCTTGTTGGAGGGCGGAGAGTAGGTTGGTGCCATTGTCGCAAACCCCCATTCCTGGCTTAAGCTGGCGTGGTGTCAACCACCTCTCGGCCTGCCCCTGCAGAGCTGACAGAACCTCTGCCCCAGTGTGGCTCCTGTCCCCCAAACACACCAGCGCAAGCACGGCATGGCATCTTTTTGCCTGCATACTTGCGTAGCCCTTTTCAACGCCTACGGAGCACCGCTGGTTCCGCGGACAAAGCACAGGAAGAGGCCATGGAGGAAGAAGAAGAGGAGGGGGTGGAGAAGAGAGGTGTGTCACAACCAGTAGTAGCATTTTGGAGGCGTGGCAGCGGAACAACCTCCAACACTACTGCACCTTGTCCTGCGTCCTTCCCAGCTGCCAAAAGAGTGACCCAATGGGCCGTGAAAAAAAGGTATCGTCCCTGTCCATGCCTGCTGGGCCATAAGTCAGCGGTAATATGCACCTTACCGCTGACCGCCCTGTCCAGCGAGGCATGGACATTGCCTTTCACATGCCGGTAGAGATCCGGAATCGCCTTCTGTGAGAAAAAGTGGCGTTTGGGAACCTGCCACTGAGGAACCGCACATTGCACAAACTCAAGGAAGGGGGCCGAGTCTACCAACTGAAAAGGCAGCAGTTGAAGTGCTAGCAATTTAGCCAAGCTAGCATTCAACCGCTGGGCATGTGGATGGCTGGGAGTGAACTTCTTTCGACGGTCCAGCAGCTGGGGCAGGGAAATTTGCCAGCTACAATCGGACGTCGGTGTACTGCTAGCAGAGTGCCCGCAAGTACTTGGCTGTGACACACCTAATTCTACACCTTCATTCCTCTCAGTGCAGGTTTCAGAGAGAACTGAAGGTATAGTGGGGTTGGAGATCCCAGCTGATGAGGAGCAAGGAGAGGTCGGCTTTGTTCTTTGGTGTGGGTCTTTAAGGTACGCTTGCCAACGAGCTGCATGGCAGGTCAACATATGTCTGGTCAAGCATGTGGTGCCCAAGCGGCTGATGTTTTGGCCACGCGAGATACGCTTGAGACATATGTTGCAAATAGCAGCGGTGCGATCTGATGCACTCGACTCAAAAAAGGCCCACACCAAAGAACTTTTGGAATAACGAGCAGAGGCAGCGCCCTGCACAGGCGGAGCTTTGCGGAGTGATTCAGTCGGTGTGCTGCCCTAACGATGGCCCCCGGAGGGCATCCTGCCTCGTTGTGCCTCCTCCTCATCCTCCTCATCCTCCTCCTCCTCCTCTCTCCTATCAGGCACCCGCGTGGAGTCAGTGACCTCATCATCCCCTCCCTCCTCATCACTGGAGCCAATCTGGCAGTATGCTGCAGCTGCTGGAACATGACTGCCAGATTGCTGTCCTTCTTGAGCATCCCCTCTCTCTGCGCTCACGCTACTGCGTGTAGTAAAAAGGTCAAGTCTGAGCATGTAGGCCCTTTACAAAATAATCTAGAGTGGGTGACTGGGGACAAAGAGAAGGCTAATTTATTAAATACTTTCTTCAGTTCTGTGTATACAAAGGAGCATGGGGGAGCTCATGTCCAAAATGGGGGTGGTAGTGACACAGCCCCAAATCCACAATGGCTCAAAAGTGATATGGTCCAGAAATATTTAGATGGAATAAAGGTGGATAAAGCACCTGGACCAGATGGCATACACCCACGGATCCTAAAAGAATTGAGCTCTGTAATTTCAAAGCCATTGCATTTAATTTTTAGGGACTCATTAATGACAGGAATAGTACCACTGGATTGGCGCAGGGCCAATGTGGTGCCTATATTTAAAAAGGGAATTAAGTCTTTACCAAGTTACTATAGACCTGTTAGTTTAACTTCTATAGTTGGGAAAATACTGGAGAGATTAATAAAAGACCACATAGATGAGTTCTTGCTGGAAAAAAACGATTTAAGCAACAGACAGCATGGATTCATGAAAGACAGAAGTTGTCAAACAAACCTGATTTCTTTTTATGAAGAGGTAAGTAAGACCTTGGACAGAGGGGTGGCAGTGGACGTGGTATACTTGGATTTTGCAAAAGCGTTCGATACAGTTCCCCACACACGGCTCATGTGTAAGGTAAAGTCTACAGGATTGGAAATATCAGTTTGTAAATGGATAGAAAACTGGCTAAAAGACAGAATTCAGAGAGTAGTGGTTAATGATTCTTACTCTGAATGGTCCAAGGTCATCAGTGGTGTACCCCAAGGTTCAGTGCTGGGACCCTTACTTTTTAATATGTTTATAAATGATATTGGGTCTGAGATCAAAAGTAACATTTCTGTCTTTGCAGATGACACCAAGCTATGCAGTGGAATAACGTCCTTACAGGATGTCGCCAATTTACAAGCCGACCTCAATGCTCTGTCTAATTGGGCGACTATGTGGCAGATGAGGTTTAATGTTGATAAATGTAAAGTTATGCACTTGGGGGCTAATAATATGAATGCATCATACATACTAGGGGGAGTACAACTGGGGGGATCCGTAGTGGAGAAGGATCTGGGGGTTTTGGTAGATCATAAGCTCAATAATGGCATGCAATGCCAAGCTGCGGTTTCCAAAGCGAGCAAAGTCCTTTCTTGTATTAAGAGAGGTATGGTCTCCAGAGAGAGAGAGATATCATTTTGCCCCTGTTCAAATCATTAGTAAGACCTCATCTGGAATATGCAGTTCAGTTTTGGGCCCCAGTTCTCAAAAAGGATATTGGGGAACTGGAGAAAGTGCAGAGAAGGGCAACCAAACTGATAAGAGGCATGGAGGAGCTCAGCTATGAGGAGAGATTAGAGGAACTGAATTTATTCTCTCTTGAGAAGAGGAGATTAAGGGGGGATATGATCAACATGTACAAATATATAAGGGGTCCGTATAGTGAACTTGGTGTTCAGTTATTCACTTTACGGTCAACACAAAGGACAAGGGGGCACTCTTTGCGTCTAGAGGAAAAGAGATTTCACCTCCAAATACGGAAGGGTTTTTTCACAGTAAGAGCTGTGAAAATGTGGAATAGACTCCCTGCAGAGGTGGTTCTGGCCAGCTCAGTAGATTGCTTTAAGAAGGGCCTGGATTCTTTCTTAAATGTACATAATATAACTGGGTACTGACATTTATAGGTAAAGTTGATCCAGGGAATATCCGATTGCCTCTCGGGGGATCAGGAAGGAATTTTTTCCCCTGCTGTAGCAAATTGGATCATGCTCTTCTGGTTTTTTTTTGCCTTCCTCTGGATCAACTGTGGGTATAGAATTGGGTATATGGGATTGTACGATATATGTTTATTTTTATTTTTTTTATTTTTTTTACGGTTGAACTGGATGGACTTGTGTCTTTTTTCAACCTGACTAACTATGTAACTATGTACTGCCTTCCTCTAGCTGGGTATCATCATCAGACCCTTCAAAACGCTGGGCATCCTCCTGGAGCATGTACCCAACACTGTGCTCAAACAGTTCGGGGGACTCCTCAGGAGGACATGGTGGGTCTAGGGAAGGAGTGACTGATGATGACATTGAGGGAAGAGGACGCTTTGGCAGCTGCTTTGCCAGTACCCTGAGCCTGGGTGAGAGAGGATGAGGAGGATGAGGAGGGCTTGGTCATCCACTCTACCAAGTCTTCGGCATGATGCGACTCAACACGTCCAGCTGCCGAAAATAAGGACAAGCGCGTCCCATGGCCACGTGCTGATGACGATGCACCGCGTCCACGACCAGCACTGTTGTCTCTAGACACAGAGCCTGCTTGCCCTCTTTTATTGGCTCCTGACTATCTGCCCCTTCTTGTTGGCCTTCCAGACATAGTAATGGACTGCAGGGAGATGGGAAAACCAGGAATTGGAGTAGTGTCTATTGTGCTGGAGGGACACAACACCCACTAACTCCTGCAGATGCCTTTATTAGAGAACACCAGCAATAAAGGGTAGATACAGGTGTATATTGTGCTGTGCTGGAGGGACACAACACCCACTAACTCCTGCAGATGCTTTTATTAGAGAACACCAGCAATAAAGGGTAGATACAGGTGTATACTGTGCTGTGCTGGAGAGACACAACACCCACTAACTCCTGCAGATGCCTTTATTAGAGAACACCAGCAATAAAGGGTAGATACAGGTGTATACTGTGCTGGGGCACACAACACCCACTAACTCCTGCAGATGCCTGTATTATAGAACAGCAAAAAAGTGTAGATACAGGTGTATACTGTGCTGGGGCACACAACACCCACTAACTCCTGCAGATGCCTGTATTATAGAACAGCAAAAAAGTGTAGATACAGGTGTATACTGTGCTGGGGCACACAACACCCACTAACTCCTGCAGATGCCTGTATTATAGAACAGCAAAAAAGAGTAGATACAGGTGTATACTGTGCTGGGGCACACAACACCCACTAACTCCTGCAGATGCCTGTATTATAGAACAGCAAAAAAGTGTAGATACAGGTGTATACTGTGCTTGGGCACACAACACCCACTAACTCCTGCAGATGCCTTTATTAGAGAACACCAGCAATAAAGGGTAGATACAGGTGTATACTGGGCTGTGCTGGAGGGACACAACACCCACTAACTCCTGCAGATGCCTTTATTAGAGAAAACCAGCAATAAAGGGTAGATACAGGTGTATACTGTGCTGGGGCACACAACACCAACTAACTCCTGCAGATGCCTGTACTATAGAACAGCAAAAAAATGTAGATACAGGTGTATACTGTGCTTGGGCCCACAACACCCACTAACTCCTACAGATGCCTGAGAAAAGAACACACTGTCCCTGCCTGCCTATCTAGCTTAGAGAACAGCAATAAAGGGTAGATACAGGTGTATACTGTGCTGGAGGCACACAACACCCACTAACTCCTGCAGATGCCTGAGAAAAGAACACACTGTAGAACACACTGTCCCTGTCTATGTAGCTCTTTCCCTGCATGCCGGAACACACTACACAAGGCCGCCGCGCTGGCGGCCTTTTATAGTGTGAGGCGTGTACTAAACCCCCCTGAGCTATGATTGGCCACAGGCATCCTGCCTGTGGCCAATTATGGCTCTCCTCGTTGCCGGCGCTGTGATTGGCCAAGCATGCAGGGTCACAGTGCATGCTTGGCCAATCACAGCGCCGGCAATGCAGTGCGATGGCGCAGTGCATTGTGGGGCGTTCGCATCACACGAATTTGGCGCGAACGGCCCACAAAGTTCTGATTTCGCCAAACAGGCGATGTTCGAGTCGAACGTGCGTTCGACTCAAACACCGAGCTCATCCCTACTGGGGAAGCAACTGTCAGCACTGAGAAAACTCTCCATACTAAAGGAGAGACAGGACAGTACACAGCAGGTGCCGGCAGGGGCCAGCACAGAGGTGGATAGAAACAAAGAGGTGCAGGCACTAGAAAATAGTAGCTGGGTGACAGTCAGGAAGGGTAGAGGGGGAAGTGCCAGGGAGACTGATCCAGGGCTGGAGCATCCCAATAAGAAGGCTCCATTGAGTGACATTGGTGAAACCAGTCAGGGACCAGCACTGCTGGAGCTGAGGGACTCTCCTATCTGCCGGGGGAAGAACTCCTCCAGTGAGAGTGGGGGGAAGCGAAGGGAAAGGAAAGACAGATTCTGGTGGTAGGGGACTTAATTCTTAGAAGGACAGAGAGGGCAATCTGTAACAAAGACCTGAAGGGCTGAACTGTAGACATGTGCAATTTGTTTAGTTCCGAAATCGTTTTTTAACGAAATTTAGAATTTCCGAATTTTCAAATTCCGAAATTTCGAATTTCTCGGAAAATTCCGATTTTTGGAATTTCGGAAATTCGAAAATTTGAAAATTCGAAAATTGAAAATGCGAAATTTCAAAAATTCGAGATTCGAAAATTCGAAATTGCAAAATTCGACAATTCCAAATTCAGAAATTCCAAATTCGGAAATTTGAAAAATCGAAATTCGAAAAATTGAAGTTAGGAAATACTTAGGGTAGGGTGTTAGGGTTAGAGGGTTAGGCTTAGAGCATTAGAGGGTTAGGGTTAGAGGGTTAGTGTTTAGGGTTAGGGGTTAGAGGTTAGGGGTTAGGAGTTAGGGCTTAGGGTTATCAGGGTTAGGGTTAGGGTGTTAGGTTTAGGGTGTTAGGTTTAGGGTTAGAGGGTTAGGGCTATAGGGTTAGAGGGTTAGGGGTTGGGGTTAGGGCTTAGGGTTAGCAGTTAGGGGTTAGGGTTAGGGTTAGAGGGTTAGGGTGTTAGGGTAAGGGTTAGAGGGTTAGGGTTAGAGGTTTAGGGTTAGAGGGTTAGGGGTTAGGAGTTAGGGGGTCAGGGTTAGAGGGTTAGGGTTTAGGGTTAGGGTTGGGGTTAGGGTTGGGGGTTAGGGTTAGGGCTATGGTTAGGGCTAGGGTTAGGTTTGGGGGTTAGGGTTGGGTGTTAGTGGTTAGGGCTATGGTTAGGGTTAGGGCTAGGGTTAGGGTTGGGGTTAGGAGTTAGGGGTTGGGGTTAGGGTTACGGCTTAGGGTTAGCAGTTAGAGTTAGGGGTTAGGGCTAGGGTTAGGGCTTACGGTTAGCAGTTAGGGGTTAGGAGTTAGGGTTAGAGGTTTAGGGTTTAGGGTTAGGGTTGGGGGTTAGGGTTAGGGCTAGGGTTAGTGTTACAGTTTAGGGTTGGGGGTTAGGGCTAGGGTTGGGGTTAAAAGTTAGGGGTTGGGGTTAGGGTTAGGGATTAGGGCTTAGGGTTAGCAGTTAGAGTTGGGGTTAGGAGTTAGGGTTAGAGGTTTAGGGTTAGAGGGTTTGGGTTTAGGGTTAGGGTTAGGGCTATGGCTAGGGTTTTGGGTTAGGGTTGGGGGGTTAGGGTTGAGGTTAGGGGTTAGGGCTAGGGTTAGGGTTGGGGCTTAGGGTTCGCAGTTAGGGGCTAGGGTTAGGGGTAAGGGTCAGAGCCAGGGTTGAGGGTTAGGGTTAGGGGTTGGGTTAGGGTTTCCCCTTGAAGAATAAGGCTAGGACTCAGGAATTGGAATAGGGACCTTCCCTAGAGGTCAAATGTCAGAATGCAGGTTCCCAGAGGTCAATTGTCACAAGTCATGGCTGACCCACCCCTACCAAAGTTTACCGCCTACCCCAACTAAGTCGGGGAATGAACAAGTTAGGAAATTAAAAATTTCGGAAATTAAAAATTCTATATTTTGGAAATTTGGAGATTAGGTATTGAAATTTCCTTTCAAATTTGGCTGTTAGTGAATGTAACGAATACGAATTCATCCGAAGTTACGAATTATCCAAAATAACGAATGGAACGTAACGATCTAATAATAATAAACAATAATAATAATACATTTTATTATTATTATTATTATTATTATTTATTAATAATTTGTTCCATTCCATTGGTTTCGATGTTCCATTCATTATTTCGGATAGTTCGTAACTTCAGATAAATTTGTATTTGTTACATTCACTAACAGCCAAATTTGAAAGGAAATTTTAATGCCTGTAATTTAATAGTTATTATTATTAGATTTTGTTACATTTTTTTCAGATTTTCGAAAATTAGAAATTCTAAAATTCCAAAATCTAAAATTCGAAAATGGGAAATTTAGAAAATTGGATTTTCGAATTTCCGAATTTCTCAATTTTCGAATTCCGAATTTTTGGAATTTCTGAATTCCGAATTTTTGGAATTTCCGTATTACCGAATTTTTAAATTTCCGAATTTCCGAATTTTCGAATTCCGAATTTTTAGAATTTCCGAATTTCCGAATTCCGAATTTTCGAATTTCCAAAAAAAGCAAAAAAACAAATGAAATGTAAACTAATTATTTTTTTCGGCAGTGCACATGTCTACCGAACTGTATGTTGTCTACCAGGCGCTCAGGTTTGGCACATCACAGATCTGGTGGACAGATTACTAGGAGGGGCTGGGGAAGACCCAGCTGTCATGGTGCACGTTGGCACCAATTACAAAGTCAGAGGCAGATGGAGTGTCCTAAAGAAGGATTTTAGGGACTTGGGAGCTAAATTGAGGAAAAGGACCTCCAAGGTAGTATTCTCAGGAATACTACCGGTTAGGGATGAGCTTCGTGTTCGAGTCGAACCCATGTTCGACTCGAACATCGGCTGTTCCATCGTTCGACGAAGATCGAACATTATGGGCCATTCGTGCCAAATTCGAGTGGCGCGTCACGGCCCATAATTCACTGCGGCATTGTAGTGTATTGCTGGCTGATGATTGGCCAAGCATGCACTATGACCCGCATGCTTGGCCAATCACAGTGCAGAAAAAACGGAGAGCCATAATTGGCCAAAGCCAGGGTGGCTTTGGCCAATTATGGCTCAGGGGGTTTAGTACACGCCCCACACTATATACGGCCGCCGGCTCGGCGGCCTTGTGTAGTGTGTTGGAGATGTGGAATGAGAGTTTCATTTATATTGAGTTAGATAGAGCAGGCAGGCGAGTCAGTTAGCTGTAGTTACAGTGTGTAGAGGATATATATGCCTCCTCTGTGTTGTATATATATTTATACACTATATTGAGTTTAGCTAGATCCGTTCCTGTTAGTCTCTAAACTGTGACAGGAAGGCAGGTGATTGTGCTAGCTGCAGACAGTCAGTGTTTCACTTAGTGTACTGTGTGCTTTGCATAGCATTCACCTAAAGCGTAACCTGAATACAGTTAGTCTCTATACTGTGACAGGCAGGCCGGTGATTGTGCTAGCTGCAGACAGTCAGTGTTTCACTTAAGTGTACTACTGTGTGTTTTGCGTAGCATTCACCTAAAGCACACCTGAATACAGTTAGTGACTATTATAGTGGTGTTCTCATAATAAAACCACAAGCAGAGAGCTGCAAGTATTTTCAGTGTACTGTGTCCTCTGCACAGTTTTCACCTAAAACTAACTGAAAACAATTGCTGCTTTTCCCATACTAACACCACAGCAGGCCATTAGTATGTCTGGAAGGCAAACAATGAGAGGCAGACAATCATGAGGCAATAAAAGAGGGCAAGCAGGCTCTGTGTCTAGAGGCAACAGTGCTGCTGGTCGTGGACACGGTGCATCCTCATCAGCACGTGGCCGTGGGAAACGCTTGTGGGAAACGCTTATCCTTCTTTTCGGCAGCTGGTCATGTTGAGCCGCAACATGCTCAAGACTTGGTAGAGTGGATGACCAAGCTGTCCTCCTCCTTCTCCTCATCCTCTCTCACCCAGGCCCAGGGTACTTTGTTTGGCAAAGCAGCTGCCAAAGCGGCCTCATCCATCGGCTCAAAGGCATCAGTCACTCCTTCCCTAGCCCCACCATGTCCTCCTGAGGAGTCCCCCGAACTGTTTGACCACAGTGTTGGGTACATGCTCCAGGAGGATGCCCAGCGTTTTGAAGGCTCCGATGATGGAACCCAGCTGGAGGAAGGCAGTAACGTGAGCTCAGAGAGAGGGGGTAGTAATGTGAGCCCAGAGAGAGGGGGTGCCCAACAAGGTCAGCTATCTGGCAGTCATGTTCCCCCAGCTGCAGCATACTGCCAGATTGGCTCCAGTGATGAGGAGGGAGGGGATGATGAGGTCACTGACTCCACGTGGCTGCCTGATAGGAGAGAGGAGGAGGAGGAGGCACATCTCCAACGAGGCAGGATACCCTCCAGGGGCCAGCTTAAGGGCAGCACACCGACTGCATCACACCGCAGAGCTCCGCATGTGCAGGGCGCTGCTGTCTCTGCGCATTATTCCAAAAGTTCTTTGGTGTGGGCCTTTTTTCAGACGTGTTCAGCAGATTGCACCGTTGCCATTTGCAACATATGTCTAAAGCGTATCTCGCGTGGCCAAATTATCAGCCGCTTGGGCACCACGGGCTTGATCAGACATATGTCGACCTGCTATGCAGTCCATTGGCAAGCACACCTAAAAGACCCACACCAAAGAACAAGGCGGACCTCTCCTTGCTCCTCATCAGCTGGGATCTCCAACTCCAACCTTCAGTCCTCTCTGAAACCTGCACTGAGAGGAATGAAGGTGTAGAATTAGGTGTGTCAAAGCCAAGTACTTGCGGGCAATCTGCTATCGGTACACCGAAGTCCGATTGTACCAGGCAAATTTCCCTGCCCCAGCTGCTGCACCGCCGAAAGAAGTTCGCTCCTAGCCATCCACATGCCCAGCGGTTGAATGCTAGCTCGGCTAAATTGCTAGTACTTCAACTGCTGCCTTTTCAGTTGGTGGACTCTGCCCCCTTCCGTGAGTTTGTGGAATGTGCGGTTCCTCAGTGGCAGGTTCCCAAACGCCACTTTTTCTCACGGAAGGCGATTCCGGCTCTCTACCGGCATGTGAAAGGTAATGTCTTGGCCTCGCTGGACAGAGCGTCAGCAGTAAGGTGCATATTACCGCTGACTCATGGTCCAGCAGGCATGGACAGGGACGTTACCTATTTTTCACGGCGCATTTGGTGACTCTGCTGGCAGCTGGGAAGGATGCAGGACAAGGTGCAGTAGTGTTGGAGGTTGTTCCGCCACCACGCCTCCAAAATGTTACTACTGGTGATTCTGACACACCTCTCTCCTCCACTACCCTCCTCTTCTTCTTCCTCCATGGCCTCTTCCTGTGCTGATTTGTCCTCGGAACCAGCGGTGCTCCGTAGGCATTCAAGGGGCTACGCCAGTACGCAGGCAAAAAGATGCCATGCGGTGCTTGAGCTGGTGTGCTTGGGGGACAGGAGCCACACTGGGGCAGAGATTCTGTCAGCTCTGCAGGGGCAGGCTCAGAGGTGGTTGACGCCATGCCAGCTTAAGCCAGGAAAGGTGGTTTCCGACAATGGCACCGACCTCCTCTCCACCCTCCGTCAGGGACAACTGACCCATGTGCCCTGTTTGGGTCATGTCCTTAACTTGGTGGTGCAGCGGTTCTTGGGCAGGTACCCGGGCTTACAGGAGGTCCTGAAGCAGGCCAGGAAACTCTGTGGGCATTTCCGCCGGTCACATAATGCCAGTGCTCAGCTGGCTGAGCTGCAAAAGGATTACAACCTGCCCAAGAACCGCCTAATCTGTGACATGCCCACCAGGTGGAACTCTGTTGGCCATGCTGCAGCGGCTGCACACCCAGCAGAGGGCCATCAATGAGTATCTGTTGCAATATGGCACCAGGACAGGGTCAGGGGAGCTTGGATTTTTTTCCCCATGCCAGTGGGCCATGATCAGGGATGCATGCACTGTCCTGGCACCATTTGAGGAGGCCACGAGGATGGTGAGCAGTGACAGTGCATGCATCAGTGACACTGTCCCTCTTGTCCACCTGTTGGAGCACATGCTGCGTGGAATAATGGACAGGGCACTTGAGGCAGAACAGAGGCAGGAAGAGGAGGACTTCCTTACCTCTCAAGGCCCCCTTTATCCAGACAGTGTTCCTGCTGGCCCGGCTATCACACGGAAGAGGACGAGGAGGAGGAGGAGGAGGATTGTGTCAGCATGGAGGTGGAGACTAGCACTCAGCATCAGCAGCAGTCTTCAAGGGATCAATTACAGTCCCAAGACACCCATGGACTTGTATGTGGCTGGGAGGAGGTAGCTGCGGATCATGTCGTCCTCAGTGACCCAGAGGACTCTGCACCGAATGCCTCAGCAAACCTACGCTGCATGGCCTCCCAGATCCTACAAAGCCTGCGTAAGGATCCTCATATTCGTGCGATCAAGGAGAGGGATCATTACTGGCTTGCAACCCTCCTTGATCCACGTTACAAGGGTAAGGTTGCGGACCTTATCTTGCTGTCGCAGAGGGAGCAGAGGATGAGGCATCTTCGGGAGGCCTTGCAGAAAGGTCTGTGCAATGCGTTCCCAGAGACTGGGAGGTTACAAATTCCTGGTTCTGGATAACGTGCTGCTGAGGCTTCGGTCAGTCAAAGAAGGAGCGGTGGAGAAGGTGGCCATCTGACCGATGCGTTCAGACAATTTTTTAGTCCGCAGCCCCAAGGTATGATCGGTTCCAGCAACCATCGCCAGCGTCTGTTTTACATGGTGCAGGAATACCTAGGGGCAAGATCAGACTTGGACACCTTTCTCACCGAAAATCCTCTGGGTTACTGGGTCTTGAGGATGGATCACTGGCCAGAGCTTGCACAGTATGCAATTGAGATACTGGCCTGTCCTGCATCCAGCGTTCTTTCGGAACGCACATTCAGTGCTGCTGGAGGCTTTGTAACCGATCACAGGTTGCACCTGTCAACCGACTCGGTCGATCGACTGACCTTCATAAAAATGAATCAGTCTTGGATCACCACCAGCTACCAAGCACCTGATGCTGATGTAACAGAATAATTTTCTTTGAAATGTCAGATCCCTTCAAGACTGCCTATGCTGATGCAGAGTGACTATCCTGTTATGCTGAGTGACTATCCTATTCCTCCTCAATAATCATGCTGATAGCTTGAAAGAACATTTTTGGTTCTGGGCACCGCCACCAGTGGCTAAGGCCCAATTTTTCAGCCCCTGTTTAACAGGGGCGTGTATTTACAATTTTTGATGCAATGCTTTGCAGCAGGGCTCATTGCTGTGCTCCAAGTACAGTATCTGTGAGGGGTTGCAGTGTTGTGGCACCAGCACCAGTGTCTAAGGCCCAATTTTTCAGCCCCTGTTTAACAGAGGCATGTATTTACAATTTTTTATGCAATGCTTTGCAGCACGGCTCATTGCTGCGCTCCAAGTACAGTATCTGTGAGGGGTTGCAGTGTTGTGGCACCAGTGCCTAAGGCCCAATTTTTCTGCCCCTGTTTAACAGGGGCATGTAATAACAATTCTTGATCTAATACTTTGCAACAGGGCTCATTGCTGTGCTCTAAGTACAGTATCTGTGAGGGCTTACAGTGTTGTGGCAACACCACCACCACCACCAAATGCCCAATTTTCTGCCCCTGTTCAACAGGGGCATGTAATTACAATTCTTGATCTAATATTTCACAGCTGGGCCCATTCCTGTGCCCACCAAGAGTAACTGTGAGGACTTACAGTCTTGTGGCACCAGCACCACCGCCACCACCAAAGGCCCAATTTTTCAGCCCCCGTTCAACAGGTGCATGCAATTACAATTCTTGATCTAATAATTCACAGCAGGGCCCAGTCATGCACCCACCAAGAGTAACTGTGAGGGCTTACAGTGTTGTGGCACCAGCACCACCACCAAAGGCCCAATTTTTCCTACCACTGTTCAACAATAGCATGTAATTACAATTCCTGATATAATAGTTCACAGCAGGGCGTTCCAGCGCCCACCAAGAGTAACTTTGAGGGCTTACAGTGTTGTGGCAACACCAACACCTAAGGGCCAAATTTCTGCAGAGTATATACGGCAGGCCCCTACTTTCAAACATCCAACTTACAAACGACTCCTACTTGCAAACGGAAGGAGACAACAGGAAGTGAAAGGAAATCTACCCCTAGGAAGGGAAATTCTCTCCTGTAAGAGTTAATATGGGAAAAAGGTGTCTCCTCTCCACTGATGCTTTATCACCAATCCTTGTTTCAATAAAAACCCCATATTTTCAAAAAAACATTTGTCATTGGGACGGAAAGTGAGGTGAAATGTTCTGAACAGGTGCACAGACAGCAAAACAAATGTTACAGGGATGATAACCTTTCCCTATGTTTTCCAAAAAGCTTAAAAATAGATTTTTTTGGCTGGAGCTACATTTAAAAAATTTACCTGTTCCAAATTATCAACAGATTCTACTTAAGAACAAACCTACAGTCCCTGTCTTGTTTGCACCGCCTGTATACTGCTGTTCAGAGTATATAGGGCCTTTTTTAAATTTGAGTGCAGGGTTCCCCTTAATATCCGTACAAGGCCCAAAGGGGCTGGTAGTGGGCTGGGTGTGGGGGGACGGGGGGGTACCCGTGCCATTTTCTCAATGATTTTCATCCATATTGCCGAGACCAGACATTACATTAAAGCCGCAAGCAGTTTTAAATGACTTTTTTTCCTTTAGAAATGTCATTTTGTGCAGGGACATTTCTAAACATGGGAAACACGTGCCATTTCACAGGCATACTTTAGACACCCCCCAGGTACGAAATTGAAAGGAATATTTCACTTTTTTTTTTCACTTTATGCATCATTAAAATCACTGCTCCCGAAAAAACATCTGTTTTTAAAATCTCTTTTTGCATTGATACATGTCCCCTGGGGCAGGACCCGGGTCCCCAAACCCTTTTTAGGACAATAACATGCATATTAGCCGTTATAATTAGCACTTCAGATTTTGAACGTTCGCGTCCATTGTATTTATTAGGGTTCTAAAGTTCGCGCAAACTTTCGGTCCGTTCACAGGTTCTGATGCGAACCGAACCGGGGAGTGTTCGGCTCATCCTTACTACCGGTACATCAAGCCACACAGAAAGGCAGAGGGAGATTAGGGAAGTAAACAAGTGGCTGAGGAGCTGGTGTAGTAAGGAGGGGTTTGGGTTCCTGGAGGACTGGGCTGAATTCTCAGTCGATAACCAGTACTATAGAAGGGACGGACTGCACCTAAATGAGGAGGGTGCAGATCAGCTGTGAATGAAGATGGCCAAAAAGTTAGAGGGGTTTTTAAACTAGGCGACGGGGGGGGGAGAGTCAGCGTGGAACATATTCTAGAGGGTAGTATTGGGGGCATTAGTGGTAGGGTGACCAAAGCACATAAACCCAAGGTAAGTATAGTAGCAAGTCGTAGTTGCAATCTTGGAACACCCAATAAGAGGATAGTATGCAACCGGTCTAAACTACGTGGCATGTTCACCAATGCCAGTTGCCTGGCGGAAAAGATGGGTGAACTAGAGATACTGTTGTACAAGGAGGATTGGGATTTTGTGGGAATTTCAGAGACCTGGTTCAACAGCTCTCATGATTGGCTGGCAACCATTCAAGGGTATACCCTTTATCGCAAGGATAGAGAGGGTAAAAAAGGGGAAGGGGTATGCCTATATATTAAGAATAATGTACAAGTGAATATTAGAGATGTTATCACTAAGGAAGCTTGGGAGGAGGTGGAGTCCTTATGGGTAGAGCTCCAAAGGGATGAAGCTTAGAGGGAAATAATACTGGGGGTATGTTATAGGCCCCCTAACCTGAGGGAGGAGGGGGAGACAGATCTCCTATCACAATTTGGATTAGCAGCAACGATAGGAAGTATTATTATAATTGGGGATTTTAATTATCCAGACATAGACTGGGCGGAGCAGACCACTCATTCATCTAAGGCTCGCCAGTTCCTAAATGTCTTGCAGGACAATTTTATGGGTCAGATGGTAGACGCACCAACTAGAAATAACGCGTTATTGGATCTACTGATTACCAACAATACAGACCTGATCGCAGATGTGAAAATACGGGGCAATTTAGGTAACAGCGATCACAGGTCAATTAGCTTCAGTATAAATCACACAAATAGGAAACATAAGGGGAATACAAAGACACTGAATTTCAAAAGAGCCAAATTCCCTAAACTACCAGTCTTGCTAGAAGGCAAAGAATTGGGATTGCAAAGAATTGGGATAAAATCTTAGGAACAAAGAACATGGAGGTGAGATGGGTTTGCTTTAAGAGCATATTAAATAAGGCCATTAGCCAATGCATCCCATTGGTTAATAAATTTAAAAGAGCGAACAAAAGTCCTGGATAGCTTAACTCCAATGTAAAAATGCATATAAAAGCAAAGGAGAAGGCCTTCAAAAAATACAATGTTGAGGGATCATCATCAGCATTCAGACTTTATAAAGAATGCAACAAGAAATGTAAGGGTTCAATTAGGACAGCTAAGATAGAACATGAAAGACACATAGCAGAGGAGAGCAAAAAAATACCAAGAAATTCTTTAAGTGTGTAAACAGTAAAAAAAGGGAGGACAGACCATATTGGCCACATAAAGAATGAGGAAGGACATCTGGTTACTAAGGATGGGGAGATGGCAAAGGTATTGAATTTTTTCTTCTCCTCAGTCTTTACAAGGGAATCGGGGGGGGCTTTAGTAACCAAAACTGCAGTGTTTATCCTTATCACACACAGAATTAAAATTAGACTTGGGAAACCTAACATTAATAAATCACCGGGACCAGATGGCTTGCACCCGAGAGTACTTAGGGAACTCAGTCAAGTAATTGCCAGACCATTGCTCCTAATTTTTACTGACAGTCTACTGACTGGAATGGTACCAGCTGATTGGAGAAAAGCCAATGTAGCACCAATATTTAAAAAGGGCCCAAAATACATCCCTGGGAATTAGACCAGTTAGCCTAACATCAATAGTATGTAAGCTCTTGGAGGGAATGATAAGGGATTATATACAAGATTTTAGTAATGAGAACGGTATCATTAGCAGTAATCAGCATGGATTCATGAAGAATCTTTCTTGCCAAACCAATCTATTAACCTTCTATGAGGAGGTGAGTTGCCATCTAGATAAAGGAAGGCCCGTAGACGTGGTGTATCTGGATTTTGCAAAAGCATTTGACACAGTTCCCGATAAACGTTTACTGTACAAAATATAGTCCGTTGGCATGGCCCATAGGGTTAGTACATGGATTGAAATCTGGCTACAAGGGCGACTTCAGAGGGTGGTGATAGATGGGGAGTACTCAGAATGGTCAGGGGTGGGTATTGGGGTCCCCCAGGGTTCTGTGCAGGGACCAATCCTAATTAATTTGTTCATAAACGACCTGGAGGATGGGGGAAACAGTGCAATCTCTGTATCTGACGATACTAAGCTAAGCAGGGCAATAACTTCTCCGCAGGATGTGTAAACCTTGCAAAAAGATCTGAACAAATTAATGGGGTGGGCAACTACATGGCAAATGAGGTTTAATGTAGAAAAATGTAAAATAATGCATTTGGGGGGCAAAAATAAAAATACAATTTATACACCAGTGGGGGGGGGGAACCTTCGAGGGAATCTAGGATGGAAATGGACCTGGGGGTCCTAGTAGATGATAGGCTTAGCAATGGCATGAAATGCCAAGCTGCTGCTAACAAAGCAAACAGAATATTGGCATGCATTAAAAAAGGGGATTAAGCCCCGGCTGGCCCCATACCAGGAAGTGATTGCGGTGTCTGCAAAGAGATACATGCTCAATCTTTGGACGGCAGAAGTGGTGATAGCGCTCTATTTGATCACTTATTTTCTTGATTGACTGACATATTGTGTACGTAGTTTGATATAAGGGTTTTTTTTTTGGTGTACTGTACTGGGAGTTCGTCTAAATAAACAGGATTACGCTATGTGCATTTTTTCTTGTGTTCTATGACGTTTTTTGGAGCCCTTGTACCATTGGATCTCAGGGGATGTAGAGGATTCAGAGCTAACTGGTTGAGGAGCACTTGTCTTAAGGCTGTCTCATTAGAGTTTTCTGGGGAGTTTAACCCCCTGGGGGAGTGTGCTTCACGAGGTGAAATTCAGGAGTTTGGTGGAAGGTGCACACTGTGACAACCGTTGATGATCACCTATGATGTTTTGAACTGTTTGCTATAATCATCACTGCACATAAAGACTTTTCTGATGTGGTGTTGGCCACACAATATTTACTCTATTTTAAGATTAGCGCTGTTTTAGTATCCGAACAATACAGTAATTGGACTGTTTTCTTTTTATACTACTGTTTTACATTTTGAATTATTTTAAACAGCTGCTTAGAACTATAGAACTATTCTCATACACTGTGAAGTGAATTTGAAAGTTTTTATATTGGTGTTTGCACTGTTGGAGAACGGTAAGACTTATTTGGCTCTGAGTGGTGTATTGTAGGCCGTTAATAGACGGCCTTCTATTTATATATATATATATTGTAAGATTGGGGGTTGTTAGCTCTTGTGGTGGATGAGTATTTCCAGTGATGCAAGCCAGTCAACAACTCTGTTTAAGGGCATGGTAGCCCATTTTTATTTAAAAACACAAAGGTTCACAAACACATCTGTAGTATTCACAGGGGGGTTCCACCATTCCTGTATCTTGCATACTAACAGTTTAGCCTCATAGCTTTACCTTCTAGCTATCCAGGCCTTTAGCCTAGGCCTGACGGTCTGCTTCTCAGACCCAAACAGTTTCCAAGAGTTTAAGCTTTCTCCTAGCTTCTCCTGGTCAGCACCTTTGTTGCTGTATCACTAGTGGTGTCTGCCTCCTGCAGACATGCACCACCTTTGACTCCACTCAGAGGATGAGAGTCCACCTGACTCCCATGCACACAGACTTCCTCTCTGTTGGGTGGAGCCCTGATCGATAATCTTGTCAGAACTAAATAGCCCAAGACACAGCTGTTCAATCAGCATGTCTTCTTTTACCAAATCTGGCGTAAACCAACACTCTTGAAGGTCGCACAAAGTCGCACCCTCACAATATATATATATATATATATATGTAGCGGCCTCACTCTCTCTTCATCTTTATCGGTTACACACCAGCTCATGTCTAGGGGTTCCTGGGTCGTGAGAGTGAGATGCGCCACGGCCCATGTCCTCCCCATTGTAGTAGGAAGGTGAAGGCCACTTACTGATGTTTCCTCGGGCCGGTGTGTTCTGTGAATGCACTGAGTCTGTAATGGCCTCCCCTTTGCTTCCAGTAACTGGAGTTCACACACCAGAGAAAGGTCCAACACTTGTTTATTTGACACTCCAATAAGCAAAGCACAATAAACAGTTCTTTTGCAGCAAACTGGTTGGGACCTATAACCTTGCCAACGGTGGGGCGAGCAGATCGAGGCACTTCCTAAAGTTTAAGTTCTATGCCACTGTACTATGACCAGCGGCGCCTAAGCCAATCCGGCTGTTACAGAACAGGAAAGATGGGGTCTCTTCCAGCAACCCCTATGAACAGCAATGGAGCCCTCTTCGATACGCTGGGGCCCCTATCAGGGGGATGTGTCCTCCCAAGAGAGTTCCCAGAGGCCCACTGTCACCGGGTTGGTGCTGCTCCGGGTCTCCAGTGGGTAACCTCTCTGGCCTCCTCACCTCAGGTACGAGTCCCTCCGCTCAGGGACCCTCGGACAGTCCACCCTAGCGGGACCCAGTCGAAGGTACTGGGCCCCAGGCCTCCTCGATAGTACCTCACCCCAGGCTAAAGGTGCCTGGGATGGACGCCAACATGACTCTGGACCAGGCCATGGGCACCTGGACCAGACTCCTGGATCTCCAACACCCAGGCCTAAGGGCCCTGGGTGCGGACCGCAACCCTCCTCCTCCGAGGACCTCCTTCTCCGCAAGACCTCGTGGTAAGGGCGTCTCCCCCTTTTATCTCCTCCCATCAACGGCCCGGCGGGTTCCCCGCCCCAGCCATACCATCTCCGGGAAGGGACAAAACAGGGAGCACTGCAGGAGATGATTCTACCTGAAGCCTGTGGGTACCCCGCCACCCACAGGCAAAGGAGAATACTACATCCTCCAATCCTCCACGAAACAAAAAGGGGTCTGAACCCTAACACAATTATACACCTGGGTCACACTATTCCCCAGGTGTACCCCATCAATTTGAGGACCCCGCTACACATTCCCCCCTGTGATTGAACGCTGGTCCCCAGCGTCAGGTGCACACCCATGCCTCCCATAAAGTGGTGACATGGAGTGAAACCCCTGAGGCAGTTCCTCTAAATTTTTCCCAAGTGCCAAGACCTGCTCAGGGAATGGGGAACATATAAAACAACTTTAAACATCTGCAAAATCACAACCCCTCTCCCACACTGTCTAAGAGCCACCCACTCTCAATGATCTTGATTGACGATTCTCCTGCAGGGGAAAGAAAAAAACAACATCCTAACATAGTTTCGTGTCATTTGGCATGAGTGGGCCCGTCAGCCGAGAGACCCACTCACTCCAACAAGCAAGGTGATGTGTGTGTGAAACATTTTCAAACATTTGTTGCGCAACACTGCCACCTGGTGACAGCGCCGCGGTCATGACACTCAACGAATCTTCGTTCTTCCAGCTTTTCCCTACTCTGCCACTATTCCCAAATGTCCTTGCCCTTGGCACATGAAGAAAAGGGGAAACACAAAAAAACACAACAGCCCCAAATCTCCAACGAGAAAAAGAAAAGCCCAAATAAAAACAAAAGCAGGGCACAGTCATGGGTGTCTGGGAATGGCTCTTCCAGAAAGTTCAAGTGCACAAAGGAAATAAACAGGAGTTCTTTTCTCCTATAAGTAAAACTTTGGATCCGGCAGATACAGGGGTTTCAGGTGTTTGTCAAATGCCTCTATCGAATACTCGACATCTCCTCCTTCTCTTCTGCAAATGACTACCTTGTCAGCATGGATATGGCGCCCCAATTTCCATTCAGCTCTGCAGTCCTCAAACCTCTTAGACACTGCCGGCACACATTCCAGGTACCTGCGAGCATGAGGCACCTTCAACTTATCCCACACAAACTCGTCATACCATCTTGCTCTCCAGACTTCCACCTCAAACAGCAAGTCCCGGGGCAGATACGGGTACTCCCACCCATATTCCCGAGCTACTTTGTGGCAAAACAGTCTCTGCAAGCGGGCCAAAGGTGGCATAGTGGCTTTCTCTCCAGTTCCAGGCAGCACAATAGCTTCCGGATGCCGAGGTGCCTTCACCAGCTCCCTGAAACTGACTTTCGGCGCTCTCAGAGAAGCGCGGGGTGTCCCCACAACCAAAGCAGGTGAGGTAACAGTAGATGAGGACACCGGTGGAGGGGTAGGTTCCCTCGTAAGCTGCGGGTCTTCCACCCGAGGTGTGCTGTCTCCTGTATACATAGGTGAATCCCGTACCGCACGGGAAGCAAGAAGTGGCATTCTATCCCAGCCCTTGCGGCTGAACAGTTCGTCTATCTCGCCATCATCTCCGCAATCAGACAGCGACTCTAGGTCGGAGGTGTCATACATCTCCGCAGGCAGATATCTTCTGGTGGACACAGAATCATCCTCCCTGGGGGGCTCCACCTCCAATGGGCCCCCGACACCTCCAACCACCACCACAGTCCCAGCCCCTGGCTCACCTGACCCTTGTAGAGGACTGGGATGTCCGGGACTTCCTTCTCGACCGGCGCAATCCAGGTCAGGCAAGCAGCGGGGTGAAGCTCGACCACGTCCATAGGATGCCTGTACTAGGCCAACTTTCCTCTTTGGGGGTGGGAGCAGAGAACTTGTGGCGACCGAGGCAGCATCCTCGGATTTTTCTCTGTTGGGCAGTCCATCGCCCTGGTCAGCGCGCACGGGAACCTCGACAGAGGCCTTGATCTCCCCTTCCGGAGTAGCGGTACCCGTGAGGTGGTTGAGGCGAAGGGCCCGGGGCCTTGCTGTAGACGACTCGACCTCAAAAAGGAATTCTCTGCACTCCTCACATCGCCCGAATGGCTTCAGGGTGACCACCAGTCCCGAGCAGCCGGGACAGATCACACCGAGGGCCTCCGTGTCTCTGCAAGTGTACAGAGCCAACCGCCCTCGGGGCCTAAGTCTTATCCCCGTGTCTGTGATGGGGGCAGCAAAGGAAGTCATTCTCGTGGGGTGAGGAACCATAATCCACGGGGCACTTGAGGTCATCCCGACTATCTGCTGCTCCATCATGCACTGACCCCGCGCCGGAGTCTCCACGTGTATCCCCACACTTGGCCAGACTCCTCCCATGAGCTGTACATTTTCGCGGGCTTCCTCTTGACTCCGCCCACGAACGATGTCGCCATGGGGTGCCTCGTGGCGCAGTGCGTTAACAGTCCCCACGTGCAGTACGTCACACGGCTGGACCTCTCCCTTTTTCCGCTCCTCCGCATGGGCCTTTCCCGTGTTAGGGTCATTTCCACAACTCCGAGCAGGGACGCACTTTGGCCAGTAATATGGCCGATCTGCTCGGAACTCCTCTGGGCAGCAAAGTTCAAATGTAGACATTCTCAAGTCCATCTTTAGAACACACTCTATCCCGGACTCACGAGCCCCCACGTGTAGCGGCCTCACTCTCTCTTCATCTTTATCGGTTACACACCAGCTCATGTCTAGGGGTTCCTGGGTCGTGAGAGTGAGATGCGCCACGGCCCATGTCCTCCCCATTGTAGGAGGAAGGTGAAGGCCACTTACTGATGTTTCCTCGGGCCGGTGTGTTCTGTGAATGCACTGAGTCTGTAATGGCCTCCCCTTTGCTTCCAGTAACTGGAGTTTACACACCAGAGAAAGGTCCAACACTTGTTTATTTGACACTCCAATAAGCAAAGCACAATAAACAGTTCTTTTGCAGCAAACTGGTTGGGACCTATAACCTTGCCAACGGTGGGGCGAGCAGATCGAGGCACTTCCTAAAGTTTAAGTTCTATGCCACTGTACTATGACCAGCGGCGCCTAAGCCAATCCGGCTGTTACAGAACAGGAAAGATGGGGTCTCTTCCAGCAACCCCTATGAACAGCAATGGAGCCCTCTTCGATACGCTGGGGCCCCTATCAGGGGGATGTGTCCTCCCAAGAGAGTTCCCAGAGGCCCACTGTCACCGGGTTGGTGCTGCTCCGGGTCTCCAGTGGGTAACCTCTCTGGCCTCCTCACCTCAGGTACGAGTCCCTCCGCTCAGGGACCCTCGGACAGTCCACCCTAGCGGGACCCAGTCGAAGGTACTGGGCCCCAGGCCTCCTCGATAGTACCTCACCCCAGGCTAAAGGTGCCTGGGATGGACGCCAACATGACTCCGGACCAGGCCATGGGCACCTGGACCAGACTCCTGGATCTCCAACACCCAGGCCTAAGGGCCCTGGGTGCGGACCGCAACCCTCCTCCTCCGAGGACCTCCTTCTCCGCAAGACCTCGTGGTAAGGGCGTCTCCCCCTTTTATCTCCTCCCATCAACGGCCCGGCGGGTTCCCCGCCCCAGCCATACCATCTCCGGGAAGGGACAAAACAGGGAGCACTGCAGGAGATGATTCTACCTGAAGCCTGTGGGTACCCCGCCACCCACAGGCAAAGGAGAATACTACATCCTCCAATCCTCCACGAAACAAAAAGGGGTCTGAACCCTAACACAATTATACACCTGGGTCACACTATTCCCCAGGTGTACCCCATCAATTTGAGGACCCCGCTACATATATATATATATACTAGACTGTACAAATATATAATAATATACCACCTGAAGTGTATTAGAAACAGTACACCACAGAATGCACTGTAGATATATGCTACACTGAATGCAGAGTACCATATATATATATATATATATATATACAGTATCTCACAAAAGTGAGTACACCCCTCACATTTTTGTAAATATTTTATTCTATCTTTTCATGTGACAACACTGAAGAACTGACGCTTTGCTACAATGTAAAGTAGTGAGTGTACATCTTGTATAACAGTGTACATTTGCTGTCCTCTCAAAATAACTCAACACACAGCCATTAATGTCTAAACCTCTGGCAACAAAAGTGACTACACCCCTAAGTGAAAATCTCCAAATAGGGCCCAAAGTGTCAATATTTTGTGTGGCCACCATTATTTTCCGGCACTGCCTTAACCCTCCTGGGCATGGAGTTCACCAGAACTTCACAGGTTGCCACTGGAGTCTCCTTACACTCCCCCATGACGACATCACAGAGCTGCTGGATGTTAGAGACCTTGCGCTCCTCCACCTTCCGTTTGAAGATGCCCCACAGATGCTCAATAGGGTTTAGGTCTGGAGACATGCTTGGCCAGTCCATCACCTTTACCCTCAGCTTCATTAGCAAGGCAGTGGTCATCTTGGAGGTGTGTTTGGGGTCGTTATCATGTTGGAATACTGCCCTGTGGCCCAGTCACCAAAGGGAGGGGATTATACTCGGCTTCAGTATGTCACAGTACATGTTGGCAATCATAGTTCCGTCAATTAATTGTAGCTCCCCAGTGCTGGCAGCACTCATGCAGCCCCAGACTATGGCACTCCCACCACCATGCTTGACTGTAGGCAAGACACACTGGTCTTTGTACTCCTCACCTGGTTGCCGCCACACACGCTTGACACCATCTGAACCAAATAAGTTTATCATGATTACCCCATCACACGGGGGCGTGACCGGATGGTGACGCGAAGTGAGGAGTGAGGAGGGAGAGCGTGAGTGTGTCCTCCTGATGATATGCTCGTTTGTCCCCGGTGAACTGATTTGAATTTTTCGGCCCCTAGCAGGAGAAAGTAGGTGGCAGTCAGGCAGCCCTGCAAGCCGCGCAATACCTCCCTTTACCCGGCCGGCCGAGATACAGTGATGCTGTGATGCAGATCGTGAAGGAGTGAGAGGGACGAACCGCGGAATCTTGCGAGACAGCACGGGTGGATGTACAAATGTACAGCTGAGCGGTGTATCTTCGGTGTGAGGGAGCCGAGCAGAGCCCGAAACTGCTGACTGTGCCGCTGACTGTGCTGCTGACTGATCGATTGAGCTGCATAGTGGTGGAGGGGGTAATACCGGGCGTAACCGAGTATTGGAAGCCCCGGAAGCCCTGATTGAGCCATAACTGAGCCCTGTGTTCGGTGTTCTGATGGAGTCCTGTGGCTGGCGTCCTGGTTTGGAGGAACCCATCCCTGAGTCTGAGGCTAAGGAGGCGTGACGTGGCGTGAGTAAAGGACTGTATACCACATCTTGCAAACTGCATATTATGTATGATAAGGAGTAATAGATGAAAGAGGAATGCTGAACTATTGGTGTATTGGTACATAGAGAGTAGGGATGAGCTTTATGTTCGAGTCGAACATTGGCTGTTCGCCCGTTCGGCTAAACAGCGAACAATTTGGGGTGTTCGCGGCAAATTCGAAAAGCCACGGAACACCCTTTAAAAGTCTATGGGAGAAATCAAAAGTGCTAATTTTAAAGGTTAATATGCAAGTTATTGTCATAAAAAGTGTTTGGGAACCTGGGTCCTGCCCCAGGGAACATGTATCAATGCAGAAAAAAGTTTTTAAAGCGGTTGTTTTTTTCGGGAGCAGTGATTTTAATAATGCTTAAACAATAAAAGTGAAATATTCCTTTAAATTTTGTACCTGGGGGTGTCTATAGTATGCCTGTAAAGTGGTGCGTGTTTCCCGTGTTTAGAACTGTCCCTGCACAAAATGCCATTTCTAAGGGAAAAAAAGTCATTTAAAACTACTTGCGGCTATTAATGAATTGTTGGTCCCGGCAATACAGATAAAAGTCATTGAAAAAAAATGCTTTCCTTTTTTAAAAAGTTACGCAGGGTTCCCCTTAATATCTATACCAGACCTGAAGGGCCTGGTAATGGAATTTTGGAGGGACCCCCACGCATTTTTTTTTTTAAATTTTGGTTCCCAGCACAAAATGTCATTTTTGAAGGAAAAAAAGTCATTTAAAACTACTTGCGGCTATTAATGAATTGTCGGGTCCCGGCAATACAGATAAAAGTCATTGAAAAAACCGGTAATGGACTGGGGGGGCCCTGACGTTTCAGGGAGTCCCGCGATTCCCCTATTCTGCCTAGTGACACTGTCACTGATGACCGTTCCCCGTGATCGGGAACGGTCATCAGTGACGTGTCACGTGTAGCCATGCCCCCTCACAGTAAGAATTACTCACTAGTAGGGATGAGCTTCGTGTTCGAGTCGAACATACGTTCGACTCGAACATCGGCTGTTCGATCGTTCGACGAAGATCGAACGATTTGGGCCGTTCGCGCCAAATTCGAGTGACGCGAACGGCCCACAATGCACTACGCCATCGCAGTGTCATCCAGGCGCTGTGATTGGCCAAGCATGCACTGTGACCCCGCATGCTTGGCCAATCACAGCGCCGGCAGCGAGGAGAGCAATGATTGGCCACAGGCAGGATGCCTGTGGCCAATTATTGCTGAGGGTGTTTAGTACACGCCCCACACTATAAAAGGCCGCCAGCACGGCGGCCTAGTGTAGTGTGTTCCGGAGCAGGGATAGAGCAGCATAGGCAGGGACAGTGACTGTTATTTCTTTCTTGCTTAACCTGGATTCCTTTAGTTTAGGGAAAGAGAAGGATAGGTAGGGAGAGTGTCAGTGTGTTTTGTGCTTGTGCTATAGTGTGCTTAAAAAAAACATTTATTCTAGGGACAGAAAACTGTAGGTAGGGACAGTGTCAGTTTCTTTCACTCTGCAAGTCCTTGTTTCCAGGGACCTGGAAGGACAGTGAGTGAATTGTCCTTGTGCTATATTGTGCTTAAAAAAACATTTATTCTAGGGACAGAAAACTGTAGGTAGGGAGAGTGTCAGTTTCTTTCACTCTGCAAGTCCTTGTTTCCAGGGACCTGTAAGGACAGTGAGTGAATTGTCCTTGTGCTATATTGTGCTTAAAAAAAACATTTATTCTAGGGACAGAAAACTGTAGGTAGGGAGAGTGTCAGTTTATTTCACTCTGCAAGTCCTTGTTTCCAGGGACCTGGAAGGACAGTGAGTGAATTCTCCTTGTGCTATATTGTGCTTAAAAAAAACATTTATTCTAGGGACAGAAAACTGTAGGTAGGGACAGTGTCAGTTTCTTTCACTCTGCAAGTCCTTGTTTCCAGGGACCTGTAAGGACAGTGAGTGAATTGTCCTTGTGCTATATTGTGATTAAAAAAAACATTTTTTCTAGGGACAGAAAACTGTAGGTAGGGAGAGTGTTTTTTTCTTTCACTCTGCAAGTCCTTGTTTCCAGGGACCTGTAAGGACAGTGAGTGAATTGTCCTTGTGCTATATTGTGCTTAAAAAAAACATTTTTTCTAGGGACAGAAAACTGTAGGTAGGGAGAGTGTTTTTTTTCTTTCACTCTGCAAGTCCTTGTTTCCAGGGACCTGTAAGGACAGTGAGTGAATTGTCCTTGTGCTATATTGTGCTTAAAAAAAACATTTATTCTAGGGACAGAAAACTGTAGGTAGGGAGAGTGTCAGTTTATTTCACTCTGCAAGTCCTTGTTTCCAGGGACCTGGAAGGACAGTGACTGAATTGTCCTTGTGCTATATTGTGATTAAAAAAAACATTTATTCTAGGGACAGAAAACTGTAGGTAGGGAGAGTGTCAGTTTATTTCACTCTGCAAGTCCTTGTTTCCAGGGACCTGTAAGGACAGTGAGTGAATTGTCCTTGTGCTATATTGTGATTAAAAAAAACATTTTTTCTAGGGACAGAAAACTGTAGGTAGGGAGAGTGTTTTTTTTCTTTCACTCTGCAAGTCCTTGTTTCCAGGGACCTGTAAGGACAGTGAGTGAATTGTCCTTGTGCTATATTGTGCTTAAAAAAAACATTTATTCTAGGGACAGAAAACTGTAGGTAGGGAGAGTGTCAGTTTATTTCACTCTGCAAGTCCTTGTTTCCAGGGACCTGGAAGGACAGTGAGTGAATTGTCCTTGTGTTATATTGTGATTAAAAAAAACATTTTTTCTAGGGACAGAAAACTGTAGGTAGGGAGAGTGTTTTTTTTCTTTCACTCTGCAAGTCCTTGTTTCCAGGGACCTGTAAGGACAGTGAGTGAATTGTCCTTGTGCTATATTGTGCTTAAAAAAAACATTTATTCTAGGGACAGAAAACTGTAGGTAGGGAGAGTGTCAGTTTATTTCACTCTGCAAGTCCTTGTTTCCAGGGACCTGGAAGGACAGTGAGTGAATTGTCCTTGTGCTATATTGTGATTAAAAAAACATTTTTTCTAGGGACAGAAAACTGTAGGTAGGGAGAGTGTTTTTTTTCTTTCACTCTGCAAGTCCTTGTTTCCAGGGACCTGGAAGGACAGTGAGTGAATTCTCCTTGTGCTATATTGTGCTTAAAAAAAACATTTATTCTAGGGACAGAAAACTGTAGGTAGGGAGAGTGTCAGTTTATTTCACTCTGCAAGTCCTTGTTTCCAGGGACCTGTAAGGACAGTGAGTGAATTGTCCTTGTGCTATATTGTGATTAAAAAAAACATTTTTTCTAGGGACAGAAAACTGTAGGTAGGGAGAGTGTTTTTTTTCTTTCACTCTGCAAGACCTTGTTTCCAGGGACCTGTAAGGACAGTGAGTGAATTGTCCTTGTGCTATATTGTGCTTAAAAAAAACATTTATTCTAGGGACAGAAAACTGTAGGTAGGGAGAGTGTCAGTTTATTTCACTCTGCAAGTCCTTGTTTCCAGGGACCTGGAAGGACAGTGAGTGAATTGTCCTTGTGCTATATTGTGATTAAAAAAAACATTTTTTCTAGGGACAGAAAACTGTAGGTAGGGAGAGTGTTTTTTTTCTTTCACTCTGCAAGTCCTTGTTTCCAGGGACCTGTAAGGACAGTGAGTGAATTGTCCTTGTGCTATATTGTGATTAAAAAAAACATTTTTTCTAGGGACAGAAAACTGTAGGTAGGGAGAGTGTTTTTTTTCTTTCACTCTGCAAGTCCTTGTTTCCAGGGACCTGTAAGGACAGTGAGTGAATTGTCCTTGTGCTATATTGTGCTTAAAAAAAACATTTATTCTAGGGACAGAAAACTGTAGGTAGGGAGAGTGTCAGTTTATTTCACTCTGCAAGTCCTTGTTTCCAGGGACCTGGAAGGACAGTGAGTGAATTGTCCTTGTGCTATATTGTGATTAAAAAAAACATTTTTTCTAGGGACAGAAAACTGTAGGTAGGGAGAGTGTTTTTTTTCTTTCACTCTGCAAGTCCTTGTTTCCAGGGACCTGTAAGGACAGTGAGTGAATTGTCCTTGTGCTATATTGTGATTAAAAAAAACATTTTTTCTAGGGACAGAAAACTGTAGGTAGGGAGAGTGTCAGTTTCTTTCACTGTGAAAGTCCTTGTTTCAAGGGACAGAGAAGGACACCTGAAGGTAGCCCTTATTGCTTTTTTCCCATCTCCCTGCAGGCCATCTATTAGAATGTCTGGAAGGCAAACAAGGAGAGGCAGACAGTCAGGAGGCAATAAAAGAGGGCAA
The DNA here is from genome assembly GCA_029206835.1 of Rana muscosa. NCBI lineage: Eukaryota > Metazoa > Chordata > Amphibia > Anura > Ranidae > Rana > Rana muscosa. The sequence goes on along the minus strand of CM055119.1, from coordinate 16,240,090 downwards.
GCAGGCTCTGTGTCTGGGGGCAACAGTGCTGGTCGTGGACGCGGTGCATTGTCATCAGCACATGGCCATGGGACACGCTTGTCCTTCTTTTCGGCAGCTGGACATGTTGAGCCACATCATGCCGAAGACTTGGTAGAGTGGATGACCAAGCCCTCCTCCTCCTCCTCATCCTCTCTCACCCAGGCTCAGGGTACTGGAAAAGCAGCTGCCAAAGCGTCGTCTTCCCTGGTATCAATGTCAGACAAATCATCAGTCACTCCTTCCCTAGACCCACCATGTCCTCCTCCTGAGGAGTCCCCCGAACTGTTTCAGCACAGTGTTGGGTACATGCTCCAGGAGGATGCCCAGCGTTTCGAAGGGTCTGATGATGAAACCCAGCTAGAGGAAGGCAGTAGCGTGAGAGCAGACAGAGGGGATGCTCAAGAAGGACACCAATCTGGCAGTCATGTTCCAGCAGCTGCAGCATACTGCCAGATTGGCTCCAGTGATGAGGAGGGAGGGGATGATGAGGTCACTGACTCCACGTGGGTGCCTAATAGGAGAGAGGAGGAGGAGGAGGATGAGGAGGAGGCACATCTCCAACGAGGCAGGATGCCCTTTGGTGGCCAGCGTAAGGGCAGTACACCGACGGAATCACACCGCAGAGCTCCGCCTGTGCAGGGCGCTGCCTCTGCCCGTCATTCAAAAAGTTCTTTGGTGTGGGCCTTTTTTGAGGCTAGTGCATCAGATCGCACAGCTGCTGTTTGCAACATATGTCTCAAGCGTATATCGCGTGGCCAAAACATCAGCCGCTTGGGTACCACATGCCTGACCAGACATATGTTGACCTGCCATGCAGCTCGTTGGCAAGCCTACCTCAAAGACCCACACCAAAGAACAAAGCGGACCTCTCCTTGCACCGCATCAGCTGGGATCTCCAACCCCACTATAACTTCAGTCCTCTCTGAAACATGCACTGAGAGGAATGAAGGTGTAGAATTAGGTGTGTCACAGCCAAGTACTTGCGCCCACTCTGCTAGCAGTACACCGACGTCCGATTCTAGCAGGCAAATTTCCCTGCCCCAGCTGCTGGACCGTCGAAAGAAGTTCACTCCCAGCCATCCACATGCCCAGCGGTTGAATGCTAGCTTGGCTAAATTGCTAGCGCTTCAACTGCTGCCTTTTCAGTTGGTAGACTCGGCCCCCTTCCGTGAGTTTGTGCAATGTGCAGTTCCTCAGTGGCAGGTTCCCAAACGCCACTTTTTCTCACGGAAGGCTATTCCGGCTCTCTACCGGCATGTGGAAGGCAATGTCTTGGCCTCGCTGGACAGGGCGGTCAGCGGTAAGGTGCATATTACCGCTGACTCATGGTCCAGCAGGCATGGACAGGGACGTTACCTTTCTTTCACGGCCCATTGGGTCACTCTTTTGGCAGCTGGGAAGGATTCAGGACAAGGTGCAGTAGTGTTGGAGGTTGTCCCACCGCCACGCCTCCAAAATGCTACTACTGGTTGTGACACACCTCTCTCCTCCACCCCCTCCTCTTCTTCTTCCTCCATGGCCTCTTCCTGTGGTTTGTCCTATGAACCAGCGGTGCTCCGTAGCCGTTCACGGGGCTACGCAAGTACGCAGGCAAAAAGATGCCATGCCGTGCTTGCGCTGGTGTGTTTGGGGGACAGAAGCCACACTGGGGCAGAGGTCCTGTCTGCTCTGCAGGGCCAGGCCGAGAGGTGGTTGACGCCACGCCAGCTTAAGCCAGGAATGGTGGTTTGCGACAATGGCACCAACCTCCTCTCCGCCCTCCGACAGGGACAACTGACCCATGTGCCCTGTGTGGCTCACGTCCTTAACCTGGTGGTGCAGCGCTTCTTGGGCAGGTACCCGGGCTTACAGGATGTCCTGAGGCAGGCCAGGAAAGTCTGTGTGCATTTCCGCAGATCTTATAATGCCAGTGCTCGCCTGGCTGAGCTGCAAAAGGAGTTGAACCTGCCCAAGAACCGCCTTATATGTGACATGCCCACCAGGTGGAACTCAACGTTGGCCATGCTGCAGCGGCTGCACACGCAGCAGAGGGCCATCAATGAGTACCTGTGCGACTACGGCACCAGGACAGGGTCAGGGGAGCTTGGTTTTTTTTCTCCACGCCAGTGGGGCATGATCAGGGATGCATGCACTGTCCTGGCACCATTTGAGGAGGCCACGAGGATGGTGAGCAGTGACAGTGCATGCATCAGTGACACTGTACCTCTTGTCCACCTGTTGGAGCACACGCTGCGTGGAATAATGGACAGGGCACTTGAGGCAGAACAGAGGCAGGAAGAGGAGGACTTCCTTGCCTCTCAAGGCCCCCTTTACCCAGACAGTGTTCCTTCTGTCCCACCCATCGCACAGGAAGAGGAGGAGGAGGAGGAGGAGGAGGAGGAGGAGGAGGATTGTGTCAGCATGGAGGTGGAGGCTGGCACTCAGCATCATCAGCAGCAGTCTTTTAGGGATGATTTACAGTCCCAAGAAACCAGTGGACTTGTACGTGGCTGGGAGGAGGTGGCTGCGGATCATGTCGTCCTTAGTGACCCAGAGGACTCCGGAGCGAATGCCTCAGCAAACCTACGCTGCATGGCCTCCCTGATCCTGCAAAGTCTGCGGAAGGATCCTCGTATTCTTCGGATCAAGGAGAGGGACCATTACTGGCTGGCCACTCTCCTTGATCCACGGTACAAGGGTAAGGTTGCGGACCTTATGTTACCGTCGCAGAGGGAGCAGAGGATGAGACAACTCCGGGAGGCCTTGCAGAAAGGTCTGTGCAACGCGTTCCCAGAGACTGGGAGGTTGCAAACTCCTGGTCCTGGACAACGAGTTGCTGAGGCTTCGGCCAGTCAAAGAAGGAGCGGTGGGGAAGGTGGCCGTCTGACCGATGCGTTCAGACAATTCTTTAGTCCGCAGCCCCAAAGTATGATCGGTTCCAGCAACCATCGCCAGCGTCTGATAAACATGGTGCAGGAATATCTAGGGGCAAGGTCAGACTTGGACACCTTCCCCACCGAAAATCCTCTGGCTTACTGGGTCTTGAGGATGGATCACTGGCCAGAGCTTGCACAGTATGCAATTGAGCTACTGGCCTGTCCTGCATCCAGCGTTCTTTCGGAACGCACATTCAGTGCTGCTGGAGGATTTGTCACGGATCACAGGGTGCGCCTGTCCACCGACTCGGTTGATCGACTGACTTTCATCAAGATGAACCAGTCTTGGATCACCACCAGCTACCACACACCTGATGCTGATATAACAGACTAATTGATTTTAACATGTCACATCCCTTCAAGACTGATGCTGATGCTGAGTGCCTGTGCTGTTATGTTGACTGGCTATCCTCCTCCTCCGAGTCCTCAATGATACGATTGATGATGATAGCTTGTAAGATCATTTTTGTTTATGGGTGCCGCCACCAGTGCCTAACGCCCAATTTTTCAGCCCCTGTTTAACAGGGGCGTGTAATTACAATTTTTGAAGCAATACTTTGCAACAGGGCTCATTGCTGTGCTCCAAGTACAGTATCTGTGAGGAGTTGCAGTGTTGTGCCACCAGTGCCTAAGGCCCAATTTTTCAGCCCCTGTTTAACAGGGGCGTGTCATTACAATTTTTGAAGCAATACTTTGCAACAGGGCTCATTGGTGTGCTCCAAGTACAGTATCTGTGAGGAGTTGCAGTGTTGTGCCACCAGTGCCTAAGGCCCAATTTTTCAGCCCCTGTTTAACAGGGGCGTGTCATTACAATTTTTGAAGCAATACTTTGCAACAGGGCTCATTGCTGTGCTCCAAGTACAGTATCTGTGAGGGGTTGCAGTGTTGTGCCACCAGTGCCTAAGGCCCAATTTTTCAGCCCCTGTTCAACAGGGGCATGTAATTACAATTCTTGATCTAATAATTCACAGCAGGGCCCATTGCTGCACCCACCAAGAGTAACTGTCAGGGCTTACAGTGTTGTGGCACCAGCACCACCATCAAAGGCCCAATTTTTACTACCACTGTTCAACAATTATATGTAATTAAAATTCCTGATATAATAGTTGACAGCAGGGCGTTCCAGCACCAACCAAGAGTAACTGTGAGTGCTTACAGTGTTGTGCCAACACCAACAACTAAGGGGCCTATTTCTGCAGAGTATATACGGCAGGTCCCTACTTTCAAACATCCAACTTACAAACGACTCCTACTTGCAAACGCAAGAAGACAACAGGAAGTGAGAGGAAATCTACCACTAGGAAGGAAAATTCTCTCCTGTAAGAATAAATATGGGAGAAAGGTGTCTCCTCTGTACTGATGCTTTATCAGCAATCCTTGTTTCAAGAAAAACACCACATTTCAAAAACAGTTGTCATTGGGACGGAAAGTGAGGTGAAATGTTCTGAACAGGGGCACAGACAGCAAAACAAATGTTACAGGGGTGATAACCCTTACCTATGTTTTCCAAAAAGTTTAAAAATAGATTTTTGGTCTGGAGCTACACTTCAACAATGTACCTGTTCAAAATTACAAACAGACTCTACATAAGAACAAACCTACAGTCCCTGTCTTGTATGCACCGCCTGTATAGGGCTGTTCAGAGTATATAGGGCCTTTTTAATTTTATGTGCGGGGTTCCCCTTAATATCCATACAAGACCCAAAGGGGCTGGTAATGGGCTGGGGTAGGGGGGGGGTCATGGGGTAGCTATGCCATTTTTCTTAAAGAATTTCATCCATATTACCGGGACCAGACATTACATTAAAGCCGCAAGCAGTTTTAAATGGCTTTTTTTTCCTTTAGAAGTGTCATTTTGTGCAGGGACAGTTCTAAACACGGGAAACACGTGGCACTTCACAGGCATACTTTAGACACCCCCCAGGTACGATATTTAAAGGAATATTTGACTTTTTTTTTTTCACTTTATGCATCATTAAAATGACTGCTCCCGAAAAACGACCGTTTTTAAAACTTCTTTTTGCATTGATACATGTCCCCTGGTGCAGAACCCGGGTTCCCAAACCCTTTTTAGGACAATAACATGCATAATAGTTGTTATAATTAGCACTTTAGAATTCGAACGTTCGCATCCATTGTATTTAATAGGGTTCTAATGTTCGTTCGAACTTTCGGTCCGTTCGCGGGTTCTGGTGCGAACCGAACCCGGGGGTGTTCGGCTCATCACTACTCACTAGAAAACACTTAACCCCTGCAGCACCACCTAGTGGTTAACCCCTTCACTGCCAGTGTCATTTTTACAGTAATCAGTGCATTTTTATAGCACTGATCGCTGTAAAAATGACAATGGTCCCAAAATGGTGTCAAAAGTGTCCGATGTGTGAGCCATAATGTCACAGTCATGATAAAAATCGCTGATCGCCGCCATAACTAGTAAAAAAAAATTATTAATAAAAATGACATAAAACAGTCCCCTATGTTGTGTATTTTACGCAAACCAATCAATAAACGCTTATTGCGATTTTTTTAACCAAAAATATGTAGAAGAATACGTATTGGCCTAAACTGTGGAAAAAAAAATTTATATATTTTTTGGGGATATTTATAATCGCAAAAAGTAAAAAATATTGCATTTTTTTCAAAATTTTCGCTCTATTTTTATTTATAGCTCAAAAAATAAAAACCGCAGAGGTGATAAAATACCACCAAAAGAAAGCTCTGTTTGTGGGAAAAAAAGGACGTAAATTTTGTTTGGGAGCCACGTCGCACGACCGCGCAAATGTCAGTTAAACTGACACAGTGCCGAATTGCAAAAAGTGGCCTGATCCTTGACCACCAAAATGGTCCGGGGCTGAAGCGGTTAATAGCCGCGAGTAGTTTTAAATGACTTTTTTTCCTTCAAAAATGACATTTTGTGCAGAGACAGTTCTAAGCACGGGAAACACGCGCCACTTCACAGGCATACTATAGACACCCCCCAGGTACGAAATTTCACTTTTATTGTTTCTCTTTAAGCATTATTAAAATCACTGCTCCCAAAAAAATGTCAGTTTAAAAAAAAAAAAAAATTGCATTGATACATGTCCCCTGGGGCAAGACCCAGGTCCCCAAACACTTTTTTTGGACAATAACTTGCATATTAGCCTTTAAAATTCGCACTTTTGATTTCTCACGTTCGAGTCCCATAGACTTTAACGGTGTTCGAATGTTCACGTGAACTTTTGGTCTGTTCGCATGTTCTGGATGCGAATCGAACCGGGGGGTGTTCGGCTCATCCCTAATAGAGAGCTGCTGAGTAAATACACTAAGGACATATCGGTTGTACTGAATACTAGAATAAGCTGCTATCCGCATCCCTTAATTATATCCGTATATCCTTTGAACTTCCCCGGAGAGCCGCTCATTTGCGCTATGCATTGGGAAAAATCTTGCTAGATCCTGATGAAATCTCCTCAAATTTATCTTAAAGGCTAAAGACTTTGTTGGACAGCTGAAAAGTTGAAATGTCAGCAAGGAAAAGAGGGGATGAGCATGCCAGCCAGGAGAATGTGGGACCGCAATCATTAAGATCTGTGAAGGAAAAGGATAAGGATAAGGGGAGCCAGGCCGCAGTAACAGCAGCTAAACTGGAGAGGTTTGCCCATACCCCGGTTCACGTCCCAACTAAAGGTGGGCAGCAGTCCCAAGTAAAAATGCTCACAGACCGGAAGAGCCAAGGACAAACAGTAGCCGCGGCAGTTAAAAACATAGGCAATAAAATCATGGGAGCAGCGGAAAAAGGGGCTGAGATAACTTCAGCATCTGCACCCCCAGTAGAGGGAGCCCCAACATTAAATGATGTACTGATGGTGGTTAATGCTTGTAAACAGTCATTAGGGGAATTATGTGACCAAATGAAAGGCATTAAAGAGGAACTGTCTTTAGTACGGCATGAACTCCAAAAAATGGTGGAGAGAACAACAGCAGCGGAAGGGAGGATAAGCCAAATAGAGGACGATCTGTACCCAGTAAAACAAGAGGTTAAAAAAATCAAAGATCAAATGAGCAAGTTTGCTGAAAAAATGGATGAAATGGAAAACGGACTCCGTAGGGATAATGTGAGGCTGGTGGAACTCCCAGAAAAGAGTGAGGGGACTAATCCGATAGAATTTTTGGAAAATTGGTTTATTGAGTTATTTGGAAGAGAGACTTTCTTGCAACAGTTTTCTATAGAAAGACCGCACAGAGTCCCTTTTAGGCCCCCACCCCCAGGAGGATATCCTAGATCAATGTTACTGAAATTGTTTAATTATAAGGACAAAGTAACTTTGTTGCGTAAGGACAGAGAGATGGGGAATATCTTCTATAATTGAGTTAAGATCTCGATGTACCCCGACTTCTCACCCGACCTGCAGAAGCGCAGGGCCGAGTTTATGGAAATTAAACGCAGACTTCAAAAATTTAACGTTACTTATGCACTGCTTTACCCAGCTCGACTACGAGTGGTAGCGCTGGGAGGGACACAGTTCTTTGACTCCCCTGCGGGAGCGATAGCATGGTTGGAGGACAAAAAGGATCAGCTGTTAATAAAATGAGGGGAGATGTATGTATCGGTTACAAAAAAAGCCCTTAGGGATAACCTAGAAAGGTGTAGGGAGGGAGACTATTTGAGATGAAGGGGTGGGGGGGGGGGGCAAGATACAAAAGAGGGTTGGCAAAGAGGATGCAGAAGGGTCAGAATAAAGATACAATTTACACGATAGTAGGGGGAAATTGTAGGAAAAGGATAAAATTAATGATAAAACATGCACTTAAAATACATCTAGGAGAAAAACATACATTTGTTACACAGAGTGGAAAGCAAGAATACTTGGGCATGGTGTCACATAGGGGGCGATAATATTTAGGATGATTTTTGTTTACAAGGTTTTTGATGGCTCCTCTCAGGGTTCTTTTTGCCCTCTTTTTTAGTTTTTCGATCTTCTATGCAATCTAGAGTACTGAATATTGGTTCTTGGAACGTCCGAGGGATGGGTACCCCAGTTAAGAGAGCTGCAGTGTTTCAGGCGTTGGAAACGCATGAGGTAGGACTGGTCTGCCTGCAAGAGACACATCTAACTAAAGCCACTAAGTTACAATTTCGAAGCAAGAAGTTTCAATATCAATATCACTCAGTGCACACCTCTTATTCAAGGGGACTGTGTTGGTAAGAAGAGGAGTGGCGTTCACCTGCCGGCAGATCAGTATAGACGAGGCAGGACGGTATATTTTTCTTCATTGTGTAATAGAAAATAGGGAGTATGTCCTTGCAAATATTTATATTCCTCCACCTTTTAAACTAGAAGTCATGTATAGACTAATGGAATTTATGATGGATAAAACATCAAGAACACGGGAGCAGTCGGTTGAACCAGTTCCTACAAGAAGCAGGGTTATTTGATATATGGAGAGTGCGGAACCCAGATGCGCTGCAATACTCATGCTTCTCAAGCTCTTATTCCACACTCTCCAGGATAGACCTGGCCCTGGTTAATGGGGATGCATTTCAGATTATAAAGGATATAGTATACCAACCTAGGGGGTGTCAGATTATTCACTGATGACGGTTTTGATGAACTTGGAAGGGAAAAAAATTCTGAAGCCTCGTACACACGACCGAGTTTCTCATCGAAAAACGACAAGAAACTTGCTGGAAGAGCTTTCTTGCCGAGTAAATCGGTCGTGTGTACGCGGCTACCAGGTTTCTCGTCAAGAAAACCGACAAGAATCTCGACGAGAAAAATAGAGAACCTGCTCTCAATTTTCTCGTCGGCCTGTTTCTCGACGAGAAAAGTGTGTGTGTGTACACTTACCTGTCCTCCGGGAAGCCCGCGCATGCTCGAAATGACTTTGACGCATGCGCGATAGCTTCCTAGGCATAGGTAGGGTGTAGCAAGATGGCGGCGACGGCATCGAATGTGACGAGGGAACGCTCATCGTAGTCGATTACGTCACCGCGTTCGCTCCATTCAAAGAACTGCGGGTTCTTTGAAAGGAGCGTCTGTACACTTGGCCGGGACAAGTTTCTTGTCCAAGATTCTCGTCAAGAAAAACGACTTGTTTTTTCTTGACGAGATTCTCGGTCGTGTGTACGAGGCTTCAGGGTATGGAAGATGAGTCCACTTTGGTTTGAATTAATGGGGAACTCAGACGAGGTACTACTTAAGTTAAAAGAGTTCATAGAGTTTAATGAAGGTACAGTGACGAGGGGAGTGATGTGGGATGCACTGAAGGCATTCCTCAAGGGTATACTCATTCAACAGGTGGCAAAAATTAAAAAGGCATCAAGGGAGTGGGAGAATAGGATCAGGAAGGAGCTAGTGAATGCAGAAAAGGAATATGTAGAAGACCCATCCCCAGAGAAACAAAGAGTATGGCTGAATAAGCAACAGGAATATAAAGTTGTAGTGACCAGGAAATCAGCGAATAAGCGACTATTTCAGAAGCAAGTCGCATTTGGGGAGGGGGAAAATGTTGGACGGATGCTAGCTCACCTAGTGAGAACTAACTCCTCCCCCTCAGCAGTCCCCGCGATTAGGACAGTGAAGGGAGAAATCTCATATCAGGTGTCAGAGATTACAGACACATTTAGAGAATATTATGATAATTTGTATAGATCGCAGGGGGCTGCAGGAGGGGAGGAATTGGATACATTTTTTAGGAATTATAGAGATACCGGTCCTTACAGAAGTGGATAAAGAGGGAATAGATAACCCTGGAGGAAATACAGCTAGCAGTTGCAGAGATGGCTAATCAGAAATTCCCTGGACCAGACGGTCTCCCAGTAGAAACCTATAAATACTATGGGAAAGTATTGCTCCTGAAGATTCTTAAAGTGTTGAACTGGGTCGAGGTGGAGGGGAAACTGCCCACATCAATGATAGAGGCAACAATAATAGTTCTGCATAAAGAGGGGAAAGACCCGCTAGAGACCATGTCCTATAGACCTCTTTCCCTACTTTGCTCGGATGCTAAAATATTGGCTAAAGTAATGGCAGTTGGGTTAAATAAAATTATTTCTAAAATCATACACCCAGATCAAACAGGGTTTATCCCTAGCAGATCAACTAGCATGAACATTAGGAGGGTATTTCTTAACTTACAGACACCAACAGAGAATATGGGTACAAGGTCAGTCATGTCCTTAGATGTGGTTAAGGCCTTTGATAGCCTAGAGTGGGGGTATATCTGGCGAGTATTGGGAGAATTTGGCTTTGGTCCCTTGTTTATCAGGTGGATAAAAATATTGTATAATGGACCTAGTGCTAAAATTAGAGTCAACAATGATTATTCAGGTAAGCTCAAACTAGAGAGGGGGACAAGACAGGGGTGTCCATTGTCACCCCTGCTCTTTGCGCTTGCAATGGAGCCACTGGCTATTGCAATACGATCAAATATAAATATGGAAGGGTTCTTGAAAGCGACAGGTGAGGAGAGAATCGCATTATATGCGGATGATGTTCTCCTTTTCCTGGGGGATATAGAGCAATCCCTCAGACAGGCGATGAGTACTTCAGAGAATTTGGAAGACTTTCGGGATTGGCCATAAACTGGGAGAAATCAGCGCTTATGCCAGTGGACCCCATCGGGAATCCAACATTGCCAGAAATTCCCCAGTTGGAAGTAGTTGAGACAATGAAATACCTAGATATACATATAACAAGAGACCAAAATAAGTATATAAACAACAATACTGTATAGTCCCTTTTCTGGCTAAATTTAAAAGTAAAATCAAAATCTGGCGGCATCTCCCACTATCGGTTGCAGGGAGATGCAACTTGATTAAAATGCTGTGGATGCCACAATTACTATATTTATTGCATAACTCCCCGATATGGATACACAAGAAATGGTTTAAAAAAATTGATACACTGTTTAGAGAACTAATATGGAAAGGAGGCCAGTCCAGGATAACTTTACAAACCTTACATTTACCAACAAGAGAGGGGGGTATGGCGGTGCCACATCCCCGGAGCTACTTTTTGGCAGCCCAACTGCAACACTTAGGAGTGAGTAAAGATTCAGGAGGAGGTATAAATGGGGGATTAATGATATTAGGGGCACTCCATAAGACAGTAGTGGAGGTATTGGAGGCAAACTCATTTGTCAATAGAACACCCATGGTAAGGCTAGCCTTAAAAGTATGGAAAGCAGTAAAGTCACTAAGGGGACAGGGTGGTGAGACAAAATATACCCCCCTCTGGAATAATAAGAACCGTCGGGAGCTGCAGACGATAGGAAAGATCAAAAAATGGGAAATAAAGGGAAGAGATAGGCTGGTCCAGCTGTATGAGGGAAGTATGTTAAAAACATTTACAGCACTGAGAGAGGAATACGACATACCCAAACACTGATTCTATAAATACCTACAAATTAGACACGCTTTAAATGCTCAGTTTGAGAAACAAGGCCCGGTTTGGTGTAATACCCCTATTTACCAAAGAATAGGTAGCCTGAGTAGGACTGGGGGATTTATATCAGAAATTTACCCACATATTTGCGGAGGAAGCATTGAGGGTCTGGAACTGTTTAAAAGTAGGGGAAAATGGGAAGAGGATCTAGGGACAATATCGGATGGGCAATGGAAGAGGATATTAGAGAGAGGACACTTGGTATCGGTTTCACCCACACAGAAGGTCTCATATTTGATGTTGATACACAGGACATATTATACACCTAAGAGACTGTTCAAGTTCAGGTGGAGAGCAGATGCTAAGTGCCCTAGGTGCCAGGACACGGGGGACTTGTTACACATGGTATGAAGGTGCTCGAAATTGTTCCGATATTGGTCAGAGATCCTCGATACCATAAATACGATATATGACACTAGGCTGGAAATGGACCCCAGACTTTGTATTTTGGGTCTGGGGGAGGGAATAGGTGGAGCAGCTAGTACAACTAAAGTAGTGATGAGGTGTCTTTTCCAGGCAAGAAAATTAATAGCACAGAGATGGCAAGCAGAGAAGTCCCCCTCTGTAAGAGATTGGATTAGCATAGTCACAGAAACGATATGGAGGGAAAAAGTAGTTTATAGAAAGAGAAGAAACTTTAAGGAATTAGAAAAAATTTGGAAACCGTGGTTGGAAAAGTTGGGATACCCTATTTAAAGCACAAAAAGGGAGTAATAAGGAAGGCTCCATAGAAATAAATTAAACAAGGAAGAGAGCGAGGTCTAAAACATACACTAGGTTAAAGAACGGGGGGGGGGGGGGGGGGGTAAGAAAGAAAAGAGACACAGCGATAAAAGAGATAATAGAAAGTGGTGAGAAAATGTCCTTTTACTGTTTTTTATATATATACGTATTTTTTTTATAAATATGAAGAAAATAAATAAAGATTATATAAATTTAAAAAAATACGTTTATCATGGTCTCATCAGACCACAGGACATGGTTCCAGTAATCTATGTCCTTAGTCTGTTTGTCTTCAGCAAATTGTTTGCAGGCTTTCTTGTGCATCAACTTCAGAAGAGGCTTCCTTCTGGGACGACAGTCATGCAGACCAATTTGATGCAGTGTGCGGCGTATGGTCTGAGCACTGACAGGCTGACCCCCCACCCCCTTCAACCTCTGCAGCAATGCTGGCAGCACTCATATGTCTATTTCCCAAAGACAACCTCTGGACATGATGCTGAGCACGTGCACTCAACTTCTTTGGTCAACCATGGCGAGGCCTGTTCTGAGTGAAACCTGTCCTGTTAAACCGCTGTATGGTCTTGGCCACCGTGCTGCAGCTCAGTTTCAGGATCTTGGCAATTTTTTATTTTTTTTAAATCAATAATTTGTATTTATTTAATACAAGGGAATATAGAGGAGAGACATACATATCACTTTAAGTTCCAAATGGAATAATTAACAGATCAAGCAATAAAGGACATCAAAAGACATAACCTCTTAAGAAAAAAAAAAAAATAGATAAGCAAAAAGAGAAAACTAGGGAGAGAGATAACTCCCCCTCTTGGCTTTGTAGATCTTTAAGTTGAGACCTATTTATCTATTCATGAACTTATCAGGTCGACTGTTGTAATATGTCAATTCCCCCTATTTACACAAAAATAATAATTAGCTTATATATCCTAATACCTTATTTCCCAAATATACGTCCAATTCCTTATGCTTATTTCAACTGCAGTCTCAAACGTATCCTACTCAATTCCTGCCACTATTGTCATAAAATACCAACAATAAGACAAAGCATACACACAACACAAAAAAACAAAACTAAAAAAAAAAAAAAATAGATAAAGAGGTAAAAAGATGTCGAGGAGAAATAGAGCCTCCCTGTGTGTCCTAATTCACAACTGAAAGTAAGATTAGTCTCATTGGTCTAATTGACTCTCTCGCCCGTTCCTTTCATTTTCAAGAAGGGCCTTCCCCTCTTCAGAAGCCAGGAAAGCCCTCCAGGAGGACCAAGTCCTGGAGTATCTTTCCTGTTGATGACGTGCTGTGAGGAATAGGTCTTCTAGCCTACTGATCTCCCTCACCTTACGAGTCCACATCTCTATTGTTGGTGGAGATAGTGATTTCCATTTCCGGGGAATGCATGCCTTTGCGGTATCTAAGAGATGACAGGTACTAGATTCTTTATATACTTTCTCTGGCATTTGATTTACATGCCGGAGGAAAAACTCTGGGTGCTCCGGTATCGCTTGATCTGTACAAATTTGGAGGATTAGTTTAATCTCTGACCAGAAACTGCTTAGCTTGGGACAGTCCCAAAAAATATGTAACATGGTGCCTGTATTTGTCTGACATCTCCAACACCGGTCTGAGGTATCAGGGAAAATTGTATTCAGTCTTTCTGGTGTTCTATACCACCTAGTAAAGATCTTAAAATTAGTTTCTTGTGTTTTCGCACATATTGATGTTTCATGCGTAAGCCTATACATACGTTGTGGCTGTCCCAAGCTAAAGGTCCTTCCCAATTCCTGTTCCCATTCCTGAATACATTTCAGGGGATAATTTTCCGACTGTATATTTAATAGTTCGTACCTTGCTGACAATGTATGCGATATTACTCCTTTTTCAGAACAAAATTTCTCAAACAAAGCGAGTGGTCTGTTAAAGCATCCCGGGTTCGGGAGAGTACTGAGAAAATGGCTGATCTGTAGGGCATTCCAAATTTTTAATCAAAATATATTCCTTTGTTCAATCAGCTCCGGGATTGTCACCCATGTCCCTTTATGAATATAGCTAGCCGCCTGGGTACAGTCTATACTCCTTAAGTGCCGAAAGGCCCTATCTTCATATCCTGGTAAAAAGAGGGGGTTACCTATTATCGGGTACAGAGGAGAGGTCGTGGGTATAATACCTATCGTGGGGAGCAGGGCCAAGCAAAGCCTGGCCGTGTTGTCCACAACAGGATTCCTAATTACTTCTTTAGGGAGTGACGCAAAGCACCATGGCGCTCTACTTAAAGGTACTGATGATTGAGCTTGTTCAATTTGTACCCACAACTTGGTATCTGCATGTCTGTTCCAGTCGATTACTCTATTTAAATGTGCTGCATAATAATACTTCCGTATATCTGGGACTACAAGCCTTCCCTGTTTCTTAGTGAGCATTAGTTGTTTCCTTTGTATCCGGGGATGTTTATGTGCCCATATAAACTCAAAAATTAACCTCTGGCTCTGTTTAAAATAACTCATACGGATCTGTACTGGTAATGCTTGTAATAGGTAAAAGGAATTTGGGGAGTATGTTCATTTTAATAATGTTACAGTGTCCTAGCCAGGTATGAAACCCCAAATTACACTTATCTAATAGCATCTTGACTTTTTGCAGTAGCGGTGGGAAATTCAGGTTGAAAATCTTACAACCCTGTCGTGTCTCATTAGAAATCTGCAATGTCTCTGATAGTATTCCATTGACCCGTACTTGAGCTGTTGGACAGGAGTAAATGGAAAAAATCCACTGTATTATCTTACTACCAAAGCCTCCATGCTGTAAGACTGCCCACATAAAACTCCAATTCGCCCTGTCAAAGGCCTTCTCCGCATCCGTATTTAAAAATACACATTGCGTCTGTGTTGTATTCACTATCTGTATTAGGTTAAGAGCTTTCGTAGTGTTATCACGGGCTTCACTTGTAGGGACAAATCCCGCCTGGTCTAAATGTATCAGCTCCGGGATATACTGCTGGATCCTATTCGCCAAAATGTTAGTAAAAAGCTTAAGATCTAAGTTTAGCAGGGAAATTGGTCGATAACTTCCACAGGAGGCTGGGTCTTTCCCCTCTTTCGATATCACAGACATATATGCTGCTAGCAAAGTATCTTTTGTTAAAGTTGCCGAGGACCCTAGAGCGTTGAATAGTTTAACCATGTACTCAGATAGTGAGGGGAGCAGTATTTTGTAATATTGAGCCGTAAAGCCATCAGGCCCAGACGCTTTCCCCAGTTTCATTGACCCTACTGCTTCCTTAAGCTCCTACACCGTTATAGGGTCCTCAAGTTTCTCTCTATCTGCCTCAGAGAGTTTGGGCATTGATGATGCCGAAAGATACCGATTTATCTGCTCTTGGGTCGGGGGTTTATTCTGTAAATTATAAAGGGAGTGGTAAAATTCTTGAAATTCCCGCACTATGTCATGTGGTTTCGTAACCTTAGGTTTATTCGGTGGAATAATATGCAGGATATAGTTACTTAACTTCTGCTCTCGTAGAGTTCTGGCTAATAGTTTCCCACACTTATCCCCTGATTCATATGAGAACTTTCTACATACCTGCAATGCTTCCTTAGCTTTGTAGTAAAGAAGATCTGTAATTTGTGTTTGTTTGCTCGTAAGCTCTCTCTCTAAAGATGTTGAACGTATCCGTTTATGTCTAAACTCCAATATAGCTAGCTCTTCCAATAGGCATTTTAACTGTTCTGTACGTTTCCTCTTAATCCTGGATCCATGTTTAATCAACACTCCACGGATAACCACCTTATGTGCTTCCCAGATAATTCCAGGATCACAATCTGGGGTATCGTTAGTGTTGAAGTACCAGTTTAACTCTTTAATCACATCTTCTAGGACTTATTGGTCCTGTAGAAGACTTTCATTTAATCTCCATTGATTGGATCTAGTCTGCGAAGGGTCTTGTAACGTGTATGTCAAAAAGATTGGTGCGTGATCTGACCAGGTAATAGAGCCTATTTTTTCCGTTTGTACAGAGTGAAGTTGAGCATGTAGTATAAGAAAAAGGTCTATGCGGGAGTATGTTTTATGCAGGGGGGAGTAAAACGTAAAGTCTTTTTCTTTGGGGTGGTAGAGCCTCCATTAATAGATCAGATGATTATTATGCAAAATTTGGGCAATGCGATTCCGCGCCCCATAGGAGGTAGCTGACATCCCCGAGGAGGTATCTTCTTTAGGAACAAATGGGATATTCAAATCTCCCCCTAAAATCAGGTGTCCTTCTGTAAACTCCATCAGTCGCTTAATTGCTTTGCCCATGAAAGTTTCTTGGTGGTCATTAGGGTGGCATAAGGTGGCAAATGTAACCCCTACTTCTCCTACTTTGCCTTTCACAAATAAGAACAGCCCTGTTGGGTCTCTCATAGAGTCTATATATGTCCATGGTATTCTCCCTGCTAAAAGAATAGAAACGCCCTTCGACTTAGCTATTTGGTTGGTCGAATGGTACACTGTAGGATATGTCCGACTCTTTAACCATTTAGCTTCCGGGCCAATTCTGACACTTTGCTCCTACATGTAAAAAGCCTCATTGTTTTTGCTAGAAAATTACATAGAACCCCCAAACACTATATATGTTTTTTTAGCAAAGACCCCAGAGAATACAATGGCGGTCATTGCAACTTTTTATTTTGCACGGTATTTGCGCAATATTTTTCAAACGTTTTTTTTTTTTTTTTTTTCAAAACGGTTTCATGAATTAAAAAATATTAAAACATTAAAGTTAGCCCTATTTTTTTGCATAATGTGAAAGATGAAGTTACGCCGAGTAAATAGATACCCAACATGTCACCCTTCAAAATTGCACACGCTCTTGGAATGGCGCCAAACTTCGGTACTTAAAAATCCTCATGGGCGACTCTTTAAATGTTTTTACTGGTTACATGTTTTGACTTACAGAGGAGGCCTAGGGCTAGAATTATTGCTCTCACTCCAACGTTCGCTGCGATACCTCACATGTGTGTTCTGAACACCGTTTTCATATGTGGGTGGGACTTACGTATGCGCTCGCTTCTGCGTACGAGCTACCGGGGACAGCGGCACTTTAAAAAATAAATAAAAAATGTATTGTTAATTTTACTTTAAACTTTTTACTTTGACACTTTAAAAAATAAATAAAAAATGATCACTTTTATTCCTATTACAAGGAATGTAAACATCCCTTGTAATAGGAATAAGCATGACAGGTCCTCTTTACAGTGAGATATGGGGTCAATAAGACCCCACATCTCACCTCTAGGCTGGGAAGCCTGAAATAAATTTGAAAAAAATAAAATAAAAATATCACCGCTTCCTAGCCGAGGCAGCTCCGTTTTTTTGAATGCAGAGGCCGGGCGTGACGTCATAACATCGCGTCCAGCCTCCGAACGATCATAGAGACTCCGGCAACCATCTGGTCCACCAGAAATCTCTATGGTAGGCAGCCGGGGCCGGCAGATCCTGTCACTGACTCACCGATCGCACAGGTGAGTCGGTAGAAGCACCGGAGGGCGGCGGGAGGGGGGTGTCCCCTCTCACCGCCTGTAAGAACGATCAAGCAGTGGAACAGCCACTATGATCGTTCTTACGGTGCACAGAATCGCTGGCTCTAAAAAACGATATCTGAATGATGCCTATTCGGATATCCCGGCTCAAAGTCCAGGACGTCCTGGGACATACCTTGGGCGTGAAGTGGTTAAGATCTGTATTTTGTCATCTCTAAAATGCGTCTCCTGTATGAAAGCAACGTCTATTCCAAGACGCTGTAAGTCATGTAGGAGAATCCTCCTTTTCTCAGGTGTATTTAACCCTTTAGGGCCAGTTCACACCAGACACAGTTCTGTACAGTTTTTTGCGCATTTTTCTGCACTAAAAATGCATGCACAGTGTTTTCCATGTATTCCAATGGCTCATGTTGACTCTAGTTCACACCACGCAGTCAGTTTCTGGTGCAGAAACTGACCGGAAACTGACTGCATGGTGTGAACTAGACCCAACAAGAGCCATTGGAATACATGGAAAACGCTGTGCATGCATTTTGTGCAGAAAAAAAGCACACGGAACTGAACGGAACTGCATGTGGTGTGAACTGGCCCTAAGCGTTCAACGATAACACATTCCTAGTCTCCATTCTACCTCACAGCCACAGTATCAATAAAAGAAAAGAAAAGCCCAACCCCAATTCTAACTAATACTACTAGCTATATATTGCTAGGAAAGAAAAAAACGCTGACCAGATAAACGGTATTTGAGCATCGGCCTATATAGGTGCGTGTACCAAACCAAAAACAACAAAAAGTAGGGCTCCTAGGACCTCCGCTTCCCCCCGACATTCCATCAACAAGGCAAAAACCAATGGGAGAACCGACAAGGTAAAAGATGAAAAAGAGGGAGGGAGAATAATAATATCGCTATCAGTATCAATATCAATCCCACTAATATTACACATTAGCCTCTATAATCTACCCCTCCACATTTGTATTCTGAAAGGTTCAACCTATTCTCCATTAGGGTTAAAAAAAAACAAAGAGAATTGATACCCTTTAGGCCTGGTTCACACTGGGGCGACAAACGCTCCGACATTGGGAGCTCATGTCGCATTACGTGTGAAAATCAATGTTTCCCTATGAGAGCCGTCTTAACTGGTCCGACACAAGTCGGTCCGACATTAAGGCCTGGTTCACACTGGGGCGACAAACGCTCCGACATTGGGAGCTCATGTCGCATGACGTGTGAAAATCAATGTTTCCCTATGGGAGCTGTCTTAACTGGTCCGACACATGTCGGTCCGACTTTGAGAATGCTCCCTGTACTACTTTGGTCCGACTTTGATCCGACTTCAGCCCATTGACTATCATTGAAGTCGGATCAAAGTCGGACCGCAGTCTTGCATGATCCGACTTTGGCATGCGACTTGTGCTGTGCTGCTCGAGGGGGAACTCCAGGCCAAATTTTAAAGAAAAAACCGGCATGGGTTCCCCCTCCAGGAGTATACCAGGCCCTTGGGTCTGGTCTGGATTTGAAGGGGAACCCCAACGCCGAAAAAACGGTGTGGGGGTCCCCCCAAAATCCAAACCAGACCCTTATCCGAGCACACAACCTGGCAGGCCGCAGGGGAAGAGGGGGGGACGAGAGAGCGCCCTCCCTCCCTCCTGAACCGTACCAGGCCGCATGCCCTCAACATGGGGGGGTTTGGTGCTCTGGGGCATGGGGCGACCTGCGGCCCCCCCACCCCAGAGCACCCTGCCCCCATGTTGATGAGGACAGGGCCTCTTCCCGACAACCCTGGCCGTTGGTTGTCGGGGTCTGCGGGCAGGGGGCTTATCGGAATCCGGGAGCCCCCTTCAATAAAGGGGCCCCTGGATCCCGCCCCCCCCACCATATGTGAATGAGTATGGGGTACAGATCAAGAATGAGGGGTTGGGACTTTATATGAGGCAATACCTATGATTTACCTCCATCCCTGGACATATTGAAAAAAGAAAGCAGTGGGACTTTATACGAAGCAATAATACTGAGTAATACTGAGTAGAATGAATCAATCAATGTACACATTGTTTATTAAATACAACTGGCATATATACACTGTAAAATAGATAATAAAAGAAAACATTAAATTGTAATCATTGGTCTCAGTAGCAATAGATTGCACAATTAGTAACAGTACATAATTGTTACAACATAATACACATAGTAATGGATCAAGGTATATATACCAGTAAGTAATAGTGATAACGTATAGATATAAAAACAATGGTAGAAGAATTCATTGAAATATAATAAAAACAAAAATGGATAGAGATAGTATTGGTAGGACCGACACTGTGACGTTGCATCATAGGAAAGCTTGACGCGTTTCGTGGTAGCATGACCACTCATCAGGAGCAAGATGCAGGGTATGGGAATATCTAAAATAAAAAATTAGTAATGCAATGACTAACATGGTAAGGTAGTCAGAATAGGGTATATAGTAAGTAAAGTGAAGAGGGGAAACTAAAGCAGATTCCAAACACTCTCACCTGGTATTTGTAAAATAAAATGGTAGATGGTAACGATAATCAAGGCGTGCATTGGATCAGACGTCCCCCCGGGAGCTGAGGAGATATACACCCTGGGCACGGCGGTAAGTGCAAAGCAGCCAATAGGAAAGTGAATGTGAAGGCTCCAGTTAGAAGCTAGGGTCTGCATAGTAAAAAAATTGTATTGTTTGTATTGTAGGTATTCCAGAATATCTGTAACAATAATAAAAGTAAAATAGAAATCAGCTAATTATGCAGCTAATAAACTGGAGAAGGTGGCCAGACACCAGGTGAACATTAAGAAAGTGAAAGAGTGCACAAAAGTGCACAGGCATGAACATAAAAAGTGCAAAACAAGGGTGTGCTATCAACTATGTGTATAGGGCACTGGAGAAAGAAAACCGAATGGTGACCAAGAAATAGATAAGATGATGCACGAGGTACCTGAGAGGTATGAAGGGGGGAAGTTGAGGGAAAGTAAAGGGGTGTGAGGAGAGTGAGAAAAGAGGATGACCGCAGTGCAAGATGGAGATATTTACCAGCCTTGGATCGAGGGTGATCTCCAACGTCACGTCGAGTGCAGCAAGGGAGGGCAACGCCATCGCATGAGCAGTAACACGCTCAGCGCACTGGCGCTGGAAACCTCCCTCATGGTGCATGCAGTATAATAAACGTGTAGGTGCTGCGGCGTCATGAATGACGTCACACGCACACCACGTGGGCGTGGCGTCGACTCACAGCGAGCAACTGCCCCGCCCCCCCAATGGGGAGGGGAGAGGGAAAGCTCGGTGTGTGTCGCAGCTCCCGGGAACTTCGATAAACAACCCAGCCCAGCTATCAAAGATAGCCCGTGAAGGGTATATCAATAAAAAGAGGAAACAGTCACAGATAGTAAAGAGGATAAACGGGTATAGTAAGTGCTTCCATCCCTATTAATTGAGATCAAGAATGAGGGGTTGAGACTTTATATGAGGCAATACCTATGATTTACCTCCATCCCTGGACATATTGAAAAAAGAAAGCAGTGGGACTTTATACGAAGCAATAATACTGAGTAATACTGAGTAGAATGAATCAATCAATGTACAAATTGTTTATTAAATACAATTGGCATATATACACTGTAAAATAGATAATAAAAGAAAACATTAAATTGTAATCATTGGTCTCAGTAGCAATAGATTGCACAATTAGTAACAGTACATAATTGTTACAACATAATACACATAGTAATGGACCAAGGTATATATACCAGTAAGTAATAGTGATAACGTATAGATATAAAAACAATGGTAGAAGAATTCATTGAAATATAATAAAAACAAAAACGGATAGAGATAGTATTGGTAGGACCGACACTGTGACGTTGCATCATAGGAAAGCTCGACGCGTTTCGTGGTAGCATGACCACTCATCAGGAGCAAGATGCAGGGTATGGGAATATCTAAAATAAAAAAATTAGTAATGCAATGACTAACATGGTAAGGTAGTCAGAATAGGGTATATAGTAAGTAAAGTGAAGAGGGGAAACTAAAGCAGATTCCAAACACTCTCACCTGGTATTTGTAAAATAAAATGGTAGATGGTAACGATAATCAAGGCGTGCATTGGATCAGACGTCCCCCCGGGAGCTGAGGAGATATACACCCTGGGCACGGCGGTAAGTGCAAAGCAGCCAATAGGAAAGTGAATGTGAAGGCTCCAGTTAGAAGCTAGGGTCTGCATAGTAAAAAATTAGTATTGTTTGTATTGTAGGTATTCCAGAATATCTGTAACAATAATAAAAGTAAAATAGCAATCAGCTAATTATGCAGCTAATAAACTGGAGAAGGTGGCCAGACACCAGGTGAACATTAAGAAAGTGAAAGAGTGCACAAAAGTGCACAGGCATGTATTTAATAAACAATGTGTACATTGATTGATTCATTCTACTCAGTATTACTCAGTATTATTGCTTCGTATAAAGTCCCACTGCTTTCTTTTTGAGTATGGGGTACATCGTACCCCTACCCATTCACCTGGTGGAAAAAATTGCAATAAAAAAACCACACAGCTTTTTAAAGTATTTTATTGCACAGCTCCGGGGGTCTTCTTCCGACTTCGGGGGTCTCCGGTGTCGTCGCCGCGCTCTCCGGTTCTTTCTTCTGCCGGGCCACCGCTAACTTCTTTAGCTCTTTTGCTAGCGGGGCCCGGTCTTCTCCGTCACCTTCTTCTTCTCCCGCTCTCCGGTTCTTCTCCCGCTTCTTTCTTCTGCCGGCCCCTCCACTAACTTCTTTAGCTCTTTTGCTAGTGGAGGGGCCGGTCTTCTCCGTCGCCTTCTTCTTCTCCCGCTATCCGGTTCTTCTCCCGGTTAAGAACAAGGCTAGGAAGAAGTAAAATAATAAAAATAAAACATGAGGTGGGCTCCTTCCCACATCTCCTCCCCTCCATCCCCTAGGATATCTCCCCGCGAGGGGGGCCCACTATACTATACTATCTTCCCTCCGTATTCCATACCCTTTTCACCACTATACCCATTAAACTCAAATATTCAAATTTTTAGGATCCATATCATCCTCCTCTCCCTCCCACTTGCCCCCCTACTGCAAATAACCTTCCAGGGGCTTTCCTCTAGACTCTCTATTCCTCAGGAGGGGCGCGAGGGGAGGGGAGGAGTCCACCATAAAAAAAAAATACAGATATATATGGATGTATATGGATTTCAGTATGGGTATGGGTACATGTATATGACAACCAATTCTCATCCGTAATCAATGAAGTTCTCTCAAGCCCTATAGGCTAAAATAGCTCTTTATCTATAGTAAACCCCCCAAAAACAAAACAAAAAAAAAAACCCTAACAACAAGTGTGGATACCATGAATACCGTGATCTCGTTAGGGTGTCCCACTGTCTACTTTGTGATGCGGTCTGCTACGACCGCCCTTACTAAAGATTACTATGTGTAAAACAAAAAAAATATATAAAACCAAAATTCCAACATACCCTTATCAATGGGGTAGCTTATGTGTTATATATAATTATATCCTGAAAAAAATAAAAAAATACTTTTTTTTTATAGTAAAAAAAATAAAAACCAACCCCCCATAAAAAATTGTTCATTCAAGCGTGCAACAAAAAGCCAAAAATTACCATACATTCGCCTATATTAGGAAGGGGACAAAATCATAAAACACATAAAAGATCCCCTATGTTCGTGCAAAAAAAAATTAAAAAAATATGTGTCCGTCATATGTTATGCGTCTCTGCCAAAATATATTAATATCTTACACCAAAAAAAAGGGGAGTATCTCTATTTCAGAGAAAGTCATACAGCTTCAGAAACGTTATTTTTCCAAAAAAAAAAAAAAAAAAAAAGGGGGGGGAAAAAAAGTACGTAGTCTCATTCCTCCTCCATCTCCTATCTGGTTAAGAGAAGATACCTTCTCCATCCTGTTTTAAGTCAGATCCCCTTTGTCTTATTCTCAAAAAGTGTTTATGGAATGAATAAAATCCCCAGAGGGCTGTCTTGGGGGTATAGGGGACAAGGTCAAGGTTTCAGTCCTTCCAAATCCAAATTTTGCGGGATCTGTTCAAACCGTCCACTATCCTCTAGCTTGTGTTCCCCTAATTTGAAAGTGAGGGCTCTGACCCCTGGCTTTGATCCCCAATCGGACCCTGAGATGTCCGTCTGGGTTGTTGTGGTGGTCCTACTTGAGGGTTCCTCAATTGTCCCTGGGTAGCCGGGAGCCCCCACCGGTTCCCCATATACACAATCGGTGCTAGCCAGTTTGGGACTGAAATAATTGCTACTTCCAAATAGAGAAATAGATCTGGAAGGTGGTGTACTCACTTTTGTTGCCAGCGGATTAGACATTAAAGGCTGTGTGTTGAGTTATTTTGAGGGGACAGCAAATGTACACTGTTATACAAGCTGTACACTCACTACTTTACATTGTAGCAAAGTGTCATTTCTTCAGTGTTGTCACATGAAAAGATAAAATAAAATATTTACAAAAATGTGAGGGATGTACTCACTTTTGTGAGATACTGTATATATACTAGACTGTATATATATATATATATATATATATATATATATATATATATATATATATATATACTAATACGCTGCCTGCCCTGACTGAATATAGAGTAAACACTGAATATATAGTCTATGCTAAATTCAGGGTAAACAGTGCCTTGCAAAAGTATTCACCCCCCTTGGCATTTTTCGTGTTTTGTTGCCTCACAACCTGGAATTAACATGGATTGTTTGAGCATTTGCATCATTTAATTTACAGAACATGCCCACAACTTTGAAGATTTTTTTTTTTTTTTTTTTTTTTATTGTGAAGCAAACAACAAATAGGACAAAATAACAGAAAAAATCAATGTGCATTCACCCCCTAAAGTCAATACTTGTAGAGCCACCTTTCCAAGTCGCTTTGGATAAGTCTCTATGAGCTTGCCACATCTTACCACTGGGACTTTTGCCCATTCCTCCTTGCAAAACTGCTCCAGCTCCTTCAAGTTGGATGGTTTGCGCTTGTGAACAGCAATCTTTAAGTCTGACCACAGATTTTCTATTGGATTGAGGTCTGGGCTTTGACTAGGCCATTCCAACACATTTACATGTTTCCCCTTAAACCACTCAAGTGGTGCTTTAGCAGTGTTTTTGGGGTCATTGTCCTGCTGGAAGGTGAACCTCCGTCCTAGCCTCAAATCACACACAGAGTTGTACAGGTTTTTGCTCAAGAATATCCCTGTAGCACCATCCATCTTTCCCTCAACTCTGACTAGTTTCCCAGTCCCGACTGCTGAAAAACATCCCCACAACATGATGCTGCCACCACCATCTTTCACTGTGGGGATGGTGTTCTTTGGGTGATGTGATGTGTTGAGTTTGCGCCAGACATAGCGTTTTCTTTGATGGTGTCATAGAAATCCTGCCAGCTACAGGAGTCCTGGACTTCCTGGTTTCCAATCTCGGGCACGTCCGCGCACGTGGGCACGCGCACGCTGCGGGGGCGCGCGCACGCTCCACAAAGCGCGCCAGAAGGGCTATTTAAACGTGTCTGTGCCTGCTGTCTGCTCTACAGCGTGTAGTACTCAAAGAGACCTGATTCGTGGATTTACCTGCATCTGACCCGGCTTACCTTGACCCTTCCAGTTTCCTGCCTGCCTCTGACCACCGGCTTGTTTTGACCACTCTTCTGCCTGATCCTCCAGTACCTTGTCGCCAGCCAGTTCTACCGACCCGGCTTGCCTGACCAATCTCTCCGTTGCTGTGTTCCTGGTTCCAGTCCAGTCTGCTTCATCGGTTCCAGTCCAGTTGCTGTGTTCCTGGTTCCAGTCCAGTCTGCTTCATGGGTTCCAGTCCAGTTGCTGTGTTCCTGGTTCCAGTTCAGCCTGCTATACTTCCTGGGTGCCTGGATCCGTCCCAGTCTTCAAACTCTACTCTACCTTGATCCATCCTGCCAGGCACTCGTACCCCTTCTACCTCTGTGCCTCCTGTCTTCACTACCAGGGGCCGCTGGTGGAAGCCGTAAGAGAGGCCTCCCTCTGCAGATCTGGGCTCGTCACCGTCAGGTACGTGACAGTAGCAGACAGCCATGTCTGAGCCCGGGCAAGGAGCCTCACCTATGGAGGAACTCTGTCGGCACCTGCCAGGTTTGTCTGAAGCAGTCAAGAGTCTTCAACAAGGCTACACCCGCCTGGAAGAGCAAGTGCGGGCCCTCTCCAATCCCTCTGCCATCCAAGAGGGGCCCCACGCCTCTGCTTCCACAGCCGGAACAAGTTCCTCACCCACAGTGGTCATGCTTCCTCCCGAACCTAAGGTTCCTACACCCGAAAGATTTTCCGGGGATCGGAGCAAGTTTAGGGCCTTCCGGAATTCGTGTGAACTGTACTTTGCCCTACAGCCCCGCACCTTTTCTCTAGAGGCCACCAAGGTGGGCTTTGTGGTCTCTTTGCTCTCTGGAGACCCTCAGAGCTGGGCCCACCGTCTCTTTGAACAGAAGGATGTATCACTAAACAATCTTGCTGCTTTTTTCGATGCCATGGCCCAGCTATACGAAGACCCCCAGCTCTCAGTAACCGCAGAAGCCGCCTTGCGTTCCCTTCAACAAGGACGCAGACCAGCGGAGGACTATGTGGCAGAATTCAGGCGGTGGAGTGCGGATACCAATTGGAATGATGCCGCCCTCCGCCATCAGTTTCGCTTAGGACTTTCCGATTCCTTGAAGGACGAACTTGCTAGAGTCGGTGTACCACAGACACTCAACCTGTTGATTGACCTAACCATCCAGATTGACCGACGTCTGAGGGAACGGAGGGCTGAGAGGACCACTGGCTTCTCCCGCCCAACCTGGATGCTTCCTCGGGCTCCTAGTCACCTGTACCGGGCTCCTGCTACACCTCCAACCCCCACATCTGACACGCCTGAACCAATGCAGCTTGGGGTCCTTCGTCCATCCCTCGCTCCGGAAGAACGCCAGCGCCGCCGAATAAATAATTTGTGCCTGTACTGCGGGGAACCCGGACATTTCGTTAGAAACTGTCCCCTGAAGCTTCGTAAGTTTCTTTCAGTTTCTTCTAACATGACTAACCTACAAGCCAAACCACATCTCACCTTGCCCTCTCTGTTTCATTACAGCTCCCAGGAAGGACTCTGCAAGTACCCGCCATTATTGATTCTGGAGCATGCAGCTGCTTCATGGACTCAACCTTTGCCATTAAACACCAAATTCCCCTTCGTACCAAGACCCACGGACTTCGTGTCTATCTGGCTGATGGTTCCGTTATTAAGTCCGGACCTGTGATCCAGGAGACCACCCCTATACCCATCACCATCTCTACCACCTCTGGAACCCACCAAGAATACTTATGTCTGGACATCACCTCTTCTCCATTGTTTTCCTTGATCCTTGGTATGCCTTGGTTACAAGCCCACAATCCTACTATCAACTGGGCCACGGGAGTAGTTACCTTTCCTTCTTCCTATTGCCAGCAGTCCTGTGGCTCATACGAACCTCCTGGGCCGGCCTCTTTACTATGCATTGATACAGAAGATGGCACACGTCAATCCATCCCAGAAGTTTACCACGACTTTCTTGACGTATTTAGTAAACAAAGGGCAGAGACTCTACCGCCCCATCGGGCCTATGATTGCCCCATCGACCTACTTCCTGGAGCAAAGATTCAGTTCGGTAGAATCTTCCCTTTAACGGAGGTAGAACAAGGGGCTTTAAAAAATTATGTTGATGAGAACTTGCAAAAGGGGTTCATCTGCCCTTCCACATCCCCAGCAGGCGCAGGCATCTTTTTTGTAGAGAAAAAGGACCACACCCTTCGACCTTGTGTGGATTACCGTGAACTGAATAAAATTACAGTAAAAAATCGCTACCCTCTCCCCCTGGTACCAGAGCTATTTCAGAGACTGGGGACTGCCACCATCTTTACCAAACTTGATCTCCGCGGAGCCTACAACTTGATCCGTATCAAAGAAGGGGACGAATGGAAGACCGCCTTCCGTACCCGGTATGGACATTTTGAGTACTTGGTAATGCCATTCGGGTTGTGTAACGCCCCTGCCACTTTCCAGTATTTTATCAACGACGTTCTACGGGACTTCCTAGACCTCTTTGTCATTGTTTATCTCGATGATATATTAATCTTTTCTTCCTCCCTTGATTCTCATCGCAGACATGTCAAAAATGTGTTGGGTCGGCTCCGCCAGCATGGCCTGTATGCGAAGGCCGAAAAATGTGAGTTTGAGCAAGAGAGTATATCATTTCTGGGGTTAAAATGAGAAAAAAAACTCTAGTTTGTGGGATTTTGGAGGCAATGTAAAAAACTCAATTAAAATATCAAAATATTTATTAGTACACATGCCACGTGAAGCGGACACATGTATGAAAAGAGAACAAATGGTACAAAAAAGCACATATATATGAAAATTGTACAGAAACTACATAGATCTGACATAATACAAATCTTCCAACCTGTTGAGGCCACCAGGTAGGCCCATCATATCGGGTAATGGTTCCATCTCTGAAGGTGCTAGCCGAGTCATTGACCAGCACCTCAGACCCCATGTGATGGATCTCCCTTCGTACACTAAAGACACTAAAGACACAATCCACCTTCTGCAAATATTGGAAGGTCTTGTCGTACCTCCATCTGCCTTTTTGGTGACTGTAGATGTAGAGTCACTCTACAACAGCATACCACACGATCTTGGTATTCTAGCTGTCCAAAGAGTGTTACGACAACGCCCAACCACTGACTGGAAGTTTAATCAATTCATCATACAGATGCTTGATTTTATTTTACAGCATAATATTTTTTTATTTCAGGGCTCCCACTACCTCCAGGTGCAGGTGGTGGCTATGGGGACGTGCTGTGCACCCTCATATGCCAACCTGTACCTGGGGGAGTGGGAGAAGGACTTCCTCCTGGGAGATGATGCGTCTGAGTGTGCCTGCCACATTCTTATGTGGCAGCGCTACATAGACGACATCTTCATTATTTGGGATGGGCCTGAAGATATGCTCAAGAAAGTTTTGGAACTTATGAATACCAACAACCTAAATGTATTCTTTACTATGTCTTACGACTTTGAGAAAGTCAGCTTTCTCGATATCCTTATATCTAAAGATATACAGGGGAAAGTCCAAAGCAGACTGTTTAGGAAGGAGACGGCTGGCAACACGATGTTGCACGCAGCCAGTTTCCACCCAACAACACTCAAAGAATCCATACCTTTTAGCCAGTTCCTCCGAATCAGGAGGAATTGTACATCAGATGACGATTTTCAATTTGAATCTAATGAGCTAAGTAACCGCCTACTTGCGAGAGGTTATAGTAGATCCACCTTAAAGAAAGCTTTTAACAGAGTAAAGGGAATGGAAAGACACACTTTGATTTTCAAAACTTCCAAGAAAAAGAAAAAAACTCAAGAAGATAATACTTCAAGGATAATTTTCAAATTCTCCAATGAGCATAAGAAAATCAGACAGATTCTAACCAAATACTGGCCCATCCTCACTGAGGACCCAATCCTTAAGACACTAGTACCATCCAAACCAGTGATCACTTTCAAAAAGGCAGAATCCATCGGTGGCATGTTGGTCAAAAGTGAATACAAGGGAGAGGCTAGAAAGGACCCATGTAAAATCTTTGGGACCTATCCTGGTGGGGCATGCTCTCAATGTACTGTCATTGGCGGAGGATCCACACTCACCTTACCCAAATGGGGAGACCTTCACACTTAGGCATTTTGCCAATTGCAAGACACAAGGTGTGGTCTACTTGATGGTCTGTCAGTGTGGATCTTTTTACGTCGGAAAAACAAGACAGGAATTAGGGAAGAGAGTGGAAAAACATATACATAGCATGAGGATAGGGAATCTCTACTTGCCTCTTGGGAGACACGTAGCAAAAAAACACAGATATAGAATGCCCAATGTAATTTTTTCAGTCATTGAAAGGATTCATATTCCATGTAGGGGGGGGGGGGGTTGGAATAAGGTCCTGCTCCAGCGGGAAATGCGCTGGATCAGGCACCTTAGGGCAACCACGCCCCCAGGTCTGAATGAAGTCGAAAGTTTTCGCCCATTCCTGGAGGGCTTTAGCTCTGGAAAGACGGATTAGTTTTGTTTCTGTTTCTGTTTTGGGTTTGTTTTTTCCTTTTATTGATATACCCTGATGTCCCACCCATCCTTGTTTGAAATTGATTTTTCAATTTTTAATTATCTCTGTTATTCCAGCTTTTCTCCATATCAATGGATGCAGGATGATTTCTCTTTTTTCTAGACACATTGACACACATGTGGGGTTTGAGATATATATAGATTGTTGTTTATATGCATTTTGTATGTTTAATGTTCTTAACAGTCTTTTCTGCGGAGGTATATATATGATCTCCTGGGCGGAAAGGATTTTTTGATATGCTCCCATGCATGCATCCAATTGGTCAGTGACACAACCAGAGGTTTGTCTTTGGGGTGGCCCGTCATATCTCTCTATCCAGTATTCCCTTTTTTTTCTGACTTTACATGTTCATATCCGGTGCCGGGGAGGGGGTTTTCCTCATTGGAAATTGCCCCCTATCAATTTTTTCCTTGTTAGGGACACATTCCTATCATAGGTTAAAAACGGCACCGGTGGTATTAGTCCATGGCCCGCTCCCCGTCCATATCATTGTTCTGGGAGAAGGATCTATATCCTGGGTACCAGTTCACACTGTTACTCCATGTCTGATTGTCCCATCACAACCCAGTACCATCTTTCTTACCCTTTATATCGGTATCCCCTAAATTTGCCCACATTCAAGATGGCCGTTTCTGCACTTCCTGCGGTGCGGAACAGACCAGAATTGGGGCTGATCGGGCTTCTGTGGTCACCCATCGTGCCCTTCTCTCCAGCGGGGCGCGATGGATGGCATCACATCGGGCATGTAATGGGACCGTGGGCCAGCTTTTTCGGCCTCGCTGCCTTGTTTTGCTGCCTACATGCGCCGATGGCAGACGCGCCGCTGATTGGTGCGGTTGCGTCATGTGACCGGCGCTTGACGTGATCTGGCGTGGCAAGTGCGGCGTATCCATGGCAACATGACGCTCTGCTCTATGAGCAGGTGCGTCATGTGACCCTGTCTGGACCAATCAGACACAGCAGAGGGATATATAGGACGCCAAAGAAGTTATATGGTGTCATTCTCTCCCTCTGCTGGCAGGCAGAGGATGTTTCTGTATGGACCTCTGTTGCATGGAACCTTTTCTGGATATCAATCGTGATTCTTGATCCTCTTGACAGGTAATATTTTAAAAGTTCCACCTAGGAGAGGGAGGAATTTCTTCTCTCTCTTTTTGATGGATAGAATAATTTTTATCGTATTTCATATATATTTTTTGATGTTTTAGGACATATATCTTTGGACTCAAGAATCCACTGGTTTTGTCCTCCTATATGAGTTATATTACCTGATGAATCCGAATTGTAGATCTCCACTTTCCATCTACAGGTACCATATCCATTTTCTTTAGGGAGATTTATTTTACTCCCCAATGGAATTACTTTTATACTCATATATGTTATATTTTTTATTTAAGGCACCTATCTTGGACCAATTTTTTCATATGTCCGTACTTCTCATATGGACTTGTTTTTGATGGAAAAGTTTTCCTGGAACTTTGAGGGCATCGGGGAATCCACAACACAGTGTTACTGGAACCTGAGATGCACATATGGGAGCATTGATGGAATAATTTTTCATATGAGTTTTTTGTGTAAGTTTTTTTGCTGTTTCGCTGTATTCCATATAACAGTTGAAATCAAAGTGGAAACTTATTTTATTGTTTCTGTATTTAATAGAAAATGTATTCTTGTAGAAGTGAATGCATTTGAATTCCCTGAAGAAGGACGTTTACAGTTTGAAATGCGTTGGACAAGCCTCTTTTGATCTGCTTCTGGCTGGAGCGGTCAACTCAGGCTATTGTATTCATCTTAAAAAAAATGGAAGATTTGTATTATGTCAGATCTATGTAGTTTCTGTACAATTTTCATATATATGTGCTTTTTTGTACCATTTGTTCTCTTTTCATACATGTGTCCGCTTCACGTGGCATGTGTACTAATAAATATTTTGATATTTTAATTGAGATTTTCTCATATTTTTTACATTGCCTCCAAAATCCCACAAACTAGAGGTTTTTTCTCATTTTATACATATTTGGGATGATGGCAATTACATGTTGGGTTGCATGAGGTGTTACATTTTTTCACATCATTTCTGGGGTTAATCATTTCTAGCGAGGGCATCAAAATGGATCCTCAAAAGATTACCGCAATCCTGGACTGGCCAGAACCGGTGGACAAGAAGGGAATCCAACGTTTCGTTGGATTCGCCAACTTCTACCGCAAGTTCATCAGGGGGTTTTCAGCTATTATCGCACCCATTACTCAACTAACCAAACAAGGAACACGTTTTCACTGGTCCCCTGAAGCCCAAAAAGCTTTTGAATGCCTGAAGGCCCTATTTACCTCTGCCTCTATCTTGAAACACCCAGATTCTTCACTGCCATTCGTACTTGAGGTAGACGCCTCCGAAATAGCGGTAGGAGCAATACTGTCCCAAAGACAGGGAATCAAAGCCTTGCTCCATCCAGTAGCCTTCTTCTCTCACAAGCTATCTGCAGCGGAGAGGAACTATGACGTGGGGGACCGGGAGTTACTAGCGATCAAATCTGCACTGGAGGAATGGCGGTACCTGCTGGAGGGCGCGGCTCATCCGATTCTAATATTCACTGACCACAAGAACCTGGAGTACCTGAAGGCCGTGAGAAGATTGAATCCACGGCAAGCCAGGTGGGCACTCTTCTTCTCCCGGTTTTCTTTTCATGTTACTTATCGTCCTGGGGCCTGATGCCCTGTCTCGGATGTTCCACAAGTCCAAGGAGACTTCTCCGCCTGATACCATCCTTGCCCCCGGAAATTTCCTTCTTCTACAGGAGAACCTGTTTATTCAGATCAAACAAGCTTCCACTGGGCAGAGACAGTTCTCCGAGCCGGAATTGCAGGTTAAGGATGGACTATTGTGGTACCAAGACAGAATCTACGTACCTGAGGAATTGAGAGTAACCGCATTAGAACTCTGCCACGACCACGCCCTGGCCGGACATTTTGGCGTTGCCAAGACCACTGACCTGGTACAGCGCACCTTCTGGTGGCCTCGAGTACGTGAAGACTGTAGGAGGTTTGTAGATTCTTGTACAACTTGCACCCGAAACAAGGGTTCCAGATCCAAGGCCTGGGGACTACTAAAACCCTTACCCGTTCCAGATAGGCCCTGGAGAATGTTGTCCATCGACTTCATTGTCGAGTTGCCCCCAGCTGAGAACCATACCACCATCTTCGTTATAGTGGACCGTCTGTCCAAGATGGCACACTTCATCCCTATGAAAGGGACTCCCTCAGCTCCTGAAACCGCACAGGTGTTCATCAGAGAAATAGTCAGACTCCACGGGGTACCAGCCAATATTGTTTCCGATCGCGGGGTTCAATTTACCTCTCGATTCTGGAGATCCCTTTGCAAAACCTTGAAGATCGAATTATCGTTTTCCTCTGCTTACCACCCACAGACCAACGGACAGACGGAGAGAACGAATCAGACGCTCGAGCAATACCTGCGATGCTTCTCCTCTTTTGCTCAGGACAACTGGATTTCCCTACTTCCGTTGGCCGAGTTTGCTTATAACAATTCCATTCACTCCGCTACCAGCCAGACTCCTTTCTTTGCAAACTATGGTTTTCACCCTACATTTCTGCCTAATTCCCTTCCTGAGTGTCCTGTGCCTGCAGTCCAGGAAAAGTTTAATTTTTTCTCGGTCAATAACCAGCTTCTACAAGAGACCATGACCAAGACTCAAGAACGCAACAAGACAATCTATTACAAGAAGAGACGGGGTGAATTAGTGTTGGTACCCAGCGATCAAGTATGGCTATCTACCACAAACCTAAGAATGGCATGCCCTTCTAAAAAACTGGGCCCCAAATTTTTAGGTCCATTCCCTGTTAAGAGGAAGATTAATGAAGTAGCTTATGAGTTGGAACTTCCTGACTCTCTTAGAATCCATCCAGTCTTTCATGTCTCTCTCCTGAAACCCACAGTCTCCAATCCGTTCCCAGATCGGAAGCCGGATCACCCTGATCCGATCATTATTGACGGTGAGCAGGAATTCGAAGTAGAAGCTATCATGGACTTCAGGAGAAGAAATAACCAGAACCAATTCCTAATTAAATGGAAGGGCTACGGACCCGAGGAAAACTCATGGGAACCCGAGGAGAATATCCATGCCAGGAGCTTGGTACAGGCTTTCAAGAGGACTCACCCTGGAAGGTTCACCCGGCTGGGCATCCGGAGGCTGCCCCTTGGGGGGGCAATGTCATAGAAATCCTGCCAGCTACAGGAGTCCTGGACTTCCTGGTTTCCAATCTTGGGCACGTCCGCGCGTGCGGGCACGTCCGTGCGCGCTGCGGGGGCGTGCGCACGCTCCACAAAGCGCACCAGAAGGGCTATTTAAACGTGTCTGTGACAGACAGTCCCTGCTGTCTGCTCTACAGCGTGTAGTACTCAAAGAGACCTGATTCGTGGATTTACCTGCATCTGACCCGGCTTACCTTGACCCTTCCAGTTTCCTGCCTGCCTCTGACCACCGGCTTGTTTTGACCACTCTCCTGCCTGATCCTCCAGTACCTTGTCGCCAGCCAGTTCTACCGACCCAGCTTGCCTGACCAATCTCTCCGTTGCTGTGTTCCTGGTTCCAGTCCAGTCTGCTTCATCGGTTCCAGTCCAGTTGCTGTGTTCCTGGTTCCAGTTCAGCCTGCTATACTTCCTGGGTGCCTGGATCCGTCCCAGTCTTCAGACTCTACTCTACCTTGATCCATCCTGCCAGGCACTCGTACCCCTTCTACCTCCGTGCCTCCTGTCTTCACTACCAGGGGCCGCTGGTGGAAGCCGTAAGAGAGGCCTCCCTCTGCAGATCCGGGCTCGTCACCGTCTGGTACGTGACAGATGGCCAAAAAGTTCAATTTTAGTCTCATCAGACCAGAGCACCTTCCTCCATACATTTTGGGAGTCTCCCACATGCCTTTTCACAAACTCAAAACGTGCCATTTTGTTTTTTACTGAAAGAAATTGCTTTCTTCTGCCCACTCTGCCATAAAGCCCAACTCTATGGAGCGTACGGCTTATTGTCGACCTATGTACAGATACTCCAGTCTCTGCTGTGGAACTCTGCAGCTCCTCCAGGGTTACCTTAGGTCTCTGTGCTGCCTCTCTGATTCATGCCCTCCTTGCCTGGTCTATGAGTATTGGTGTGCAGCCATCTCTTGGCAGGATTGCTGTTGTGCCATGTTCTTTCCATTTGGTTATGATAGACATGATGGTGCTCCTAGGGATCATCAGAGATTTGGATATTTTTTTTATAACCTAACCCTGAATTGTACTTCTCAGCAACATTGTCCCTTACTTGTTTGGAGAGTTCCTTGGTCTTCATGGCAGTGTTTGATTAGTGGTGCCTCTTGCTTAGGTGTTGCAGCCTCTGGAGCCTTTCAAAAAGGTGTGTATATGTAATGACAGATCATGTGACACTTAGATTGCACACAGGTGAACATCATTTCACTAATTATGTGACTTCTAAAGGTAATTGGTTGCACCAGAGCTTTTTATGGGCTTCATAACAAAGGAATACATACGCACATGCCAATTATCCGTTTTTTATTTCTGAAAAATAGTTTTATGTACATATTTTTCTAATTTTACTTCACCAACTTAGACTATTGTGTTCTGATCCATCACACATAATTCAGATTAAAAAAACATTGAACTAAAGGCTGTAATGTAACAAAATAGGTAAAAAGCCAAGCCAAGGCGGGTGAATACTTTTGGAAGGCACTATATATATATATATGTGTAGCGGGGTGTTGCTTGAGGAACCCAGAGACTACCATACCCAGGATGCATTTCCCCGCTCAAGGACTGCTGGGGTGGGGTATTTAACTGAGGGGCGGACCGGAGTACGGTCTCTTTGGACATCGCCCGCCCAGCAAGTGGAACTCTCGGCTGAGTTTGTTGTTCCTGACAGGGCCTGAAGCCTAGGCCCTGTTTTTCCAAAGAGCCTTCCATTTCCACCAAGGAGCCTGAGGGACGTCGCATCCTGTTATCCGTCTGCTGCTTCCAGGAGGACCGAAGACCCGGGTGTCGTGGAACCTGTGTACCGAGACACAGCAACGGAATATACGGACGTGGACTGGTCCGGTTGGGTGAGAGAGCACCTGCTCAGAGATTAGTACAGGATCTCTAGGCCTAGTGTTTGTTGTTCGGGACTCACCTGTTAGAGTTTGCATATGCACACCGGAGGGACAGTGCATTGAATAGCGTTAGTGACTTTATCTTTGTTCACCAAGTTTGTCAACCTTTATTCCCGTGGATTACAATTTGTCTTCAAAAGTGCACCACCATTTGCTAACGAAGATTCTTCTCTACGGAACTTACACATAGTTACAGTCAGGCCTGACTTATCAGTGTAGACACTGCTGGGCGCCATCTTGCCCACGAGGGAGGAGAGCTGCAAGGGGGTCCGTTAGTCATCTTTGTACAGGATTGCATATCTGCATATTGTTGAACACCTTTTATTGCAGGGCTCTGCATATACTAAAGTACACTGTGTTAATCTGTTTAATCATTTCCTTTAGTAAAAGTACCAGGATTAAGCAGACTAGTTGTTGGTGTTATTATTGTGCAGAAGAAACAGTCAGTGTTCGCTATATCACTGTGTGTGTTTTGTTGCTGGATTGTGTTGCCTAAAGTTGCAGGCCTCACAATCCTATCATCCCCTACTAACTCTGCCAAGGGAGGGTAGAGCCAATTGCTGGGGGTTGACAGCGGTGTGTTACAGGCCCAAAAATCATATCAGCGGCTCCCTTAGCTGGGGGTATCGCTACATGTGGGGGCTCAGATTCCTGGATATCTGTACACTGCAATCAAGCCTGCCAGAAGTACCGGCATGGATCCATTAATGGTGACCCAGTGGTGCTTATCCGTCAATGCCTCCCTGGACATGACCGCAGTGATTGAACTCCCCGGAGAGGATTGGTCAAGGAGTGACATAGAACAGCTTATAGAGCTTTTGTCCCCGGACCACAGAGGATGGTTAATTGACCTCAGGTCAGAGGAAGAGAACTCCCGCACTTTCGTGCTGATAGAGTGGAGGGATGAAATGCCGGAAGAATTTAAAGGGCAGAGTGTGCAGTCCATGGGCAATAAGACGTACCGCTTGGCGCACGCAAAGGCTATAAAGAAGGAACCCCCGCAGTCACCCAAAATTCTAAAAAGTTCCAAAGAAATGACAGCTTCGGGGACACCTTTAACCACTATAGGCCCTGAACTTTTAAATGCTTTAGGGGATCTTGTCACAAAGTGCCAGAAGAGTAGTATGGTACATGTAGAAGCTGGGTACCGGAAGCTCAGGATTTTTTCAGGGAAACAACCTGTACCACTTGGGGAAGAGGATTTCAACACCTGGATGGAGCAGGCGATGCAGGCTTTGGAAGGATGGGAAATACCGGAGGCCCAGAAGAAACAGCGCATAAGAGAAAGTTTAAAGGGTGCTGCTGCTGAAGCCGTGAAGAACCTTAGGTTCAGCAATGCTGCTTGTACTGCCTATGACTATTTAACTATGTTGCAGGAAGAGTTTGGCCAATTGGAGAAAGTGGCCGATTTAATCTATCAGTTTGAGCATACCCTTCAACAGCTAGGAGAAAGACTGTCTGAATATGTTCGCAGATTAAACAAGATGCTGTGCCAAATTGCCCTTAAGAAGGGGATGCTGCCACAAGCCATAGATGCGGCTAGGATGAAGCAGATTTTAAAGGGAGCATTGCGTTCTGATCCAGTTTGGCTCCATCTGAAAACCACCGGAGGGGTCATGTTCCTCAACTACCCGGACCTTGTGCGAATAATAAGGGATGAAGAGGCTCTACTGAAAGACCAACAGGTGACCGAGAAGCCCACTACTCCCCCCTCAGTTGGGATCAGATCCGCCATGGTCACTGAACGGGACTCGGAGGTGGAGGTCTTAAATTTGCAGATAACCCAAGTATTAGAGATGCTGACCTCTTTAATGGCCAAGAACTCAGGAGTTGGAGAAAAAAAAGAAGTCAGGAAAGAGCTGTACCAGAGAGTTTCAACACCAGTCTACCCGCGGGATAGAGGAGAAGCTGTTTGCTTTAACTGTGGAGGAATTGGCCATTTTGGGCGAGTGTGCCCCAGTCCAAGGAAGACCCGAGGCAACTACCGCCAGCCGGCGGAAAACTCCAGAGGGCCCCGGTGAAGGAGTCAACCGGGTGCCCATCATCTCCAGTAAGCTCCATTGGAATAAGAAAGCCAAGAAGTGAGGGGAATAATTCCCCATCAAAAGCACATAATACCCCTCCCCTGGAGGTAAAACCCCAAAAATCGCAAGAAATCAATGCATACCAGGCCCAACAGGGATTAAGATCCAGGAAAAGATGGAAAAAGAAAAAACACCAAAGGCCAAAACCATGGGCCCAGGAAAAGAGGCCTCTCCGACAAAGTTTCCAGCCAAGTTAGTGGGAACCTCCCCAGTGGTCCCCATTCAAGTGGAGGGAGTCTACACGAAGGCCATTCTGGATACAGGGGCTCAAGTAACCCTCCTGTATCGGGATTTCTACCAAAAGCATCTGAGACATTTGCCCTTGCAGAAGTTAGAAGACTTGGAAATATGGGGAATTGGCACCCAGAGCTTTCCTTATGACGGTTATCTCCCGATTAGATTGGCTTTGGACCCCTCAGTAGCAGGAGAGGCAGAGGTCTTTGACACCCTGGCGGTAGTCTGTCCCCGCCCACCAGGGGCCAACAAAAGTTCTCTGATAATAGGAACCAACACTGACCTGGTCAGGAGACTACTGGCCCCTCTAGTACAAAAACAGGGCGTCTTAACAGCCAGAATCCACCCCATGTTGTAGTTGGCCTATCAGCGATTGATCTTGGAACAGAAGGCCCCAGAAGAGGGGGTGGGGAAAGTTTGGAGACTGGAAAAGAGAGAGAGAGTGTTGCAGCCTGGTGAAGTAGCCTGCTTGAGAGCCACTGTGAAGCTCACTTGGGAACAACCTGGCCCCTTTGTAGTCCTGGAACCAGACCCTCTGTGTACCCACCCAGGACTGGAGGTAATCCCCGAAGTAGTCCCGCTGAGAGTCCTGAAGAAGGCAAATGGCAGGGTGCCAGTGAGTATCAGAAACACCACTGACTCGCCTGTGAAGATTCCAGCCCGGATGCTGTTGGGCCAAGTGAATCCCGCTACCCCAGTTGCCTTGCCCGACTTAGAGAAGGAAGAAGGAGGGGAACCCACCTTGGAGAACCCGGCACTACCCCCAGCATGGAAGGAGAGGGCCAGGGCCCAGTCGGCGAGGTGGCGGAAGATCTTCTCCAAGGATGAGTTTGATGTAGGATGTGCGAAAAGTGCCACTCACAATATCCTCCTACAGGAAGACAAACCCTTTAGGAAGAGAGTCCGGTGAGTTCCCCTGGCTGATCTGGAAGATCAGCGTGAGCAACTTGCAGAGCTCAAGAGAATGGGTGTTATCCGGGAATCCAGGAGCCCATATGCCTCTCCAATTGTGGTAGTCAGGAAAAAGAATGGGTCATTGAGACTCTGTATAGACTACAGGACCCTCAACAGGAGGACAATACCTGTCCAATACACCACCCCAAGAATAGAGGATGCTCTGCAGAGTCTGTCTGGAGCCAAATGGTTCAGTGTAATGGACCTGAAGAGCGGGTACTACCAAATGCCAATGCACCCAGAGGACAGAGAGAAGACTGCCTTCATTACCCCGGTGGGGTTCTATGAATTCGACCGTATGCCTCAAGGTCTGTCGGGAGCCCCTGCCACTTTCCAGCAGTTGATGGATAAGACGGTGGGGGACATGAACCTTATTGAAGTCCTAGTATACCTAGATGACATCATCGTCTTTGGGAAGACTCTGGAGGAGCACGAGGAGAGGTTAGAGAAGGTCTTGAAGAGACTCAGTGATGAGGGACTCAAGCTCTCCAGAGAGAAGTGTCAGTTCTACCAGTCTTCAGTCCATTACCTGGGACACATAGTGTCTGAAGGAGTATCCACAGATCCCGACAAATTGGAGGCAGTCACCTCCTGGCTCCGGCCCACCACAGTGACTGAGCTTAGGTCATTTCTGGGGTTCTGCTCCTACTATCGGAGGTTTGTGGAGGGGTTTGCAAGAAATGCCAAGCCTCTGAATGAGCTGTTGAAGACAGATGGAGAGGAGGATGACTCAGGCCCCAGGAAACCGGGAGAGTCAGTGGAAGACCAGTGGACTGGAAAGTGTGAATAGGCTTTCATTAAGCTGAAGGAGAGTTTGACTGCTGCCCCTGTCTTGGCCTATGCGGACACCCAAAAGCCCTATGAATTACACGTGGATGCCAGCCATGATGGTTTGGGAGGAGTGCTATATCAGGAGTATGAAGAGCAGCTAAGACCTGTTGCCTATGGGAGTAGGAGTTTAACCCCAGCTGAAAAGAATTACCTCACCCAGAAGTTTAAGTTTCTGGCCTTGAAGTGGGCTGTGGTGGACAAATTGAAGGACTACTTTTATGGAGCTGACTTTGTGCTTAAGACAGACAATAACCCACTCACTTACCTTCTAATCACAGCAAAACTGGATGCCACCGGACACCGTTGGTTGGCAGCCCTCTCAGGGTTCAATTTCAGCCTGAAGTACAGGCCTGGGACTGGAAACCGAGATGCTGATGCCTTGTCCCGAAGATCTCATGCTCCCACTTGCATGGCAGAAGACTGGACCCAGGTAACCCCAGAGGGGGTACGGGCTTTGTGTCAGGGAGCAGAGCTCCAGGCTACTGGAGGATCCAGGGAAGAAGAAATTGGAGTCTCAGTTGTTGGAGTGCCCAAATATTATTGTGATGTAACTCAGATTGGTGAAGAGGACTTGCCCAAATTATCAAAGAAGGATATAAGACGGGACCAGCTGGAAGACCCATTGGAAAGATTAGCTTTGGAAGCCTTAAAAGACCAGGATCCGGACAGACTCTTGCATGATACCTCAAAGGAGGCCCGCTTACTGCGCAAGGAATGGGACAGGTTGCAGGTGCATCAAGGGGTGGTCTACCGAAGGGGCCCCTCTGATGACCTGGAAGACAAGTGGCAACTATTCCTGCCAGAAAAACACATAAAGACTGTTATGATTGCCCTACATGACAACCATGGCCACCTAGGAGCAGGGAGAAACTTTCACCTCATAAGGAGCAGATTCTATTGACCCTGTATGCGGGCTGAAGTGGAGGAATACTGTCACTCATGTGCTCGCTACATTCAAAGGAAAACACTGCCTCATCAAGCTGCCCCAATGGGCCACCTGCAAAGCCAAGGACCTTTGGACTTGGTATGCATTAATTTTCTTTTTCTGGAACCTGATTTGGGGGGACATGGAAATGTTCTGGTAATAACCGACCATTTCACCCGATACGCCCAGGCCTTTCCAACTAAAGACCAGAAGGCTTCCACTGTGGCCAAGACACTTGTAGAGAAGTGATTCGTACACTACGGATTACCTCAATGCCTTCACTCGGATCAAGGGAGGGACTTCGAAAGTCGACTGATCCGGAAGTTACTGGATTCCCTAGGCATAAAGAAGACTCGCACAACCCCCTATCACCCACAAGAAGATGCCCAACCAGAAAGGTTTAACAGAACTTTGTTGAATATGCTGGGGACCCTGAGTAGCGAGGAAAAACAACATTGGGGCAAGCATATATCTGCCATAGTGCACGCTTATAATAGCACAACTAGTGATGTCACCGGATACTCCCCTTGCAGATTAATGTTCGGTAGAAAAGTGAGACTACCTGTAGACCTGGCCTTTGGTACCTCGATAGACCACACATCGGCTGCCTCACACAAGGGATACGTGGACAGGCTGTGAAAAAGCTTAAGACTGGCTTATGAGAAGGCACAAGCCACCTCTGACCAGAGAGAAGCCAGGAACAAACAAAATTTTGACCTCAGAGTCCGGATCCATGACTTGCAACCAGGGGACAGAGTTCTGTTGCGGAATCTTGGTGTTCCAGGGAAGCATAAGCTTGCTGACAGATGGAAATCACAGCCGTATATAATCTGTAAAAAATTGCCTGGCTTGTCAGTGTACCAGCTGAAACCTGAAGGAAAAGTGGGACCTTTGAAAACCTGGCACAGGAACCACTTATTGCCTCTCTCCGAAGCAGTCCGGATACCTTCTACTCCGGAATCTTCTGAATCACCTTCAACCTCCAATACCCCTAGACCCAACACCAGATCTCAAACCACTCAGTCAGGAGAGATGAATGCCACAGACCAGAGTGAACATGAGGAAATGGAACTGAACTGGCTATGGGTCACTCAGACAGCTGAACCCATGGTCATGGATCCTTCACCCTGTGAAGTTACCATCAAATGAAGCTGCCGAGTTCATTCCATCATGTACTCTAACTGAGGAATGGGAAGATGCCCTAGAGTCGATCCCAGCTGAAGACCCAAGAGACTCCTTGTACCTCTCTGCATCAGAGTTGGATGCCCCCGAAGCAGCAGGATCCATTACACCTGTCCCAGTGGAAGGAAGAATGGAAGAACCTATTGTACCTGATGCCTCAGCTCCCAGGGAACAAAGAGTGAAAAGAGCCATTCGCCCTCCCCGAAAACTAACTTACACTCAGATGGGAGAATGCTCTGAAGATACTGTTGTGACTGAGAGAAGGACAATAGACAAACCTGGCCCCTCCACTGTGCATTTGGTGGAGGGCAACCCCAGATCACTCTCTGGCACAGTTAGGCAGGTCACTTCCACCAATATGACCTGTAGACAAGACAATCTCCCTTACCAAGTTTGGTGGGAGGTTCCCTTGCCCAGCTCCTTTGCAACCATAAACTGGATTGCTTGTAGATAATGCTAATTTTATCTTTGGGGACCAAAGATTTTAAGTGGGGGGAGTGTGTAGCGGGGTGTTGCTTGAGGAACCCAGAGACTACCATACCCAGGATGCATTTCCCCGCACAAGGACTGCTGGGGTGGACCGGAGTACGGTCTCTTTGGACATCGCCCGCCCAGCAAGTGGAACTCTCGGCTGAGTCTGTTGTTCCTGACAGGGCCTGAAGCCTAGGCCCTGTTTTTCACAAGAGCCTACCGTTTCCACCAAGGAGCCTGAGGGACGTTGCATCCTGTTATCCGTCTGCTGCTTCCAGGAGGACCGAAGACCCGGGTGTCGTGGAACCTGTTTACCGAGACACAGCAACGGAAGATACGGACGTGGACTGGTCCGGTTGGGTGAGAGAGCACCTGCTCAGAGATTAGTACAGGATCTCTAGGCCTAGTGTTTGTAGGGACAGTGCATTGCATAGCGTTCGTGACTTTATCTTTGTTCACCAAGTTTGTCAACCTTTATTCCTGTGGATTACAATTTGTCTTCAAAAGTGCACCACCATTTGCTAGCGAAGATTCTTCTCTACAGAACTTACACATAGTTACAGTCCGGCCTGACTTATCAGTGTAGACATTGCTGGGTTCCATCTTGCCCACGAGGGAGGAGAGCTGCAAGGGGGTCCGTTAGTCATCTTTGTACAGGATTGCATATCTGCCTATTGTTGAACACCTTTTATTGCAGGGCTCTGCATATACTAAAGTACACTGTGTTAATCTGTTTAATCATTTCCTTTAGTAAAAGTACCAGGATTAAGCAGACTAGTTGTTGGTGTTATTATTGTGCAGAAGAAACAGTCAGTGTTCACTATATCACTGTGTGTGTTTTGTTGCTGGATTGTGTTGCCTAAAGTTGCAGGCCTCACAATCCTATCATCCTCTACTAACTGTGCCAAGGGAGGGTAGAGCCAATTGCTGGGGGTTGACAGCGGTGTGTTACAGGCCCAAAAATCATATCCGCGGCTCCCTTAGCTGGGGGTATCTATATATATATATATATATATAGCAACCTCACCCCTCTCACCCCTTCTCATTCACGGCTTGTCTGTCTCGTCTAGGGGTTAACACTGGGGGGAGGGATGAGATACACCATGGCCCATGTCCTCCAATGTGTAGAGGTGAAGGCCAGAACAATCGGGTTTTGTGT
Organism: Rana muscosa; assembly: GCA_029206835.1. Lineage (NCBI taxonomy): Eukaryota > Metazoa > Chordata > Amphibia > Anura > Ranidae > Rana > Rana muscosa. The sequence goes on along the minus strand of CM055119.1, from coordinate 16,196,270 downwards.
ATGTGTCCCAGAGTCAAATCCTCTCCTCGGATTGACTCCCCTTTGCTCCTAGGACCAGAGTTCCACACACTGAAAGGGTCCAACTCGTATTTATGCTTCTCAATAAATAGTCATACAGCACAGACAGGTTGAGACCCATATACCATTTCAGTATTTGTAGGGAGTAGACCAAGGCACAATTCTTCTAGATAGAGCTAACCACTGTAGTGTCACCAGTGGCGCATAGTCATTGCCCCTGACTATATTGAACAGAACATGAATTACCTTCGCTATCGTAGCCCCTATCAGGGGAAGGACATCCGTCCAAGACAGTTACCGGAGGCCTCTCCGTCACCAGCAATGCTGCGCTGGACTTTCCGGAGAAGTTCCGCTCACCGGCCTCCTCGTCTCAGACACGGGCACCCAAGGAGTTAGGGCCCCCTCGGATTCCTCCACCCTCGCGGAACTCAGCCGAAGGTACTGAGCTCCAGGCTTCTGCCATAGTACCTCACCCCAGGCTAAAGGTGCCTGAGATGGACTCCATCTCCCACTCCGGCCAGGTCAAGGGCACCTGGGCCCGGAAGGTGCCTGGGTGCGGCTGCGTCCTCCAACTCTGAACCCAAGGTCAGGGCGTCCGCCCCTTTTATCTCCTCTCCCTTTGCGTCACAGCGGGTTCCCCGCCCTGCTGTACCAGCGCCAGATAAGGACAAAAAGGGAAGCAGTCTTGCAGTGAGGGTTCAACTCCAGCCAGGGCGACAGCGCCACCTGCAGGCCGCAGGGAACCTCACACTACCAGAGTCCTCCAAGAACCATAAAAAGGATCCCAGATTCCCTGACAATCAATGCATCTGGGTTACACTACCACCCAGATGCCTCCCCTAAAATCAAACACCCGCTATATATATATATACACACACATATCTATATATATATATACACACACACACACACACACATCTATATATATATATATACACACACACACACACACACACTAGACTGGCTGTAGACTGCTTTAAAAGCAAAAGCTAGCCCAAGGAAATCAAAGGGATTAGAGGGGGGAGACAAGAGCATTGTAGAATGGAGTGGAGTTCCCTTTTAAATGCAAAAGCTAGCCAAAAGAAATCATATGTATTAGAGGGGGGAGCTCATCCCCTTTTAGGCCTTAAAAAAGGAGCTAGAGGAGCGAGAGTCTTTTTACATAATTTTAACAAGGTACATGTCACATGTTGGCAACGTAACATGCTCATATGACCTGTGTGCAAATCTCCCAAGAAAAAAATACATAAAGGTGAACCAACTTAAAAGAAAATAGTCATGAGTTACGTATTTCCACTAAGATTAGAGGTGCGCCCTTACAACGCATGCAACTGCATGTACGTTGCTTAACATTTACTAAGATTTTGGGCGCGCAATGTAAAAACTCATGTGAATGGGCGCAAGAGTCGCTTGTACATGCGCAATGCTTACATGGATCTCATGCAGTTCTAAACGTACTTGCAGGCGCAGCAGGTTATTTTGGAAAAAGTTACTTTTTCATTCTATTTTGGGCATGTCTGTTACTTGGGCAGTGTTACTAAACTTCCTCACATCACCCCATAATATTGGCATCTCCATCTTCTGTTAATATTGAATTGGAGATGCCGTGCGCCATGCCCATATAGGCGTACAGATTGCATTATCTCGTGCGCTGAGACCGCTATAGTAAATGGTGGGTTCGAGCTCTGTTACCGGGTCATTATGTTGTAAACATGGAAATGTGTGTTGCGCCTCGTCGAGCGCCTCCATCGACGGCGCACTGCTTTAGTAAATCAACCCCAAAGTGTTTGTTAGAATCCCAGCTGCAAGTTGGAGGTGAGTGAGACTAAACCAGGAGATCCAATTGAGAAAATTCAAAACTGACTCAACAGGAAAATGCAGGTGCTTGGTTTGAAAAGCCAACTGACGCGTGTGTGTTAGGCTTAAATCCTCCATTACACCAGAAGGGACTGGATGGGGGCGGAGTCAGGGTAGTCAAAAGGAAGTGAACAGGGACTAGGCTATGTCAGCATTAGGGATGTGCCGAACACCCCCCTGTTTCGGTTTGCACCAGAACATGCAAACAATTTGTGCGAACATGCGAACACAGCTAAAGTCTATGGGACACGAATGTGAAGAATCAAAAGTGTTAATTTTAAAAGCTTATATGCACGTTATTGCCATAAAAAGTGTATGGGGGCCCAGGTACTGCCCCAGGGGACATGTATCAATGCAAAAAAAAGTTTTTTAAAATGACCGTTTTTTTCAGGAGCAGTGATTTTAATAATACTTAAAGTGAAACAATAAAAATGTAATATTTATTTGAATATCGTGCCTGGGGGGCCCCCTTAGTCTGCCTGTAAAGTGGCACATCTTTCTCATGTGTTTTACTGTGCCGCAGCAAAATTAAATTTCTAAAAGGAAAAAAAATGTAATTTAAAGTTGATCCCAGCAATATAGATAAAAAAAATCAAGGAAAGAATTTGCGTGGGTCCCCCCCCCCCCCCCCCCAGTCCATACCAGGCCCTTTCTTTGTGATCGCATGAATCTTCGTATTTTATTTTAAAGGCAGGTCTCCAACATTATTTTTATTTTATTTTTGGTGTTTTGAATCAAGATCTCCTAATTTTTTTCTGGCCTTTTAATATTTTATAGTGATGTCCATATTTTTTTATGGTCAAGTTATCACAAAAACATTATTATCTTGTATTTTTTTTCCCTCAAGGAGGTTGGTGTTGGTGTCCCTTGTTAATTACACATTGTATTTATGAAATGTACCTTCCTACTCACAAGAAAAACACATAGGCAACTATTTAAATTAAATCAAATATCCATTTATTCTGGAAAACAAATAAAGATAAAGGGCAAGAATTGAGAAATTAGTGGAATATATGCAGACTTTGGACCCCAAAGGCAGACATGAAGGAAAATAAAAATCAATAACATGAGGAGTCCCTCGAATTGGGATCACAATCTGGTCCCCGAATCGCAGAAATCAGGAGCAGCAGCAGATGTCATACTTGTCCCCAAGCTGTGGTAATCCAACAAATTGCATCTTCTGGCAGAGCAGCTTGAAGCCAGGGAATCACTTTCTGGTCTTGCTTGTAGCCTTCCCTCCATGCTTCCCTGCAGTGTTCCCTCCACGCTTCCCTGCAGCGTTCCTTCCATGGCTCCCTCCATGCCCCCTTGCAGGCTGTGGCTCTGGTGGTGGGAATGTGGCAGGAGGAGGAGGAAAAGGAGGAGAAGGAGGAGAAGGATGGGCCATATTGCAAAGATGTGTCCTCTGTCAGCTGGCCCCTCCCCGCCCTGTAAAGGGCCGTAGAAATAAGCTCCTCACAGAGGGCACGTTGGCCCTCCTCCACTTTATGTAGCTTATCGGCCACATAGCACCCATAGGACTCAACTGGGTTGAGGGGGGCCCTCATGATCTCTGCTGCTTCCCTTATTATTTGCAGGGATTCCTCCTCCACCCGGAGTCATCCTCCTGGGCCTTTTCGGTCTCACCTGGAGGGGAAGCACCTGTGACTGTGTGCTGCCACTTGGCCTGGGCACCTGCTGCCTGCCACTTGGCCCTGCCTCCTCCTGGCTGCCACTCATCCCTGCCTCCTCCTGGCTGCCACATTCCAGAGCCTCGTCCTCCTGGCTGACCTCATCCTGTGTATAAAAAAGGGACATAGTTTGAGTTTTTGGTTCATCAATCACACACAATTTCCAGCTCATGACTGTTGCAAATTATTCTGACGCCAGCATTTTTCATTCTTGTCCCAATCAATTCTGGCCACTACTGTTTTTTTTTTTTGGTTTATTTATTTTCTTTTGGAATAATAACATCTAGTTCCCAACAATAATTTTAGGACAATAAATATGTTGAAAAATACTATACCTGACTATAGATGTGAAGATCCGACTCTTCGAGGTCAGCTAGCTCCTCTGCACCCTCTGCAGGGGTGGAGGGAAGGGTGGAGGGAACGCTGGACGGAAGGATGGAGGGAAGGTGGGAGGGAAGGCTGGAAAGTGATTCCCTGGCTTCAATCTGGTTGTCCAGAAATCGCAGGTGTTTGTAGTACCACAGCTTGGGGACATGTACTTGGTCTGCTGCTGCTCCTGATCTCCAAGATTCACGGACCTCTTTGGATTTTTTTTTGTAGCTATTCCTCATATTATTGATTTTTTTGTTCATCATGGTATAGTCTGCCTCTGGGATCCAGGTCTTCATATATTCAGCAAATTTTTCAATCGTTGCCCTCCTAACATCACGATTGTGGTATAATAGGTTTTTAATCTCCCATAAATTGGTGAGCTCTCTATATTTATCTATGAAAGCTCTGAATATTACCGGATCCTTGAAACTCTGCATATTTGCTGCAAGATAAAAAACAAGATAAAAACACTAGGTCAGTCTAAACTGTCCTAATATTATCCCAATATAGCCCTTTAAAATCACGAATCAGTATAGGCCACTGATGCCCCAACTTTAATTTTTACCTTCGTCAGTGATGTTCAGAACTTCCGGTCCTCCTTACTCCGCACACACAACGTCACTACGACACATGTGTGTTGGAATATGAATGGGGGGAAAGGGAAGCACTCACAATGCCACATCCGCAATAATACTGAATGAAAAAATAGGGAAAACTCTAGGAGGAGAAATACCCAAAGAGGCCAGACTTTAAAGGCAATGACACGGTAGATAGACAAAAAACACAGTAACTACATGATTGGAAAGAATTAAAATGTCACAAGATGGAAAATGTGGTCCCTTTTGCATCAACGCGTTTCGCCGCAAGGCTTCTTCAGGACGACTCAGGGATAGCAAGAGAAAAACAGGACTTGCTATCTGCAATACAACATATTACATGATTATAATACATGTGTGGGCATAAAAACATTATATTTAATTAGCCACTTGAGACCCGCGCTATAGCCGAAAGACGGCTGCAGCGCGGCTCTCAAGTGCCGAGAGGACGTCCCCAGGACGTCCTTCTCTGTTTACATCCCGCCGCGCGCCGCCGAGGGCGCGCGGCGGGGAACAGCTGTGCGGCGCGCATCACGTGATGCCGAGGAGCGTGCCTGGCGGCCGCGATGTCCGCCAGGTACATTCGATCGGCAGTTACAGAAGCAGGACGTGGATCTCTGTGTGTAAACACAGAGATCCATGTCCTGTCAGGGAGAGAGGAGACTGATGCTGTGTCCCTTGTACATAGGGACACAGATCGGTCTCCTCCCCCAGTCAGTCCCCTCCCCCCACAGTAAGAATCACAAATAGGGAACATAGTTAACCCCTTCCCCGCCCCCTAGTGTTAACCCCTTCCCTGCCAGTCACATTTATACAGTAATCAGTGCATTTTTATAGCACTGTTCGCTGTATAAATGTGAATGGTCCCAAAATGGTGTCAAAAGTGTCCGATGTGTCCGCCATAATGTCGCAGTCACGATAAAAATTGCTGATCGCCGCCATTACTAGTAAAAAAAAAATATTAATAAAAATGCTATAAAACTATCCCCTATTTTGTAGACGCTATAACTTTTGCGCAAACCAATCAATAAACGCTTATTGCGATTTTTTTTGACCAAAAATATGTAGAAGAATACGTATCGGACTAAACTGAGAAAAAAAAAACTTTTTTAAAAAAAAAAATTGGGATATTTATTATAGCAAAAAGTAATAAATATTGTGTTTTTTTTTTCAAAATCGTCGCTCTTTTTTTGTTTATAGCGCAAAAAATAAAAACCGCAGAGGTGATCAAATACCACCAAAAGAAAGCTCTATTTGTGGGAAAAAAAGGACGTCAATTTTGTTTGGGAGCCACGTCGCACGACCACGCAATTGTCATTCAAAGCGACGCAGTGCCGAAAGCTGAAATTTCGCCTGGGCAGGAAGGGGGTTATGTGCCCAGTAAGCAAGTGGTTAGACAAGCATAAAAAGCAAAAAGCTAAATTCAAAAAGCGCTCAAGAGACAGATGGTCATAGCTATCATAACCCCATAAATACCTTGGGACTGGCGGGGTATACGTTAACCCTTGTTAGAAAGAGTGCAGTCATGCACAAATCCAATATAAAAAAAGAGAATCATTCACATCTATAAAAATACAAAACAAGACAAAAATAACCATAGGGTCAGGGATAGGAAAAAGATATGTCTCATTTTATAGGAAGCCTAATATAAGAGATAGGCATATGATATAGTTAATACCTCAATGGTTCCAGAATAGAGTTCAAGGTGCTTCCTATAATGGAGGGATGGCTATAGGAAGGAGTCGTTTGACTCAACACGCCAACAGAGCCCCCAATAACTAAAATAAAAAAGCAATATAATAATCTTTTTAATGATACTTTTTTGTACATTCTGACCGGATATCACAGTCTGCTTCAATCCATTATTATTTTACAGACTGCATGGCTACTTTTCCTGCTTGTCTGGCATATCTGATCGATTGTAGTGATATACCTGCCCCCCTCGTGCCTGGCTGCACTTTGTGCTGATAGCGCTGGTCTACCTACAACTGTCCCCAAACAGTATATCTCTGTATATCTAGTAAGTACTTTGTCTTTTTCCCCCCCTGTGAACCTAATATGTACTAATAGGATAGCTGTTTATTTTTATTTTGCTTTTTTATTTTAGTTATTGGGGGCTCTGTTGGCGTGTTGAGTCAAACGACTCCTTCCTATAGCCATCCCTCATTATAAGAAGCACCTTGAACTCTATTCTGGCACCATTGAGGTATTAACTATATCATATGCCTATCTCTTATATTAGGCTTCCTATAAAATGAGACATATCTTTTTCCTATCCCTGACCCTATGGTTATTTTTGTCTTGTTTTGTATTTTTATAGATGTGAATGATTCTCTTTTTTATATTGGATTTGTGCATGACTGCACTCTTTCTAGCAAAGGTTAACGTATACCCCGCCAGTCCCAAGGTATTTATGGGGTAATGATAGCTATGACCATCTGTCTCTTGAGCGCTTTTTGAATTTTTATTTTTTCTTTTTATGCTTGTCTAATGAAATATAATGTTTTTATGCCCACACATGTATTATAATCATGTAATATGTTGTATTGCAGATAGCAAGTCCTACTTTTCTCTTGCTATCCTTGAGTCGTCCTGAAGAAGCCTCGCTGCGAAACGCAATGGTGCAAAAGGGACCACATTTTCCATCTTGTGACATTTTAATTCTTTCCAATCATGTAGTTACTGTGTTTTTTGTCTATTATAAATAATAATAAAAAAAGTGTCTATCTACCGTGTCATTGCCTTTAACCACTTAAGCCCCGGACCATTTCGGACCATTAGGACCAAGCCTGTTTTTGGGATTCGGCACTGCGCTGCTTTAACTGTAAATTGTGCGGACATGCAATGTTGTACCAAAATGAAATTTGCGTCCTTTTCTTCCCACAAATAGAGCTTTCTTTTAATGGTATTTGATTGCCTCTGCGATTTTTATTTTTTGCGATATAAATGGAAAAAGAACGAAAATTTTGAAAAAAAAAGATATTTTCTACTTTTTGTTATAAGAAAAATCGAATAAACTCAATTTTAGTCATACATTTAGGCCAAAATGTATTCAGCCACATGTCTTTAGTAAAAAAAATGTCAATAAGCGTATATTTATTGGTTTGCGCAAAAGTTATAGCGTTTACAAACTAGGGTACATTTTCTGAAATTTACACAGCTTTAAATTTATGACTGCCTATCTCATTTCTTGAGGTGCTAAAATGGCAGGGCAGTACAAAACCCCCCCAAATGACCCCATTTTGGAAAGTAGACACCCCAAGGAAATTGCTGAGAGGCATGTTGAGCCCATTGAATATTTTTTTTTTTGTCCCAAGTGATTGAATAATGACAAAAAGAAAAAAAAATGTACAAAAAGTTGTCACTAAATGATATATTGCTCACACATGCCATGGTTATATGTGGAATTGCACCCCAAAATACATTCTGCTGCTTTTCCTGAGTACGGGGATACCACATGTGTGGGACTTTTTGGGAGCCTAGCCGCGTACAGGGCCCCAAAAACCAAGCACTGCGAACGCTGCAGTTATGTGTGTTGTGTTTGGTAAGTGACAGTGATCGATCGATACTGCACTTGGGTGGGCTGGGCGGAGGGGCTAAACGCAGGCGCTAGCAGGTATCTGGGCTGATCCCGCTAACACTGCGTTTTTGGGAACCCTAAACCGCTGGGGATGCTAGTATAGATCTGATCAGATACTATACCACTAAGGGGGGTGTATGCTTTGCGCGTGGGTGTTAGCGTTACTGTCACTAACCTAACACTGCCTGGGGCGACGCAGACCCTCTCTGGCGCTAAAACCTAATTGATCTCACCCGCCGGGCGATCAGGGGGGTTAAACCTTTATTGGGTTATATACGGCGGGTGCCCTGATGCTATAAAAAGCAAACTAATCAACCAGCGTCACCCGTAACCTTTATATGGTGATCACTGGTGAAAGGGTTAACTAGGGGCAATCAGGGGGTTAAAACCTTTATTAGGTTAAATATGGGGGTACCTGACACTATATAAAAACCTGACGGGTAACCTAAATAACTTACTGGCTAACCAGCGACGCTTATACGGCGATCACTGGTGAAAGGGTTAACTCTAGGGGCAATCAGGGGGTTAAAATAATATATGGGGGTACCTGACACTAATAAAAACCTGCGGCGAACCTAAAAAAAAAATAACTGCCTATCTAAAACACCAGCGACACGAATACAGCGATCGGAAAAACAATCGCTTAGTGACGCTGAAGTTAGGGGGTGAAAGGGTTACCTGGGGGGTGATCAAGGGGTTAAACCTTTATTAGGGGGGGGGTTAGGGGGCTACCCTGGACCTAAAGGGGCCTAATCCTAACTGCCCTGCAACTTTTTACAATCACAGATGACACTAAATGCAGTGATCAGTAAAATAAATGATCACTGCAATCAGTGACACTGTGATTGGGGGCTTTGGGGTGACCTGGGGGGTGATCTGGGGGTGACTTGTGTGCCTATGTGTACCTACGTGTCAGTGGACTGTTGGTGCACTAACCTGCTTCTTCTCTGCTCTGCGCCGGGAACGGAAAGACCGCGGCGAGGGAGATGACATCACTTCCTCCAGCCTTGTTTACATCACATGGCGGAGGAAGCATTTTCATTGGCCGGGAGCGGAATCGAGCGGCCGCCCCCTCATGCCTGATCGCTCCCGAACACTTAATGGCTGCTCACTGCAGTGAAGGGGGGTCCGGATGGACCCCCCAACTGCACAAAGGCGATCACGTAGATCTACGTGATTCTGCCTGTCCGTGCCATTCTGCCGACGTAAATCGGCGGTGGGCGGTCGTTAAGTGGTTAAAGTCCGGCCTCTTTGGGTATTTCTCCTCCTAGAGTTTTCACTATTTTTTCATTCGACACATGCGTGTTATCATTATATTCCCTGCGCATGCATGAAACTTTGCCCACATCAGCCGCCCCTGACGTTCTTCCTCGGATATTCCCCACCCCTTATCGTTCGACGCTCAGTGGGAGACGACATGGCGGTGACACAGCAGGTGGGGGTTTTAACTTCTGACGAGGAAAGCCCGGAAACGTCCCGATCCAGGACAAGATACAAGGCCAGTAATATGTCTTTTGCTGAGATGGCGGAGATAGACATCTTGCGGAGGATAGATTATGATTAGGAAGCATGGGCCGTACAACACCCCTAATCTCAGGAAGGCCAAAATAATGGGCAAAGTGGTGAGGAGTCTACCATAAATTTGGGGTCTGGAGATCCAAGGAGCAGCTGAGAAAAAGATGGTCTGACCTGAAGCTGAGGGAGCCAGAGCAGTACAGGAAGATCAAACGTATGCTAGTAAAAAGTAAGTATTTCTCCTGTGTTAATAATTTGATTATTATACTTGCATGTTTTGCTCCATGTGCTTTGATTGACTGGTAGGAAATTTGAAAATGGCCACTTTCAGGGTAGTGGCCAAAGTATAATCGTTCATAGTAAACATCAATCCTCCTCAAAATTAGATATTTTGCGCAGATACAGGTAAACCACATTTGGTCATGCCTATTTCTATTGAAACAACGTTTATAAACATTGTGGTCTAGATGATGTGTTTTGAACTAGAATGTGAAATTCAAACTTGATTCAGTGTAAAGAAGAGGACACTCAGCAGCTGTTTCCACAGCTGTACTCTGGAGCACATGTGTGGGACACCAGAACAACCTTTTTAGGGTGTCCCACACAGTTGCTACAGTGGATACTTTGGGGGTGTCTCCATGTGTGTAACTTGGACAAAAAAGGTCAGGATTCCAGTTTAGAAACACATTTTAAAACATGTCTTCAGCTTGTAACTGCCAAAAAAGACAATTGTACCCCACTTCCAAGCAATGTTTCATATTCCTATTTCTGCCCTAAAATATCTGTGTGCTAAAGTATACCTTTTGTTTCATTCTCATAGGGGAGCGGAGACTTGGAGTACAGCACTCTGAGGAGGCCAGGAACCCCACACCTCGGAAAGAACAGAGGGAACCCCAACCTCAGAAAGAAGGGGACCAGAGAGAACCCCAAACTCAGGATGTGGAGGAAGGAGAGGTGGAGGAAGAAAAGGTGGAGAAAGGAGATGTGGAGGAAATGTGCAAGATTGTCACCACAACAGGTCAGTGTCATACACCACAGATTCAGGGAATAGATGCATGCATGCAAATTTTTAAGACATTTTTTGTTATTTTAGGTGATGTGCTGCTTGTGGAAGATCAATCTCCTCCTTTCTCCAGTGGGAGCGCACAAATCATAATCCAGGATCTCATGGTTATAGAAATCGACGTTATAGCGCACAAACTGTATTGTTTTCATCAACAAATTAAAAACATGATTGATGTATAAAGATGTTTTTCTTGCCACCTTTCAAGTATTTTTGGCCTAAGGCCTCGTACACACGGCCAAGGTTCTCGTTGAAAAAAACATGTCGTTTTTTGCGACGAGATTCTTGAACAAGAAACTTGTCCCGGCCGAGTGTACACACGCTCGTTTCAAAGAACCCGCGGTTCTTTGAAAGGAGCGTACGCGGTGACGTCATCGACTACGTCGAGCATGCGCTCGTCACATTCGATGCCGTCGCCGCCATCTTGGTATACCCTACGTATGCCTAGGAAGCTACTGCGCATGCGTCAAATTCATTTCGAACATGCGCGGGCTTCGGGGAGGACAGGTAAGTGTACACACACTCACTTTTCTCGTCGAGAAACATGCCGAGGAGAATCTCGACGAGAAAATAGAGAGCAGGTTCTCTATTTTCTCGTCGAGGTTTCTTGTCGGTTTTCTCGACGAGAAACCCGATAGCAGCGTACGCACGACCGATTTACTCGGCAAGACCTCTCTGCCAGCAAGTTTCTTGCTGGTTCTTGCCGAGAAAATCGGTCGTGTGTACGAGGCCTTTGTTTTGAAATTTTATTCCATCGGAAATCCGATCGTGTGTACAGGGCATTAAGGGCCGAGCCTCTTTTGGACACTTATAGTTTACAAGATACATTTTTTTTCTGATTTATTTTACTTTTAGTTTTTTAATTTGACACTGTTTAAAAAAAAAAAAAAATTGGGTCACTTTTATACCTAATTACAAGGGATGTTTACATTCCTTGTAATAGAAAAACAGCATGACAGGACCTCTTAAATATGAGATCTGAAGTCAAAAAGACCTCAATCTCATATTTACACCAACAAAAAAAAATAGGGGTTGGGCGCCTCTCCAGCCGCCGATAAAAGTGATCTTGCAGCAAATACGCCACAGAGACCACTTTTATCTTAAAAAGAAAGGCACGGCAATTCCAAAAATACCAGGGTTATGGCAGTATTTAGCGTCAAAATACCGACTTACAGGTACGTTGTTTTGCGTGAAGTGGTTAAAGGCATCGGTCAGCTGGCCACCTTCTCCACCGCTCTTCCTCTGACCGAACAAAGCCTCAGAAGCACCAGGAAACAGTAGCCTCCCAGGGCCTGGAAAGGCAATACACAAACTTTTCTTCAAGGCCTCCTAAAGATGTTTCATCCTTTGCTCCCTCTGCGAAGGCAGGATAAGTTCTGCAACTTGAGACAGGGAAAGACACATATTGGAGAGATACGGATGCTGCACACCCCAAAAATGGACAATATAGGAAAGTTCCCCCAAGGGGCTTTGTAACAGCAGTATGATGAATGAATCATTGAATAAAGTAATAATGTAAAAAAGAAAGGGTTCTTTATTGATAATTACAATGTCATGGTTAAAATTGTAAAAAGGATGAATTGGCTATATATTACAACATATATTCAAAAGTGCAGTGTACAAACACAGATATTTACAGCGTTACATTAAAAAATGTTATAACCGTAAAAAAAAACTGACGCGTTTCGACCTAAACAGTATTGGTCTTCTTCTGGGGGAAGGTTTGCTGTGGAGAGATACATATAACATTTTATACAACTTAGGACATATTGGAACATACATCATGTTGATTGTGTGTAATAGTACTGATATTTCCCATTAAAGAATGGAGTGGATGTTCTCATAGCCAGAAATATTCTAAAACCAGGCAAATGATCCGGAGGGCTCCAAACACCCCGGAGACGAGGAACACAGCAAATGGAGGGCTTGCAAAAAGCCACACACTGTACGCCCCCGGAGGGAAGGGGAGGATGGACGGCAACCTGCGGCAACCCCAAGTAGTAGAGGTATATATTAAAAATAGGATCAAGTGGGGAAGTAATTACATAGACTAATAAAGAGATCTATATGGTTGTGAGGTTGTAGGTGGTTATTAGAGTGTCTGAATAGCCTATTTTCATTTCTAGTATATAAATGAAGACGTTTGATAGGTGTTACATATTAAGTAATAAGCATAGTATATTAGTTTGGCCATCAAAGTGGAACTAAGTTTAATAGTGTAAAGGAGCGTGCGAGGAAGTGAAAAAAATAAAGAATAGTAAAAGTGATGTATGGGCAAGACTCACGAATAAAATAGTATGGAGGATGGAGTATGATAAGGTGAAATTATAAAAGTGCCTAGAATAAATCTTGGGATTGAATTACTCGAGATGTGAACTCATGTGATGAGGTACAGCTACAATTGAGCTGGAAAAATGGAGGCTTAACAGGCAAAAATGTATATAAAAAATACAAGAGGTAAAAAATATATATGTGAAAATTGTGTTTGGGGTTAAGTCAGATCCGCCACAAAAAATATATTGATCTGACCCTACCCATAGAGTGACTTACATAACGAGCTGATTGATCATAGTATTAATTCAATGATATACTCACATGGCGCCCTATGTGTATACTGACTATCCATCCTGGCCTGCATGTGATCATCTGACGATCCTCTTGCAGCCATGTATTTATAGGGAGTGCCAATGAATTGGCAAAAAGGGTGCATGAATGCAGGCTCCGCCCCCCCTCCTCTCCCACAGGCGCAACATCAGGGCTGCTGGTGAAACAGCCCACGTGTGGCTCCCTCGGCGTCCCGGAAGGCAGGAAGCCCCGACACTGTCGTCATCTCCGTCGCAAAATGCGTGACGCAGCAGCGCCGTGAGCACATTTAGAGACTCGCGCATGCGCATTTCGCCGCTGTGGGTCCAGAGGTGATCAAGGGATGCCGCCGGTGATCTGCCCCCCCTGTGGATTCTGCCAGCCCTGGACTGCGCAGGCGCAGCGCTCTAGCTCCGAAAATTGCCGAACATTAAGAGCTGTAGACTGCGACTGCGCAATCAACAGGGTATTGTGACAGTCGTTGCCGCACGCTCCCGATGCTCGCTCCACTCTGCAAGGGGGGCGGGTGTATTACTATCATAATGGGCGGATGCATGTTTAAATAAAGGGATTAATGGACAGAGAAGGGCGGGTAGTTCAATGTGGATGGCCGATTTGAATACTTGTCAGAGAATTGTTAAAAAAAAACTTATGTCTTTTTTTTTTAACAATTCTCTGACAAGTATTCAAATCGGCCATCCACATTGAACTACCCGCCCTTCTCTGTCCATCAATCCCTTTATTTGAACATGCATCCGCTCATTATAATAGTAATACACCCGCCCCCCTTGCAGAGTGGAGCGAGCTCGGGAGCGTGTGGCACAATATTGTGCTCAAAGCGCATGCGCTGAATATGGGTTATAATCCATTCGGCTATTTTCGGAGATCTGCCGTGAGCGGACACGCAAGTGTTGCGCATGCGCAGGTCAGAGCGGGCGAAATCCGCTGAAGTGTTGCGCATGCGCAGAACAGAGCTGGCAGAATCCGCTGAGGGGCAATTCTCGGCAGGTCACCGGCAACGTGGTGCTCCCCCTAATGGCCGAAAAATCGGCCGCATGTGTGGAGCATGTAAAGGGAGGTGCGGACTGGATGCCACACCTCCCCACCCTGCCGGGAAGCCCAGATGAGACGGGATCCATCCAGGGAGACCGGAAGAGAACACAGAGCCCACGGGATCTGCCGACCTGGATAGATGTGTTTGCAATAGGGTAACAACATGAAAGCATTCAAAGTAACAACAAGTAATGACATAGTAGTATAACTTATTTAAGTCAAATTTAATAAAGAATATATCAGTATGACCGATATAATATATTGGCACAGGGGCTGTGTGTTGATGCAAAAGATCCACCTCTTGGCATATATGGTAGCAATCCTGGGTCTAATTGCAATGGATGCTGTTGTACAGGGAAATCGTTAGATTATTCCTGATGCATCAGGGAGAGAAGATAAAGAGGTAGGTCTCGTTTCCCTACTCAAAATCAGGTTGTAACCTGACATGAGATTTAACAACTCATCCTAAAAGTTACTCGTTGTGAATGAATGGTAAATTCTATGGGGATGGAAGAGTTACAGAGAACACCACACAGCTCATGGCCTTATCTCTCATGTGTCGTGAGGGGGATGGGGTGTTTAGCCACCCAAAAAACAATGTGAGACAGGGAAAGACACATATTGGAGAGATACGGATGCTGCACACCCCAAAAATGGACAATATAGGAAAGTTCCCCCAAGGGGCTTATGTACTGCAACTTTACCCTTGTGACGTGGATCAAGAAGGGTTGCCAGCCAGTAATGATCCCTCTCCTTGATACCACGAATCCTAGGGTCCTTTCGCAGGCTTTGCAGAATCAGGGAGGCCATGCAGCGTAAGTTTGCAGAGAGTCCTCTAGGTCACTAAGGATGACATTATCCATAACTACCTCCTCCCGCCACGTACAACTCCTTGGGTTTCTGGGGACTGAAAACCATCCCTTGAAGACTGCTGCGTGTTATCCTTTACATCCATGCTGACACAATCCTCCTTCTCCTCCTCCTTCTTTCTGTGTGTTTGGCGGCCCCGCAGGAATGTTATCTGCATAAAGGGGGCCTTGAGAGGAAAGGAAGTCCTCCTCTTTCTCCCGCTGTTCTGCCTCAAGTGCCCTATCCATTATTCCACAAAGCGTTTGCTCCAGCAGGAAGACTAGAGGGACAGTGTCACTGATGCATGCAGTGTTGCTTCTCACCATCCTTGTGGCCTCCTCAAATTGTGACAGGACGGTGCATGGATCCTTGATTAGTAGCCATTGGCGTGGCGAAAAGAAGCCAAGCTCCCCTGACCCTGTCCTGGTGCCATACTCGCACAGGTACTCATTAATGGCTCTCTGCTGTGTGTGCAGCCGCTGCAGCATTGCCAATGTTGAGTTCCACCTAGTGGGCATGTCACCAATTAGGCGGTTGGTGGGCAGGTTGCATTCCCGTTGAATATCAGCCAGCCAAGCACTGACATTGTATGACCAGCGGAAATGACCACAGACTTTTCTGGCCTGCCTCAGAAGATCTTGTAAGCCTGGGTACCTGGTCAAGAACCGCTGCACCACCAAATTCAGGACCTGTGCCAAACATGGAACATGGGTCAAGTGTCCCTGTCGGAGGAAAGAGAGAAGGTTGGTGCCATTGTCACATACAACCATTCCTGGCTGAAGCTGGCATGACGTCAACCACCTCTGAGCCTGGTCCTGCAGAGCTGACAGAATCTCTGCCCCGGAGTGGCTCCTGTCCCCTAGGCAGACCAAATGAAGCACTGCACTGCATCTTTTATCCTGAATGCTTGCGTAGCCCCTTGAACGCTTACAGAGCACTGCTGGTTCAGAGGACAATTCTGCAGAAGAGGCCATAGAGGAAGAAGAAGAGGAGGGCGTGGAGCAGAGAGCTGTGGCAGAATCACCACAAGCTTTTTGGAGGCGTGGTGGCAGAACAAGCTCCAACAACACTGAACTCTGTCCTGCATCCTTCCCAGCTGCCAGCAGAGTTACCCCTTGTGCCGTGTAGGAAAGGCCCATGCCTGCTGGACCACGAGTTAGCAGTAATATGAATATTGCTGCTGACCGCCCTGTCCAACGAGGCCAAAACATTGCCTTACACATGACGATAGAGAGCCAGAATGGCCTTACGTGAATAGAAAGGCCATTTTGAAACCTGCCACTGTGGTACAGCACATTTCACGAATTCACGAAAAGGGGCAGAGTCTACCAGCTAAAAAGGCAGCAGTTGTAGTGCTAGCAATTTTGCCAAGCTAGCATTTAGACGCTGAGCATGTAGATGGCTGGGACAAAATACATTTTTATGATTCAGCAACTGGGGTAGCAAAAATTGCCTGCTGAAATCAACTGGTGGTGTACAGCTAGCAAATTGGCTACAAGTACTTGTGGCACCTATTGCTATACCTTCATTCCTCTCAGTGCAGGTTTTTGAGAGGACTGGAGGTATAGTAGGGTTTGAGATCCTAGATGAGGAGCAAGGAGAAGTTTGCCTTTTTCTATGATGTACTGTATGTCTTTCAGGTGCTGTTGCCAACGGACTGCATAGTAGGTCGTCATATGTCTGGTCAAGCATGTGGTGCCCAAGCGGCTGCTGTCCTAGCCCACACTTGATCTGCTTCAGACAAAGGTTGCAAACAGCAATGGTGCAATCTGCTGCACACGTGTCAAAAAAAGCCAACACCAAGGAACTTCTACAAGTCAGCGGGGAGTCAGCAGCACCCTGCACCTGCGGAGCTCTATGGTGTGATGCAATAGGGTGGCTGCCCTTAAGCTGCCCCCTGGAGGACATCCTGCCTCGTTGGAGTTGTGCTTCCTCCTCACTTTCCTCCTCTCTTCTCTCAGGCACCCAAGTACAGTAAGTGACCTCATCATCCCCTCCCTCCTTGTCACTGGAGCAAACTTGGCAGTATGCTGCAGCTGGGGGAACATGACTGCCAGTTGCTGGTCATTCTGTGGCACCCCTTCTCTCTAGGCTCACGTTACTCTCTTCCTCAACCTGGGAACCAACATTGGAGCCTTCAAATTGCTGCGGATCCTCCAGCAGCATGTAACCGACACTATGGTCGAATAATTCTGGTGACTCCTCAGTGCATGATGGTCGGGCTACGAAAAGAGTAACTGTGGATACATCACCTGAACTGTATTATGAACTGACTCAACATGCCTCTCAGCAAATAGCTTGGGGTGTCTATTTTCCAAAAAGGGGTCATTTGGGGGGGGGGGGTTGAACTGTCCTACTAAGACAGTCCTAGCATTGCCCAAATATTTGGTAAAATATAAAAGATGATCTTATGCCGAGTACATAGATACCAATCACGACATGCTTTAACATAATTTTATGTCGGTAGGTTGACTAGAATACCGGGGTTATGGCAGCAGATAGCTGCCATAACCCCGGTATATTCTTAAACGGCGGACAGTACTCTTTCTGATAAAAGTGGCCTCTGCGGTGGATACATTTATTTATTTATTGTCTTGCCAAGCTCGCGCGGCAAGACGTTTTTAAACATTTTTAAACATTGCCTATGGAGATTTTTAAGGGCCAAAGTTTGTCGACATTTCACGAGAGGTCGCAATTTTGAAGCATGACATGTTGGGTATCAATTTACTCAGCGTAACATTATCTTTCACAATAAAAAAAAAATTGGGCTAATTTTAATGTTGTCTTATTTTTTAATTCAAAAAAGTGTATTTTTTCCAAACAATGTGCCTGTAAGACCTCTGCGCAAATACGATGTGACATAAAGTATTGCAACGACTGCCATTTTATTCTCCAGGGTGTCTGAAAAATATATATATATAATGGGAGAGAAGTTTTAAGTGGTTGCTGTGTCCTCTAGGAGATACGGCACCTCATCCCTTCATTTTGTGAAAAAGGAGGGTAGAGACTATGGAATTATAGCGGTGCCAAAAATAATATTATTCTCACATATATAGTAAAAAATAGACATTTTATTATTACAGCAACAAAAGTAAAAACATAATGGAGAGAAATACACGTTAATCACTTGTTGTACATAATCAATGGTGTTAACCCAACATGTTTCACCAATACATTGGCTTCATTGGGGGTAGTTGATTGTACAGTGTAGTTTAGAAAGAGATCTAAAAAATAAAATATAAATTATAAATAAACAATAATCAACAGTATTATATATTACGAAAAGGAGAAACAGAATTGGGCGCCCTGAAGAACGAAGCAATCAAGCCTAAAGGTAGAGAAGTGAGTATATGCATGCAAGGACTGCCATACCTACCAGTCTTCAAGGACAACGCAGCCCAAAGCCACCACAGGTCAACCAGGAAGCTGAACAGATTGTGACTGCAGGGGGCTACTAGAAATATGAAATAGAAAATTATATATATAAAGCCCCCCAGCCGCCCAGCGTCAAACGTCACCGAGCGGCAGCGGACGTATGGTAGCCAACACGCATGCGCAAAGAGGCCATGAGCCTACAATGCCCATAATGCTGTGCGGGCGAACGTCATTGACGCGACCGCAGCGTCCAACCAAAGGAGGGCACAGATGGTAAAATGGGAAGTGGAGAATGGAACCATGACAACCTAGCATGGAGGCGTGGCTACAAAGCGGGCTAGGTGTAAAAACACCTGCCCTTGGGTGTCCATGCAGACACGAGTCAGCAACCAATGAAGAACCATCATAGCCACGAAACTGCGCCGCCCAAGGGTCCAGCATGTGCATAGCAGGCAATGCATTAACTCTACCTCATAACCCAAGGATGGAACAAGGCAAATCAGTTCATTTTAAGGGCACCCAACTCCCCAGATCGCGATATAAAAAACCTGAATGAAATAGAAAATCTTTTACAATTATTCAAACACAGAATGTGAATTCAGAGCAAGGGAAAACATGAATTGAATTATGAAAAACAAGTTTGTAAACAACAGTAATGTACAAAGGATATCATTAAATGTAAAAAATTTGTTGCAAGAAAAGTGCAGAGCTACATAGGAAAAATAGGAAAGAAACACTTCCCATCATTGACAATTCTCAGTGGATCAGTAGATGTAAATAGGGCGAGTCTCGGAAGAGGCATTAGAGAGAGACTGTCCAAGTTGCCCCTGCCTCCCCCCTCTTAGATTACTAGACTACTAGAGCAAGCGGGTATACAATGTCTTGCATGTTAGACTTTGGATTCCCCTGGGTCTCCCTGGCTCACCCTAACGGGGTGGGGGTGGGGAGGCCCACGGGAAGCCTCCTGGACCTAGGCCGGCTGGCCTCTCTAGGTCTGTTAATGTTGTTTTGTGTTTATGCATGGATTTGCTGAACTAACTACTCTTCTCTTTTTCTTAGCTATTCTTAACCCCTTCCCTTCCTTTGTCGTCACTTGGTTCCCCTACCGAGGTCACCTATACTCCCGGATTTCCTCCAGTGCGGGACCCGCTCCCAACTGTGGCCGTCCGGAACATCTTCGCCTACGCCAGATGAGTATTTACACCCCCTACCCAGACTCTCATGGCTAAGATTTTATCTTTAAATGTCCACGGCCTGAACTCTAATCGTAAGAGACATCTGGCATTAAGGGAGTTTAGGCAGTCAGGGGCGAGTGTCGTAATGGTACAGGAAACCCACTTTGCCAATGAGGGCACCTTCGCGTTCGCCTCCAGGTATTACCCACAGGTTTATCTATCCTCAGGACCCCACAAGAGAGCGGGTGTGGCCATCCTGATCAAACAGGGGTCCCCCTTCAGGCATTCATCCCACTACAGTGATCCCCAGGGTCACTTCCTTATCCTCCGGGGCCTGTGGCTGAACAGGGAAATCACGTTCTGTGTAGTTTATGTCCCAAATGTCAAGCAGACGGGATTCCTAACTAGGGCGCTAGCTCGCCTCTTCCGTTCGGACCATGGGATACTAGTGGTGGGGGGGGACTTTAACCTAACCCACTCGGAGCTGGCGGATCACCAGGGGGTGGGCCCCAGGGCGCCTACAGCTCAAGCACTTAGAGACTCGAGGCTCTTCTGCCAAATAACCAGAAGGTACGCCCTCTTTGACATACAAAAAAAGAGGGGTGGTGCATAGGGCATATAGTACAGATAGTACAATGAAAACAATCCTAACCTAAGCTGTAAACCCAATGTGGGTGTGGTCTCACTAGTCAAAAAGTCATATATAAAACAAAAAAAGGGGGGGAAGGGGTCCAACCAAATTAATGGGGGATCCAAAGACCAAAATGAGAGACGCCCTCTTTGATGCCTGGCGGGCTCTCCACCCTGGTGACCGACAGTACACCTTCTACTCTGCCCCCCACCGAACGCATTCCCACATAGACTACATCTTTGTAAATAATGCCACCCTGAGCATGGCTCTAACTGCACAGATTCTGTCAATCTCGGGGTCGGATCATGCCCCGGTAGTACTGACCCTAGACTTAGGCACCCCGATATGTAGACCTTGCACCTGGCTAAACACATTCCTGCTGCAACACCCCCCCTCGAAAATGGATCTAACCTCCACACTACAACATTATTTGGCAGAAAACAACACAGGGATGTAACCGCAACCACTCTATGGGAAGCCCATAAGGCGGTGATGAGGGGCAGATGCCTGGCCCTCTCCTCTGCCATGAAAAGGGACGCGCAGGCCTTGCATATCCATACAGAACAGGAGCTTAGAACCCTTGAAAAACAACTTCAATCCAACCCACTCTGGCTCTCCTGAAAAAAATTACGTCCCTTAGGGCAACGTTGGGTGACCTGGCCGTGGGCCGAGTTGAGAAAGCCTTAATAAAATTAAAACAGATGTTTTATGACAAGGGTAACAAAGCCCACACACTGTTGGCCCGGAAGCTCCGTGACAACATCCAGGCGTCGACCCCGCACCAGATTCAAAACAGCTTGGGCTCCCTGGTTTCCCACCCTAATGACATAGCACATTCCTTTGCGGTATTTTAATAATATATATATAATAATCCTGATATTCCTGCAAACCCCCCCTCACCAGAAATGGCCAAACGTATCCAGCAATACCTGGACCTTAGTGGCGTATCGCAGCTCCAACCTACAGACCTTGACTCTCTGAACGCCCCGATAACACATGAGGAAATAGAGCAGACCGTCAACTCCCTACCCAATCGTAAAGCCCCAGACCCAGATGGCTTTCCTTACGAGTACTACAAGGAATTTCTCCCACTCCTGCTCCCCTACATATGCAAGCTCTTTAATGCTTTCCTACATGACTCCCCGATCCCGAGGGACATGCAGAGTTCCTTAAACACGGTGATCCCCAAGCCCGGGAAGGATCCCTCCCTCTGTGCTAATTATAAGCCAATTGCCCTGCTCAATTCGGACTTCAAAATATTCACTAAACTCTTGTCTATACGCTTGAACACGGTCTTGCCCTGCCTGATCCATAAGGATCAGGTGGGCTTCGTCCCCCTGCGTCAGGCAGGGGACAACACCAGGAAGATCATAGACTTGGTGGAGGTGGCGAACAGGGAGCGCGCACAAGTCCTGCTACTGAGCCTAGACGCGGAAAAGGTGTTTGACCGCCTGGGGTGGCCCTTCCTGTTCGCCGCACTCCGCCATGTGGGATTTAGGGGACCCTTTTATAGAGCCATACAACATCTATACTCAAACCCTTTTTCCCAGGTCAGGACCCCCTTCGCCTTGTCTGCTCCACTACCGGTGCGAAATGGCACCAGACAGGGGTGTCCGCTCTTGCCCCTGCTGTTTGCACTGTGTGTTGAACCCCTGGCAGCCACAATTCATAGTAACCCGGACATTAAGGGCATAAGGGTACGGGACAGGGAGTTTAAAATTTCCCTGTTCGCAGACGACATTATTCTCTCATTAACCCAACCCAGAACCTCCCTTCCAATTCTCCATGCAGAACTAGATTGATATGGGGCCGTATCGGGATATAAAATTAATAGCTCTAAGTCGGAGGCCCTCCCAATCAACACGCCAGAGGGGGAGGTAGCACACCTGAAAGCCAATTTCCCCTATAGCTGGAAAACTACTGCCCTGAAGTACCTAGGAATTAATATCACCCCACAATACTCTACCCTTTACCAGGAGAACTTCTCCCCTCTTTTCCACAATATCAGGACCCTTCTCCAACAATGGAAAAAGCACCACATCTCCTTGCAGGGAAGGATCGCGTCTGTGAAGATGACGATCCTCCCGAAATTTTTGTATCTCTTCCAGACCCTACCTATCCCTGTCCCCTACAGCCAACTGAAACACTTACAAGCTGACCTACTGAAATTCACCTGGAACTACGGGAGGCACAGGATCCCACGTTCTGTAATGAAGGCGGCTAGGTCGGACGGAGGCCTTGCCTTCCCTAGCCTAGTTAAGTACTACCAGGCGGCACAAGTGAGGGCGATAACTTCCTGGTTCACACTCCGCTCTTATAATAAATGGACAGAGATAGAGAAATTGTGGTTGGCCCCGATACACCCAAACAACCTTTTATGGAGCGCGAACGCGGAGGTAGACCCTGCCCGATTGCTAGGCCCGATGGCACAGCTCAGGAGGATATGGCGCAAACTGACACGACAACACAAATTGTCCTCTGACAGCTCGCCCCTGACCTCATTTGCTTGCAACCCCGACCTGCCAGATAGCTTAACCCACCTAATGTCCTCCCCCTGGACAACGAGGAACCTTTTTCACTATGGAAATTTGATAGACCCACGCACCCGTAAACTGCACTCTTTTGAAGACCTGCAATCACAATATGACCTCCCTAAGCAGGCTTTCTACAGGTATCTCCAAATCCGTCACTATGCCTTAACGATTGCTCCAACCCTGCAATTCTCCCCACCTACCCCCTTTGAACGTCTCATTCTGGCAGGATCTGCTCAGAGAGGTTTGATCTCAGATATATACAAAATATTGAACGAGAGGCCCCTTGATTCAATGGGCAAACACAAATACATGATTAAATGGGAGAAGGCTCTGGGTGAGGAGATACCCGTGGATCAATGGAGGGCCATCTGGACCCAGGCGTCCAAGACGTCGCTATGCGCGCTCTACAAAGAAAATATTTACAAAATACTGTACTTTTGGTACATGATTCCTGATGTTCTCCATGCCATCCACCCGGCCAGCTCAGACCGCTGCTGGCGATGCATGGGGGCAAAGGGGACATTGTATCATATTTACTGGGAATGCCCGCTGATAGCCCCCTTCTGGAATTCGGTTCACCAACTACTAATTCGTCTCCTCGAGACGGAGCTTCCCTTGACCCCTACATTTTTCATACTAGGACTGATGTATCTGAAGGCCCCGTGCCCACATAAGAAGCTAGCTAGTCATGTCCTCACGGCAGCCCGCTGCTTAGTGGCACTGAACTGGAAGCGCACCTCCCCTCCCTCGGAGGGAGCGCTGTATGCCAGGATCAGAGATGTAGAATTAATGGAGAAGATGACTGCAAGAGTTCAGGATCGACTGGAGGCACATAACATGGTTTGGGAGCTCTGGCACCGACGGGAGGAACATGGTGACTCGGAGCCAGGTACAGCTTGACGACACCCACCCCCCCTACCCTCACCCTTCCATTTCTTCTTCTCCCCCTCCCCTTTTTACTCTTTTAGGCCTCGTACACACGGCCGAGATTCTCATAAAAAAAAACATGTCGTTTTTTTCGACGAGATTCTTGGACAAGAAAATTGTCCCGGCCGAGTGTACACACGCTCGATTCAAAGAACCCGCGGTTCTTTGAATGGAGCGTACACGGTGACGTCATCGACTACGACGAGCATGCGCTCGTCACATTCGATGCCGTCGCCGCCATCTTGGTATACCCTAGGAAGCTACCGTGCATGCGTCAAATTAATTTCGAACATGCGCGGGCTTCCGGGAGGACAGGTAAGTGTACACACACTCACTTTTCTCGTCGAGAAACATGCCAACGAGAATCTCGACGAGAAAATAGAGAGCAGGATCTCTATTTTCTCGTCGAGATTCTTGTCGCTTTTCTTGACGAGAAACCATACACACGAACTAATTTCTCGGCAAAAAATCTCTGCCAGCAAGTTTCTTGCTGGTTTTTGCCGAGAAACTCGTTCGTGTGTATGAGGCTTAAGGCTGGGTTCACACTATACGACACGACTTTCATCCTACTTTGCTCTGCGACATCTGTCCTACATTGGTCCGACATTGGTCCGACATTGGTCCGACATCCATGAACAGGATACTACTTTGATCCGACATTGTGCTAGTCTGACTTGTCCTTTGACCAATCAAAACAATCCCAGGGTGAGATAAATTCCTTTTACTGCTGCTGTAATCACAATGTCGGATGTCAAATGTCGGATGGTTAGGACAAGGATCCTACTTTGATCCGACTTCAATGATATTCAATGGGCTGAAGTAGGATCAAAGTCGGACAGAAGTAGTACAGGGAGCATTTTTAATGTCGGACCGACTTGTGTCGGACCAGTTAAGACGGCTCTCGTAGGGATTCATTGATTTTCACACGTCATGCGACATGAGCTCCTAATGTCGGAGCGTTTGTCGGACCAGTGTGAACCAGGCCTAACTCTTCTTACTCTTTCCTCTTCTATGGGAGTCCCTTTGGGTCCCATGCAATAATGGATATAACAGCTATATCAGTTTGAAAGTTGGTTGATAGCTCTTTATGTGCCTGTTGTGATAACCTGATAGGATCAGAAAATCAGGAAATGTTACGACCCTATACCCAGATGAGATAGCGTTTATCCTGTTTGTTGTAGGACCATTGCACTTGAACTGCATCTGATGTGGCTTTCAATAAAACAGTTATTGATAAAAAAACATTACAGTATAGCATAAAATACAGTAAAACAGTAAGAACAATAAAACAACAACTTTTTTTTTTTTTAAATGTTTACACTTTTATTGTAACTATAAACATTCCAGGTTAGGGTCTCTCAAAATGCGATAGTCATCTAACATTATTTGAGACCCTGTGTGAAAGTTTGCCCTAAACTGTGCCGTGCTGTACCCTATACTAATAATTCACTTTCCTGGTGCCTTCCATGGCAGCATAAATACATATGGTTGGTTACTCCGCCCCCAACCAACCCACAGAACCAATTACAACTCTATAAAAGAAAGAGTCAGTCCCCTCATACACAATTCTTTTTTCTGTCCTCAAAACCGCAGGATCGTGGATCACCCTTACTATGCCGCTATGACACAACCATTACAGGTTCATGCTCTCCTGTATATGGAGTCCCATAACTTGGGCTGCTAAAGGCGCCAAAAAAGTTTGGGAACCCATTTTTCTGTGGATCTTTTCTGGGTCTGGAGTTCAGGTATTTCCTCCATCTTTTGAAAAACTGCCTCCCACAGACATGTACAACGCTGGGGGTTGTGCATCAGGCTAGCACTGGGATCTGGCTTTAAATGCAGGGATATTACTATGCCTACTTACTTTCTGTTATTAGAGGTACACTGCAGGGGTTTATGGTGTTTTATGGTAAAAAAAATGGGACTCACTTTTTTTCCCCCTTGGTATTTCTGAACTCCGCTCCCCGCAATCCAGGTCGCTATGATACAGCCATGAAACACAGCTTTCTCCCCCTGCGGAGTCGAGCCTGGTCCCAGCAATTTGGGGATATGGCAGCTGCTCTGCGCTCACCTATGCTGGATGGTATCTGCGGCACTTCGCGCACGCCCTCCGTGTCTGACTTATCCCCTCCGGACGTCATTCGGCGCATGTGCGGTAGCCTCGTGAAGCCGTTGGCGGCCAACTTGGTTCACCCTAGAAAGCCCATCTATATAAATGAAGCTGAATGCCTTCATTATGGCAGCAGCGCTCGTCAGGGAAACACCTCCTTCAGCTTAGGGGAGAGTCCTTCTGGTCAGCTGATTTGTGCATCTTCATTATGGAGCCAGCTAAAGGGGAAATATGTTTTTTTTTTCCGAATAATTGAGTCAGAAAGAATGTTTTTATATATATATATATATATTGTGAGGGGGTTAGCTCGGCAGCGGGTGTGTGTGACCCCCGAGATGGGCTCCCCACACAAAACAGGCCCAGCAAACGGAGGTTGTGGTTTTCAAAATCAAAAAGGTGCGGTTTATTTTCTATTTACAGTGACAAAACACAGCAAAGCAAAAGAAACATAAACAAAATAAATCCTGGTCAACTTGACCTCTGACTAAACATACAGGTTTCCTAACTAACAACTGGGATCAGCCTAGTGCTGTCCTAGTCCCTAAGTCCCTGGTTTTAAATGTCCAAGCAAATAGCCACACAGGCTTTGTCTCACCGCACAGGGGTTCACTCTCCCTAGACAGTCCACACAGGTCTGGGTCCAGGCATGAGCTAACATCTAATGAAGCTGGGAGTTCTTATAGAGGCCTAAATGAGCTGACAAGCTTCAGCTGGTCTCATCAACTCCCTGTCTGCACGACGCCCCACACTCTCCCTAGAGGTATGAGTCATCCATGAGCCCACTAGCCTCAGCTGGGCTTATACAACTCTCCACCTAGTTGTATAAGTCGGCGTAAAGCCTGAATCTGGGCGAAATATATCTACCCCCCTGGATGCAACCAGGTGACTTTACCTTCCTGCTGTCACATACCCCCCCCCTCTTGTTTTAACCTCGGGGTTGGAACACCAGCAATCAGGCATTCATGTACTCGAGACAAAGCATCCACATTCCCCATTTGAACGCCAGGGCGATGCTTTACTGTGAAGTTGAATTCCTGGAGGGCCAGGAACCACCTATTCACTCTTCTATTTGTTTCCTTGTTTTGAGCCATCCACTTTAACGGAGCGTGATCCGTAACCATGTCAAAGTGCCTACCTAGCAGGTAGTACCGAAGGGAATCTAGAGCCCACTTCACCGCTAAACACTCCTTTTCAACGGTGGCGTAATTTACCTCATGGGACTTCAACTTCCTGCTGAGGTAAATGACTGGGTGCTCTTCCCCGTTCCAGACCTGGGACAATACTGCTCCTAACCCCACATCTGACGCATCACTTTGTACGACAAAGTCTTTAGAGAAGTCGGGTGAGTACAACACTGGCTGGCTACATAAGGCTTGTTTCAAGAATTGGAATGCTGCCTCAGCCTCGGGGGTCCATTTAATCATGACCGACCCTTTCCCCTTCGTCAGGTTGGTTAGGGGCACAGCCTTAGAAGCAAAGTGGGGAATGAATCGCCGATAATACCCAGCGATTCCCAGAAAGGCTCGTACCTGCTTCTTGCTGTTGGGACGTGGCCAACTCTGGATGGCCTCGACTTTGTTGAGTTGGGGTTTTATTACTCCCCTCCCAATGGTGTACCCAAGATATTTGGCCTCCTCCTGCCCAATGGTACACTTCTTGGGGTTAGCCGTAAACCCCGCTTCCCGAACAGAGTCCAGGACTGCTTGCACTTTTGGCAGATGTGAGGCCCAATCTGTGCTATGGACAATTACGTCATCCAGGTAAGCCGCAGCATACTTCCGATGGGGCCTCAGCATCTGGTCCATTTTCCGCTGGAATGTGGCCGGCGCATTCTGTAACCCGAACGGCATTCTTTTATATTGGAACGCCCCGTCTGGGGTTACAAATGCGGTTTTCTCTTTGGCCGACTTGGCCAGGGGGATTTGCCAATACCCTTTTGTGAGGTCAAGAGTCGTCATGTATCGGGCTGTTCCCAGCCGGTCGATCAACTCATCTATACGTGGCATGGGGTAGGTGTCAAATTTTGTAACTTTGTTCAACTGACGAAAATCGTTACAAAATCGCCAGCTCCCATCCGGTTTAGGCACCAACACAATGGGACTAGACCAATCACTTTGGGACTCCTCTATCACCCCTAAGTTCAGCATTTTCTGTACTTCCTCCCGTATTGCCTCCCGTCGGGCCTCTGGGATCCGATAGGGTTTTAACTTCACCCTTTCACCGGGCGGGGTAATGATGTCATGCTCTACCCCAGATGTTTGTCCCGGCAGCTCAGAGAATACCTCCTTGTTGCGAAGCACAAACTCCTTAACCTCCTGTTGTTGGGGTTGTGACAAGGTGGCTGCTATTCCAACCTCAGGAATCACGCAACCAGTTTGAGCTGGTGACCAAGTGTCTGCAACTAGGGACTCTCTATCCCTCCAGGCTTTCAACAGATTAACGTGATAGATCTGTTCGGGCTTTCGCCTTCCTGGTTGTCTGACCTTGTAATTCACTTCGCTCACTTTTTCCATTATCTCGTAGGGGCCTTGCCATTTGGCAAGGAATTTACTTTCAACCGTAGGGACAAGTACCAGTATCCTATCCCCCGGGGAAAAGGTACGGGTCTTGGCTCCACGGTTGTACACTCTCTGCTGTGCTAACTGCGCTTGGGCCAAATGTTCCTTCACGATGGGCATTACCTGTGCAATTCGGTCTTGCATCAGGGCGACATGCTCAATCACACTCCTGTGGGGAGAACTCTCACTTTCCCAAGTTTCCTTGGCAATATCCAACAGCCCTCTTGGGTGTCTCCCATACAGTAACTCAAAGGGGGAGAATCCCGTAGAGGATTGGGGCACCTCCCTAATAGCAAACATCAGATAAGGAAGTAGACAGTCCCAATCCTTTCCATCTCTATCCACCACTTTCTTCAACATTTGTTTTAGGGTTTTGTTGAATCTTTCAACCAGCCCATCGGTTTGGGGGTGATACACAGATGTACGTAATTGCGTCACTTTGAACAATTTACACAGCTCCTTCATAACCCGGGACATAAAGGGTGTACCTTGGTCCGTAAGCAGTTCTTTACAAATACCCACCCGGCTAAACACACGAGATAGCTCTTTGGCTATGGTTTTGGCCGAGGTATTTCGGAGAGGGATCGCTTCTGGATAACGGGTGGCATAGTCCATTATAACTAATATGTACTGGTGCCCCCTAGCGGACTTGATTATAGGACCTACCAAATCCATGGCGATCCTCTCAAACGGGACCTCAATGATGGGTAGAGGGACCAGCGGGCTACGGAAATGTGGCATCGGGGCCGACCTCTGACACACAGGGCAGGAGGAACAATAATTTTCTATGTCCTTCATCACCCCCGGCCAATAGAATCTCTGTAATACCCTCTCTCGGGTTTTCTCTGTCCCCAGATGACCTCCAAGAATGTGCCCATGGGCCAACTCCAACACCAACTTCCTGTAAGGTTTGGGCACCACAAGCTGCTCAACGGTTTCTTCTGCCCTTTTTGCCACCCGATACAGTAGGTCCTTCTCTACGCTGAAGTATGGGTAAGTGCAGGTATTATCTGGGTTCACTAACTCGCCATCTATTTTCACTACGTTTTCCCGTGCCTTTATTAGGGCGGGGTCTTTCAACTGTTCTGTGGCAAAGTTTTCCCTGTGAACCTCAAGATCAGAAAACTCCACAGACGGTAGGTTTTCGTCTGAGGAGGTGGGCTCTTCTCCAGTTTCTTGAGTCTCCCCTGCCAATACTGATAAGGGAAATTCCGGAGAGTCCTCACCACTCTCAGGGGAGTTCTGGCTATCACATTCCTGGTACATAGGGGCACCAGTGGGGGGCTCAGGATCATCCCACAGTTCCCAGAACTTCGGAAAATCCCTTCCCACAATGGCGTCATGCGGTAACTGAGATACTAAGCCCACTGGATGAGAGAGGGTACCTTTGGGGGTCTCGAAACACACTGTAGTCACTGGATACTCTCGGGTGTCCCCATGCACACAAATAACAGCTACCTTGCTATTCCCAGAGACCTCTGTTTTAACTAACTCAGCCTTTATCAGGGTCACAAGGCTACCTGAATCCAGCAATACCACAACATTTCTACCATTAACACACATTTTGCATAAATGTTTCTCAGTTCCTCGAATGGCAGTGCATGCGACTGTGGCACACAGCGACTGACGTCTGCCCGTCAGAAAGTCACACTGCATGGGTTCCTCCACAACCGGGCAATTGGCTGCATTATGTCCCGCTTGCCGGCAGCGGTAGCAAACGATCCTTCTTGCGGCCTCTTGAGCCGCTGATTTCCCAGGCTGTTCTCGCCAAACTTGGGGTAGAGCTCCCACCCTCTCACTCTCTCCACCCTCACCCCTTGGAATCCTCTTATCCGCCCCTGGGGATGGTCTGGTCTTAGGGTGGAAAGTCCGAGTGTCTCTGGAAGAGGCCGTCAGGTTCTCTGTAGCCAAGTATTTCTCCACACGATCCACAAGACCATCGGCCGTCTCTGGGTCTCCATGGCTTACCCACTTTTGGATGGCAGTAGGAAGAGCTCTCAAAAACCGATCCATTACAACACGTTCCACAATCTTTGGTGCGGACAAAGTCTCTGGCTGTAGCCACTTTCTGCTCAGGTGAATGAGATCATACATTTGAGACCTGGGGGGTTTTCCAAGCTGGAAAGTCCAGTTATGCACACGCTGAGCCCGGACAGCCTGGGTGACACCCAGCCTTGCCAATATTTCAGCTTTTAGCATCACATAGTCTTTTGCTTGGTTAGGCTCTAGGTCATAGTAAGCTTTCTGCGATTCACCAGTTAACAGAGGAGCCACCAGTCCAGCCCACTGCTCCTCAGGCCACTTTTCTCTTTCAGCGGTCCTTTCAAATGTGGTCAAAAATACCTCTGGATCATCCTCTCCAGTCATTTTTGTCAATAAACGACTCACCCCAAAGGACGCGGTATTAGTGGGACGGCTTTCCTCACTGGTCTGCGGACGTTGCTGCATTACTGCTTCCATCTGTTGTTGTAGTCTCTGCTCTTGCTTCTGCAACAGGTCTATGAAGCGGGCCTCAGATTGCTGCTGGGCTTGTTGCTGAGCCTCCAGACTCTGTTGCAAAGTTGCGTTTGTCTGCTGCTGGGCTGCAAGGCTCTGTTGATGAGCTTGCTGCTGGGCTGCGAAGTTCTGTTGTTGAGCTGCAAGGCTCTGTTGATGAGCTGCAAGGCTCTTTTGCAAACCTGCATTTGTCTGCTGTTGATTGGCATTTGCTAGAGCCAGCTGCTTCAGTATCTCCTCCATGCTGGCTTAAAAAAAAACTGCCACTGGTTCTCCACCAACTGTGAGGGGGTTAGCTCGGCAGCGGGTGTGTGTGACCCCCGAGATGGGCTCCCCACACAAAACAGGCCCAGCAAACGGAGGTTGTGGTTTTCAAAATCAAAAAGGTGCGGTTTATTTTCTATTTACAGTGACAAAACACAGCAAAGCAAATGAAACATAAACAAAATAAATCCTGGTCAACTTGACCTCTGACTAAACATACAGGTTTCCTAACTAACAACTGGGATCAGCCTAGTGCTGTCCTAGTCCCTAAGTCCCTGGTTTTAAATGTCCAAGCAAATAGCCACACAGGCTTTGTCTCACCGCACAGGGGTTCACTCTCCCTAGACAGTCCACACAGGTCTGGGTCCAGGCATGAGCTAACATCTAATGAAGCTGGGAGTTCTTATAGAGGCCTAAATGAGCTGACAAGCTTCAGCTGGTCTCATCAACTCCCTGTCTGCACGACGCCCCACACTCTCCCTAGAGGTATGAGTCATCCATGAGCCCACTAGCCTCAGCTGGGCTTATACAACTCTCCACCTAGTTGTATAAGTCGGCGTAAAGCCTGAATCTGGGCGAAATATATCTACCCCCCTGGATGCAACCAGGTGACTTTACCTTCCTGCTGTCACAATATATATATATATATATATATATATATATATATCCAAGTAATAACTTATAAATTTTGATATGTGTATGAATATGGGTGTATACGTAAGTATGCGTATTTATACATACATATGGGATATGTATATGCAGGTATATGTTTTCTTTTTCATTTTGGTTAATTAAAAAATAAAAATAAATAAATATATATATATATATATATATATATATATATAAAATAAAAAATACAGGAAAACACAATGGAAACATAAGAAGGTTAACCCCTTTGGTTCTCCTTTCTGATAGCCGTTCCCCGCAGTCCAGTATTACAAAAAGATCCTCAACATACCACTAGGTAAGTGGCTGCAACTGCCAGGTAAGTTCAAATAAAAGAGCACTCGGGTATCCTGTTTGGGGAAAAACAGAGCTTCTGTCTTTCCTTTCTTACAGCCCACAGCATCAATCAAATCACAGAGAGGAGGATGGGAGGTCCAAGGCTCACGATGCCTCAAAGAGAGGACACTCTTCTTCAGTCCACCAAGCTCATAGCCGCAGGTCTTCTTTGGATTCGGCTAGGAAACCTCCCTCTCCACATCGTCCCGCCCACCCCAAAGGCAGAGCCTGCTGGGTCTGCGGAAATGATGCACTTCCCCAAAAATTGGTCTGCAGTTCTTGTTGCAGTTCTTGTTTTCTAGAAGCAGCCAGAGATGAGGAAAAGGAGGAGCAGGAATCCTTAGACACTATTAAAAAACTGATAAGGGACTCAATCCATGAGTTAGCTTCTACCCAGGATACTGCTACCCTTTCATCAAGTGAAGTTTCCGTGAAAACCCCGGTCCAGCAAACAAACGCAGGGATCAGTGTGGGTGAAACTGGAGACGCATCGGTAGAGCGATATTCTGGGTTACCTGATCCATTTTTAGCCACAGTAAAGCAATGGGTGGAAGAAGGCCCGATCGCCTATTACCGTCCTTGCAAGCTATACCCTCCAGCTGACCCAAACGCACAACCATTTGCTTCCTCACCATCAGTGATCGCCTCTGCCAGTAAATTAGCAAAAAAGGCGACACTCACCTCAGAGGATGCAGCGGATGCAGCGTCTTTAGAAGAGATACTGGATCGCAAGATGGATTCCGGCCTCAAAAGTGTTTATCAGGCAGCTGATGGGGCACGTAAACCAGCAGCCGCTTTAGCTTCGGCCTCCAAGACGACAAAGGCATGGTCTATCGATTTTGAAATCGCCTTGAGGCAGGGGGCCGAGCCAGATGATATTGTCAAAGTCTCTGGAGGAATTAAAATTGGCTTCAGACTCTATGGCCGAGGCAGCCGCTGATGCATTGAAATGTTCCGATCGGGCCCTACTGCATACAGTAACTGCCAGGGAATATAGGAAAAGCCGAAGGGATCCCCAGGCTACCCTTTTAAACATAGGGAAATGGGAGGATACATCTAACTCTCAAAGCCCTTTTGACTTCCCACCCGTCCAAGCTGGGCCAGCGGGGGGCTCGGTTCAGAGCTGCAGCTCTAGTTGGGCAAAGCCTCACGCAATTCAATAGGTCACTTCCACAATTTTCATTAGCCACTCCTGAAAATCTTAGCGCAGCCGGCCCATACCTCATTTCTGCTCACCAAGACCCTCAAATACGGAGATAAAATGGGAAATCGTGTCCCAGCTTGTACAGAGGTTGATACATCACGAATATCGGCTCCAAGAGCTGGAACATATGGTCCCTATTACCCAACCCTTTCTACATCCCAGAGCATTAGGGAACCTTATCTACATCATCAGTCCCAGATCCTTTACAGAGGTTCTAGCTGCAATTTTTGCTCCACCTTAGGAGAAGAAAGATGCGTATTCCACACTAACGAGACAATATACTGACCCTGTCTCATCTCAATGAAGCGCTTCATTCTCACCTACAGGAGGTGGTGGTCACTTCAACGTAGTACGATTGATAAACTACCCAAAAATAGTCAGTTTTACCAGCAAAAAAAATTATATAAAAAATTATATACCTTAGAGCATTGTTCAGTACACCGAAGGGGGTGATGTATCTCCTTAAGAGAAAACCCCCCTATCCATAGCCTCAGTAGGAAGAGCTATGGCAAACAGAGCCATATTGGCAGCAGAATGTCTGGATCTCCCTGGGTCATTCTCCTCCTGCATCCCAATGGTGCAGTGGGCACAGTTACATCTCTGCACTTTTTTACGGGAATTTCATTCTAAGGAAGATCTCAGAAGATTAAATTTACGGAGGCAGTGACATTTATCATATGGTGGTAGACAAGTTCTCTCAACCAGAGGAATCACTGCTAGTTGGACCCCATCCCTTGGTCTACTCCTACATCAGATGCAGGTCATCTGGATTAGAGCGCCCACTTAGAGAGTTGGTTAATCCAGGACAGCTGGCGATTAAATACTGAAAGTTTAATATCCAACGTTCGGAAGTCAGGGGCTGCTTGCATTACAATATCCCACCTAAGCATTTTCTCTGAGGCTGTGTTGTGGAAAATTTTATGAACATGTATTTAATATGTATTGTCATAGTGTCACCCAGTGTTAGTACTTCCGCAACCCGCTCTAAAGAGCTGACTGGGGCAGTCTGAGGCTGGTTGAGATAAACTTCCTGATTTGGAGAAGGGTGTTTGCGGAGTGGGGCCTCTCTGCAAACGCATTATCGGTTTAGCGGATATATGCTCTTGTCATCTCTGTATGCCTGATCAGCATTGAGGTGGTGGCATGAGCGTACACCTGCAGATAAGCTCCCCTCATCAGAAACTGTGTTCATTGGTTATTGTATTATTGTATTATTGTATTCCTTTAAGCTATATTTCTTGTGTTGTATTCATGTTTTGGATTGTATGGGACATCTTGTTAGAGGGACACCCATGGAGGACAGATGCTGTGTCTTCACTTACTATGGAGGAGGTCACATGTTGTGACATCACTTCCTGCTGGGAGTTTAATAAAATAACCTTTTGTGGGCGTCGACAGTCAGTGAGGCTGTGATGATGAGCTTAGAAGGACAGTCTGGTGATGCTTCTTGATTTGTATGAATGGGGTTCGAATGAAGGTGAGTGAATTTTAGTTTAAGAAGTATTATTACATTAAGATGAAATGTGTGCTTATTTAGCACAAGGCAAAAATGGCTGTGTGCTCTGCAAACAACCAATTTTGCCACTACAGAATGGCGACTCTGGAGGGACTAGATGGGGCCCCCTTTAGGCATCGGGTCGAGATGGGGGAGTATGGATGCACGATCCGATGCGCCGGGGGGCTCTGCTCTGTAAAAGAACACATTTTTTGTCTTTTTGAAATAATGCTGTGAATTTGGATCGTGTGTGTGTGTGTGTGATTTTGTTGGGAGAGAGATCGTATGTCTGTGAATCCGATCGTATGTGCCTGGGTGTGCCTGGATGTTTATGTGGGGAAGCTGCGGGCTGTAAGAGTGTAACTAAATTAGAAATATAGACTGTATGTGATTTTGTTTGATGCAGAACACGTGTCCCCATGAGTGAGATTGAACCTGTGTGCTCATTGCTGCTGCATTGTTAAAGATGGCCGCTGCATTGCTGCCATGTGCTTTAGTGGGGGAGGGGAGCCAGCATGGCTATCTACAATGGCGAAAGTTGGTGACTCTCTGTGTATGCATATGGAAACTGAATATTGTGTATGAAATGTAGGTATAGCTGTGGGATTATTTAGTGCAGCCTGCACTGAGCAGTTTGTAAGTGGATGATCGTTTGTGTGCCATGTGCTTTAGTGGGTTAGGGGAGCCAGCATGGCTATCTACAATGGCGAAAGTTGGTGACTCTCTGTAAATAGCATGGAGGAGGTTTTTCTATCTTGAGATGAAAAGGTCATGCATGCAAGAATCACTGTTTGTATGTCTGTGCGATGGCTTGTTATGGAAGCTGATGCCACAGTGTGTATATGAACTTTAGGTAGAGAAAGGAGTGTATGTTTTGAGTTGTGTTTCATATAACTAACATTTTTTAAATGTGCTGTTTAGTTGGCCAAAGGGTCTGAGTTGAAGTAGCGTAAAGTGTGTGTCTATGGTTGAGTGTGAATCTCAATGTTTGTCAGTGTTTGTGGAGATGTTTTGGCTAGTAGTGAAGAGATGCTGGTTTTGGCGGGAAAAAGTACATGCATTAATAGCGCCATTTTGTTGTGGCCTGGCTTTTGTTGTTGGCCATGTGGTTTGTCTGCCATCTTGAGGCACAGTTTCTCCTTAGCCTGTGGGTATCCTATAAGGGAAGGTGCAGCCACCTTTCCTTTGGGTGCTATACCATGTGACCGTGCTGTGGCATTCGTCGGCTGTCTTGCTGGTGGAGTTTTGCTGCCTTTGGGGCAGATTTTGATGTTTGGTGCGAGTTGAGTAGTGCGGTCTTTTCTGTGTTGGAATCTGGTGGAGACCATTTTTGTTTTCCTTTGTGTGTGGGAACCCATGTGGTCTTGCGTTTTTATATTTAAGTGTTCATTTGATGTCCCACGTTTGTCAGTTTTTGGCTGGTAGGGAAGTTTGTGCTGATTTTGGCGAAATCAAAAACTGCATTGCATGCGTTAATGGCGCCATTTTGTTGTTGTGGCCTGGCTTGTCGGCCATCTTGAGAAACAGTTTGAGGATTTTGTGTCATTTGTCCTGTGGGTCATCCTAGAGAGGAAGCTGCTCCAATTCCTTTGTGTGTGTGTGTGTGGTCTGTCATGTTTTAAAAAGGTGATTTAGAGGCGCAGTTCTTGTTAACATTTTTATCCGGGAGAACCCACATTTTGAGGTATTTTTTGCTTTATACAGTTTGGCCTGTGGGTCATCCCAGAGTAGTGAGACACCAGGGTGACATACTGAGAGGCTCTTTTTGTTTAATGTTAAATTTGCTAGTTTAAATAGTTTTTCTAAGCATCGCCTCTTGAGTTGAGTAGAATAGTATCTTGATATAGCGCAGTCTTACCCCGAGGGGTCCCGACGCGCTTGAGGAGACATGCACATGCTGGGGCCCATTTATGGATGGGATCTGGTTGACCTACCAGCATGTCTTTGGAGTGTGGGAGGAAGCCGATGCAGATACAGGGAGAACATGCAAACTCCATGCAGATGGTGTTAGGATGGGGATTTCTCTGTTTTCATTTAAGTGAATGTAAGCTATTGCAGGGTTAGCTGACTTTCCAATATATGAGCGGCGGTTTTTGTATTGGATTGCGTTTTTAGGTGAAAACTCTACTTTACACTGAATTTTGATAGATTGTAAGACTAACTTTAACTGAGTTTTTGTACAGTGGTATGTGTTTTTATGTTTAAATATTTGGGAGTTTCCCAGAAGGCAATTCATTGTTTTTGAAGCTTGTACTATATAGCCATGTTTTGGCAGGAGTTTGTACTTGAGTCTCAACTAGTCAAGTCTCTCTTTCTCAGACCTGTGCTACCTGTGTGCGACAGGCTCCCTAGCTATATATTATTGTATTTAAAGCGACATGTAAGTCTTGTTGAGCTTTTTATTCACCATTATGTTTATATCTTTATTTAAACATTATCAGATGCCGATCATAACACTGTTCATCCCTATTAGTATAGGCTATGTCCAGTGTTGAAGCTATCTGATCGACTAAAATGATACAACAAAATAACAATATTGTAACATACCACTACTTCCATCAACTTTTTATTACTTATCCACTTCAGGTCACACGTGTGAATGTGGATAATTCTATGTGCATTCCTGCTCCAGTTGCGCTTTCAATGGTGGGATCCCTGTAAGGTGACCTGTACTACCTTGCCCTCCCTCAGTGAGGGTATTTATCCCCGCCACAGTGGTACCTAGTAATCAGCCTAAAGGTATTTGTCTATGAACTCAGAAAAAGTTTGCTCTGTTTTTTTCTTGTTTTTTAATAGAATCAAAATTATGTCTTAATTGAAAAATGGTCCTCAATACTGCCATTGTATCTGTATCTTTTGTTATTATATACTTCTCTTTCTCTGTGTTATCAGACATAACACAAAATGTTGATTTCCCTGAAGAAGCCTGAACAATAGGCAAAACTAGTAGGACTGCCAACACGCTACTCCCAAGGAACAAATGCATTTGGGTGTATTTATGTATTCCTAATGTGGGGGTTTTTAATGTTATTGTACACTTTCTAATAAATTATCTTTTAACTGTAAATTGACTCGCAATTTTGCATTTAATTAGTATTGTTTAATTGGACAACAATTTATATACACTCAGTGAACATCCTTGAAAATCCCATCATCACCCCGGATCGGGGGATTTTTCTATATCCCCAGTGATTATCAATCAAGACCATGATACCCTGTGGGTAACTCGTGCTTCTTTGTGCCCTATACCCTCTGTACCACCTTCAGGGGTATAGTGCGCTTAGCCGGAAGGGGAGCCGCTCTCGGTATCTCGGCCTAAGAAAGGTATGTGACAAGCAGTGACCATACCATTATTTCATTTACATACGGGAAAGATGAAAACACTTAACTTTAAGAGAGCAAATTTTCTAAGAATGAGGGCTGCTCTCCAGGACTTAGACTGGGAGGGAATATTATCATCGATGAACACAGAACAGAAATGGGAATTTTTCAAAAAGACTGCAAAGCATATTCCCATGGCCATCAAGTTTAAAAGGCTAAAAATAAAACCTATGTGGCTCACGGCCAAAGTTAAAAAAGTTATAAAGAATAAGAAAAGAGCTTTTAAAAAATATAAGAATGAAGGAACACTATCATCAAATGTTACAAAGAATATAACAGAATATGTAAAAAGGAAATCAAGGACGCATAAATTCAAAACGAACGACAGATTGCAAAAGATAGTTAGACAAACCCCAAAAAATTATTCAAATAAATTAATAGTAAAAAGGTCAGGTCTGAGCATGTAGGCCCTTTACAAAATAATCTAGAGTGGGTGACTGGGGACAAAGAGAAGGCAAATATATTAAATACTTTGTTCAGCTCTGTGTATACCAAGGAGCATGGGGGAGCTCATGTCCATAATGGGGATGATATTGACACAGCCACAAATATCCACAATGGCTCAAAAGTAATATGGTCCAGAAATATTTAGACAGAATAAAGGTGGATAAAGCACCTGGACCAGATGGTATCCACCAAAGGATCCTATTTTTTTTTAGCTCTGTCATTTTAAATCCATTGCTTCTAATTTTTAGGGACTCGTTAATGACTGGAATGATACCACTGGATTGGTGTATGTAGAGCCAATGTGGTGCCCATATTTAAAAAGGGATCAAAGTCTTTACCAAGTAACTATAGACCCGTTAGTTTAACTTCTATATTCGGGAAGATACTGGAGAGTTTAATAAGACCACATAGATGAGTTCTTGCTTGAAAAAAATATTTTAGGCAACAGACAGCATGGATTCATGAAAGACAGAAGTTGGCAAACAAACCTGACTTCTTTTTATGGGGAGGTAAGTAAAATCTTGGACAAAGAAGTGGATGTGGATGTGGTATACTTGGATTTTGCAAAAGCATTCAACACAGTTCCCCATACACGGCTAATGTGTAAGGTAAAGTCTACAGGCTTGGAAAGATCAATTTGTAAATGGATAGAAAACTGTCTAAAAGACCGAATTCAGAGAGTACAGTACTGGTTAATGATTCTTACTCTGAATGGTCTAAGGTTATCAGTGGTGTACCCCAAGGTACAGTGTTGGGATCCCTACTTTTTAATATCTTTATAAATGATATAGGATCTGGGATTAAAAGTACCATTTCAGTGTTTGCAGATGACACCAAGCTATGCAGTGAAATAACGTCCGTACAGGTTTTCTCCATCTTACAAGCTGACTTCAATGCACTGTTTAATTGGGCAACTGCATGGCAAATTAGGTTTAATGTTGATAAATGTAAAGTTATGCACTTGGGGGCTAAGAATATGCACGCATCATACATACTAGGAGAGTACTGTTATGGATGATATGTTTCTTTAAATGCAACTCTATGGTGCATCTCTGTTGTACTTCTGTTTTACTTCTTCCTGTGTTGTGTTTCCTGTTTCCTGCTGGTTCTTTCAGTAAACATGGCCTATGTACAGTAATGATTGTGATGTCTCTCTACATATATCACGACAAACATGGTGTCAGAAGATTTGGATTCATACTCTTTCTACACATTTGATGCTGAGAGCCTGCCAGCCTTCATGTGAGTGTTCTTGATTGATTGATTGATTGTGCCTCCTGACAATTGCAGTCCTGTCCTGGATGCTGAGTGTTTGCAGCAAGGAAAACAGCATCATGGCAGCTAACAGCATTCCACTGCCCGAGGCAATGAGGGTGAGTGGAGATGTCGGCAGTACCTGGGACAATTTCAGGGCTGAGTTTGAGGACTATTCCCTAGCCACAGGGTTAAATGAGAAGCCTGCAACAGTGCAAGCAGCCACACTGAGGAGGGTGATGGGCAGTGAATGCCTCCATGTTTACAAGCATAATCTGAACCTCACAGAGGAGCAAAAGAGTGACACCAAAACCATTCTGGATGCATTAGAAGCTTTCTTCAGACCCTCTAAAAATGTCATCTATGAAAGATATATATTTGGCTGCTGTAAGCAAGAAGACTGAATCAATAGACAGGTTTGTCACACGGCTAAGAGAAAAAGCTGCAAGCTGTGAGTATGGCTCTCTGAGAGATGAACTTATTCGTGTGTAGCGGGTAGGTACTTTTCAGTATGTTGATTCGGGTGGAGACATCAGTGATGTCCAGTTCCCTGCAGCCCAGCAGGTGGCGCTGTCACTTTGGGCCAGGGTTGAACCATCGCTGGAGTGCCGTACCCTTTTTGGTCTCTCGCAGCGGTTGTACGGCGGGGCAAGGAACCCGCTGTGCTAGCTGGGAGAGGCTATAAAAGGGGCAGACATCTTCGCCACGAGGTCCGAGTCCCAGACACCTTTAGCCTGAGGGCTGCTGTCCAGCGGTCGGTGTCCAGGCGGCCCAGGCCTGGACACGAGGAGTTTGGGAGTCACCCCAGACACCCTCAGTCTGGGGTGAGGTGCATCGTTCAGGCCTGGGGCCCAGCTTCTTCCACTGGGATCCGCCCAGGAGGAACCATCCTAAGGCACCCATGGGATCGGGTGTCTGAATTCAGGCGTAAGGGACCGCGCAGGTGACCTTCCCATAGATCTGGTGCAGCAGATTGCCAGTGCCGGGACAGGGCCTCCGGAGACCGTCAGGATGGATGTCCTCGCCAAACAGGGGCCATATTCACACGGAAGGTGGTCCATGTTCTAAGGTCGGTGACAGAGACCGTTACTCTAAGGTCGTGACAGAGACTCCAAACAGTTCACCCGGTAGGTGGCAGCTACCAACTTCACGGTTGGTGGCAGAGACCGTGCGCCAGGCCTATCCGCACGAGAAAGGGATAGGAGAGTTCATTGTGCCTGGGCCTACTCATATCCACACCCCTGTCTATCTGTTATGGAAGTTCAACTGATTATGTTCATTCTGGCATTGAAGAAATAAAGGAGTGTTGAACTTTTAATGGTGTGGGGCTCTATTAATGGCAGATACACCTCCACAGAAGAAGCAGAGGCTCCATATGCAGAATGCAGACCCGAAGGTAACATAAAAAAAGACTTTGCTCAAACCTCACATACACGGAGGGTGAGAGCTTGGCGTAGTGTCCTGCACTCTCTTCTCCAGAGTACCCCTAGACAACAGCCACAAACAACCGAAACAAGGGAGAGAGAGAGTGAGGCCGCTACACGTGATAAAATAGTTTTGGGTATCACCAGTGAAAGCACACGCCGTCACCTATTGAGGAAACATGATTTAGATCTACAAACAGAAATTGAGATATGTTGCACTGCAGAACTTACTGACAAACATATGAAAGCTATGGAGCAGCATAAACTGATTGACAATATCAATGCAGCCTCTAAACAACAGCAAAGCTTCAAAAACCACCAGCATAAGTTTCAGCACAAGGGTCACCTACACAACTCACCTGGGAGGAAGCCTGCATCATGCAAGTATTGCGGCAATGTGCATGTACGAGAGAAAGAAAAGTGTCCTGCATATGGGAAAATCTGTACTGCATGTGGAGAACCAAATCACTTTGCAAGAGTGTGTCTCTCTAGTAAAATGGAAGCAAGGAAGCTGCACACAATTGAGCAAATGTCAGATCCGGTGGATGCACACCTGCTTAGCACTGATATGGTTTACTCCTCAGAATGCATTGGTGCTGTAAACACAAAGGGCAAAAAATGGTTTGTAAACCTCAGATTAAACAATATAATCCAATCCTGCCAGCTGGACTCGGGTGCAACGTGTGATGTCATGAGTATAAAGGACAAAATGAAACTGGCACCCAGAGCACCCCTTCAGCCTAGTAGCACCAAACTAAAGTTGTATTCAGGGGAACTAATGGAATCATTGGGGCTATTCCAAACAGAATGCAGCATACGTGATTTTATACACAAACTGAACTTTGAGATTGTTGATGCCGATCAGAAACCGCTATTATCAGGTTCAACATGTGAGCGCCTTGGACTGATGCTGTTCACCATTCCTGCTGAGCTACATAATGTTGATAATCAGCCTGAAAAATCTCTGACTAGGCCACTGACAAAACAGCAAATTCTTCACACCTACAGTGATGTGTTTGAGGGCCCGATAGTCTCTGTTCCAGGAGAGGTTCGTTTTGAACTTGATCCTACCATTCAACCTGTACAATGTGCCCCACGCAATGTGCCTATTGCCATTAAGCCACAGGTTAAAGCTCAACTAGATAAATATGAAGCTGAAGGACATCTAGCTTCAGTAACAGAGCCTACAGATTGGATCAGTAACATGGTTGTTATCAGAAAGCCTGAGAAGATCAGTATATGCATTGATCCCAAGTTTCTGAATATGGCCCTGAAACGGTCACACTACTTAATGCCAACACTCGATGATATTTTGCACAAACTACCTAAAGCACGTGTCTTCACGTGGATGCTAGAGATGCCTTTTTACAGTGCAAACTGGATGAAAAGAGAAGCTACATGACCACGTTCTGGACTCATTGGGGCAGAAAGAGATGGCTCAAACTACCATTTGGATTCTCTGTAGCACCTGAGGTATACCAGCGAAAGCAGCATGAACTATTAGGTGGTCTTGACGGAATTGAGCCAATAGCTGATGACATTCTTATAGTTGGCTGCGGTAATACAGATAAGGAGGCTGAGCGAGACCATGATGAAAAGTTAATAGCGCTACTGGATCATTGTAGGCAGGTGATGCTGAGGCTAATGCCACGTACACATGATCATTATTCACGCCGGTTAAAAAACCGCCGTGAATAATGTAATTAAAAACGAGGGAACGGCTTGTTCCCCACACACGGTCGTTTTTCACGTCGTTTTTTCTCTTGTCGAGAAAAACGACCGTCTGTGGGCTCCGCAGCAGTGTTTCCCTATGGGAAACACTGCCGGGGAAAACATGTAAAAAAAAACGATGAGAAAAATTAGAACATGTTCTAATTTTTCTCGTCGTTTTAAATGCCGTTTTTCTCGTCGAAAAAAACGACAGAAAGCCCACAGACTATCGTTTTTCTTGTTGAATGGGAAAAATTTTGTTTTTCTCGACGAGAAAAACGGCCGTGTGTACGCGGCATTAGTGTGAAGAAATTGCAGTTCAAGGTGGAAGAAGTCCGTTTCCATGCACATATCCTGTCTTCACAAGGCTTAAAAGCTGACCCGGCTAAGATTAAAGCCATTGTGGACATGCCACAACCTGCTGATGCCAAAGCGGTACAGAGATTTATTGGCTTTGTTACATACCTAGCAAAATTCCTGGCACACTTATCTGAGGTGTGTGAGCCACTAAGGCGACTTCTGGACAAAGATGCAGTTTGGCACTGGCTTCCCAAGCATGACCGGGCAGTAGAGGATATAAAACACTTGGTCACCTCTGCCCCAGTGTTGAAATACTATGATGTCACAAAGCCTGTTACGATACAAAGTGACTCCAGTAAAAATGGTCTAGGCTGTTGCCTTTTGCAGAAAGGTCAGTCAGTTGCATATGCGCCCAAAGCTCTTTCATCAGCTAAGCAAAATTATGCTCAAATTGAGAAGGAATGTTTAAGCATTGTATTTGCTTGCCAGCATTTCCATCATTATCTTTATGGACGGGATTCAATTACAGCTGAAACTGATCACAAACCTTTGATAGCCATATTCAAAAAGCCCCTTTTGTGTGCTCCCAAGCGTTTGCAGAGCATGATGCTTACATTGCAGCATTACAACCTCAATGTTGTCTACAAGCCAGGATGTGAAATGTATGTATCAGCGATACCCTGAGCAGAGCTATGTCAGATAATGTGGCACCTGGAGGTGAGCATGAGCATCATACAATTTGTCTGCTGGAACAGGGACAAAATTTCTTTGCCGATATCAATCAAGCAGACTATCTTAATGTCACAGATCAGCGACTACATCAACTCATACAGCATACTGACAGTGATGCAACTTTACAAGCTTTGAAGTCTATTGTTTTGAGTTTGTGGGCAGATGAAAAAGATGCAGTACCTGGAATTGTAAGGGAATACTGGTCCTTTAGAGATTAGATCAGCATACAAAATGGTATCTTGTACAAAGGTCCAAGGGTCATCGTGCCGAAGTCACTGAGAGCAGAGATGTTATTACGCATACACTTCAGCCATATTGGTGGTGAAGCATGCTACAGACAAGCTTGTGATACTCTTTACTGGCC
Source organism: Rana muscosa (assembly GCA_029206835.1). Lineage (NCBI taxonomy): Eukaryota > Metazoa > Chordata > Amphibia > Anura > Ranidae > Rana > Rana muscosa. The sequence continues at coordinate 16,151,731 of CM055119.1, read as the reverse complement.
CAACATGCATGGTGAAATCAAAGACTTTGTCAGTAATTGTACCACCTGCAATGAATATGCCCATTTGCAACAGAAAGAAACCATGATGTCACATGAGGTACCTACACGTCCGTGGCAGATTATCAGTATGGACTTATTCAACTACGCAGGCAAGGAATACCTGCTATTAGTCGATCATTATTCAGACTTCTGGGAAATAGAACTTCTTCCCGACTTATCCACCGAAGCTACAATTAAGAGGTGCAAGGCTCAGTTTGCACGTCATGGCCAACCAGATACAGTGATCTCCGACAATGGCCCTCAGTTTACAAGCCTACAATTCAGAAAATTTGCCACTGAATGGGAGTTTGAGCATGTTACTTCCTCACCACGTCATCCACAGGCTAATGGCACAGCTGAATCAGCTGTAAAGATTGTTAAAAATTTATGCAAGAAAGCACAAAGTGATGGTAAAGACCCATGGAAGGCCATTTTACATTGGAAAAACACTCTGACTGAAGGCATGGATAGTAGCCCGGCACAAAGACTGATGTCAAGGAGATTAAAGACCTCCTTACCAGTATCAAATAGTCTGCTTGAACCCTCTGTTATACAAGGAGTTCCAGAAAAGATAAGGATTAAGAGACAAGTGTCAAAGGCACGATATGACACATCGGCCAGAGAATTGAATATTGGAGAACGAATCCGTATAAAACCATTACCTGGAGATCGAACAGGCCATTGGAGAATAGATACTTGTCTGCAAAAGGTTGCACCACGCTCCTATCTTGTGGATGTTGAAGGAACTCTCTATCGCCGCAATCGAGTGGATTTGAGAGTGGCAGAGCAGCCTGATTCTCAGTATCCCGTTGATAGATCAGACTCACCCAGTATTACAAGGACATACTCACCCATTGACAGTGAGCTATGTACAGAGGGAATGCCTCATACCAACGGCAATGACAGTTCTGGGCAAGCAAGTATACCCGACAGTTGTCAAGTGCAGAGCATGCCAGTACGTGATGAGAGGAGCCCAGTAACTTCAGAAAGGGCTAAAGGAATCCTTGCACAAGGACCAGTCTTCACCCGTAGTGGTAGATGTTCAAAACCACCTATGAGACTTAACCTGTAGAATGTGTTATTGCTTTGTCTCTTTTGAATTTCACAATGTTCATTTATTAACACTAAAAGGGGGAGATGTTATGGATGATATGTTTCTTTAAATGCAACTCTATGGTGCATCTCTGTTGTACTTCTGTTGTACTTCTTCCTGTGTTGTGTTTCCTTTTTCTTGCTGGTTCTTTCAGTAAACATGGCTTATGTACAGTAGTGATGAGCCGAACACCCCCGGGCTCAGTTCGCACCAGAACCCGCGAACGGACCGAAAGTTCGCACGAACTTTAGAACCCTATTAAATACAATGGATGCGAACGTTCGAAATCTAAAGTGCTAATTATAATGACTATTATGAATGTTATTGTCCTAAAAAGGGTTTGGGAACCCGGGTTCTGCACCAGGGGACATATATCAATCCAAAAAAAAAGTTTTAAAAACAGCCGTTTTTCGGGAGCAGTTATTTTAATGATGCATAAAGTGAAAAAAAAAAATCAAATATTCCTTTAAATATCGTACCTGGGGGGTGTCTAAAGTATGCCTGTGAAGTGCCACGTGTTTCCCGTGTTTAGAACTGTCCCTGCACAAAATTACATTTCTAAAGGACAAAAAGCCATTTAAAACTGCTTGCGGCTTTAATGTAATGTCTGGTCCCGGTAATATGGATGAAAATCTTTAAGAAAAATGGCATAGCTACCCCATCACAGCCCCCCCCTTACCCCAGCCCATTACCAGCCCCTTTGGGTCTTGTATGGATATTAAGGGGAACCCCGCACACAAAATAAAAAAGGCCCTATATACTCTGAACAGCCGTATACAGGCTTCTTATGTAGAATCTGTTTGTAATTTTGAACAGGTACATTGTTTAAGTGTAGCTCCAGCCAAAAAATCTATTTTTAAGCTTTTTGGAAAACATAGGGAAGGGTTATCACCCCTGTAACATTTGTTTTGCTGTCTGTGCAGTGTGCACCTGTTCAGAACAGTTCGCCTCACTTTCCGTCCGAATGACAAATGTTTTTTGAAAATTTGGGGTTTTTATTGAAACAAGAATTGGTGATAAAGCATCAGTGGAGAGGAGACACTTTTTTCCCCATATTAACTCTTACAGGAGAGAATTTGCTATCCTAGGGGTAGATTTCCTCTCACTTCCTGTTGTATCCTTCCGTTTGCAAGGAGGAGTCGTTTGTAAGTTGGATGTTTGAAAGTAGGGGCCTGCCTTATATACTCAGCTGAAATTTGCCCCTTACATTTTGGTGTTGCCACAACACTGTGAGCCCTCACAGTTACTCTTGGTGGGCGCATGAATGGGCCCTGCTGTGATTTATTGAATCAAGAATTGTAATTGCATGCCCTTGTTGAACAGGGGCTGAAAAATTGGGCCTTAGCCACTGGTGCTGGTGCCACGACACTGCAACCTCTCCCAGATACTCTAGTTGGAGTGCAGGAATGAGCCCTGCTGCAAAGCATTGCAGAAAAAATTGTAATTACATGCCCCTGTTAAACAGGGGCTGAAAAATTGGGCCTTAGCCACTGGTGGCGGCACCCAGAAACAAAAATGTTCTTCCAAGCTATCATCATCAATCGGATCATTGAGGAGGAGGAGGATAGTCAGTCAACATAACAGGACAGTCTCTCAGCATCAGCATCAGTCTTGAAGGGATGTGACATTTGAAAATAAATTAGTCTGTTATATCAGCTTCAGGTGTTTGGTATCTGGTGGTGATCCAAGACTGGTTCATCTTTATGAAGGTCAGTCGATCAACAGAGTCGGTGGACAGGCGCACCCTGTGATCCATGACAAATCCTCCAGCAGCACTGAATGTGCGTTCTGAAAGAACGCTGGATGCAGGACAGGCCATTAGCTCAATTGCATACTGTGCAAGCTCTGGCCAGTGATCCATCCTCAAGACCCAGTAAGCCAGAGGATTTTCGGTGGGGAAGGTGTCAAAGTCTGACCTTGCCCCTAGGTATTCCTGCACCATGTATATCAGACGCTGGCGATGGTTGCTGGAACCGATCATACCTTGGGGCTGCGGACTAAAGAATTGTCTGAACGCATCGGTCAGACGGCCACCTTCCCCACCGCTCCTTCTTTGACTGACCGAAGCCTCAGCAACCCGTTGTCCAGGACCAGGAGTTTGTAACCTCCCAGTCTCTGGGAACGCGTTGCACAGACCTTTCTGCAAGGCCTCCCGGAGTTGTCTCATCCTCTGCTCCCTCTGCGACGGTAAGATAAGGTCCGCAACCGTACCCTTGTACCGTGGATCAAGGAGAGTAGCCAGCCAGTAATGGTCCCTCTCCTTGATCCGAAGAATACGAGGATCCTTCTGCAGACTTTGCAGGATCAGCGAGGCCATGCAGCGTAGGTTAGCTGAGGCATTCGGTCCGGAGTCCTCTGGGTCACTAAGGACGACATGATCCGCAGCCACCTCCTCCCAGCCACGTACAAGTCCACTGGTTTCTTGGGACTGTAAATCATCCCTAAAAGACTGCTGCTGATGATGCTGAGTGCCAGGCTCCACCACCATGCTGACACAATCCTCCTCCTCCTCCTCTTCCTGTGCAATGGGTGGGACAGAAGGAACACTGTCTGGGTAAAGGGGGCCTTGAGAGGCAAGGAAGTCCTCCTCTTCCTGCCTCTGTTCTGCCTCAAGTGCCCTGTCCATTATTCCACGCAGCGTATGTTCCAACAGGTGGACAAGAGGTACAGTGTCACTGATGCATGCACTGTCACTGCTCACCATCCTCGTGGCCTCCTCAAATGGTGCCAGGACAGTGCATGCATCCCTGATCATGCCCCACTGGCGTGGTGAAAAAACCCAGGCTCCCCTGACCCTGTCCTGGTGCCGTAGTCGCACAGGTACTCATTGATGGCCCTCTGCTGCGTGTGCAGCCGCTGCAGCATGGCCAACGTTGAGTTCCACCTGGTGGGCATGTCACATATAAGGCGGTTCTTGGGCAGGTTCAACTCCTTTTGCAGCTCAGCCAGGCGAGCACTGGCATTATAAGATCTGCGGAAATGCACACAGACTTTCCTGGCCTGCCTCAGGACATCCTGTAAGCCCGGGTACCTGCCCAAGAACCGCTGCACCACCAGGTTAAGGACGTGAGCCACACAGGGCACATGGGTCAGTTGTCCCTGTCGGAGAGCGGAGAGGAGGTTGGTGCCATTGTCGCAAACTACCATTCCTGGCTTAAGCTGGTGTGGCGTCAACCACCTCGGCCTGCCCCTGCAGAGCAGACAGAACCTCTGCCCCAGTGTGGCTCCTGTCCCCCAAACAAACCAGCGCAAGCACGGCATGGCATCTTTTTGCCTGCGTACATGCATAGCCCCTTGAACGCCTACGGAGCACTGCTGGTTCCGAGGACAAAGCACAGGAAGAGGCCATGGAGGAAGAAGAAGAGGAGGGGGTGGAGGAGAGAGGTGTGTCACAACCAGTAGTAGCATTTTGGAGGCGTGGCGGTGGAACAACCTCCAACACTACTGCACCTTGTCCTGCATCCTTCCCAGCTGCCAAAAGAGTGACCCAATGGGCCGTGAAAGAAAGGTAACCTTACCGCTGACCGCCCTGTCCAGCGAGGCCAAGACATTGCCTTCCACATGCCGGTAGAGAGCCGGAATCGCCTTCCGTGAGAAAAAGTGGCGTTTGGGAACCTGCCACTGAGGAACCGCACATTGCACAAACTCACGGAAGGGGGCTGAGTCTACCAACTGAAAAGGCAGCAGTTGAAGTGCTAGCAATTTAGCCAAGCTAGCATTCAACCGCTGGGCATGTGAATGGCTGGGAGTGAACTTCTTTTGACGGTCCAGCAGCTGGGGCAGGGAAATTTGCCTGCTAGAATCGGACGTCGGTGTACTGCTAGCAGAGTGCCCGCAAGTACTTGGCTGTGACACACCTAATTCTACACCTTCATTCCTCTCAGTGCAGGTTTCAGAGAGGACTGAAGGTATAGTGGGGTTGGAGATCCCAGCTGATGCGGTGCAAGGAGAGGTCCGCTTTGTTCTTTGGTGTGGGTCTTTAAGGTAGGCTTGCCAACGAGCTGCATGGCAGGTCAACATATGTCTGGTCAAGCATGTGGTGCCCAAGCGGGTGATGTTTTGGCCACGCGATATACGCTTGAGACATATGTTGCAAACAGCAGCTGTGCAATCTGATGCACTCGACTCAAAAAAGGCCCACACCAAAGAACTTTTTGAATAACGGGCAGAGGCAGCGCCCTGCACAGGCGGAGCTCTGCGGTGTGATTCCGTCGGTGTGCTGCCCATACGCTGGCCCCCCGAGGGCATCCTGCCTCGTTGGAGATGTGCCTCTTCCTCATCCTCCTCCTCCTCTCTCCTATTAGGCACCCACGTGGAGTCAGTGACCTCATCATCCCCTCCCTCCTCATCACTGGAGCCAATCTGGCAGTATGCTGCAGCTGCTGGAACATGACTGCCAGATTGGTGTCCTTCTTGAGCATCCCCTCTCTCTGCTCTCACGCTACTGCCTTCCTCTAGCTGGGTATCATCATCAGACCCTTCAAAACGCTGGGCATCCTCCTGGAGCATGTACCCAACACTGTGCGCAAACAGTTCGGGGGACTCCTCAGGAGGACATGGTGGGTCTAGGGAAGGAGTGACTGATGATGACATTGATACCAGGGAAGAGGACGCTTTGGCAGCTGCTTTGCCAGTACCCTGAGCCTGGGTGAGAGAGGATGAGGAGGATGAGGAGGGCTTGGTCATCCACTCTACCAAGTCTTCGGCATGATGCGGCTCAACACGTCCAGCTGCCGAAAAGAAGGACAAGCGTGTCCCATGGCCACGTGCTGATGGCGATGCACCGCGTCCACGACCAGCACTGTTGTCTCTAGACACAGAGCCTGCTTGCCCTATTTTATTGGCTCCTGACTGTCTGCCTCTCCTTGTTTGCCTTCCAGACATTCTAATGGCCTGCAGGGAAATGGGAAAACCAGCAATAAGACCTAGCTTCAGGAGTATATTTTGCAGTAATCACACTACGCCTGCTGTAGGTGCTGCAAATGCCTGTTGGTGTAACACACCAGGAAAACGCAGCAATACAGGCTAACTTCCGGTGTAATATGATCAGGAGGCACACTCCGCCCGCTGTAAGTGCTGCAAATGCCTGTTGGTGTAACACACCAGGAAAAAGCAGCAATACAGGCTAACTTCAGGTGTAATATGATCAGGAGGCACACTCCGCCCGCTGTAAGTGCTGCAAATGCCTGTTGGTGTAACACACCAAGAAAAAGCAGCAATACAGGCTAACTTCAGGTGTAATATGATCAGGAGGCACACTCCGCCCGCTGTAAGTGCTGCAAATGCCTGTTGGTGTAACACACCAGGAAAAAGCAGCAATACAGGCTAACTTCAGGTGTAATATGATCAGGAGGCACACTCCGCCCGCTGTAAGTGCTGCAAATGCCTGTTGGTGTAACACACCAGGAAAAAGCAGCAATACAGGCTAACTTCAGGTGTAATATGATCAGGAGGCACACTCCGCCCGCTGTAAGTGCTGCAAATGCCTGTTGGTGTAACACACCAGGAAAAAGCAGCAATACAGGCTAACTTCAGGTGTAATATGATCAGGAGGCACACTCCGCTCGCTGTAAGTGCTGCAAATGCCTGTTGGTGTAACACACCAGGAAAACGCAGCAATACAGGCTAACTTCAGGTGTATAAGGTGCAGGAGGCTTAGCAACAATGACACTGACACTGTCCCCTGCCTATCATTCTCTCTCCCTGCACACAAGGTTTATCAAAGTATATGACACTGACACTCTCCCTGCCTATCCTTCTCCCTCCCTGCACACAAGGTTTAGCAAAGAATATGACACTGTCCCCTGCCTATCCTTCTCTCTCCCTGCACACAAGGTTTAACAAAGTATATGACACTGACACTCTCCCTGCCTATCCTTCTCTCTCCCTGCACACAAGGTTTAGCAAAGAATATGACACTGACACTGTTCCCTGCCTATCCTTCTCTCTCCCTGCACACAAGGTTTATCAAAGAATATGACACTGACACTCTCCCTGCCTATCCTTCTCTCTCCCTGCACACAAGGTTTAGCAAAGAATGTGACACTGACACTGTCCCCTGCCTATCCTTCTCTCTCCCTGCACACAAGGTTTAGCAAAGAATATGACACTGACACTCTCCCTGCCTATCCTTCTCTCTCCCTACACACAAGTTTGAGGTACAAATAGCACTGACACTGTCCCTGCCTATGTAACTCTTTCCCTGCGCCGGAACACACTACACAAGGCCGCCGCGCTGGCGGCCTTTTATAGTGTGGGGCGTGTGCTAAACCCCCTGAGCTATAATTGGCCACAGGCAACCTGGCTATGGCCAATTATGGCTCTCCTAGCTGCCGGCGCTGTGATTGACCAAGCATGCGGGGTCACAGTGCATGCTTGGCCAATCACAGCGCCGGGATTGCACTGCGATGGCGCAGTGTATTGTGGGCCGTTCGCGTCACTCGAATTTGGCGCGAACGGCCCAAATCGTTCGATGTTTGCCGAACGGTCGAACAGCCGATGTTCGAGTCGAACTTATGTTCGACTCGAACACCGAGCTCATCCCTAATGTACAGTGATGGTTGTGCTGTCTCTCTACATATATCACGACAAACAAGTACTACTGGGGGAATCCATAGTGGAGAAGGTTTTGGGGGTTTTGGTAAGTCAAAAGCTCAATAATAGCATGCAATGCCAAGCTGCGGTTTCCAAAGCGAGCAAAGTCCTTTCTTATATTATTAGAGGTATGGACTCCAGAGAGAGAGAGAGATATAATTTTGTCCCTGTACAAATCATTAGTAAGACCGCATTTGGAATACGCAGAAGAGAAATTGGAGAAGGGCAACCAAACTGATAAGAGGCATGGAGGAACTCATCTATGAGGAAAGATTAAAGGAACTGAATTTATTCTCTCTTGAGAAAAGGAGATTAAGGGGGGATATGATCAACATGTATAAATACATAAGCGGTCCATATAGTGAACAAGGTCATCACAAAGGACAAGGGGGCACTCTTTACGTCTAGAGGAAAAAAGATTTAATCTCCAAATACGGAAAGGTTTCTTCACAATATCTGTGAAAATGTGGAATAGAATCCCTCCAGAGGTGGTTCTGGCCAGTTCAGTAGATTGCTTTAAAAAAGGCCTGGATTGTTTCCTTAACATACATAACATAACTGGGTACTGACATTTATAGGTAAAGTTGATACAGGGAAAATCTTTTTTGCCTTCCTCTGGATCAACTGTGGGTGAAGGATTGTGTATATGGGATAGTATGGTGTTTTTTTAAATAACTTTTTTAACCTGACTAACTGTGTAACTATGTACCAGCATCTGGCCTTATGGGCAACTTAGTACGAGCAAATACATCATCTGGTCGTTAAAGTCCACCCCCCCATTTTACGGTTGTAGTTGTTGACATAGAGCGGCTTCTCAACAACACCAGTCGCCATTGTAGTTTGGACTGCCGTATCTGCATGAATAGAAGGCAGAACGAAAACGTTCGGTTTGTTCTTCCACCTCACTGCAAGCAGTTCATTGCACCTCAAGCAGGCTCTCTCCCCCTCTCTAAGTGGGGCATTTACAAGCCGTTGGGGGAAGACCCAGCGATTAGATCGCACAGTGCCACATGTGCCAATTGCAAATTGAAGGAGGTGTCTAAAAAGTGGCACGCTTGTATAAAAATTGTCCATGTATAAAGGGTACCCCTTTCCGAATAAGGGTGACACCAAGTCCCAAAATTTTTTGCCACTGCTCCCTATGTAGTCTGGGTAGTGTGGGGGGCTCCGCACTACTATCTTTTCCCTCGTAAACCAGGAAACTCCATGTATAGCGTGTTGCCCTATCACAGAGCTTATACATTTTGACTTCATATCTGGCACGCTAGCTTGGGAGAAACTGTTTGAAAACAAGGCGGCCAGAAAACTTAATCAGGGACGCATCAACACAGACATTTGTTCGGGGATATACAAGGCTGCAAATTTTTGGTTGAAGTGGTTTACGAGGGGTTGAATTTTGTGGAGCCGATCATATCCAGGGTCACCCCGAGGATGACAGAGTTCATTGTTGTTGAATTGCATAAACCACAATATTTGCTTGAATCTATGCCTGGCCATGGCAACAGAGAACACGGGCATATGATGAATTGGGTCAGGGGACCAATATGACTGCAACTCATTCTTTTTAGTAATTCCTATGTTGAGGGACAGGCCCAGAAAGGTCTTAAATTAAGGAACCGTGATAGGTTTCCAGCCAAATTGTCTGATAAGGGTCAAATTTGGGTTTGCGGCAATAAATTGAGTGGCATATAAATTACTTTGGTCCACAATAGATCCGTACAAGATCTTCCATGAAAAACAGCTAAAAAAAAACAAGGGGCATTAAATCTACTGTTTCCACCTGAATTTTAAATTGGCCAGTGAATGGGGACAGTACAGGCGCTGCAGAATCTGTGGGCTACCAATTTAGGATTTGCAAGCGCATCAGGAAGGGCACTATGGGCTCTACGGTCCTGCTTTTAAATTCTTGGTGGCTGCAGGACACTACTTGTGCTTAGGCATGTGCATTTCGTTTCGTTCCGAATCGAAATTCGGACGAATTTTCATTATTCGGACGTTCGGATGCATCCGAATTAACGAATTACAATGCTAACGAATTCAACCGAATCCGAACGTTTCAAATCGAAATACCACGGACGAAATTCTAGTCGAATCGAATTTGAAAACAATTAGAATAGAATAGAAAATATTGGAAAGAATCTAATAGAAAAACAATAGAACAGAATAGAATAAAATACAATATATATATATTATATTTTATTCTATTCTGTTCTATTTTTTTTCTAGTCTATTTTCTATTTCTATTCTAATCTTTTCTAATTGGAATTCGAAAAAATCGGTCACATTCGAAAATATTTCAACCAAATTCAAAAATATATCTACCATATTCGATAATATTTCATCCGCATTCATTAATATTTCAACCAAATTCGATAATATTTCAACTGGATTTGAAATTATTTCAACCGAATAGAAAAGATTATAATAAAATAGAAAAACAGATAATAGACTAGAAAAACAATAGGACAGAATATATTTTATTTTATTCTATTCTGTTCTATTTTTTTTTCTAGTCTATTCTTTTATATTCTATTCAAATCGTTTCTATTAAAATCAAAATCATTATATACTAAATTCGAATTTCGGAAGATGGTTATATATATATATATATATATATATATATATATATATATTCGTATAGAATGAATTCTAATTTGAATAGAAAAGATTAGAATAGAAATAGAAAATAGACTAGAAAAACAATAGAACAGAATAGAGTATAGATACTATCTATTTAATTTTTTATTTTTTTTTGCAGATTACTATTTGTTTCCATAAGATCTCCTGCAGACTATTAGCATCTGTTTAATTTTTTATTTATTTTTTTGCAGATTACTAATAGTCTGCAGGAGATCTGAAAAAAAAATTAAATAGCTGCTAATAGTCTGCAGGAGATCTTATGGAAACAAATAGTAATCTGCAAAAAAAATAAAAAAATTAAATAGATAGTATCTATACTCTATTCTGTTCTATTATTTTTCTAGTCTATTTTCTATTTCTATTCTAATCTTTTCTATTCAAATTAGAATTCATTCTATACGAAATTCGAATGTCGGAAAAAAAATGATATATATATATATATATATATATATATAAAACCATCTTTCGAAATTCGAATTCAGTATATAATGATTTTGATTTTAATAGAAAAGATTTGAATAGAATATAAAAGAATAGACTAGAAAAAAATAGAACAGAATAAAATAAAATATAATATATTCTGTCCTATTGTTTTTCTAGTCTATTATCTGTTTTTCTATTTTATTATAATCTTTTTTATTCGGTTGAAATAATTTCAAATCTGGTTGAAATAATGAAAAATCCGGTTGAAATATTATCGAATTTGGTTGAAATATTAACGAATGCGGATGAAATATTATCGAATCCGGTAGATATATTTTCGAATTTGGTTGAAATATTTTCGAATGCGACCGATTTTTCGAATTCCAATTAGAAAAGATTAGAATAAAAATAGAAAATAGACTAGAAAAAAATAGAACAGAATAAAATATATATTGTATTTTATTCTATTCTGTTCTATTGATTTTCTATTTGATTATTTTCAATATTTTCGATTCTATTCTAATTGTTTTTTCGAATGCGGTTGAAATGATTTTGAATCATGTTGAAATAATTTTGAATCCGGTAGAAATATTTTCGAATCCGGTCAAAATATTTTCGAATCCGAACGTTTTTACGAATTCGGTCGAAAACAAATTTAATGAATTTAACAAATCTAACTAAACAAAATTAATTAATTAACGAATTAAAACTAAACGAAACTAAACAATTTTTTTTTTCTTTTGCACATGTCAAGTTGTGCTAGCCACCACTCCAGCTTGATCTGCACTTATGGGACTCGCCACATCACCAAGTGTTACTACAGTGCTGGGTTGTCTACGACCAGGTTATACCAGGCCGCTGGTGATCGCAAGTTCACCAAAAGATAGAGCAGCACTAGTACTGATAATCTGTTGCATATGAGAATCATGCGTTTGTAGCACCTCAGCAACAGAGGAACGGGGTGGGGTATGCCTGACCTTAGCAGGAACCTCTACTCCGTTGTCTGAGCGATCATTCAGGATGATGCTGCTCTCTATAGGTTCGAATTCTGAGCCTGAATCTGATAGTGAGGACTCCCCATTGCTCTCATCTGTCATTGTGACGTGGGAAAAGTATGTGGGCTGTTCAGGCTCGATAGGGAGGGGGTATGTAGACAGTGCACCCACAGCTGCTGCTAGAGTGATGACAGGGGATGGAAGGGATCCCCATGACAAAGCTTCGGGGGTGGAGTGAAATGTGTTGGGGGCGTGGCTTGGTCAGAGCCCAGACTGAGGCTGCCACTCCATTCATTGGAGTAGGACACCACAAATCTGTGACTTCTATAGGTAACCCTTCATTCCTTGGCTCTCATCTGTCATGCTCAGCATACTCTAGGCCTCTTCACTAGAGTACCTTTTCCTTTGACATATTACAGGTACCTAGTGTGACTCACAGGTAAAAAAAGACTGTTTGAACCACTACAAAAAAATTAACTGCTAGTGCTAGCAGAGATTGGGCCTGACTCTGCTAATGCTGCGGTTTTGTGTACTGTGTATAGGAAGTGACAGTGATCCACTGATTCTGCCCTTGTTTGGGGGCAGGTGGAGGAGCTAAACGCAGGTGCTGGCAGGTGTCGGGGCTGATCCTGCTAATGCCGCATTTTTAGGAACACTATACTATTGGGGACGCTAGTATAGTTCTGATCAGATCAAAGATATTGATCCTCTCAGACTCTATACAAGTAATTGAGGTGTATAGTGTGTGTGTGTTAGTGTTACTGGCAATCAAAGGGTTAAAATTGGACACTGTCTGGGATAGATGCTAACTGATGCTGACGATAAATGGCGTCACCCGTGACACTAACACAGTGATCAGAAAAAAAGATCTGTACACTTTACTAATGACACTGTGACAGGGAGTGAAAGGGGTTAACTGAGGGGCGATCAGGGGGTTAAAATTTTATTAGGGAATATGTGGCGGGACCCTGACACTATATAAGACCCGGCCGTGACACTAATATAGTGGTCAGAAAAAAATCTGAACACTGTACTAATGACACTGTGACAGGGAGTGAAAGGGTTAACTAGGGGGTGATCAGGGGGTAATATCTTTATTAGGGAATATATGGCGGGTACCCTGAACCTATCTGGGACTGCTGCTAACTGCCCCTAATGCTATTTAGCGTCACAAGTGACACCAATACATTGATCAGTAAAAAATCTGTACATTGTGCTTGGTGATACTGTGGCAGGGAGTGAAAGGGTTTACTGGGGGTGATCAGGAGGTTAAATGTGGGCCTATGTGATCTGGTGTCAGTGTAGTGTTTGTGTACTCACAGTAGATGCTCTCTCCTCTCATGCCAGGGGCGGATCCAGGGGGGGCAACGAGGCAATTGCCACCCCTGAGAAATTTGTTGCGGTCCGGGCATGTGAGAGAGCTGGCGGCTCCGCGGGCGGGTGAGATAGCGGGCGGTTCCGCGGGCAGGTGAGAGAGCGGGCGGGCCGGGCACCGCGGTTTGTGGGTGGGCGGGCCGGGCTGCTGGGTGGCTCAGTGTGTGGGCAGGTGAGAGTCAGAGAGCAGGCTCGGTGTGAGCGGGCAGCTGGTCAATCAGTTAGCCAGGGGTGGGGGAGCAGAGAGATAAGATCATCTCTCACCGCCCCGCGCCCACCCTGCATCCCTGCAGTAACTTCCGCCCTCACTGTGCAGGTAGAGCGGGCAGCAGAGAGATTACATTATCTCTCTGCTGCCTGACTCTGGGAGTCTGGGACACAGCAAGAAACAAGAAAAACACCACCTTAGCAGGCAAGTGACAATCCGCAAAGTGTAGCAGGTGACGTGGCAAGTGAAAATCCAGAACGTGTGGCAGGTGACGTGGCAAGTGACAATCTGCAAGGTGTAGCAGGTGACGTGGAAAGTGACAATTCGCAACGTGTGACAGGCGACGGTGGCAAGTGACACGCTCAGGGCTCCCACTGATTCTGCATTATGGGGAGTTGAACCGTTTCATTTTATATTACAATGAAATAATAGAAATATTGCGCTTCAATCACCCTGACACCATAACAACCATGGTGCCTGATGATTGAATCGCCAACACCAGCCATTTCCCCGATAAATTGCCCGCCAAAAAAATATATTTTCTGGCAGTGCCCCTCCCGAGACAAGACTCTGGATCCGCTCCTGTCTCACGCTGAAACCGAAGAGGGCTCCAGGAGAGGAGATTGCATAATTTCCTGTCCCTGTGTTTACATTATACAGGCACGGGATGTTTTGCCATTGGTCGGAATTGATCAGCAGGTCCATAAATCCTTGGCCTAGACCTGATGACTGATCGGTTCTTAATCAAATCCAAACCCCACAGGGACGACGGGCACGTGCGTGCGCGCCCCCTTGTCGCCGGCGTAAATCACGTACCTGTACGTGATTTTGCGCAGTTGGGCCGCCCTGCTGCAGTATATGTACGTAGAGTGGTCCGGAAGTGGTTAATTTATTGAATTCCATTGTGACCGATTTCTCAGAGGTAGGTACAAAGTTCCCTTTGTAACGTACTGGTTTAGCTATTGAAGGTAATTTGAAGTTTGTCTTGATGCAGCTCTCAATCGCATTTTGAGAATCGGTTGGGGATACGGGTTCCTGTGAGAGTGAAAAGTCAAAATTGTCTGTTGGGGTTGGCATGTTGGTATTGTCTATTAGGATTGGGGTGTGTGCGAAGGGATCTGGTAACTTCTTAAATTTTTTATTTGCAACGTATCTTTAAAGTGTAAGTTTCCTTGAGAACGATTGTAGATCAATAAATAGCTCAAAAAGATTTGGCTTTGCTGTTGGACAGAAATTGAGTCCTTTTTGTAGTAAAGTTTCTTCCTCTCTGGAGAGCTTTTATGTAGAGATGTTGAAGAACTTGATAATGGTTTCTGTAGACTCAATCACAATCATGGATCGTCAGCTCAGTCTCTGGCATTGCTTCATTCTGGCTTGAGATCTCCTGCAATAATTCGGATGGTAGATTTGTACCCTCAATGTTAATTTTGTCTCCGACTCAAGAGTCTCTTCTTCCTGGAAATTTGCGTTGGGTACTTCGGATGATTATTGTTTGAATTTAGACATATTACTATTTGTAAAGGTTCTGGTCCCAGTGTATGACCTCAGCTAATGGTTAGGTGACTCCTTATGGGGTCGGTGTGTTGTTTGAATATTTTTCCCAGTTGTTCTATGATAGGTCTAAACCCGTTCCCTTGGTCTTTGGTTTGTCTCATCCTTGTCTGCTTGCATGGATATAGAAGCACCCTTATTTGTTTTGTATTCCCAGGGTCTCGTCTTCTCTTGACTATGGTCTGCCTTGTCCCTTAGTAGGTTTTTACTTTACATAAAATGTACCCATTGGTGCCGGATAACTGTTTTAGAGGCTGCACGGACAGAGGTACACTCCTCTACATTTTCGAGGGGCAAGGCTCTCAAACCCCTTTGGCAACAAGCTTTCTCTACACTGGCCCGCATTACAGGGTCTCTTATCACCCTCACTTATCCAATGTGTTTTTACCTCGCTGATTTACCAGAGGTCTTGCCCCCTTGCCAGAAGTTTTCATAATATCTTGTAAGAGGCATTTCTAGCTGTTGTAAGACTACTTACCTGCAAGTCTGTGCTTGCTGCTTTATTGACTGCCTTAATATTGTAAGATTCTTTCTTTTAAACTCTTTTAATAAAATAGCACACTTACATAAAAGCAAACAAAGTGCTGCTGAATCGTGGGGGGAACCCGATGTCAGAGCAGGTAAAAGTCAGAGTCTACAGAGCGGCAGCAGCTATCAGAGACCTCGAAGCTGTGAAGGGAACCCAATGTCAGAGGGGGTAGAAGCCAGAGTCTGCAGAGTGACAGCAGCTGTCAGAGACCTGGACGCCGGACCTGCCGGAAGATGAAAATGGCGGAAGCATTAACGGCCATCCCTAGTGATCGTAGCAGGCACAGGAACACGAAAGGGGGCATATACAATGCATTTTGGGAGCCGTCTATTTTTTGAAGCATAGCCGATGAGGGGCGAGAAGCCTTATATATAAGCAGCAGAGGGGGCGGAGTCGGCGGGCATAGCTAGAGTGGAGAGCCACAAGTGAAGCAACATGATTGGGTAATATCTTCATTTATTCCCCAGTCCAATCGTGTGTCCCTTTGCATTTTTATGTAATGTTAGTTTCCATTGGCTAGAGATCTCATTGTGTGTTTGTTGAGGCATTGATTGGACTGACACCATCGCACGGCTGATTGGTTGGAATTTGGCCGACTTTTTGATGGTATGTTTGCCATGTGCTACTACCTGACACTTCCTGGTTTTATTGATTTGAACCAGGAATGGCTTGTTCCCTGTGCTAGGATTGGTCCCCCACGGGGAAGCACTATCATGATTTGGTCATGTGATTGTTGTTTGTCCAATCAGAATGACCGCCTTTATGAAATGTTGTTCCATTGGTGGGTCATTGATTATGACTCCCATAACTTTTACTATATATATATGGCAATTTGGGGGAGCAGGTTAATGCCCCTATAGATGTCCTGTTAGGAACAAAACGCGTCGGGATATGCATTTTGCTTTCCATGTTGTCTTTTAATATATGAACTGTGATCACTTTTTATCTTTGTATGTTGGTGTTTTTCTGATTAAAAACCCAATTTTTTTTTGACCTACACCATTGGAGCCCCCTATTTTTTTCTTCTCTTTGCATGAAATCGGTGAGGAAAAGTTTTTTCAGTTTTCTCCAGTTGGTCCTTCTACAATACCCTTGTCGGGGTATTTTCCATTTAAGTTTGATCGTATTCCATCGTCTGGTTGAATACCGGGATCCAGAGTGCCAGTCTTCTGGTGGGATCTCCAGCCTTGGGGGTATTGGAGACCCGAGAAGTACTGCATCCATCAGTTCCACCCAGGATTGAAGACATCCGATCGTCTAGCCGGTATACCTCTACATCCATCAGAGATCCGGGGACGTTCCTGTGGAGCAGCCGTTGGAGATACTCTCAAGCTCGATTGATCCGCTGTCATATGACATTCGGGTCCAACGTTTCTGGTAAGCACACATGAATGTCACCATCCACGTGAAGAATTGTGCCAGAAGTTTTACATCCATTCCTTGTTATTTACCCACTGTTTTGGACACTCTTAATTTTTTTGTTTTTGTTTATCATTGTGGACATTTTATATATATTGGGTAGGGCGTTCAGCCTGCCCCTTCTCACGTTTTTGTGTTTCCATTTATGGTCACATTTGAGTTACAGTCCAGTTTTTACTGGCCTATATGTAGCGCTGTACTATTACCTTCCAAGCGACAGCTGTGAACTAGCCAATTGGCAGAGCCTGGACAGGAGGGGAACAAACACAAGGAGTGTAAAAAAACTAAAAGCGGTAAGACAACAAAATCCATGCTGGATCAGACAAAGTAGAAAAGGACAATATAAGCTGGATCAACAGAATTAAACAAACAACTCATACAGAACATCCTCTTAAATGACATTGGAAATAAAAATTAAAATCTATCAAATAATAAAAAATAAAAATGATATAATATAAAATATATATAGAATAAAAAAAAAAAACATAAAATCATTAATATAATATGATGGTGTGTTACTGATGGCCAATGATTGATTAAACAGAAATGACATATTCTATACTGTTGAATAAATTGGTATATACATAAAAAAGAAAAAAAGAAAGAGAAAAAGCTCCCATTGGTACTTGGGAACCCTATGCTGTTCGAAAAACATGGGATGAATAATATATACAGTATCTCACAAAAGTGAGTACACCCCTTACATTTTTGTAAATATTTTATTATATCTTTTCATGTGACAACACTGAAGAAATGACACTTTGCTACAATGTAAAGTAGTGCGTGCACAGCTTGTATAACAGTGTAAATGTGCTGTCCCCTCAAAATAACTCAACACACAGCCATTAATGTCTAAACTGCTGGCAACAAAGGTGAGGACACCCCTAAGTAAAAAATGTAAAATTGGGCCCAATTAGCCATTTTCTCTTCCCGGTGTCATGTGACTCGTTAGTGTTACAAGGTCTCAGGTGTGAATGGGGAGCAGGTGTGGTAAATTTGGTGTTATCGCTCTCACGCTCTCATACTTGTTACTGGAAGTTCAACAAGGCACCTCATGGCAAAGAATTCTCGGAGGATCTGAAAATAAGAATTATTGCGCTACATAAAGATGGCATAGGCTTTAAGAAGATTGACAAGACCCTGAAATTGAGCTGCAGCATGGTGGCCAAGAGCATACAGCGGTTTAACAGGACAGGTTCCAATCAGAACAGGTCTCGCCATGGTTGACCAAAGAAGTTGAGTGCACGTGCACAGCATCATATCCAGAGGTAGTCTTTGGGAAATAGACGTATTAGTGCTTCCAGCATTGCTGCAGAGTTTGAAGGGCCTGTCAGTCTGTCAGTGCTCAGACCATATGCCGCATTCTGCATTAAATTGGTCTGCATAGCTGTCACCCCAGAAGAAAGCCCGCAAAAAGTTTGCTGAAGGCAAGCAGACAAAGGACATGGATTACTGGAACCCTGTCCTGTGGTCTTATGAGACCAAGATAAACTTATTTGCTTCAGATGGTGTCAAGCGTGTAGGGCGGAAACCAGGTGAGGAGTACAAAGACAAGTGTGTCTTGCCTACAGTTGAGCATGGTGGTGGCAGTGTCATGGTCTGAGGCTGCATGAGTGCTGTCGACACTGGGGAGCTACAGTTCATTGAGGGAACCATGAATGTGTTTGCCCTTCCATGTGCTCCTTTCTGTGAAGGCCAGTTATAGGTGGGGGCAGGGGCCATTTGTTTGTTACTGGTGTAAATATGGTCTGGGGACACACTGGGCACCTTTTCTGCCACTGTGTTACGTGCTGGGTGTCCAGTGTGCTCCTGTTCCTTTAACCACTTCAGCCCCGGACCGTTATGCAGCCTAAGGACCAGAGGTGTTTTTACAATTTGGCACGGTCATGCAATGTTGTACCCAAACAAAATTTGCATCCTTTTTTCCCACAAATAGAGCTTTCTTTTGATGATATTTAATGGCATCTGCGATTTTTATTTTTTGCGATATAAAAGGAAAAATACAGAAAATATTGAAAAAAATATATATTTTCTACTTTTTTTTATAAGAAAAATCTAATAAACTCCATTTTAGTCATACATTTAGGCCAAAATTTATTCAGCCACATGTCTTTAGTAAAAAAAATGTCAATAAACGTATATTTATTGGTTTGCGCAAAAGTGGTAGCGTCTACAAAATAGGGTACATTTTCTGGAATTTACACAGCTTTTAATTTATAACTGCCTATCTCATTTCTTGAGGTGCTAAAATGGCAGGGCAGTACAAAACCCCTCAAATGACCCCATTTTGGAAAGTAGACGACCTCAAGAAAATTGCTGAGAGGCATGTTGAGCCCATTGAATATTTTTTTTTGTCCCAAGTGATTAAATAATGACAAAAATGCTCACACATGCCATGGTTATATGTGGAATTGCACCCCAAAATACATTTTGCTGCTTCTCCTGAGTACGGGGATACCACATGTGTGGGACTTTTTGGAGCCTAGCCGCGTACGGGGCCCCAAAGGCCAAGCACCGCCTTCAGGATTTCTGAGGGCGCAAATTTTTGATTTCACTCCTCACTACCTATCACAGTTTCGAAGGCCATAAAATGCCAAGATAGCACAAAACCCCCCCCCAAATTGCCCCATTTTGGAAAGTAGACACCCCAAGCTATTTGCTGAGAGGCAGGGTGAGTATTTTACAGCTCTCATTTGTTTTTTTCAATTTTCAAAACTTTTTTGACAAAAAGCGAGATCTGCAAAATACTCACCATACCTCTCAGCAAATAGCTTGGGGTGTCTACTTTCAAAAATGGGGTAATTTGGGGGGGTTTGTGCCATCTGGGCATTCCATGGCCTCCGAAACTGTGATAGGCAGTAAGGAGTGAAATCAAAAATTTACACCCTTAGAAAGCTTGAAGGCGGTGCTTGGATTTTGGGGTCCCGTACGCGGCTAGGCTCCCAAAAAGTCTCACATGTGGTATCCCCGTACTCAGGAGAAACAACAGAATGTATTTTGGGGTGTAATTCCACATATGCCCATGGCATGTTTGAGCAATATATCATTTAGTGACAACTTTGTGGAAAAAAAACGTTTTTTTTCCCGCAACTTGTGTCAAAATATAAAATATTCCATGGACTCAACATGCCTCTCAGCAAATAGCTTGGGGTGTCTACTTTCCAAAATGGGGTCATTTGGGGGGGGGGTTTGAACTGTCCTGGCATTTTATGCACAACATTTAGAAGCTTATGTCACACATCACCCACTCTTCTAACCACTTGAAGACAAAGCCCTTTGTGTCACTTTTTGTTTACATGAAAATTTTATTTTTTTTTGCAAGAAAATTACGTTGAAACCCCAAACAATTATATATATTTTTTAAAGCAAAGGCCCTACAGATTAAAATGGTGGGTGTTGCATTTTTTTTCCACACAGTATTTGCGCGTGCAGTGGCGACAAACTACATACATTTTTAAAAGCCTTTAATAGCCTTTACAAGTTACCACATTAGATTTACAAAGGAGGTCTACTGCTAAAATGACTGCCCTTGATCTGACCTTCACGGTGATACCTCACATGCGTGCAATTGCTGTTTACATATGACGCCAGACCAATGATAATTTTTAATTATTTATTTTGCTTTTTTATTTTATTTTTAAACTGTTCCCTCCATTTTTTATTTTTTTTATAATTTTTATTGTTATCTCAGGGAATGTAAATATCCCCTATGATAGCAATAGGTAGTGACAGGTACACTTTTTTTGAAAAAAAATGGGGTCTATTAAACCCTAGATCTTTCCTCTGCCCTCAAAGCATCTGACCACAACAAGATCGGTGTGATAAAATGCTTTCACAATTTCGAAATGGCGCTGTTTATATCCAAGGGGGGACATTCCCTCCCACTGCTTGTAAAAGCAGTCTAGAGGCTAATTAGTCGCTAGGATTGCTTTTACATGAAAGCTGACCACTGGCTGAAAAGAATGATACCAAGATGATACCTAAACCCGCAGGCATCATTCTGGTAAAACAATTTAAAGTCCAGCAACATACCAGTACGTTGCTGGTCCTTGTTGGACATATATTGTAATTTTTTTTCATGCAGCCTGTTGACTGAACGAAAAAAAGAGATTGATTGGTGGGTATGCTCATTATTAGAATACCTCCCATCTTCCACCCACTTCTAATGATGGACATACATGCAACATTTATGTATGCCGAAGCATGGGGGCATCCTCCCGCGTACACATGCTCGGACTTTTCCACGGGCAAGCCTCCGTCGGAATTTCGACCGTATGTACGGGGCATTAGGAGCAAAATCGCTCCTCTGCCCCTGCTGCCCCCATGCTTCGGCATATATGCTCTTTTTTTTTAACTGTGGTGGTGAAATCACCTCTTACAGCGTTGGATTCATGGCTTTATGTATCGTGGGAGCAAACGCTGTTGCTGTCAAGATAAATAAATCCGTGCTGCAACTGAATGGCGTAACTGCTAAGCAAATGATGGTTAACATTAAAACAAAGTAACATTACAGTATAACAGTAAGACCTTACCATACCATACCTGCAAAGCAAATACCAAAAAAAAAACATAGTAAAAAATAAAACATTTTTTAACGCAACCTGTGCCTAAAATGCATGGGGGCATCCTCCCGCAAAAAAGTTATGCCGCGTACACACGGTCAGACTTTTCCACGGGCAAGCCTCCGTCGGAATTTCGACCGTATGTACGCGGCATAAAAAGTTATGCCGCGTACACACAGTCTGACTTTTTCACGGGCAAGCCTCTGACGGAATTTCGACCATATGTACGCGGCATTAGGAGCAAAATCGCTCCTCCGCCCCTGCTGCCCCCATGCTTCGGCATATATGCTCTTTTTTTAACTGTGGTGGTGAAATCACCTCCTACAGCACTGGAGTCATGGCTTTATGTATCGTGGGAGCAAACGCTGTTGCTGTCAAGATAAATAAATCCGTGCTGCAGCTGAATGGCGCACCTGAAAACAAAAAAATGGTTAACAATAAAACACAGTAAACAGTAAAGTATAAAAAAATTACATACCTGAAAAGCAAGCATGATAAAACATAACAACGATAAAACATTGCAGAATAGAATACAGTAAAAAAGAACAGAACAATAGAGAGAGAATAGATAGGGAGAGAACAATAAAACAACATTTATTTTTGTTTTTTTTATTTTATATTTTCTTGTGTTTTTTATTTTTTACTTTTTTTTTTGCCTTACGGGCAATTAGATACAGCGCCAACAAATGGTCTTTGAGGTCCACCCCTCCCATATTTTGGTTATATTAGTGGACACAGAGGGGTTTCTCCACAACACCAGTCGCCGTACGAATTTGGACTGTCGTGTCGGCATGAAGGGAGGTAAGAACAAAAACATTCTTATTATCCCTTCACTTCATAGCGAGCAAATTCTTACACTTCAAGCAGGCTCTCTCCCCCAGCCTAAGACAGGATTCTACAAGCTGCTGGGGAAAGCCCCGGCGATTAGGTCGCACGGTGCCACATGCTCCAATCTGATGATCAAACAAGTGACTAAAAAGTGGCACGCTCGTGTAATAATTGTCCACATACAAGTGGTACCCCTTTCCGAATAAGGGTGACACCAAGTCCCACACTATCTTGCCAGCGCTCCCTATGTAATCTGGGCAGTTTTCCGGCTCTACGTGACTATCTTTTCCCTCATAAACCATAAAGCTCCATACATAGCCTGTTGCCCTGTCACAGAACTTATAGAGCTTGACCCCGTATCTGGCACGCTTGCTGGGAAGGTACTGTTTAAAAGAAAAGCAGCCAGAAAATTTAATCAGGGACTCATCAACGCAGACAACTTGATGGGGAGTGTACAAGGCTGCAAAACGTTCGTTGTAGTGGTTTATGAGGGGCCGAATTTTGTAGAGCCGATCTTATTCAGGGTCTCCACGAGGACAACAAAGTTCATTGTCGTTGAAGTGCATGAACCGCAAGATCTGCTCATATCGTTTCCTGGACATGGAGGCAGAGAACACGGGCATATGGTCAATTGGGCACGTGGACCAATACGACCGCAACTTCGTGAATTTATGTGTGCCCATGTTGAGGGAAAGGTCCAGAAAGATCTTAAATTCGGAAACCGTAACTGGTTTCCATTCTTTGGCAAGGGCGGACTGGGGACAAACAGCGATGAATTGTTCAGCATACAAATTAGTTTGGTCCACAATAGATCTATAGAGATCTTCCATGAAAAACTGCGAATAAAAAACAAGTGGCGTAAAATTAGCTGTTTCCACCTGAATTCCGGGTTGGCCAGTGAATGGGGGAAGTACGTGTGCTGCAGAAGTGGTGGGGACCCAATCAGGATTGGCGAATGCAGCAGGAAGGGCACTATGGGCATGACGGACCTGTCTTTGTCTTTTTCTTGGTGGCATCGGGACACTACTTGTGCTTGCCAGCTTGAACTGCACTTATGGGACTCGCCACGTCACCAAGCAGTGCTGGATGTACGTCCAGGGTGTACTAGGCCGCTGGTGTTTGCCAGTTCACCAGAAGGATGAGCGGCGCTAGTACTTCTCTGCTCCATAATATGAAAGCGCTGCGGTTCTTGCACCTCAACAACAGTAGGCCTGACCTTAGCAGGGACCTCACCTTCATCGCCAGAGCTATCTGTCATGGAGCCGCTGTCGTCTACGGGATCGTATTCTGAGCCTGAATCTGACAGATGCGTGACCTCCTCTTCACTATCTGTCATTCTCAGAAACTCATAGGCCTCTTTACTAGTGTACCTTCGATTTGCCATTTTGGGCTCTTAATTTACTGGTACACTAGTAATATTCACAGGTAAAAAAGCACATGACTGTCAGCGACTGTATAAAACGCTACCAAAAAAACTGTTGGCAATCGCAGGGATCAGGCCTGACTCTGCGAACGCTGCAGTTATGTGTTTAGTGTTTTGTAAGTGACAGTGATCGATCGATACTGCACTTGGGAGGGGCAAAACGCAGGTGCTAGCAGGTATCTGGGCTGATCCCGCTAACAATGCGTTTTTGGGAACCGTAAACTGCTGGGGATGCTAGTATCGATCTGATCAGATCAGATATTGATCTGTTCAGATACTATACCACTAAGGGAGGTGTATGCTTCGTGCGTGGGTGTTAGCGCTACTGGCACTAACCTGACGCTGCCTGGGGTGACGCAGACCCTATCTGACAATAAAACCTAATTGATATCACCTGCCGGGCGATCAGGGGGTTAAACCTTTATTGGGTTATATACGGCGGGTGCCCTGATGCTATAAAACACGAACAAACAAACCAGCGTCACCCGTAACACTGATCACGGGTGAAAGGGTTAACTAGGGGCAATCAGGGGGTTAAAACCTTTATTAGGTAATATATGGGGATACCTGACGCTATATAAAAACCTAGCGGTGAACCTAAATAACAAAATAACTAACTGGATAACCAGCATCACCAGTGACACTTATACGGTGATCACTGGTGAAAGGGTTAACTCTAGGGGCAATCAGGGGGTTAAAACCTTTATTAGGCAATGGGGGTACCTGATGCTATAAAAACCTGGTGGTGAACCTAAAAAAATAACTGGCTACCTAGCGGCACCAGCGACACTAATACAGCGATCAGAAAAACGATCGCTTAGTGACACTGGCGATAGGGGGTGAAAGGGTTACCTGGGGGGCGATCAAGGGGTTAAACCTTTATTAGGGGGTAGGGGGCTACCCTGGACCTAAAGGGGCCTAACACTAATATTCCTGACACTTTTTACTGTCACAAATTACACTAAATTCAGTGATCAGTAAATAAATGATCACTGCAATCAGTGACATTGTGACTGGGGGTGCAGGGGGTGATCTGGTGGGTGATCGGGGGGTGAAAAGTGTGCCTACGTGTACTGCTGTCAGTGTACTGTTGGTGCACTTACTTGGATGTCTTCTCTCCTCGAGCGCCGGACGAAAAAAACGCCGCAAGGAGAGGTGACATCACTTCCTCCTGCCTGTGTTTACATTACACAGGCAGGGGAAGCTTCTCATTCGCCAGGAGCAATCGTGAGGGCGTGGCCAGAAATCAATGGCCGCCCCCTCATCACGGATCACTCCTGAAGCGAAACGGACCGCCGCAGGCACCTGGGGGGGGGGTCCGGTTGGACCTCCCACCCGCAGGAAGGCAGGGACATACAGGTACGCCCATGTGCCTGTCCGTGCCATTCTGTCGACGTACATCGTCTTCCGGCTGTCCTTAAGTGGTCAAGGGGGATTGGGCTACCTCCAGGCCCACCTGCCCCTCATCTATCCATGGAATGCATGTGCTCCCACTATACAGACGCTCAAAAATTCAGTAAGGTTTAGGACTGCAAGCATACACAGGGTGCCGTAAAGAGGCCTTGCAGCTTACGCATGCGTTTGCAAATGCGTGCTAACTAAACCCCTGTTTTTAATGCATACTGTTGGACAGGTTAGTCTGGTTGGTCAGCAGACTGGTTAGTGAGTTGAGCTATGGAATGTTCTGTTTTTGTCTTTTATGCCAACATGTACTGAAGCAGAGCATGATCCCCTTCCTTCGGAGATTGGGCAACAGGGCAGTATTCCAACATGGTAACGACCCCAACACACCTCCAAGACGACCACTGCCTTGCTGAAGAAGCTGAGGGTAAAGATGATGGACTAGCCAAGCATGTCTCCAGACCTAAACCCTATTGAGCATCTGTGAGGCATCCTCAAATGGAAGGTGGAGGAGCTCAAGATATCTAACATCCACCAGCTCTGTGATGCCGTCATGGAGGAGTGGAAGAGGATTCCAGTGGCAACATGTGAAGCTCTGGTGAACTCCATGCCCAAGAGGGTTAAGGCAGTGCTGGAAAATAATGGTGGCCACACAAAATATTGACACTTTGGGCCCAATTTGGAAATTTTCACTTAGGGGTGTACTCACTTTTGTTGCCAGCGGTTTAGACATTAACCGCTTCAGCCCCGGACCATTTTGGTGGTTAAAGACCAGGCCACTTTTTGCGATTCGGCACTGTGTTGCTTTAACTGACAATTGCGCGGCCGTGCGACGTGGCTTCCAAACAAAATTTACGTCCTTTTTTCCCCACAAATAGAGCTTTCTTTTGGTGGTATTTGATCACCTCTGCGGTTTTTATTTTTTGCGCTATAAACAAAAAAAGAGCAACATTTTTGAAAAAAATTCAATATTTTTTACCTTTTGCTATAATAAATATCCCCCAAAAATATATATAACATTTTTTTTTTCCACAGTTTAGTCTGATACGTATTATTCTACTTATTTTTAGTAAAGAAAATTGGAATAAGCGTTTATTGATTGGTTTGCGCAAAAGTTATAGCTTCCACAAAATAGGGGACTGTTTTATGGCATTTTTATTAATATTTTTTTTTTACTAGTTATGTCGGTGATCAGTGATTTTTATCATGACTGCAACATTTTGGCGGACACATCGGACACTTTTGACACCATTGTCAATTTTATCAGCGATCAGTGCTATAAAAATGTACTGATTACTGTAAAAATTACACTGGCAATGAAGGGGTTAACCACTAGGTGGCGCTGCAGGGGTTAAGTCAGTACTATGGAGTGATTCTTACTGTTAGGGGGCGTCGCTACACGTGACACGTCACTGATGACCGTTCCCGATCACGGGGAACGGTCATCAGTGACAGTGTCACTAGGCAGAATAGGGGAATGCCTTGTTTACAAAGGCATTCCCCTGTTCTGCCCTTGCCTACCACAATCGCCGTCCTCCCGGGAACATCGAGTTCCTGGGACCCGCGGCCGCACTCGCGAGGCATGTACGGGTATGCCCATATGCCTGCCGTGCCATTCTGTCGACGTACATCGGCGTGCGGCGGTCGGCAAGTGGTTAATGGCTGTGTGTTGTTATTTTGAGGGGACAGCACATTTACACTGTTATACAAGCTGTGCACGCACTACTTTACATTGTAGCAAAGTGTAATTTCTTAAGTGTTGTCACATGAAAAGATAAAATAAAATATTTACAAAAACATGCAGGGTGTACTCACTTTTGTGAGATACTGTAACTGAAAACGACAAGCTGACAGCCGCAAAGGGTGCTGGAGCTTGTATATGTCCATGCTCAGAGCCCTGTCAATCAGTGACGTGGCCGGGTGGGTGGAGCCCCACTTAGCCGCATTTTTTTAAAATTGTGACAGCTAGTGGGAAGGCAGAAAAAAAACACTAAAGCCCTGTACACACGATCGGTTTGACTGATGAAAACCGTCCGATGGATGGTTTTCATCAGACCAACCGATCGTGTATGCGACCCATTGGTATTTTTTCCATCAGTTTTATAAAATAGAACATGTTTTAAATTTTTCCGAAGGATTAAAAACCGATCGAAAACTCCGATCGTCTATGGGCAAGTCCATCGGATCAAAAACCCACGCATGTTGAGAATCAAGTCGACGCATGCTCAGAAGCATTAAACTTAATTTTTCTCGGTTCATCAGAGTGTTTTACGTCACCGCGTTTGGAACGGTTGGTTTTTTGACTGATAGTGTGTGGGCAAGACTGATGAAAAACAGTTTCATCGGATTTCCGATGGACAAATCCATCGGACGAAAATCCATAGGTTATCCGATCGTGTGTACAGGGCTTAACTGTCACAGCGGGAATCGGGGAGGTTGGGGGGAGGGGTCTGTTCATAACATGTTGCATGTTACACCCTGAATTTGCTTGTAACATGTTATGAAATGTGAACTTGTACTTTAAAGAACAGAGAAACTAATAAAGAGCAGGGTCAACTGTTGTATGGAGGAGCAAAGCTAATTACACTGGGAGAGCAGCTCTCCCATTGTTAAGAGTAGGCTGAGCAGTCATTGTAAAATTCGGGTCCTGCAGAGCCAACTTCATGGTCTTCGGAGTGTATGGACTCAACAAGCCAACCAAAGGCAAAAGTAGACACTGCAGATATGAGCTAAAGATAATGAAGCTGAGAATCTTCACTCAAAAATTGTGTGAATATTTACTACACTGATGCAAATAACTCTTGTTCTTGAGAAAATTAAATATCAGCACAAAGGTAGTGGTGGATAGACAACCATTCTTTAATGATCTAATGAAATGAGTGTTGGCTTCCCCACCAATAGTGATGAGCCGAACACCCCCGGGTTCGGTTCGCACCAGAACCCGCGAACGGACCGAAAGTTCGCACGAACATTAGAACCCTATTAAATACAATGGATGCGAACGTTCGGATTCTAAAGTGCTAATTATAATGACTATTATCCATGTTATTGTCCGAAACAGAGTTTGGGAACCCGGCTTCTGCACCAGGGGACATGTATCAATGCAAAAAGAAGTTTTAAAAACGGACGTTTTCCGGGAGCAGTCATTTTAATGATGCATAAAGTGAAAAAAAAAGTCAAATATTCCTTTAAATATTGTACCTGGGGGGTGTCTAAAGTATGCCTGTGAAGTGCCACGTGTTTCCCGTGTTTAGAACTGTCCTTGCACAAAATAACATTTCTAAAGGGAAAAAAGTCATTTAAAACTGCTTGCGGCTTTAATGCAATGTCTGGTCCCGGTAATATGGATGAAAATCTTTAGGAAAAATGGCATAGCTACCCCATCAACCCCCCACCCCAGCCCATTACCAGCCCCTTTGGGTCTTGTATGGATATTAAGGGGAACCCCGCACACAAAATAAAAAAGGACCTATATACTCTGAACAGCCGTATACAGGCGGTGCATACAAGACAGGGACTGTAGGTTTGTTCTTATGTAGAATCTGTTTATAATTTTGAACAGCTGCATTGTTTAAGTGGAGCTCCATGGCAAATTCCTTTTTTTTAGCTTTTTGTAAAACATAGGGAACGGTTATCACCCCTGTCACATTTTTTTTGCTGTCTGTGCCCCTGTTCAGAACATTTCACCTCACTTTGCGTCCCAATGACAACTGTTTTTGAAATGTGGTGTTTTTATTGAAACAAGGATTGGTGATAAAGCATCAGTAGAGAGGAGACACCTTTCTCCCATATTAATTCTTAAAGGAGAGAATTTTCCTTCCAAGGGGTAGATTTCCTCTCACTTCCTGTTGTCTTCTTCCGTTTGCAAGTAGTAGTAGTTTGTAAGTTGGATGTTTGAAAGTAGGGACCTTCCGTATATACTCTGCAGAAATTGGCCCCTTAGGTGTTGGTGTTGGCACAACACTGAAAGCACTCACAGTTATTATTGGTGGGTGCTGGAACGCCCTGCTGTCAAGTATAATATCAGGAATTGTAATAACATATAATTGTTGATCAGTGGTAGTAAAAATTGGGCCTTTGATGGTGGTGCTGGTGCCACAACACTGTAAGGCCTGACAGTTACTCTTGGTGGGCGCAGCAATGGTCCCTGCTGTGAATTATTAGATCAATAATTATAATTGCATGCCCCTGTTGAACAGGGGCTGAAAAATTGGGCCTTTGGTGGTGGTGGTGGTGGTGATGGTGGTGCTGGTGCCACAACACTGTAAGGCCTGACAGTTACTCTTGGTGGGCGCAGCAATGGTCCCTGCTGTGAATTATTAGATCAATAATTATAATTGCATGCCCCTGTTGAACAGGGGCTGAAAAATTGGGCCTTTGGTGGTGGTGGTGGTGGTGGTGGTGATGGTGGTGCTGGTGCCACAACACTGTAAGGCCTGACAGTTACTCTTGGTGGGTGCAGCAATGGTCCCTGCTGTGAATTATTAGATCAATAATTATAATTGCATGCCCCTGTTGAACAGGGGCTGAAAAATTGGGCCTTTGGTGGTGGTGGTGGTGGTGATGGTGGTGCTGGTGCCACAACACTGTAAGGCCTGACAGTTACTCTTGGTGGGCGCAGCAATGGTCCCTGCTGTGAATTATTAGATCAATAATTATAATTGCATGCCCCTGTTGAACAGGGGCTGAAAAATTGGGCCTTTGGTGGTGGTGGTGGTGGTGATGGTGGTGCTGGTGCCACAACACTGTAAGGCCTGACAGTTACTCTTGGTGGGCGCAGCAATGGGCCCTGCTGTGAATTATTAGATCAATAATTATAATTGCATGCCCCTGTTGAACAGGGGCTGAAAAATTGGGCCTTAGGCACTGGTGGCACAACACTGCAACCCCTCACAGATACTGTACTTGGAGCACAGCAATGAGGCCTGTTGCAAAGTATTGCATCAAAAATTTTAATTACACGCCCCTGTTAAACAGGGGCTGAAAAATTGGGCCTTAGCCACTGGTGGCGTCACCCATAAACCAAAATGATCTTCCAAGCTATCATCGTTAATCGTATCATTGAGGAGGAGGAGGATAATAGCCAGTCAACATAACAGCACAGGCACTCAGCATCAGCATCAGTCTTGAAGGGATGTGACATTTTAAAATCAATTAGTCTGTTATATCAGCATCTGGTGTGTGGTAGCTGGTGGTGATCCAAGACTGGTTCATCTTGATGAAAGTCAGTCGATCAACCGAGTCGGTGGACAGGCGCACCCTGTGATCCGTGACAAATCCTCCAGCAGCACTGAATGTGCGTTCTGAAAGAACGCTGGATGCAGGACAGGCCAGTAGCTCAATTGCATACTGTGCAAGCTCTGGCCAGTGATCCATCCTCAAGACCCAGTAAGCCAGAGGATTTTCGGTGGGGAAGGTGTCCAAGTCTGACCTTGCCCCTAGGTATTCCTGGACCATGTATATCAGACGCTGGCGATGGTTGCTGGAACCGATCATACTTTGGGGCTGCGGACTAAAGAATTGTCTGAACGCATCGGTCAGACGGCCACCTTCCCCACCGCTCCTTCTTTGACTGCCCGAAGCCTCAGCAACTCGTTGTCCAGGACCAGGAGTTTGTAACCTCACAGTCTCTGGGAACGCGTTGCACAGACCTTTCTGCAAGGCCTCCCGGAGTTGTCTCATCCTCTGCTCCCTCTGCGACGGTACGATAAGGTCCGCAACCTTACCCTTGTACCGTGGATCAAGGAGAGTGGCCAGCCAGTAATGGTCCCTCTCCTTGATCCGAAGAATACGAGGATCCTTCCGCAGACTTTGCAGGATCAGGGAGGCCATGCAGCGTAGGTTAGCTGAGGCATTCAGTCCGGAGTCCTCTGGGTCACTAAGGACGACATGATCCGCAGCCACCTCCTCCCAGCCACGTACAAGTCCACTGGTTTCTTGGGACTGTAAATCATCCCTAAAAGACTGCTGCTGATGATGCTGAGTGCCAGCCTCCACCTCCATGCTGACACAATCCTCCTCCTCCTCCTCTTCCTGTGCGATGGGTGGGACAGAAGGAACACTGTCTGGGTAAAGGGGGCCTTGAGAGGCAAGGAAGTCCTCCTCTTCCTGCCTCTGTTCTGCCTCAAGTGCCCTGTCCATTATTCCACGCAGCGTGTGCTCCAACAGGTGGACAAGAGGTACAGTGTCACTGATGCATGCACTGTCACTGCTCACCATCCTCGTGGCCTCCTCAAATGGTGCCAGGACAGTGCATGCATCCCTGATCATGCCCCACTGGCGTGGTGAAAAAAACCTGAGCTCCCCTGACCCTGTCCTGGTGCCGTAGTCGCACAGGTACTCATTGATGGCCCTCTGCTGCGTGTGCAGCCGCTGCAGCATGGCCAACGTTGAGTTCCACCTGGTGGGCATGTCACATATAAGGCGGTTCTTGGGCAGGTTCAACTCCTTTTGAAGCTCAGCCAGGCGAGCACTGGCATTATAAGATCTGCGGAAATGCACACAGACTTTCCTGGCCTGCCTCAGGACATCCTGTAAGCCCGGGTACCTGCCCAAGAACCGCTGCACCACCAGGTTAAGGACGTGAGCCATACAGGGCACATGGGTCAGTTGTCCCTGTCGGAGGGCGGAGAGGAGGTTGGTGCCATTGTCGCAAACCACCATTCCTGGCTTAAGCTGGCGTGGCGTCAACCACCTCTCGGCCTTCCCCTGCAGAGCAGACAGGACCTCTGCCCCAGTGTGGCTCCTGTCCCCCAAACACACCAGCGCAAGCACGGCATGGCATCTTTTTCCTGCGTACTTGCGTAGCCCCTTGAACGCCTACGGAGCACCGCTGGTTCCGAGGACAAACCACAGGAAGAGGCCATGGAGGAAGAAGAAGAGGAGGGGGTGGAGGAGAGAGGTGTGTCACAACCAGTAGTAGCATTTTGGAGGCGTGGCGGTGGAACAACCTCCAACACTACTGCACCTTGTCCTGCATCCTTCCCAGCTGCCAAAAGAGTGACCCAATGGGCCGTGAAAGAAAGGTAACGTCCCTGTCCATGCCTGCTGGACCATGAGTCAGCGGTAATATGCACCTTACCGCTGACCACCCTGTCCAGCGAGGCCAAGACATTGCCTTCCACATGCCTGTAGAGAGACGGAATAGCCTTCTGTGCGAAAAAGTGGCGTTTGGGAACCTGCCACTGAGGAACCGCACATTGCACAAACTCACGGAAGGGGGCCGAGTCTACCAACTGAAAAGGCAGCAGTTGAAGCGCTAGCAATTTAGCCAAGCTAGCATTCAACCGCTGGGCATGTGGATGGCTGGGAGTGAACTTCTTTTGACGGTCCAGCAGCTGGGGCAGGGAAATTTGCCTGCTAGAATCGGACGTCGGTGTACTGCTAGCAGAGTGCCCGCAAGTACTTGGCTGTGACACACCTAATTCTACACCTTCATTCCTCTCAGAGCAGGTTTCAGAGAGGACTGAAGGTATACTGGGGTTGGAGATCCCAGCTGATGCGGTGCAAGAAGAGGTCAGCTTTGTTCTTTGGTGTGGGTCTTTAAGGTAGGCTTGCCAACGAGCTGCATGGCAGGTCAACATATGTCTGATCAAGCATGTGGTGCCCAAGCGGCTGATGTTTTGGCCACGCGATATACGCTTGAGACATATGTTGCAAACAGCAGCTGTGCGATCTGATGCACTCGCCTCAAAAAAGGCCCACACCAAAGAACTTTTTGAATGACAGGCAGAGGCAGCGCCCTGCACAGGCGGAGCTCTGCGGTGTGATTCCGTCGGTGTGCTGCCCATACGCTGGCCACTCAAGGGCATCCTGCCTCGTTGGAGATGTGCCTCCTCCTCATCCTCCTCCTCCTCCTCCTCTCTCCTATTAGGCACCCACGTGGAGTCAGTGACCTCATCATCCCCTCCCTCCTCATCACTGGAGCCAATCTGGCAGTATGCTGCAGCTGCTGGAGCATGACTGCCAGATTGGTGTCCTTCTTGAGCATCCCCTCTCTCTGCTCTCACGCTGCTGCCTTCCTCTAGCTGGGTATCATCATCAGATCCATCCAAACGCTGGGCATCCTCCTGGAGCATGTACCCAACACTGTGCTCAAACAGTTCGGGGGACTCCTCAGGAGGAGGGCATGGTGGGTCTAGGGAAGGATTGACTAATGAAGATAATGATACCAGAGAAGAGGACGCTTTGGCAGCTGCTTTGCCAGTACTCTGAGCCTGGGTGAGAGAGGATGAGGAGGATGAGGTGGGCTTGGTCATCCACTCTACCAAATCTTCGGCATGATGTGGCTCAACATGTCCAGCTGCCGAAAACAAGGACAAGCGTGTCCCATGGCCATGTGCTGATGACAATGCACCGCGTACACGACCAGCACTGTTGCCCCCAGACACAGAGCCTGCTTGCCCTCTTTTTTTGCCTCCTGACTGTCTGCCTCTCCTTGGTTGCCTTCCAGACATTTTAATGGATGGCCTGCAGGGAGATGGGAAAAACAGCAATAAGGGCTACCTTCAGGTGTATATTGTGCAGGAGGCTTAGCAACAATGACACTGACACTGTCCCCTGCCTATCCTTCTCTGTCCCTAAACACAAGGATTGAAAATATGGTTCAGCAAAAAAGTTTTAGAACAGAATAGCACACTGACACTTTCCCTCACTGTCCTACTCTGTCCCTCCCTACAAACAAGATTTAGCACAGAATAGCACACTGATAATTTCTACGAGTGTCCTTCTCTGTCCCTAAACTCAAGGATTGAAAATATGGAACAGCAAAATTGGTTTAGAACAGAATAGCACACTGTCAGTTTCACTCACTGTACCTCTCTGTCCCTCAACTCAAGGATTGAAAATATGGTTCAGCAAAATAGTTTTAGAACACAATAGCACACTGACACTTTCCCTCACTGTACCTCTCTGTCCCTCAACTCAAGGATTGAAAATATGGAACAGCAAAATTGGTTTAGAACAGAATAGCACACTGTCAGTTTCACTCACTGTACCTCTCTGTCCCTCAACTCAAGGATTGAAAATATGGAACAGCAAAATTGGTTTAGAACAGAATAGCACACTGTCAGTTTCACTCACTGTACCTCTCTGTCCCTCAACTCAAGGATTGAAAATATGGAACAGCAAAATTGGTTTAGAACAGAATAGCACACTGTCAGTTTCACTCACTGTACCTCTCTGTCCCTCAACTCAAGGATTGAAAATATGGAACAGCAAAATTGGTTTAGAACAGAATAGCACACTGTCAGTTTCACTCACTGTACCTCTCTGTCCCTCAACTCAAGGATTGAAAATATGGAACAGCAAAATTGGTTTAGAACAGAATAGCACACTGTCAGTTTCACTCACTGTACCTCTCTGTCCCTCAACTCAAGGATTGAAAATATGGAACAGCAAAATTGGTTTAGAACAGAATAGCACACTGTCAGTTTCACTCACTGTACCTCTCTGTCCCTCAACTCAAGGATTGAAAATATGGAACAGCAAAATTGGTTTAGAACAGAATAGCACACTGTCAGTTTCACTCACTGTACCTCTCTGTCCCTCAACTCAAGGATTGAAAATATGGAACAGCAAAATTGGTTTAGAACAGAATAGCACACTGTCAGTTTCACTCACTGTACCTCTCTGTCCCTCAACTCAAGGATTGAAAATATGGAACAGCAAAATTGGTTTCGAACAGAATAGCACACTGTCAGTTTCACTCACTGTACCTCTCTGTCCCTCAACTCAAGGATTGAAAATATGGTTCAGCAAAATAGTTTTAGAACAGAATAGCACACTGACACTTTCCCTCACTGTACCTCTCTGTCCCTCAACTCAAGGATTGAAAATATGGAACAGCAAAATTGGTTTAGAACAGAATAGCACACTGTCAGTTTCACTCACTATACCTCTCTGTCCCTCAACTCAAGGATTGAAAATATGGAACAGCAAAATTGGTTTAGAACAGAATAGCACACTGTCAGTTTCACTCACTGTACCTCTCTGTCCCTCAACTCAAGGATTGAAAATATGGTTCAGCAAAATAGTTTTAGAACACAATAGCACACTGACACTTTCCCTCACTGTACCTCTCTGTCCCTCAACTCAAGGATTGAAAATATGGAACAGCAAAATTGGTTTAGAACAGAATAGCACACTGTCAGTTTCACTCACTGTACCTCTCTGTCCCTCAACTCAAGGATTGAAAATATGGAACAGCAAAATTGGTTTAGAACAGAATAGCACACTGTCAGTTTCACTCACTGTACCTCTCTGTCCCTCAACTCAAGGATTGAAAATATGGAACAGCAAAATTGGTTTAGAACAGAATAGCACACTGTCAGTTTCACTCACTGTACCTCTCTGTCCCTCAACTCAAGGATTGAAAATATGGAACAGCAAAATTGGTTTAGAACAGAATAGCACACTGTCAGTTTCACTCACTGTACCTCTCTGTCCCTCAACTCAAGGATTGAAAATATGGAACAGCAAAATTGGTTTAGAACAGAATAGCACACTGTCAGTTTCACTCAGTGTACCTCTCTGTCCCTCAACTCAAGGATTGAAAATATGGAACAGCAAATCTGGTTTAGAACAGAATAGCACACTGTCAGTTTCACTCACTGTACCTCTCTGTCCCTCAACTCAAGGATTGAAAATATGGTTCAGCAAAATAGTTTTAGAACAGAATAGCACACTGACACTTTCCCTCACTGTCCTACTCTGTCCCTCCCTACAAACAAGATTTAGCACAGAATAGCACACTGATAATTTCTACGAGTGTCCTTCTCTGTCCCTCAACTCAAGGATTGAAAATATGGAACAGCAAAATTGGTTTAGAACAGAATAGCACACTGTCAGTTTCACTCACTGTACCTCTCTGTCCCTCAACTCAAGGATTGAAAATATGGAACAGCAAAATTGGTTTAGAACAGAATAGCACACTGTCAGTTTCACTCACTGTACCTCTCTGTCCCTCAACTCAAGGATTGAAAATATGGTTCAGCAAAATAGTTTTAGAACACAATAGCACACTGACACTTTCCCTCACTGTCCTACTCTGTCCCTCCCTACAAACAAGATTTAGCACAGAATAGCACACTGATAATTTCTACGAGTGTCCTTCTCTGTCCCTAAACTCAAGGATTGAAAATATGGAACAGCAAAATTGGTTTAGAACAGAATAGCACACTGACACTTTCCCTCACTGTACCTCTCTGTCCCTACAAACAAGATTTAGCACAAAATAGCACACTGACACTTTCCCTCACTGTACCTCTCTGTCCCTAAACTCAAGGATTGGAAATATGGTTCAGCAAGATTGGTTTAGAACAGAATAGCACACTGACACTTTCCCTCACTGTACCTCTCTGTCCCTACAAACAAGGATTAGCACAGAATAGCACACTGTCACTGACACTCTCCCTACCTATCCTTATCTGTCTCTAAACACAAGGAATCCAGGATTATGTAAAGGAAAAATAATGACACTGTCCCTGCCTATGCTTCTCTTTCCCTACTCCGGAACACACTACACAAGGCCGCCGCGCTGGCGGCCTTTTATAGTGTGGGGCGTGTACTAAACCCCCTCAGCAATAATTGGCCACAGGCATCCTGCCTGTGGCCAATCATTGCTCTCCTCGCTGCCGGCGCTGTGATTGGCCAAGCATGCGGGGTCACAGTGCATGCTTGGCCAATCACAGCGCCTGGATGACACTGCGATGGCGTAGTGCATTGTGGGCCGTTCGCGTCACTCGAATTTGGCGCGAACGGCCCAAATCGTTCGATCTTCGTCGAACGATCGAACAGCCGATGTTCGAGTCGAACGTATGTTCGACTCGAACACGAAGCTCATCCCTACCCACCAATATCCACTTTATATCTCCAATGACAACTGACACAAAAATGTGCACCAATGTTCGAAATGCCTCTCCTTGTTTTTACTTGATGTAAAATATGTGTCATATTTTCAATGCTCATTCTTTCATTGATCTTTTTGACTGACAAATGGACAGTGAAATTTTGTTAGGTCAATATTATTCAGTTATGATGAATGACAAACATTAAACATATTCTCCCTGGGGAAGAAACACTTAAGAGGAGATATGATCACAAAATACAAATCTTTAAAAGGGTGACTAGCATTAGGTGAAAAGTTTTTAATCTTAGGTATCCAAAGGTATCCAACAATTAAGTTGGATGAGAAGCGGTATAATTTTAAACTGCGTAAGGGGTTCTTTACTGTTAGAGTAGTAAGGATGTGGAACTCCCTTCCACAGTTAGTGGTGCCAGGAGAGAGTGTAGATATTTTGTAAATTTAAAAAAGTTTTAGATGTGTTT
This sequence comes from Rana muscosa, assembly GCA_029206835.1. Classification (NCBI taxonomy): domain Eukaryota; kingdom Metazoa; phylum Chordata; class Amphibia; order Anura; family Ranidae; genus Rana; species Rana muscosa. The sequence continues at coordinate 16,114,325 of CM055119.1, read as the reverse complement.
CTTAGCGAACAAAATGAACAGGGATTGAAAATGGTAGTAATATACTTTACAGACACATGCTTAGGTTAAACTTGGATGGACTAGTGTCTTTATTCAACCTTACCAACTATGTAACATACGCTGTTCCTCACCTTTAGGCTACTTTCACACTGGGGCGCTGGCCGCGTTGACGGTAGTTTTAGCCGCGCTTTACCGTCGGTTTAGTGGCGCTTTTCGCCCGCTAGCGAGGCACTTAAAACCCCCACTAGCAGCCCAAAAAGCTTTAAAAGGGCAACACTGCCCATTGATTTAAATGGCAGCGGCAGTTTAGAAGTGGTGTATACACCGCTCCTGCACCGCCCCAAAGATGCTGCTTGCAGGACTTTTTTTTCCCAGCGCACAGCCCCAGTGTGAAAGCACTCGAACTTTCACACTGGGGTGGCTTGAGAGGTGCATTTCAGGTGCTTTACAGGCACTATTTTTAGCGCTAAAATGCCTGAAAAGCGCCTCAGTGTGAAAGGGGTCCAGGTGTAGAGACTGCTGCTCTTTCTGTGTACCCCCTCCCCATTATTATTCCTCCTAACCTCACCCCTTTGGTTTTGTAGTATTGTAAATTTCAAAATTCAACAGTATATAAAATCTGATTTTAAAAATGATTAACTTAATGTATCAGTCATGAAAAGCATGGTCTTCCTCACTTTTAATACTTATTCATATGAAAATGCATTTTACATGCTTGGATAAATGATGTAATTATTACTGCAATTTGTTGAGTAAGGATTCTCAACTTTTGTAGGAAATCAGTCCAAATGCCCATACTAAAAGCTTTACCCATAGAAGCTAAGTAAAGGAAATTATTACTGGTTCTGGACATTTTTATGTTATTTTGTGATGTCAGCTTTCAAAGGTTTATACATTTATGGTTGTGGTTGTATGGGTGCCCCTGTAACAAAACCGTGGTATTGTGGTTGATATTTTTTTATTTGCACTAGCAGTTCATAGTAGTGCTATGACCTGAAATAGTGGATCTCTCAAAAGCTTGTCTAAAGAAATGAACTGTGTTAATAAAATTAAAACGTAAAAATAAAATACTGTATTTTGTTGCATGTTTAAAAATGTATCTTTTTTTTAAATTACATTTTGTCTCATTATATTATTTTATGGCATTTAGGTTGTAGACCAGACTAGGCTTTCTAACATATTTTCATTTTAAATTGTTTATTGACTCTAAGTTTAAGGCCTCATGCCCACGGACGTTTTTACAGCCACTTTTATGAGCGGTTTTTGCAGCTTAAAAACGCCTATGGCTTCATGCCCACCATAAAGTTTTTGAACTGTAAATGGCATAGACGTTTTTAAGCTGCAAAAAAACCCCAGGACCAGTGCGTTCTGAAGCTGTAAAGACGTCAGATGCCGGCAAAGGGTGTAAAAACTCGATTTAACGAGGCTTAACGCTGTATTAAGCCTCGTCCAACGTTTCTTTCTCTATTCCAAATCAATGGTTCCCTATGGGAGCCCATTGATTTGAATAGAGGTCGCACCAGAAGTCGGATCAAGATGATCCGACTTGCGGGGCGACTCGTGTGCAGAGAATCTTGAAGGGGAACCCCACGAACATTAAAAAAAAAATTGCGTGAGGTTCCCCCCCAGGACGATACCAGACCCTTCGGTCTGGTATGGATCTTGAGGGGGAACCCCCACACTAAAAAAAATGGCGCGGGGGGTTTCCCCCAGGATCCATACCAGACCCTTATCCGAGCACGCAGCCCGGCAGGTCAGGAAGAGGGTGGGTATGAGCAAGCGCCCCCCCCCCTGAACCGTACCAGGCCACATGCCCTCAACATGGGGGGTGGGTGCTTTGGGGCAGGGGGGTGCCCTGCGGCCCCCCACCCCAAAGCACCTTGTCCCCATGTTGATGGGGACAAGGGCCTCTTCCCGAAAACCCTGGCCGTTGGTTGTCGGCGTCTGCGGGTGGGGCTTATCGGAATCTGGGAGCCCCTTTTACATCGTACCCCTACCCATCAAGATGAAGTGACATATATGTCACGAAACGCGTCATGTCTGACGCAGTGGTTTTGAGTTTGTACTAGTTCCCCTCGCTCCTCTCCTCTCCTCTCTGTGAGCACCTCCGTTACAGTACATTGAAAACCTACATGGGATCGAGAAAGACAGCTTGTTTGCCCCCAGAGGTTAAAGCCTGCAACTACATCGGCTTCAAAATTCTATCGTGAAACAGCGTGCTGGTGGAAGCCAAATCCTTACAGCCCAGTGCCGTGTGATCAGATCTGCATGACGCAGCAGTAACACGTGACCGGACGGAAAGACGCTCCCGACGCTGTAAACATTCACACATGCATACAGGCCGGATGTAAGCTCGTGGAAGAGAGCAGTAATAGTTGTCAATGACATGAGAAACCTAGCAGCATTAGCCCAAACGGCTTTTTGGTGACGGATGGACTAGGGGATGGATCTCCTGGATGGGTAAGCCAGTAAACTGTTATATGGTTACCCCCTACAACCTATTTCACCGCATCATGCAACGCTTGCACTATGTACTTTCTCCAGTCTCTCTGAATTGACTCCACGCAACAGGTTTTTCCTCACAGGAATCTTTTGTTACATCTCCCTGTGTAATGTAACAAGCCTACATCCAATTTGTCCACGGAAATGCTATAATCTCACCACTTATTTCAAGCATATTTATGCCTATATACAACTGTGGGATACGCATATCTAGTATGAATAAATATTTGTGAACCAATCGGAAACAAGCACTATCTATCAATCAGTGCTGTTCTAATCATCCATCCTTGATCTTGATCAGCAACCACTGGATGAACGTTTACTCATTATTTTTCATATGGGACTCAGACAGTGCCTTTCTCTAGCTGCTACATCAGAATCTGGCTACAGAATGTTTTGAATTCCTCATGATAAAAAACCCATTCTAGGTTTCTTTCATATTTTTTGACATTATTAATGTCAGGCTATTCTGTGTTCATTTACTAGCAGGGACGCGAGGTTTAGTTGAGCGGGTGGTCCTGGTCCACTCTGGCCATCTCTATTTTTATTTCTTTTCAGCAGTGCATTGTGTATGTTTATTCATGGTATTGAATTTATTATTAAAACTAGTTTGTTAAGGTTTGGGAGAAACCCCTTTCTCCTCTATGACTTATGTCATATAGTTAGGATGAAATGTGTATTCTCTATATTGTAGCATTCAACCAATACAGTATTTTCTATTTTTGATACATTACCAATCGATTTGTGGTTGATTCACCCTATAATCTTCAGTTGGGCCCTGTCCCAACATCCCTTCCCCCCTCCCCTCTTTATTTTTCTCTACATCCTACCCCTACCCATTCACCTGGGGGAAAAGTTTCAATAAAAAAAACACACTAGACAGCTTTTTAAAGTAATTTATTAAGCAGCTCCGGGGGTCTTCTTCTGACTTCTGGGGTCTTCTACCGACTTCTGGGGTCTTCTGCCGACTTTGGGGTCTTCTTCCGACTTCGGGGTCTTCTTCCGACTTCGGGGTCTTCTACCGACTTCAGGGGTCTTCTTCCGACTTCTCCGCTCTCTCCGGTTCTTCTCCCGCTCTCCGGTGCTTTCTGTCGGGCACCTCTGCTATCTTTAGCCAGCTCTTTTGCTAGCGGTGGCCAAGTCTACATCGTCGTCATCTTTCCTCTTCTCTTCTTGAGATGTTGACACAACGAGGTCTGCCGCTGTAATGCCGTGTGGCTGGCGCGCAACGACTTATATAGGCATGGGGCATGGTCACCGGGTGATGTGACCCCGCCCCCTTATGACGTTGCATTCCCGGGGCATGATGGGACTGCGACGTCATAGTGGGCGGGGTCACCGGGTGACATCACCCTGTGACCACGCCCCATGCCTATATAAGTCGTTGTGCGCCGGGCACACGGCATTACAGCGGCAGACCTCGTCGTGTCAACATCTCAAGAAGAGAAGAGGGAAGAAGACGATGATGAAGACCGGCCCCCACTAGCAAAAGAGCTGGCAGAAGATAGCGGAGGTGCCCGGCAGAAGGCAGAAAGGACCGGAGAGTGGGAGAAGAACCGGAGAGAGCGGAGAAGTCGGAAGAAGACCCCCAAAGTCGGTAGAAAACCCCAGAAGTCGGAAGAAGACCCCAGAAGTCGGATAAAGACCCCCAGAGCTTCCTAATAAATTACTTTAAAAAGCTGTCTAGTGTATTTTTTTTATTAACACTTTTCCCCCAGGTGAATGGGTAGGGGTACGATGTACCCCATACTCATTCACATAGGGTGTGAGGGGCCGGGATCTGGGTGCCCCCTTATTAAAAGGGGCTCATGACTTCCGGTTCCGGCGCCGCATGAGGTAGCTGCGCCTCTCCTCAGTTTCCGCACCAGGACCCGTTTCTCTCCATATAAAATCAGCCTGAGCGGCCCCTCGCATCCATCCGCCATCTCCGGGTGTCCCCCTCACCCTCTGGCAGAAGATGGACCGCTTCGTAGAAAAAAACGGCGCCCGTTCATACGCGGCCGTAGTAGGTCCGCCATCCAAGCCTCAAATCAAGGCTCTGGCTTCGGCCTACTCACACGCCGTGGAGGAAACACAGGCGGCCGACATGTAGGTGAGTGGTCACCCCTCTCAGCACACCACCACCTACTCTGCAATCTCTCCCCAGGGGCCAGCTCCACCATCCACCCTGCTAGCTTCACCAGGGGGCTGCACCATCTCCACGCCCCCCGGGGAGGAAGATCCCACTCATCGCATTGTTAATGATGTGGCAGCCCTCCTCTCCCCTATGATCTCTGCCTCGGTGGAAAAGGCGGTCAATGCGGGCATGAAACAAATCAAAGCCCAAATCAATGAACATTCCAATAGATTAAATGAGGTAGAACATCGTCTATCTGGGGTTGAAGACGAACTTTACCAAGCGCAGGCCACAGAACAGTCGCAGGACAAAACTAATCAATACATTATTCAAAAATTGGAAGATCTGGAAAATAGATCCAGAAGGAGCAACTTGCGCTTTGTAGGCGTCGCTGAATCGCTTCCCTCTGCAGCTTTGTCAGAATTCTGCTCAAATCGCATTCTGGAGGTCATGAGCCTTGCAGGCCTGTTCACAGTAGAACACGCTCACCGTATGGGCTCCTTCAATACTGAGCGCAAAACACCCTGTCCCATCATTGCCAAGTATCCTAACTATGCTGACAAATCTCTCATCCTACAGAAGTTCCGGCAATCCCCATCTCTCCAAAGCGACGGGGTAAAAATCCTCATTTTTGCTGACTACTCGATTGAAGTCTCTAAGAAGAGAAAAGCTTTTCAACTGATCTGCTCTGAACTCTTCAAACAACAAATAAAATTCACCCTGGCTTTCCCTGCAACTCTCCGCCTCTAATCACCTAAAGGGGAACAACTGTCATTCCAGGACCCCGTGGAAGCGGAATCCTTTATCCGTTCCCTAAGGGCAGATGCACTTCCTTACACGCCTTCCAAGTCAGCCTCTAGCCTCTGATCTCTGGAACAGAGAAGCCCTCGCAAAGACTCTCCAAAACGTTTTAGACCTTCTGATCCGGACCGTCGCAACCACAACTCTCTGCGGTGAAGATCTTCACACAGCCATTGGACTTCATCTATGCCATCACAGGTTATATGGCTTGTCTCTGTCGCACCAGTTGACTGTGATGTTCTGTCTAAACTACGTGGTCCCTTCTGTGGGCACCCAGAATCCACCTCTGGGCACTGACCCCTAAATGGTCCCCCAGGGCTTTTTCCCTCGTTTGTTTTAAATTCATTTATTCTTTTTTCATATGCTCTCTATTGTTTTGCTTTTTTTTATTACTCAAGCTTGTTGTTTTCAGCTAGTTTAGCATTGCAACCATGTCACGCTGCATGCATTTTCGTTTACAGTTAGATATCTTCCGTGATCTCGCTGTGCAACATACCCGGCTCCTTACCTTGGTTCCACTCCGGGTGTCCTTCGCACATCATTGATATCCCTAGGGCGCTCAGGCACTTTACTCTTCTCCTCTTTCCATGCAGGGTCCTGCATGGGGAGCCACCTTGCACAGCGAACTCATGCGGAAAAAAGTGAAGTTCACTCTGATGTTTACTTTAATTAGTTGGTTTGTTTCACCTTGTTTTTTCATCTCTTCCCTTCCTCCCTCCCCCCTCGCCTCCCTCCCCATACCATCATACACTCTCTACTCTAGGGCTCAACATATAGACGCACACGTTCCTCCCGTGCCTAAACTGTGACTTCTAACTCCTACATATATTCCTACAGCTACAGTCCCTCCTTGTGTACCCCTTCTTCTCCATAATTTCTTAAGATAATCTCATGGAATGTGAAGGGTCTCCATTCTCCTAACAAGAGAATGAAGATTCTTTGCCAGCTCAAAAGGCTAAAAGCCGACTTAGCACTGCTACAGGAAACTCATCTTCCAGCATCTGACTTCAGTCGTATGCAGAAACTATGGGTAGGAACGGTCCTGGGTGCAGAATCAGTTGGACGGAAAGCTGGTATCCTCCTTCTGATTCACAAAAATCTCCCATGTACTGTTCTATCTATGCACACAGATGACCAAGGGAGTTTTATCTCTTCCAGAGTTAAAATAGGCACCAAAGAACTAGTAATTTCTAATGTATACGCTCCTAACAGTCCCACAAAGACATTTTATTCCCAACTCTCTACTTGGCTCCTCACCACCTCCCATTTACCCCACTTAGTTGGGGGAGACTTTAATGACCTCATGTATCCTCCAGACGATAGGTCCTCACCGAAACAATCCACCCTTGCACTCACCACATCTGCTTCCATCCTATTTGCCTCCACCATGGACTCCCTCCATCTCACCGACATCTGGAGTCTAACACATCTGGCAGAGAAGGAATTCACCTTCTACTCCAACCCTCACAAGATCCTCACTAGGATCGACTACTTCTTTGGGTCCGATAACCTTATTCCTCTAGTTTCAGACTCAGAGGTTGGAGACATAGCCATCTCAGACCATGCCCCAATAACCCTTTCTTTGGACAAATTAAACCTTCCCCCCATCCCAATCTCTGGCGCTTTCCATCCTTCTTCCACAATAATGCTGATTTCAGCAATTACATGGAATGCTCATGGGCAGAGTTTTCCTCTGCTAATGCTCCACATGCAGGGGACCCGAACCTTCTCTGGGATGCTGGCAAAGCATACCTGAGGGGTCGGATTATATCATACGCCACTTCTTTCAAAAGAAATGCCTTATCGAAATTTAAATTGGCCAGCGTTAGACTTCACCTTGCACAACGCACTCTCGCCACCTCGACTTCACCTGCCGACAGGGCTGAATGGGCGGTGGCTAAAACTGCTTTTGACACCTGGGCTGACACCCTGGAATTCACCAAAAAAACACACCTAGATGCCACTCTACATAAATATGGAAATAAGGCTGGTAAACTCCTCTCCAGGCTCTGCAAGGGCACATTCCGTCCGACACACATCACCTCGCTGCGGGATCACACAGGATCTATACATTCTACCCCACTGCACATAAATAAAACCATGCTGGAATACTACACGGCTCTCTATGCCCCGACCCTATCGACGATAGGCTAGCCCATGCCTTTCTTGAGAAAATGAATCTACCAACTATCTCATCCACCCAGCTGGAAACCCTGAATGCCCCCATTTCACTCAACAAAATAGAACGCACCATCCGTTCTCTCCACCCCTCTAAAGCTCCCGGCCCGGATGGATTCACAAGCAAATTTTATCAAACTCTCCCCAATATCACGGCACCCATACTTCACTCAGTTTATTCCAACATCTGGGCCGGTGGCCCCTATCTCCCGACGGGCAACCAGGCTGTCATCAAGTTACTTTCCAAAAAGGGTAAAGACCCACTAGAACCGGGTTCTTACAGGCCCATTTCACTGCTCAACCTGGATGTCAAAATTCTGTCAAAGATAGTGGCCTCCAGACTAGCTGTCATCCTCCCTGACATCATACACCCGGCCCAATCTGGCTTTGTGAAAGGGCGGACAGCCACCCTTAACATTCGTAAGGTACTCTTGGCCCTCGAACAAGCCAAAAAGGACCCCACGGGGGATTATGCCATTATCACCCTAGATGTAGAAAAAGCCTTCGACAATGTAAGTTTTGACTGGCTATCTCTCACACTTTCTAAAATGGGATTCTCAGGCCCTTTCTGCCATCTTATTAATTCTGTATACACAGCGCCCTCAGCTAGGCTTGTTGCAGCGGGACTCCTCTCAGAGGACTTCCGCCTTCATAAAGGGACCAGACAAGGCTACCCCCTTTCCCCCCTCCTGTTCAACATAGCCTTAGAACTCCTCTCTAGATATTTATTCCAGACAGCCCCCTTGCGAGGCATCAAAATAGGCAAAACAGAACTTCGCACCTGGCTATTCGCTGACGATGTCCTCATCTTCATGGCCAACCCCCAAGACGACATCTTGAACATTAAAAGTACCTTTGATGACTTTCGACTTTGCTCCGGCCTACGTATCAATTACTCCAAGAGTGAAATTCCCCCCATCGGTATGCACTCCCCACCCTCCTGGACTCAACACTTCCTGTTCAAAGTCGCCTCTTCCCACATTACCTATCTAGGAGTAAAGATTGGGAAACTACCCTCCTCTATCTACCACCTCAATTACCCCCCCTTTTCACTAAACTTTTTCAGGAACTGTCTAACTGGGTGTATCTCCCCCTTTCGTTCCTGGGAAGGTGCCACCTTGTTAAAATGATTAGCTTCGCCAGACTGCTTTATCCTTTGCAAACCATACCTTTGCTCTTAAAACACAAACATATCAAATCCCTCAACTCTAAAATTTCGTATTTTCTCTAGCGTGGCAAAAGACGTTGGATAGCTTTTAAAAAATTACACCTTCCCAGAAGTGACGGGGGTATCAGTCTACCTCATATTAGATTTTATAACCTAGCGTCTTTGTTTAGAACCAGCCAAGACTGGATAGCCCACTCATCTCAACACTCTAACTACGTCCTAGAATCCGAAATGGCTCACCCCTACTCATTGGTGGCCCTCCTACACTGCAGATGGAAAACTGTTCCCCCCCATATCAACACAATCTCCTTTTACGGGACACAGCTCTAGCATGGAGAGAAGTCAGGAAAGCCCTCAAGCTCCCTCCCTTCATCTCTCCCCATTTACCAATTCAAGGGAATCCTAGCTTCCTTCCTGGTCTTCATTGCAAAGCCAATTTTTCCTCATTGTGCGAAGGCAACACTGGAAAACCACTCCTTTTCTCCATTATATCCTCGTAATTTTCTCTGCTTCCCTCTCACGTATTCCACTACAACCAATGCATCAGCTTCCTTTCTTTCTCGTACATCACGGGACACAGAGCGACATAGTCATTACTATGTGGGTTATATAGATACCTTCAGGTGCTGGCACTGGCAACTTCCAAAACCGGAAGTACCCTCCCCTATATAAGCCCCTCCCATCCGGGAGTACCTCAGGTTTTTTTGCCAGTGTCTAAGGTGTTGGCCAAGAAGTAACGTGTTTTTCACTGAGCTTGCGTACAGGTTCTTTTGGGCCTCAGTAAGCTATTCCGGATCCGACCAAAAAAGCTTCATAGCTAAACGGTCGGTACCCGGGCCTTGCAAGAGAAGAGCAAGGTTTTGCCTGTAATGCCTCTCTTAGGAGGGCTGGACCCTGGGATCCAGAGCTCTGGTCATACCCACGACCAAGATGTTTTCTGTGCAGGGTGCTATACAGGTCCAGGGGAGTGGAATCCTTGGGAACCCGGTCCCTGAAGGTTTAATTACAATGCCTGCCGTGATAGGTGAAGTTTGGGCTTCTGTGGACCAAACAGAGTCCTGCGGCGAGGAAAAGGTAAGTGGAACTTGGTTCTATTGGGGGACCCCCAAGCCTAATTTGTCTTTCTGCCTGTTACCTAAGGTATTCCCGCTAATATTCTGTGCATGCCTGTTACTACTAAGAAAATGTAAAAAAATTTAATAGTAGGCAAGAAAAAAAAAAAAAAAAAAAAAGAAATGGTAAGACCGCGGTACCTGTGTTAAACACTAGAGGCCGCTATGGTTCTTTTTTCTTGTAATGTGGATTTTTTTCTTCCAAAGTCAAATCCAGGCAGTTGGTAAGTTCTCTGCTGGGAAGCTGTCTCCTCTGCCCTGTTGCTGCGCTCATCCATCCCCAGGCCCTGTGGCAGGGACCCTGGCTCCCATCTAGCTCCTTATTTTTTTTAAAAAGAGCGCCGAAGGCGCACGTGCCCGCGCGCGAGCGCGTGCACGCGCCTCTATATATAGAGGCGATTTGGAAAAAGGGGCGGAGCTGGTGGATGACGCTCGGTGTGCGCCGCGGCGCTACTGCGCATGTGCGGGCGTCCAGCGTGTTTAAAGGCACAATCACAGCTGGCTATTGAAGTGCACAGACAGAGCTAGCAACAGTAAATAAGGCACACAGAGGCGGTTGATGCAGGCATCCCCTAGAAAGGCACTTTAGTAGACACCAACTGTTATATAGCAGCAATTGTGCTAGACTATTATCAGTAAAAGTGGTGTATTACGGCTGGAATACCTCAGCTTTGGGCTTAGGAATATGCCGTCCAGAAGCTCCGGAACTAAATCTTCCAGGAAGCGAAGGGGGTCTCCATCGGGCTCTGAGGATCTTGGGCATGCTTCTGCTGCACCAGTCTCCCCTGAAAATTCAGAGGTTAGTGACCGTAGAGACCCCGCAGGAGTACCTGGTACTGTGGCTGTCCTCAGTTCACCTGCTCCTGTGTATGTAACAGAGGAGGTTTTTTCCTCAGCTCTGGGAGGATTAGAAGAGAGATTGTCAACATTGATCGCTGCCTCCCTGTCACAGGGAAAGCACGCCCGATCTCCGTCTCCTCCTTCAGAGTACCTGTTAGCGGAGCAACAGTCCCATACAGGGATCAACCTGCCTGAAGGGGATCAGGATGAGGTTGATTCTGTTATAGAGGAATCAACAGTGGAGGAACCTTTCTCAGCATCTCAAGCTGAAAGATTATGGGTTCAGTCTCTGACTAACATGGTCCGATCAGCATTTAAAATGCACCTTGCGGAACCATCAACCACTACTGTCTCCTCGCTGGGGTCGCTAAAAGCTCCCCAGACTGTCTGTTCCTTTCCACTTCACCCTTTACTGGAAGGGCTCATTTACCAGGATTGGGAACATCCTGATAAAATATTTACTCCCCCCAAGAGATTTCCGGTGGTGTATCCCAGTGTTTCTCAACTCCAGTCCTCAAGGCGCCCCAACAGGTCATGTTTTTAGGCTTTCCATTATTTTGCACATGTGATTCTATCAGTTTGACTGCCTTTGTAATTACCCCAGCTGTTTCATCTGAGGGAAATCCTGAAAACATGACCTGTTGGGGCGCCTTGAGGACTGGAGTTGAGAAACACTGGTGTATCCCATGGAGGATAAGTTCATCAAAAAATGGAGGGTCCCTACAGTGGACGCAGCCATCTCTTGTGTGAATAAATCACTGACATGTCCAGTGGATAAGGTCCAAATGTTCAAGGACCCAATAGATAAAAAATTGGAGTCCTTATTAAAATCTGCTTTTTCTACAGCAAGCTTGGTGACACAACCAGCAGTGGCAGCTATTGGGGTCTGCCAAGCAGTGAAGGATCAGTTGAAACAGGTCTTAAGGGACTTGCCAGATCAGCAGGCCCTTGCCCTAGCTGATCTACCTAGAGCCTTATGCTTTGCGGTTGACGCCATAAAGGATTCAATCCATCAGGCCTCCCGCCTCACGCTGTCTGTAGTACATATGCGCAGGCTTCTATGGCTCAAAAACTGGTCTGCTGAAGCTCCCTGTAAAAAATTGCTGGTTAGCTTCCCATTTCATGGTGAACGCTTATTCGGGGAAGACCTGGACAAATATATCCAGAAAATTTCCAGCGGTAAAAGTACACTCTTGCCGGTTAAAAACAGAGTTAGAGGTCCCTCTTTTAAGAGGCCTGCTTCTCCAGTCCCTGGGGCATCGGCTGTGAAACAGTTCCGACGGCCTCCTCGGTCAAATCCCGGGGGTAAAAATCAGGGACAATCGCAGGGTAATAAGAAACCCTGGGTCAGGAGAGGTACAAAACCTCCCCCAAAGTCAAATTCATGAAGGGTTGCCCCCACTCAATCGGGTGGGGGGAAGACTCCAGTTGTTCGCAGAGACCTGGCGGGACACGATCAGAGACAGATGGGTGCTCTCCGCAGTAAGTCTGGGATACAGATTGGAGTTAAAAGACTCTCCTCCTTCCCATTTTATGAGGTCAAACGTGCCAAGGGATCCCCGGAAGAGAGAGTCCCTCCTGTTGGCACTAGAACAACTATTGCTCCAAGGAGTAATTATGGAGGTTCCCCTGGAAGAATGGGGGTTCGGGTTTTACTCAAACCTCTTTACAGTCCCGAAGCCAAACGGGGACGTGAGGCCCATATTAAATCTAAAAGGGCTAAACAAATTCCTGCATATCAGGACTTTCCGGATGGAGTCGATCCGATCGGTGGCCACTGCCCTACAAGGGGAGGAATGGTTAGCCTCGATCGACATCAAAGATGCTTATTTGCACATTCCCATCTTTCCAGTCCACCAAAAATTTCTACGCTTTGCAGTAGAAGGGCGCCATTTTCAGTTCAGAGCCTTACCCTTCGGTCTGGCCACAGCACCACGAGTGTTCACAAAAATTCTGGCCCCATTATTGGCCAATCTAAGAACACAAGGTGTAACGATAATGGCATATCTAGACGACTTGTTGCTGATAGACCACTCAGTGAAAAAACTAGAAGTGGTCGTTCACAAGACAATCAAGTATCTGGAATCTCACGGTTGGATTATCAACCGAGACAAGTCAGCCCTAAAACCAGTCAAAAGTCTGGAATACTTGGGGCTAAGGCTGGATTCAGGCCAGAGAAAAATATTCTTGCCTCAAGAAAAGGTGTTGTCTTTGAGAGATTTGATCCACCTAGTGGGTACAAAAGGACAGCCGTCCATACGCCTGTGCATGAGGCTGCTGGGAAAAATGGTGGCATCATTCGAAGCAGTACCCTACAGTCAATTCCATTCAAGGAATTTGCAAAGGGCCATACTGTCAGCCTGGAACAAGAAAGTTCAGGCCCTAGACTTACCAATGTCCTTGTCCCCTTCCGTTCGCAAGAGCCTCCGTTGGTGGTTGGTTCTCCAGAATCTGGAAAAAGGGAAATCCTTCAGTCCGATTTCTTGGAAGGTGGTCACTACAGATGCCAGCCTTATAGGCTGGGGAGCAGTACTGGAGCAATGGTCTCTCCAGGGCAGATGGTCGGATGCAGAAAAGGCCCTGCCCATCAATCTCTTAGAGATACGAGCAGCCCGGTATGCCCTAGTAGCATGGACATCCAAACTCCAAGGGTCCCCTGTCAGAATTCAATCAGACAATGCCACAGCAGTGGCATATATCAATCATCAGGGTGGCACCAGGAGTCGTGCAGCCCAGAGGGAAGTAAATTACATCCTGAAATGGGCAGAAAGATATGTCCCAGCCATATCCGCGGTATTCATTCCAGGAGTGGAGAATTGGAAGGCGGACTTTCTAAGTCGCCAGCAATTATGCCCAGGGGAATGGTCCCTTCACCCCGAGGTTTTCCGGACAATATGTCAGCGGTGGGGAACACCGGATGTAGATCTTCTAGCATCCAGATTCAACGCAAAGGTGGACAGGTTTGTCTCTCGGACAAGGGATCCCCTAGCTTGCGGCTCGGATACCCTAGTGTTCCCTTGGGATCAGTTCAAGCTGATATATGCATTTCCACCGCCACAATTGTTACCTCGATTACTCCGCAGAATCAGGGTAGAAAAGAAACCAGTGATTCTGGTGGCTCCAGCGTGGCCCCGAAGAGCATGGTACGCGGAGATTGTAAAAATGTCAGTGGGGAGTCCTTGGACTCTCCCACATCGTCCGGACCTGCTTTCACAAGGACCGATATACCACCCTTCCTTACCAGCCCTAGGTTTGACGGCATGGCTATTGAAGCCCACATTCTAAAAAAGAGAGGTCTCTCTAATCCTGTGGTAGCTACCATGATCAATGCCAGGAAGCCGGTATCCAGGCAGATCTACTATAGAATCTGGAAGGCGTACATCGCCTGGTGTGAGGCCAAGAAATGGCATCCACGTAAGTACGTAATAGGTAGGATTCTGGACTTCCTACAGTGGGCTGTAGATAGGAAGCTTGCCTTGAGTACTATCAAGGGTCAGATTTCGGCCTTGTCAATATTTTTTCAAAGGCCCTTGGCTTTGCATTCACTAGTCAAAGCTTTTATACAAGGAGTGATGCGTATTAGCCCTCCGGTTAATATTCCCATATGTCCATGGGACTTAAACCTGGTTCTGTCGGTTCTACAGAAGCAACCATTTGAACCATTACAGCACATTTCCTTGGTTCTTCTCACCAGGAAATTGATTTTTCTAGTAGCCATTTGTTCGGCTAAAAGAGTGTCGGAATTAGCCGCTATGTCCTGTAAAGAGCCATATCTGGTTATCCATAAGGACAGAGTAATGTTACGTCCTCATCCAGCCTTTCTTCCTAAGGTGGTATCGAGGTTTCATTTGAACCAAGATGTGGTTCTTCCTTCCTTTTTCCCCAAACCTAGTTCGGTAGAGGAAAAGTTATTGCATTCTTTGGATGTAGTAAGAGCAGTTAAAGCTTATCTAAAAGCCACTGCTCAGATTCGTAAAACGGATACTTTGTTTATTCTGCTGGAAGGCCCCAGAAGGGGTCAGGCAGCGTCAAAATCTACTTTAGCCAAGTGGATTCGACAGGTCATAATGCAAGCCTATGGCTTGAGAAGGAGACCGCCTCCGTTCAAAGTTAGGGCGCACTCCACGAGAGCAGTTGGAACTTCATGGGCAGTGCATCACCAGGTCTCCCTGGCTCAGATCTGTAAGGCCGCAACATGGTCTTCAGTACACACGTTTACTAGGTTCTACCAGGTGGACGTTAGAAGTCAGGAGGATGTCGCCTTTGAGCACAGTGTGTTGCAGGCCGCAAAAGATCCTCATGTCTGATAGCGCTCAGCTTATGTATGGTGTATCCCCCCCCTCATTGGGCATTGCTTTGGGACGTCCCACATAGTAATGACTATGTCGCTCTGTGTCCCGTGATGTACGAGAAAGAAAATAGGATTTTTATAACAGCTTACCTGTAAAATCCTTTTCTTGGAGTACATCACGGGACACAGAGCTCCCACCCCTCTTTTGGGGACACTTATTGCTTTGCTACAAAACTGAGGTACTCCCGGATGGGAGGGGCTTATATAGGGGAGGGTACTTCCGGTTTTGGAAGTTGCCAGTGCCAGCACCTGAAGGTATCTATATAACCCACATAGTAATGACTATGTCGCTCTGTGTCCCGTGATGTACTCCAAGAAAAGGATTTTACAGGTAAGCTGTTATAAAAATCCTATTATCTAACTCCTGCAAAGATAAACACCGGAGATTTGAAACTAGCTTCTGGGAACTTTTGTTGCAAAATGGTCATTACAAAATTTCGGACATCTACAAACCACTCCTGCAAGAATCATCCCCGTCTTTGTCCTCCTCATCTTTTGCTAACTGGGCTGCGGATTTCCCAGATCCCAATCTAACAGACAAACCTCTGAACAACACCCAACGAAATTTGGAGAGAAACCCAACTCAAGATCGCCCACCGGGCCTATATCCCATTCCTCTCCCCCAAATCCAATAAGGATGGGGCCTCATGTCCTTTATGCAAGTTACCCAAACCTCCTCTCTCTCACCGTTTTTGGACCTGCTCCTTCATATCTTCATTTTGGGAACAAGTCATATCCTGCATCTTCAAGACCAATTTATTGAAACTGCCCAAAGACCCTCTACTCCTGATATTCGGATATTGGGACCCTCTACTACTACCCTGGTCTCTGTCCCCCGCTGCATCAACCTCCTCCGGGACCACCAAACATCCTTAACCCAAAGACTGGATTTTGATTTGTCTGCTTATCGCAAGGAGACTCATTCTTAGGCACTGGGTCTCTCCTCAAAGCCCTTCTATCATCCAACTTAAAAAGGATTGCCTTAACCTTTTTTATAAAGAAGGATTTCTCACAGACTTCAAAGAACCCAGATCTAGAGCTCGCTTCTTCCACAGATGGCAATCCTTCATCTCTTCAACCCTCTCGTCAGCTGATCAAGTGGCTCTGGATCAACTTTCATTCTCCTATGATGACCCAATCTCAAAGGGGCTGTTAAAATCACTGGTAATTCCTAGACTCTACTTTCCTATTGGAACTATCATGGCTGCCTCGCCCTCGGGATCCTCCATATTTTGGAACAAATAGCCCGCCACCATCTCTGGACCCTCCCCCCCTCTTCACTTATTAATCCTGTTATGTTCTCTCCCCTACTGCCAATTTTAACTACAGGGGCTCGTACACAGATCCATGCAGTATCTACCTTCTTGACTTATATCATTACTGGTATTTATCTAGAATGACTTTATGTATCCTCACTAGGTGAGATTCATGTCTATACAATGCTCTACACAACCCCATAATGTCAGTCTTTCAATATCAAGATTTATCTTTTGTTTTTGTTCTCTTTGATCTATGCAACTCACTAAATCTTTGTCTATGTGCTTTGGGGCAGGGGCGCCCCCCTGCCCCAAAGCACCCACCCCCCATGTTGAGGGCATGCGGCCTGGTACTGTTCAGGAGGGGGGGCGCTCGCTCGTCCCCACCCCCTCCCTGACCGGCTGGGCTGTATGCTTGGATAAGGGTCTAGTATGGATCCTGGGGGGAACCCCCACGCCATTTTTTTTGGTGTGGGGGTTCCCCCTCAAGATCCATACCAGACCCAAGGGTCTGGTATCGTCCTGGGGGGAACCTCATGCTAATTTTTTTTTACGATTTTGGGGGGTTCCCCTTCAAGATTCTCCGCACACAAGTTGCCCCGCAAGTTGGATCATCTTGATCCGACTTCTGGTGCGACCTCTATTCAAATCAATGGGCTCCCATAGGGAACCATTGATTTGGAATAGAGAAAGAAAAACGCGGCTGAAAACTAGCGTGGGTAAACGTGCATTGAATTCAATGCAAAACGTGGAAAAAATTGCGTTAAAAACTCTGCTTTATTCCTGGCGTCTGTACTTGCTTTACAGCCCGTTTTTTAAAACATCCGTGGGCATGAGGCCTTAAAGTGGTTGTAAACCCACTTTTTTTTTTTTGGCCCACCTGCAAGAGAAAGGCATAATGAGCTATTATGACTAGCATAATAGCTCATTATGTTCCACTTACCTTAGATCGGGGCCCCCGAAGCCGTCCTCGTCCCTCTGTCCAGCCGCAGACATCACTGCGGCGATAGCCGGAATGTTACTTCTGGGTATCGCCGCACCAGCCAATCACAGCGCCGCTCCGGCGCTGTGATTGGCCGGAGCGGCGGAGACGTCACTCTGCGCATGCGCGCGGGAGGCGTCCCACTCGGCTACGCCCAGCGATTGCTGGGAAGTAGCCGAGTATGTGAATGGGATTAACCCCATAAATGCGCCGTTGTTTACGGCGCGCATGCGCCGTAGATAGCGGCGCTTGACATTTTAGTAAATATCTCCTAAACCGTGTAGGTTTAGGAGATATTTCTTGCACCTACAGGTAAGCCTTAATCTAGGCTTACCTGTAGGTGCAAGTTGAAAAAGTGGGTTTACAACCACTTTAATCTATATGAGTCCACGTGTCTGTCTGTTATGATTGTGAATGAAATGAAATTACATAGGCTATTCACAACATAGAAGAAAAACACCCTTCAGAAAACCTGCATTTGTAACCTCTGCTATGCTGCCCACTAGTTGCAAATGGTAAACAATAAATATTTATTTGTAATATGCTTAATATTTCATTGACCAAAAAAAATAACAAATATTTGTGATCTTGGCTGTTGATACATTTATAGGACATCCTATTTCTGCTCAAACGGTCAAATTGAAGCTGTGGATGGCCCTGTTGGAACCCACCCCCATTCATCAAAAGTGAATTTTTTAATCAACTTTTGTCTAAAGAGCCAATCTAACAAAAATCTTGGTGTTTTGGGCACCACATCACAAAAATTATATTGAGAAACTGGAGAAATTGCAGAGGATGGCAACCAAACTGATAAGAGGTGTGGAGGAGCTCAGATATAAGGAAAGAATAGCTGAACTGAATTTATTTCCTCTTGAGAAGAGGAGATTAAGGGGGATAGAATCACCA
Organism: Rana muscosa; assembly: GCA_029206835.1. Lineage (NCBI taxonomy): Eukaryota > Metazoa > Chordata > Amphibia > Anura > Ranidae > Rana > Rana muscosa. Next base: position 16,096,113 of record CM055119.1, on the reverse strand, counting down.
TGTATACAGTTGTAGCGGGGTCCCCATATTTGGGGCCCGCTATATTTGAAATTTAGGGGGTAGCCTGAGCATTAGTTTGGCTCAGGCTGTTTGTTATTTAGGATTGGACTCTGATCTGCTGCGATGTTGTCTGTTCGTACAGTTCCCTTTGACCTGCAGTTGGCGATGTTGCCCAGGTCCCAGGTTAAACCACAGGAAATGTTACAGCGTGATTGGGTGTCCTCTCTCGGCAGCCGTGTAGTGGGCGTGGTCTACCTGCTGTGCATGCTGGGAGAGGGTACTGAGGGGGCAGATGCCATTGGTACGGAGTTTTCGTCCTAGGCACGTACCCCACCTTCGGTGGCCCTCATGGCCAGGGGTGCGTGTGAATGTGCTGGGTCCCGGGCACCTTTAGCCCGAGGCCTCATCATTCCAGGTAGGCCCAGTACCTTTAACTGAGGCCTACAACCAAGCAACGTAATCCCAGGGTGCCCGTGGGTGGGTGACCTGCTCTGAAGGAGAGGCAACCAGGGGAGGACCTTTCTAAGGGGATCGGTGAAGGATGTCACTGTCTCGGGAGAGGCCTGGTTACCTGTCAGAGGGAAGGATTCTGTGACACACCGTAAGTTCTTGTAACGTGCCCCATTGGCACCTATGGTATCTAGTTACAAATGCTGGAAAGTTCGGGACTTAGGAGCTAAAAGGTTCTGTGGCAGAGGATCTTCCTAACATGTCCCTAGGAGAAACAAAGCTAAAGTAATTGTTTGTGCTTCACTCCGGCTGCTAGGACCGTGAGAGGGAACTATCTGGGTGAGCAAAACCCACTCAGGTTTGAGTGGCGACGAGGGTAAATAAGTGCCGTGTGCCTGAACCTGCCTCCCTATCCAACGCTATCTCTATCTTCAACTTTTCCTACTAAGTTACTAGCAAAGAGAAAATAAACTCGTCTGTTAGAGTTTAACACTGTCTGGACATTGGCCTTCTTATTAGAGAAAATTGACTTTTCCCTACACTCTAGGGACGAGAACCAACGGAACGAGATAACTCGCTGCAGGACCCAAAACTGTTAACACCGCTCACCCTCTACACAATGGGGGATACAGGGGGATGTGGCATGGTGTGTCCTATCCTGCAAGTGGAGGTAAGCAGGACAGGGAGAGAAAAGGGGGAGGAGCCCCCGCCAACTCTGAGTTGCACGTGGCGCATTGGCGCCAAGAGACAGTACGAGCTGGACTAGTGAAGGAGAAGCAATATGTCTGCTACCCCATGGACTTCCATTTCACCGGGGCCTCGGATGTTCCCAACTACCTCTTCCATGGACAATGCTCCCCTCACTGCTCCCCTGACGGATACAGGGATCCGGCTCAAGCCTAGGGGCCGCTTCGCGCATTATACTTGTAGAAATGCGGAGGCCCTGGGCGTGCTCTGTCCCAAGTGCGGTGGTTTGACTGTACAGATATGGCCTTTCGGAAGGTGTTTGACCTTCGGGGAATTTCTGTTTGAGGTGGACCAGCCCACCGAGTCACCCCGAGCCTACCGGGTCAATTTTATCACGGGGATTGTTACTTCTGAGGAGGACAACTACGCCCCTACAGCCGAACCCACGCGCATTGCTGCGGCTGCAACGGATGTACAAGATGGAGTTCCGGCCAATATGGAGCCAGCTACGGATGCTAGAGCAGATGCTGCTTCCGTCACCACAGAGACCTCCATACCACCCGCCAAATGGAAGGTGGGATACGTTAAGGCCTCCCGTGGCCGCAGTCGAAGCCTGCCCCAGCGCCTGCCTGAACCGGATCTTCACAGCGGAGGGATCTCCGGGAAGTCCACGTCAGGGGACGGTAAGGAGGCTGGGGGAACTGTGATAGCAAGTTTGCCGGAGAAGGGGAAGAAGCCCATACCCCATACTACTGGGGATGTGTGGACAGCCGACCCGCGGGAACTTTCAAAATCTGGGGACAATGTATCCGTGTCCACCAGAAGTTACTTGCCGGCAGAGGAGTATGATACTTCTGATATGGACTCATCGTCCGATGTGGGTGATGATGTGGATATTGATGAGATATTCACTAAGAAGGGTTGGGACAAAATTCCGGTAACTTCACCCCGCAGCCTTAGAGAGGGATCGCCCATGGACTCAAACTACACCCCGAGTGAAAGTCCCTGCTTTGAAGGAAGAAGTTATTCCCATACCCGCACTGCCTGCACCTGCATCGTCTGTACCTGCTACCACAGAGGGACGTCCGCCGTTGCAACCACCTCTGCCACAGCTGGAACTAGCACCAATAAAAAGAGCCCCAGATGCCATTGTCCTACCTGGAGCAGGAGATCGTGCAACCATACCGACCATAGCCTGGTTGCAACGGCTCCTAAACAAGAAGGTTGCTACGGAATACAGATGGGAATATCCTTATGTTCCCAAGGAACTTCTTTTTGAAATTGAGGCCTACGGATAGAGATGGTACTCCGACTTTGTTTGGGATTACCTAGAAGTACCTAAAGCCCACAGGTATTTCATATGTTCAGCCGCCATGGCTGATCGCTTTAAAGGATGCCGAAAGGAATGGAACTATGGCTGGCACATACTTGCAGACCGGGTGGTAATTTGTAACAAGGAGAGAGAGGACGCTATATATTCCATTGAAACACTGGATAGACAGTGGAAGACTCTCATTCTCCCTGATCCTCAATATTACCTTTGAAATGGGAACTTGTGTGTTTGTTCTATTATCCTGTTTCACAGGAACAATCTGCCCTGAACTCATGACTTTACCCTCTGTTTTAAGGGGGGATCTACTTGGCTGAGGAACCGGAGAACTGTTGTTGTTTTTCTCTCCCTCCTCAACTCCGCAAAAAGAAAGGAAATTGTTTTTTTTTTTCTTAAACTGAACTTTGGGGTAGATCAGCCAGGGCCAAAGTAGGAAACCACCATGGTCAAGATGGAAAGTTTAAGTACAGCAAATCCATTCCCATGTGCAATTGTGGAGAGTGTAGTGACTTGTGCTACCACCAGGTGGTAGTGGTTTGCAGAACTATATTAATAATATATGCTCAGTAATGCTAGGCTTAGCAACTCATGCTTTCAGAGTATGGTCATTTCTTTCCGAAGAGATGACTTGCTTCTGTATATGTTAGATAGTAGGATGTGTTTATTGCATGTTTGGGTTTTTCTCTCCCTCTGCAGGTGATCTGCTATAAACTCCGCCGGAGGATGGGTGGAGTAGTTACTCAGGAGGGGGTGGGATGTGTAAAAAGTAAAATAATTTAGATTTTTGTGTATTTTGTGTAAAAAAGTGACATTGAGAATGGGATGTCAACTTATGTGTTGGTACATGTTTTCCTTCTTTCTTTCTCTACCCCATTCCCAAGGTACTTGGTTCAGGCACCATTTCTAAATGCTGTATATAGTTTGGAATAAATCAGAGCCCACTCAGGATTGAAGGGGTCTTCTGATCTATTCCAGCCACTGGGACAGTGGCTTATTTAGGAGGGGGTGTATGTAGCAGGGTTCCCATATTTGGGGCCCGCTATATTTGAAATTTAGGGGGTAGCCTGAGCATTAGTTTGGCTCAGGCTGTTTGTTCTTTAGGATTGGACTCTGCTCTGCTGCGATGTTGTCTGGTCGTACAGTTCCCTTTGACTTGCAGGTGGCGATGTTGCCCAGGTCCCAGGTTGAACCACAGGAAACGTTGCAGCGTGATTGGGTGTCCTCTCTCGGCAGCCATGTAGTGGGCGTGGTCTACCTGCTGTGCATGCTGGGAGAGGGTACTTAAGGGGCAGACGCCATTGGTGTTCGTCCTCGGCACGTACCCCACCTTTGGTGGCCCTCATGGCCAGGGGTGCGTGTGAATGTGCTGGGTCCCGGGCACCTTTAGCCCGAGGCCTCATCATTCCAGGTAGGCCCAGTACCTTTAACTGATGCCTACAACCAAGAAATGGAATCCCAGGGTGCCCGTGGGAGGGTGACCTGCTCTGAAGGAGAGGCAACCAGGGGAGGACCTTTTTTAAGGGGATCGGTGAAGGATGTCGCCATTTCGGGAGAGGCCTGGTTACCTGTCAGAGGAAAGGATTCTGTGACACACCGTAAGCTCTTGTAACGTGCCCCATTGGCACCTATGGTCTCTAGTTACAAATGCTGGAAAGTTCGGGACTTAGGAGCTAAAAGGTTCTGTGGCAGAGGATCTTCCTAACATGTCCCTAGGAGAAACAAAGCTAAAGTAATTGTTCGTGCTCCACTCCGGCTGCTAGGACCGTGAGAGGGAACTATCCGGGTGAGCAAAACCCACTCAGGTTTGAGTGGCGACGAGGGTAAATAAGAGCCGTGTGCCTGAACCTGCCTCCCTATCCAACTCTATCTCTATCTTCAACTTTTCCTACTAAGTTACTAGCAAAGAGAAAATAAACTCGTCTGTTTGAGTTTAACACTGTCTGGACATTGGCCTTCTTATTAGAGAAAATAGACTTTTCCCTACACTCTAGGGACGAGAACCAACGGAACGAGGTAACTCGCTGCAGGACCCAAAACTGTTAACACCACTCACCCTCTACACAATGGGGGATACTGGGCATGTGGCATGGTGTGTCCTATCCTGCAAGTGGAGGTAAGCAGGACAGGGATCTGTGTGCTACACAGTAAATACATAAGTGGTCCATATGGTGAACTTGGTGTTGAGGTATTCACTTTAAGGTCATCACAGAGGACAAGGGGGCACTCTTAACATCTGGAAGGAAGGAGATTTAATCTCCAAGTACGGAAAGGCTTCTTTAACCACTTAAGGACCGGACCAATACGGACCATAATGACCAGAGGTGATTTCAAAATTTGGGCACTGCGCTGCTTTAACTGGAAATTGTGCGGACATGCAATGTTATACCCAAACGAAATTTGCGTTCTTTTCTTCCCACAAATAGAGCTTTATTTTAATGGTATTTGATTGCCTCTGCGATTATTTTTTTGCGATATAAAGGGAAAAAGACTGAAAATTTTATGAAAAAAATATATTTTCTAATTTTTGTTATAAGAAAAATCGAATAAACTCAATTTTAGTCATACATTTAGGCCAAAATGTATTCAGCCACATGTCTTTAGTAAAAAAAAAGTCAATAAGCGTATATTTATTGGTTTGCGCAAAAGTTATAGCGTCTACAAACTAGGGTACATTTTCTGGAATTTACACAGCTTTTAATTTATGACTGCCTATTTCATTTCTTGAGGTGCTAAAATGGCAGGGCAGTACAAAACCCCCCAAATGACCCCATTTTGGAAAGTAGACACCCCAAGGAAATTGCTGAGAGGCATGTTGAGGCCATTGAATATTTTATTTTTTTGTCCCAAGTGATTGAATAATGACAAAAAAAAAATAAAAAAATTACAAAAAGTTGTCACTAAATGATATATTGCTCACACATACCATGGTTATATGTGGAATTTCACCCCAAAATACATTTTGCTGCTTCTCCTGAGCACGGTGATACCACATATGTGGGACTTTTTGGGAGCCTAGCCGCGTACGGGACCCGAAAACCAATCACCGCCTTCAGGATTTCTAATGCCGCGTACACACGACCGTTTTTCCCGTCGAGAAAAATTACATTTTTTCCTTTGGACGAGAAAAACGATCGTCTGTGGGCTTTTTGTCGTTTTTCTCGACGGGAAAAACGGCATTAATCACGACGAGAAAAATTAGAACATGCTCTAATTTTTCTCGTCGTGATTCCCGTAGTTTTTTTCCGCGGCAGTTTTCCCATAGGGAAACACTGCCGCGGAGCCCACACACGGTTGTTTTTTTCGACCAAAAAAAAAAATGTCATTTAAAACGGCCGTGTGTGGGGGGAACAAGCTGTTCCTCGTTTTTCACGTCGATTTTCTCGACGGTGTTTTCACCGTCGAAAAAATCGATCATGTGTACGCGGCATGAGGGAGCAAATTTTTGATTTCACTCCTCACTATCTATCACAGTTTCGAAGGCCATAAAATGCCAAAATAGCACAAACCCCCCCCCAAATGACCCCATTTTGGAAAGTAGACACCCCAAGCTATTTGCTGAGAGGCATGTTGAGTCCATGGAATATTTTATATTTTGCCACAAGTTGCGGGAATGTGACAAACTTTTTTTTTGCACAAAGCTGTCACTAAATGATATATTGCTCAAACATGCCATGGTTATATGTGGAATTGCACCCCAAAATACATTTTGCTGCTTCTCCTGAGTACGGGGATTCCACATTAGTGGGACTTTTTGAGCGCCTAGCCGTGTACGGGACCCCGAAAACCAAGCACCGCCTTCAAGATTTCTAAAGGCGCAAATTTTTGATTTCACTCCTCACTACCTATCACGGTTTTGAAGGCCATAAAATGCCAAAATAGCACAAAACCCACCCAAATGACCCCATTTTGGAAATTAGACACTCCAAGCTATTTACTGAGAGGCATGTTGAGTCCATGGAATATTTTATATTTTGCCACAAGTTGTGGGAATATAACAAACTTTTTTTTTTTTTGCACAAAGTTGTCACTAAATGATATATTGCTCACACATGCCATGGGCATATGTAAAATTACACCACAAAATACATTCTGCTGCTTCTCCTGAGTACGAGGATACCACATGTGTGGGACTTTTTAGGAGCCTAGCCGCGTACGGGACCCTGAAATCCAAGCACCGTCTTCAAGATTTCTAAGGGCATACATTTTTGATTTCACTCCTCACTACCTATCACTACCTTTTACAGTTTTTAAAATGCCAAGATGGCACAAAACCCCCCAAATGACCCCATTTTGGAAAGTAGACACCCCAAGCTATTTGCTGAGAGGCATGTTGAGCCCATTAAATATTTTTTTTTTGTCCCAAGTGATTGAATAATGACAAAAAGAAAAAAGAAAAAAAGTACAAAAAGTTGTCACTAAATGATATATTGCTCACACATGCCATGGCTATATGTGGAATTACACCCCAAAATAAATGTTCTGCTTCTCCTGAGTACAGGGATACCACATGTGTGGGACTTTTTGGGAGCCTAGCCGCGTACAGGACCCCGAAAACCAAGCACCGCCTTCAGGATTTCTAAGGGCGTAAATTTTTGATTTCACTCCTCACTACCTATCACAGTTTTTAAGGCCATAAAATGCCAAGATAGCACAAACCCCCCCAAATGACCCCATTTTGGAAACTAGACACCCCAAGCTATTTGCTGAGAGGCATGGTGAGTATTTTACAGCTCTCATTTGTTTTTGAAAATGAAGAAAGAAAATCATTTTTTTTTTCTTTTTTACATTTTCAAAACATTGTGACAAAAAGCGAGATCTGCAAAATACTCACCATAACTCTCAGCAAATAGCTTGGGGTGTCTACTTTCCAAAATGGGGTCATTTGGGGGTGTTTTGTGCCATCTGGGCATTCCATGGCATCCGAAACTGTGATAGGCAGTGAGGAGTGAAATCAAAAATTTACACCCTTAGAAAGCCTGAAGGCGGTGCTTGGATTTCGGGGTCCCGTACGCGGCTAGGCTCCCAAAAAGTCTCACACATGTGGTATCCCCGTACTCAGGAGAAGCAACAGAATGTATTTTGGGGTGAAATTCCACATATAACCTTGGCATGTTTGAGCAATATATCATTTAGTGACAACTTTTTGTAAAAATTTTTTTTTGTTCTCTTTGTCATTATTCAATCACTTAGGACAAAAAAAAATATTCGATGGGCTCAAGATGCCTCTCAGCAAATAGCTTGGGGTGTCTACTTTCCAAAATGGGGTCATTTGGGGGGTTTTGAACTGTGCTGGCATTTTATGTACAAAATTAGGAAGCTTATGTCACACATCATTCACTCTTCTAACCACTTGAAGACAAAGCCCTTTCTGACACTTTTTGTTTACATGAAAACATATTTTTTTTTGCAAGAAAATTACGTTGAACCCCCAAACATTATATATATTTTTTAAAGCAAAGGCCCTACAGATTAAAATAGTGGGTTTTGCATTTTTTTTCCACACAGTATTTGCGCAGCGATTTTTCAAATGCATTTTTTGGGGAAAAAACACACTTTTTTTATTTTTAATGCACTAAAACACACTATATTGCCCAAGTGTTTGATGAAATAAAAAAGATGATCTTAGACCCAGTACATGGATACCAAACACGACATGCTTTAAAATTGCGTACAAACGCGCAGCGGCGACAAACTACATACATTTTTAAAAGCCTTTAAAAGCCCTTACAGGTTACCACTAGGGATGAGCTCGGTGTTCGAGTCGAACATACGTTCGACTCGAACATCGGCTGTTCGATCGTTCGACGAAGATCAAACGATTTGGGCCGTTTGCGCCAAATTCGAGTGATGCGAATGGCCCACAATACACTGCGCCATCGCAGTGCAATCCCGCCGCTGTGATTGGCCAAGCATGCACTGTGACCCCGCATGCTTGGCCAATCACAGCGCCGGCAGCTAGGAGAGCCATAATTGGCCACAGGCAGGTTGCCTGTGGCCAATTATAGCTCAGGGGGTATAGCACACGCCCCACACTATAAAAGGCCGCCAGCGCGGCGGCCTTGTGTAGTGTGTTCCGGCGCAGGGAAAGAGAAGGATAGGCAGGGACAGTGTCATTGTGCTATTCTTTGCTAAACCTTGTGTGTAGGGAGAGAGAAGGATAGGCAGGGAGAGTGTCAGCAATATTCTTTGCTAAACCTTGTGTGCAGGGAGAGAGAAGGATAGGCAGGGAGAGTGTCAGTGTCATATTCTTTGCTAAACCTTGTGTGCAGGGAGAGAGAAGGATAGGCAGGGAGAGTGTCAATGTCATATTCTTTGCTAAACCTTGTGTGCAGGGAGAGAGAAGGATAGGCAGGGGACAGTGTCAGTGTCATTGTTGCTAAGCCTCCTGCACAGTATACACCTGAAGCTAGCCCTTATTGCTGTGTTTTCCTGGTGTGTTACACTAACAGGCATTTGCAGCACTTACAGCGGGCGGAGTGTGCCTCCTGCACATTATACACCTGAAGCTAGCCCGTATTTCTGTGTTTTCCTGGTGTGTTACACTAACAGGCATTTTCAGCACTTACAGCGGGCGTAGTGTGCCTCCTGCACATTATACACCTGAAGCTAGCCCGTATTGCTGTGTTTTCCTGGTGTGTTACACTAACAGGCATTTGCAGCACTTACAGCGGGCGTAGTGTGCTTCCTGCTAAATATACACCTGAAGCTAGCCCTTATTGCAGTGTTTTCCTGGTGTGTTACACTAACAGGCATTTGCAGCACTTACAGCGGGCGTAGTGTGCTTCCTGCTAAATATACACCTGAAGCTAGGTGTCATGGATATGCAGTAGTGTTTGTCTGTCAGCTTACCTTCCTTCCCATGTGTTCATCTTAGAGGCCAGAACCCTTTCACCTGGCTTCCTTTATAATCTCCTCCCAGCCTGACTCCACCCCAGGCCCTATCACAGAACACTATATTAACCTGTGCACTGCAAGCCTGCTTTGCTGATCAACGTGTTTGTTAGGCATTGTGTGTTTGGGTTCCTGCCTGCCGTGTGCTTCGTCTGTCTCTCTGTTACATATTTGGCTTGTCCCCGACTATCCCTGTCTGCTCGTGACCCTTGACCTTCGGCTCGTTCTCTCGTTATCCTTGTCTGCTTGTGGCCCCTGACCTTCAGCTTGTTATTCGGTTCTCTCATATCTTGTGCTGCTGCTTCCCCTCTTTTCCCCTTATCCTACGGGGCGTGAGCTAGGAAACTCCAGGGGCCGCAACCTGGTCCCAGCCTGCAGCATAACATCCTCACCACTAGAGGCCCTGGAGAAGACCTGCTGGGTCTTAGACTCCGTGCCCTGGGGAATCTTGGCTCTAGCTTCCGTTAGGATCCTGGTTGTGCTCCTCTGGTCCCGCTTTCCACAACCACCCAGTTTCCTATCCGCAGCAGTCAGCCATAGGGTTCACTACCTTGCGGTGCACTCCTGTCCCCCTACGGTGTGCATCTGTCACCTGGCCACAGGTGACCTTGACAGTTTGATCAGCCATGGACCCGGCTGACATCCCGGTCCCCGCGGATGATCCATTGCGGGGCATAGTCCACAGACTTGAAACCCAGGAATCGAATCAGACTCAGGTGATGCAATTCCTCCAGGATCTGGCTTCTCGATTCGAGCAGCTTCAGGCCTCCTTGGGAACCCCGAATCCGCAACCTCAAGTACAACCAGCGGTGGTACCTATCGCACCAGTCGCAGCCACACACTCACTAACACTGCCAGCTCCGTTCCGTTTCTCTGGGGACTCCAAGGCCTGCAGAGGGTTCCTTAGCCAATGCACGATTCATTTTGAGCTTCAGCCTCAAAACTTTCTGTCTGATAGGGCAAAGGTAGCCTATATCATTTCCCTCCTCTCCGGTGAAGCTTTAGCCTGGGCAGCCCCTCTGTGGGAACTGAATGATCCAGTGGTTTCTAGCCTGTCTGGCTTCTTGAAACTTTTTCGGAATATCTTTGAAGAACCGGCTCGTGTCTCTTCAGCGGCCAGCGCCCTTCTACGTCTCCGCCAAGAGTCTGCTTCAGTGGGACAGTACGCCCTTAATTTCCGCATACTGTCGGCTGAGTTGAGCTGGAACAATGAGGCCTTAGTCGCAACCTTTTTGCATGGCCTTTCTGATAGAATGAAGGATGAATTAGCAGGAAGAACCATCCCCACTGATCTGGACGGAGTTATCTCCTTGTGTAACCAGATCGATATTCGCTTTCAGGAAAGGACCCTAGAAAAGCGGCGCCAGCACTCCTTGGTCCTTAGTCAGCCTGAGCTCCCCTCTCCTCGACCCGTGGAGCATCTCCTGCCAGCTGAGGAACCCATGCAGCTGGGCAGGACCAGGCTATCCCCAGAGGAACGTGCTAGGCGCAGAACTCTAGGCCTGTGTCTCTACTGTGGGGGCAAAGGTCATTTTCGTGACACTTGCTCTCTTTGTCCAGAAAAACGTTTCGGTCCACTTCATCTGGAAAGTGGAGTATTGGACCCAGAAATATCACCTTCCCCTTCTCGTCTTCTGCTTTCTGTGTTCCTTCATGTTGGTGCTTCTTCTCATTCGGTCTCAGCATATCTGGATTCCGGAGCCGCTGGCAATTTTATGGACTGGGAAATCGCGTCGTCCATGAGACTTACTCTTTTGCCCCTCACCACGCCATTGGTGGTCTTGGCGATTGATGGTACTGTTCTCCCAGGGGGACCTATCCGCTTCCAGACCCTCCCTGTTAAGATGTCGGTAGGGACACTCCACCAGGAGTGGATATCCTTCCTTATCTTACCCAAGGCCTCAACGCCTATAATTTTGGGTCTCCCATGGTTACAGCTCCATTCTCCTCATGTGGACTGGACTACTGGACAGATCCTGGCTTGGGGTTCCTCCTGTTCCTCGTCCTGCCCACCCAAGGTTGCCCCCTGTGAACCTGAGCCGGTCATTCATTCCAGGTCGCATAACCATTTACATTTCTCTGTCCCTAATCGCCCTTGGACGCACAGCCAGGCTAGCTTGTCTACAAGTCCTGCAGTCGCTACGTCTTGCGATGCAATTCAGGTAGTCACTACACCTGACTCTGCTATTCACTCGGCCTCTGTACTAGTTATGCCAGTCCAGCCCATGCCCAGTGAGCCGCCTACTTTTTCTTGTTCAGGACATTCTGCTTGTCTTTCAGCTATTCAGCTTGACTCCTGTGACATGTCACCCTCTAACCAACCTGACTTCAGGGTTCCACTGACATCTGCCCAGTTTGATGGTCCTGTGCTAGATGACCAGTTCATCTTTAAGGGTCTAGGGGACCCTCCTCAGATTTCTGTTGATCCTCTCATGCCCTTGCTTATTCCTAGAGAGCCTTTGGTCCTCAATAGATCTTCTTGTCATCTCCCTACCTCGGTTCTGGTCTCTGAGGATAATCTAAAGTACGAGGTTAGACAAGTTCTGGATTCTCGGCTCTGCAGAGGTATTCTTCAGTACCTTGTGCATTGGAGAGGTTTTGGTCCTGAGGAGGCGTCTTGGATCGCTGCATCTGATGTCGTTGCACCTCATCTGTTGAGGAGGTTTCATCTGAGATTTCCCTTTAAGCCTGGGCCCAGGCGGGGGAGGGCCCATAAGAGGGAGGGTACTGTCATGGATATGCAGTAGTGTTTGTCTGTCAGCTTACCTTCCTTCCCATGTGTTCATCTTAGAGGCCAGAACCCTTTCACCTGGCTTCCTTTATAATCTCCTCCCAGCCTGACTCCACCCCAGGCCCTATCACAGAACACTATATTAACCTGTGCACTGCAAGCCTGCTTTGCTGATCAACGTGTTTGTTAGGCATTGTGTGTTTGGGTTCCTGCCTGCCGCGTGCTTCGTCTGTCTCTCTGTTACATATTTGGCTTGTCCCCGACTATCCCTGTCTGCTTGTGACCCTTGACCTTCGGCTCGTTCTCTCGTTATCCTTGTCTGCTTGTGGCCCCTGACCTTCAGCTTGTTATTCGGTTCCCTCATATCTTGTGCTGCTGCTTCCCCTCTTTTCCCCTTATCCTACGGGGCGTGATCTAGGAAACTCCAGGGGCCGCGACCTGGTCCCAGCCTGCAGCATAACATCCTCACCACTAGAGGCCCTGGAGAAGACCTGCTGGGTCTTAGACTCCGCGCCCTGGGGAATCTTGGCTCTAGCTTCCGTTAGGATCCCGGTTGTGCTCCTCTGGTCCCGCTTTCCACAGCCACCCAGTTTCCTATCCGCAGCAGTCAGCCATAGGGTTCACTACCTTGCGGTGCACTCCTGTCCCCCTACGGTGTGCATCTGTCACCTGGCCACAGGTGACCTTGACACTAGGCCTTATTGCTGTGTTTTCCTAGTGTGTTACACTAACAGGCATTTGCAGCACTTACAGCGGGCGGAGTGTGCCTACTGCACATTATACACCTGAAGCTAGCCCGTATTGCTGTGTTTTCCTGGTGTGTTACACTAACAGGCATTTGCAGCACTTACAGCGGGCGTAGTGTGCTTCCTGCTAAATATACACCTGAAGCTAGCCCTTATTGCTGTGTTTTCCTGGTGTGTTACACTAACAGGCATTTGCAGCACTTACAGCGGGCGTAGTGAGCTTCCTGCTAAATATACACCTGAAGCTAGGCCTTATTGCTGTGTTTTCCTAATGTGTTACACTAACAGGCATTTGCAGCACTTACAGCGGGCGTAGTGTGCCTCCTGCACATTATACACCTGAAGCTAGCCCGTATTGCTGTGTTTTCCTGGTGTGTTACACTAACAGGCATTTGCAGCACTTACAGTGGGCGTAGTGTGCTTTCTGCTAAATATACACCTGAAGCTAGCCCTTATTGCTGTGTTTCCCTGGTGTGTTACACTAACAGGCATTTGCAGAACTTACAGCGGGCGTAGTGTGCTTCCTGCTAAATATACACCTGAAGCTAGGCCTTATTGCTGTGTTTTCCTAGTGTGTTACACTAACAGGCATTTGCAGCACTTACAGCGGGCGTAGTGTGCCTCCTGCACATTATACACCTGAAGCTAGCCCGTATTGCTGTGTTTTCCTGGTGTGTTACACTAACAGGCATTTGCAGCACTTACAGCGGGCGTAGTGTGCTTCCTGCAAAATAAAAACCTGAAGCTAGCCCTTATTGCTGTTTTTTCCTGTTGTGTAACACCGGTAGTCATCTGCAGCACTTACAGCGGGTGTTGTGTGCTTCCTGCAAAATATACACCTGAAGCTACCCCTTATTGCTGGTTTTCCCATCTCCCTGCAGGCCATTAGAATGTCTGGAAGGCAAACAAGGAGAGGCAGACAGTCAGGAGCCAATAAAAGAGGGCAAGCAGGCTCTGTGTCTAGAGACAACAGTGCTGGTCGTGGACGCGGTGCATCGTCATCAGCACGTGGCCATGGGACACGCTTGTCCTTATTTTCGGCAGCTGGACGTGTTGAGCCGCATCATGCCGAAGACTTGGTAGAGTGGATGACCAAGCCCTCCTCATCCTCCTCATCCTCTCTCACCCAGGCTCAGGGTACTGGCAAAGCAGCTGCCAAAGCGTCCTCTTCCCTGGTATCAATGTCATCATCAGTCACTCCTTCCCTAGACCCACCATGTCCTCCTGAGGAGTTCCCCAAACTGTTTGAGCACAGTGTTGGGTACATGCTCCAGGAGGATGCCCAGCGTTTCGAAGGGTCTGATGATGATACCCAGCTAGAGGAAGGCAGTAGCATGAGAGCAGAGAGAGGGGATGCTCAAGAAGGACACCAAACTGGCAGTCATGTTCCAGCAGCTTCAGCATACAGCCAGATTGGCTCCAGTGATGAGGAGGGATGGGATGATGAGGTCACTGACTCCACGTGGGTGCCTAATAGGAGAGAGGAGGAGGATGAGGAGGAGGAGGCACATCTCCAACGAGGCAGGATGCCCTCGGGGGGCCAGCGTAAGGGCAGCACACCGACTGAATCACACCGCAGAGCTCCTCCCTGTGAAGGGCGCTGCCTATGCCCGTTATTCAAAAAGTTCTTTGGTGTGGGCCTTTTTTGAGTCGAGTGCATCAGATCGCACAGCTGCTGTTTGCAACATATGTCTCAAGCGTATATCGCGTGGCCAATACATCAGATGCCTGGGCACCACATGCTTGACCAGACATATGTTGACCTGCCATGCAGCTCGTTGGCAAGCCTACCTTAAAGACCCACACCAAAGAACAAAGCGGACCTCTCCTTGCACCGCATCAGCTGGGATCTCCAACCCCACTATACCTTCAGTCCTCTCTGAAACCTGCACTGAGAGGAATGAAGGTGTAGAATTAGGTGTGTCACAGCCAAGTACTTGCGGGCACTCTGCTAGCAGTACACAGACGTCCGATTCTAGCAGGCAAATTTCCTTGCCCCAGCTGCTGGACCGTCAAAAGAAGTTCACTCCCATCCATCCACATGCCCAGCGGTTGAATGCTAGCTTGGCTATATTGCTAGCGCTTCAACTGCTGTCTTTTCAGTTGGTAGACTCTGCCTCCTTCCGTGAGTCTGTGCAATGTGCGGTTCCTCAGTGGCAGGTTCCCAAATGCCACTTTTTCTCACGGAAGGCGATTCCGGCTCTCTACCAGCATGCGGAAGGCAATGTCTTGGCCTCGCTGGACAGGGCGGTCAGCGGTAAGGTGCATAATACCGCTGACTCATGGTCCAGCAGGCATGGACAGGGAAGTTACCTTTCTTTCACGGCCCATTGGGTCACTCTTTTGGCAGCTGGGAAGGATGCAGGACAAGGTGCAGTAGTGTTGGAGGTTGTTCCGCCGCCACGCCTCCAAAATGCTACTACTGGTTGTGACACACCTCTCTCCTCCACCCCCTCCTCTTCTTCTTCCTCCATGGCCTATTCCTGTGCTTTGTCCTTGGAACCAGCGGTGCTCCGTAGGCGTTCAAGGGGCTACGCAAGTACGCAGGCAAAAAGATGCCATTCCGTGCTTGCGCTGGTGGGTTTGGGGGACAGGAGCCACACTGGGGCAGAGGTTCTGTCTGCTCTGCAGGGGCAGGCCGAGAGGTGGTTGACGCCACGCCAGCTTAAGGCAGGAATGGTGGTTTGCGACAATGGCACCAACCTCCTCTCCGCCCTCCGACAGGGACAACTGACCCATGTGCCCTGTATGGCTCACGTCCTTAACCTGGTGGTGCAGCGGTTCTTGGGCAGGTACCCGGGCTTACAGGATGTCCTGAGGCAGGCCAGGAAAGTCTGTGTGCATTTCCGCAGATCTTATAATGCCAGTGCTCGGCTGGCTGAGCTGCAAAAGGAGTTGAACCTGCCCAAGTACCGCCTTATATGTGACATGCCCACCATGTGGAACTCAACGTTGGCCATGCTGCAGCGGCTGCACACGCAGCAGAGGGCCATCAATGAGTACCTGTGCGACTACGGCACCAGGACAGGGTCAGGGGAGCTTGGGTTTTTTTCACCACGCCAGTGGGGCATGATCAGGGATGCATGCACTGTCCTGGCACCATTTGAGGAGGCCACGAGGATGGTGAGCAGTGACAATGCATGCATCAGTGACACTGTACCTCTTGTCCACCTGTTGGAGCACACGCTGCGTGGAATAATGGACAGGGCACTTGAGGCCGAACAGAGGCAGGAAGAGGAGGATTTCCTTGCTTCTCAAGGCCCCCTTTACCCAGACAGTGTTCCTTCTGTCCCACCCATCGCACAGGAAGAGTACGAGGAGGAGGAGAAGGAGGAGGAGGATTGTTTCAGCATGGAGGTGGAGCCTGGCACTCAGCAGCATCAACAGCAGCAGTCTTTTAGGGATGATTTACAGTCCCAAGAAACCCGTGGACTTGTACGTGGCTGGGAGGAGGTGGCTGCGGATCATGTCGTCCTTAGTGACCCAGAGGACTCCGGACCTAATGCCTCAGCTAACCTACGCTGCATGGCCTCCCTGATCCTGCAAAGTCTGCGGAAGGATCCTCGTATTCTTCGGATCAAGGAGAGGGACCATTACTGGCTGGCCACTCTCCTTGATCCACGGTACAAGGCTAAGGTTGCGGACCTTATCTTACCGTCGCAGAGGGAGCAGAGGATGAGACAACTCCGGGAGGCCTTGCAGAAAGGTCTGTGCAACGCGTTCCCAGAGACTGGGAGGTTACAAACTCCTGGTCTGGGACAACAAGTTGCTGAGGCTTCGGTCAGTCAAAGAAGGAGCGGTGGGGAAGGTGGCCGTCTGACCGATGCGTTCAGACAATTCTTTAGTCCGCAGCCCCAAGGTATGATCGGTTCCAGCAACCATCGCCAGCGTCTGATATACATGGTGCAGGAATACCTAGGGGCAAGGTCAGATTTGGACACCTTTCCCACCGAAAATCCTCTGGCTTACTGGGTCTTAAGGGTGGATCACTGGCCAGAGCTTGCACAGTATGCAATTGAGCTACTGGCCTGTCCTGCATCCAGCGTTCTTTCGGAACGCACATTCAGTGCTGCTGGAGGATTTGTCATGGATCACAGGGTGCGCCTGTCCACCGATTCGGTTGATCGACTGACCTTCATAAAGATGAACCAGTCTTGGATCACCACCAGCTACCAAGCACCTGAAGCTGATATAACAGAATAATTTATTTTCAAATGTCACATCCCTTCAAGACTGATGCTGATGCTGACTGAGTGACTGTCCTGTTATGTTGACTGACTATCCTCCTCCTCCTCCTCAATGATCCGAGTCATGATGATATCTTGGAAAAACATTTTTGTTTCTGGGTGCCGCCACCAGTGGCTAAGGCCCAATTTTTCAGCCCCTGTTTAACAGGGGCATGTAATTACAATTTTTTATGCAATGCTTTGCAGCAGGGCTCATTCCTGCACTCCAACTAGAGTATCTGGGAGAGGTTGCAGTGTCGTGGCACCAGCACCAGTGCCTAAGGCCCAATTTTTCTGCCCCTGTTTAACAGGGGCATGTAATTACAACTTTTGATGCAATACTTTGCAACAGGGCTCATTACTGTGCTCCAAGTACAGTATCTGTGAGCGGTTGCAGTGTTGTGGCACCAGTGGCTAAGGCCCAATTTTTCAGCCCCTGTTCTACAGGGGCATGTAATTAAAATTATTGATCTAATCATTCACAGCAGGGCCCATTCCTGTGCCCACCAAGAGTAACTGTGGGGGCTTACAGTGTTGTGACAACACCACCAAAGGCCCAAGTTTTCAGCCCCTGTTCTACAGGGGCATGTAATTAAAATTCTTGATCTAATAATTCACAGCAGGGCCCATTCATGTGCCCACCAAGAGTAAATGTGAGGGCTTACAGTGTTGTGACAACACCACCACCACCAACACCACCAACACCACCACCAAAGGCCCAATTTTTCAGCCCCTGTTCAACAGGGGCATGCAATTACAATTCTTGATCTAATAATTCACAGCAGGGCCCATTCATGCACCCACCAAGAGTAACTGTGAGGGCTTACAGTGTTGTGATAACACCACCACCACCAACACCACCAACACCACCACCAAAGGCCCAATTTCCAGCCCCTGTTCAACAGGGGCATGCAATTACAATTCTTGATCTAATAATTCACAGCAGGGCCCATTCATGCACCCACCAAGAGTAACTGTGAGGGCTTACAGTGTTGTGGCACCAGCACCACCATCAAAGGCCCAATTTTTCCTACCACTGTTCAACATTGGCATGTAATTACAATTCCTGATATAATAGTTGAAAGCAGGGCATTCCAGCGCCCACCAAGAGTAACTGTGAGTGCTTACAGTGTTGTGCCAACACCAACACCTAAGGGGTCAATTTCTGCAGAGTATATACGGGAGGCCCATACTTTCAAACATCCAACTTACAAATGACTCCTACTTGCAAACGGAAGGAGACAACAGGAAGTGAGAGGAAATCTACCCCTAGGAAGGGAAATTCTCTCCTGTAAGAGTTAATATGGGAAAAAGGTGTCTCCTCTCTACTGATGCTTTTTCACCAATCCTTGTTTCAATAAAAACCCCACTTTTCAAAAACAGTTATCATTGGGACGGAAAGTGAGGTGAAATGTTCTGAACAGGGGCACAGACAGCAAAACAAATGTTACAGGGGTGTTTTCCAAAAAGCTTAAAAATAGATTTTTTGGCTGGAGATACACTTAAACAATGTACGTGTTCAAAATTACAAACAGATTCTACTTATGAACAAACCTACAGTCCCTGTCTTGTTTGCACCGCCTGTATACTGATGTTCAGAGTATATAGGGCCTTTTTTATTTTGTGTGCGGGGTTCCCCTTAATATCCATACAAGACCCAAAGGGGCTGGTAATGGGCTGGGGTAGGGGGGGGCTGATGGGGTAGCCATGCCATTTTTCTCAAAGATTTTCATCCATATTACTTGGACCAGACATGACATTAAAGCCGCAAGCAGTTTTAAATGGCTTTTTTTCCTTTAGAAATATCATTTTGTGCAGGGACAGTTCTAAACACGGGAAACACATGCCACTTCACAGGCATACTTTAGACACCCCCCAGGTACGATATTTAAAGGAATATTTCACTTTTTTTTTTCACTTTATGCATCATTAAAATGACTGCTCCCGAAAAACTGCAGTTTTTAAACTTTTTTTTGCATTGATACATATTCCCTGGGTCAGAACCCGGGTCCCCCAAACCCTTTTTAGGACAATAACATGCATATTAGCCATTATAATTAGCACTTTTGATTTCGAACGTTCGCGTCCATTGTATTTAATAGAGTTCTAAAGTTTGCGCAAACTTTCGGTCCGTTCGCAGATTCTGTTGCGAACCGAACCCGGCTCATCCCTAGTTACCACATTAGATTTACAGAGGAGGTCTACTGCTAAAATGGCTGTCCTCGATCTGACCTTCGCGGTGATACCTCACATGCATGGTGCAATTGCTGTTTACATATGACGCTAGACCGACGCTTGCGTTCGCCTTTGCGCAAGAGCAGGAGGGGACAGGGGTCCTTTTTTTTATTTTTTTATTATTTATTTTGCTTTTTTCTTTTATTTTTAAACTGTTCCTTACATTTTTTTTTTTTTACCATTTTTATTGTTATCTCAGGGGATGTAAATAGCCCCTATGATAGCAATAGGTAGTGACAGGTACTCTTTTTTTGAAAAAAAATTGGGGGGTTAGACCCTAGATCTTTCCTCTGCCCTCAAAGCATCTGACCACACCAAGATCGGTGTGATAAAATGCTTTCCCAATTTCCCAATGGCGCTGTTTATATCCGGGGGGGGGACGGACATTCCCTCCCACTGCTTGTAAAAGCAGTCTAGAGGCTAATTATCTGCTAGGATTGATTTTACATGAAAGCCGACCGCTGGCTGAAAAGAATGATACCAAGATGATACCTAAAACCCGCAGGCATCATTCTGGTATAACCATTCAAAGTTCAGCAACATACCAGTACGTTGCTGGTCCTTGTTGAACATGTATTGTAATCTTTTTTTTCATGCAGCCTGTTGGCTGTGTCGTGGAAAAATTCCCTTGGGCTTTGTACGCAAATCCACACCGTGCCTAAATGTGGACTTCCAGCGTCTAAATGCACACAAAGCACAAAACAATTCCTTCGTGCTTAACCACTTGAGAGCCGCGATATAGCCGAAAGACGGCTGCAGCGCGGCTCTCAAGTGCCGAGAGGACGTCCCCAGGACGTCCTTCTCTGTTTACATCCCGCCGCGCGCCGCCGAGGGCGCGCGGCGGGGAACAGCTGTGCGGCGCGCATCACGTGATGCCGAGGAGCGTGCCTGGCGGCCGCGATGTCCGCCAGGTACATTCGATCGGCAGTTACAGAAGCAGGACGTGGATCTCTGTGTGTAAACACAGAGATCCATGTCCTGTCAGGGAGAGAGGAGACCGATGCTGTGTCCCTTGTACATAGGGAAACAGATCGGTCTCCTCCCCCAATCAGTCCCCTCCCCCCACAGTAAGAATCACAAATAGGGAACATAGTTAACCCCTTCCCTGCCCCCTAGTGTTAACCCCTTCCCTGCCAGTCACATTTATACAGTAATCAGTGCATTTTTATAGCACTGTTCACTGTATAAATGTGAATGGTCCCAAAATGGTGTCAAAAGTGTCCGATGTGTCCGCCATAATGTCGCAGTCACGATAAAAATTGCTGATCGCCGCCATTACTAGTAAAAAAAAAATATTAATAAAAATGCTATAAAACTATCCCCTATTTTGTAGACGCTATAACTTTTGCGCAAACCAATCAATAAACGCTTATTGCGATTTTTTTTGACCAAAAATATGTAGAAGAATACGTATCGGACTAAACTGAGAAAAAAAAACTTTTTTTAAAAAAAATTGGGATATTTATTATAGCAAAAAGTAATAAATATTGTTTTTTTTTCAAAATCGTCGCTCTTTTTTTGTTTATAGCGCAAAAAATAAAAACCGCAGAGGTGATCAAATACCACCAAAAGAAAGCTCTATTTATGGGAAAAAAAGGACGTCAATTTTGTTTGGGAGCCACATCGCACGACCGTGCAATTGTCATTCAAAGCGACGCAGTGCCGAAAGCTGAAATTTCGCCTGGGCAGGAAGGGGGTTATGTGCCCAGTAAGCAAGTGGTTAAAAGTAGGTTTGTATAAAGCTCTTTGGTACAAGGAATATGAAGTACTTCAATGGCACCAGGTAGAATCAGAAACGATGCTGCTTCAAGCTGGAGTATCAAGCGTCTGCCCTGAGCACAGACACTCGGGTTCTTTTATTCATTGGAAAAAAAAAGGATAACAAAACAGGAAGTGATGGCCCCAACAGCCAATCGCTTCCCTTAATACAAAATGACATCACAGGAAATGACAAACAGTAAAGGGGAGGGCACTCACAGGAGGGAAAGGGGAGGAAGTGCACACACCCCATCTTCATCAGCATGGAGCCCAC
Organism: Rana muscosa; assembly: GCA_029206835.1. Taxonomy (NCBI): domain Eukaryota; kingdom Metazoa; phylum Chordata; class Amphibia; order Anura; family Ranidae; genus Rana; species Rana muscosa. The sequence goes on along the minus strand of CM055119.1, from coordinate 16,074,785 downwards.
TCAATACTGTTCAAAGTAAACAGTATCTAGTAAGATCATTCTACTTGTTCTTATAGTTTTGGGACAATCTGCGGGGACATTGCTACTGCTGTTGTCAATATACGTGTAGCGGGGTCTCCGTTGAGGCCCCATGGACTACATTACCCAGAACCCCGCGGGGCACCTAGGATGCATTGGGTGGCCGCAGAGACTGATGGGTGGGGTATAAAAGGGAAGGGCGAGGTGAGGCCTGGCCTCTTTGGACACCACGCGGCTGGCAAGAGGACTTCCTGTGCGGACCTGCTGCGAGTGCAAGGCCCGAAGCCTGGGTCTTGCGCATCTCCAGAGAGCCTTCCACCCTGCTGCGGAGCCTGTACGGCTGAGAGATCCACCTGCTACGTGGACGATAGTGAGACCTGAGATCCGGCGGTGGCGGAACCTCTGTGTGTGTGGGCACAGCGGTGGGAGTCCCGGACTAGGATCGAGTCTGGAGGGGTGAGAGAGCACTTGCTCACAACCATAACTGAGTTCTTCATTAGGCCTATTGACTGCCTTGGCCCATCGTGTTATACCTGTTCTTTCCTGTCAGGAGACTAGTTGCAGAACTGAGATACATAGCCTCCTGGGAGTTGCTTTCATTACTTTAAACCCCCATTGGATTACAAATACTTGTTCCCGTATGTGCACCACCGATCATCTTGCATGCGAAGATTCCTAATTAGAGACTGAGCTTTAATTGAGTCAGGCCTGACTGGGAGGTTGTAGCATTGTTTGGCGCCATATTGCTAATGGGGAGAATAGCTATATGTTAGTGTGTGATAGAACTCTGTGCGCATTATAGTTGATTAGTATTATCAGTACTGCAGGGCTCTGCATGCATGTGTTAGATGTACCTTACTGTTATCTTTTATGCATAAGTAAAACTGTTGCAGTTAACCGTTCTGGTCTGGGTTTTCATTACCACAATTACCACTGTTTAAATGTATTAGAGGGAGTGCATAGAGACTGGTATAGAGCCATATAAATATACCACCCCTAGACTAGCTGTGCCAGAGGAGGGTCAAGTAGATTGCTGGGGGTTTGCTGTGCTGTGTATAGGGCCCGAAACAAAACTAGCGGCTCTCTTAGTTTGGGGGTAACGCTACACGTGGGGGCATCGGTCCGGGATCCTGTATATGGCAAGCAAACACGCCAAAAGTACCGGCATGGACCCGCTAGAAGTGAAAGCGTGGTGCGAAGCAGCCAAGACAAACCCAGACGTGTCAGTGGTCATCAGTCTCCCAGGAGAAGAATGGTCGGTGAGCGCGGTAGAGTGACTCGCAGTGTCGCTATCCCCAAATCATACACCATGGGTGATGAACCTGAAATCAGACCCAGACACCTCGTTTCAGTATGCACTGATAGAGTGGATGGATGGAGTTCTGGGGAACTTTAAAGGGCGAATTGTGCAGACACTGGATAACAAAACTTATGGTCTGGCGCACGCAATAGCTGTGAAGACGGAGTCACCCTCGCCATCCCCAACGGGACGACCGCCAGGGATACCCCATGCATCAGAGAGGCAGAGAGGGATGACACCTCCGGTGACACCCATTACAGCCATAGGGCCAGAACTTTTGAATGCCTTGGGAGATCTGCTCACAAAGTGTCAGCAAACAAATACGGTACACATAGAGGCCAGCTATAGGAAGCTGAGAACATTTGCCTTGTCAGCAGTAGAGGCATGGGAGGTGCCTGAAGCGCAGAAGAAGCAGCGCGTGATGGAAAGTCTGAAAGGCGCGGCTGCGGAAGCTGTAAAGAGTCTCTGGTTTGGAAATGCTGCCTGCACGGCTTATAACTGCTTAGCCATGCTACAAGAAGAATTCGGTCAGTTAGAGAAAGTAACGGAACTGGTGCATCAGTTCGAACACACCTTTCAGCAACCAGGAGAAAAGCTGTTGGAGTATGTCAGAAGACTGAATAAGATGCTTTGTCAAATCGTGCTAAAGAAAGGGATAGAACCCCAAGCCATAGATGCGGCAAGGATGAATCAATCTTAAAAGGAGCATTACACTAGGATCCAGTCTGACTCCATCTGAATACCTCTGGAGGAGGTATGTCACTGAATTATCCTGATCTGGTAAAGATCATTAGAGATGAGGAGGCTCTACAGCAAGATCAGCAAGTGATCAAGACGCATGCCTCCCCTACGCCAGTAATGGTCAGATCAGCCATGACCCCTGAAAGAGACTCAGAAGTAGATACCCTGAAGTTGCAGATGTTGCAGGTGCTAGAGATGTTGACCTCTTTGATGGCAAAGGATCCAAGGGTTCGTAGAGAAAGGGGGACCGAAGAAGGAGTTGTTCCCGGATACCTCAGCACCTACTTCCCTACAAGATTGGGGGGATATGGTTTGCTTTAACTGCGGAGGAGTTGACCATATTGCAAAAGTGTGTTCTAGTCCTAAGAAAAAGAAGATAAATAATCGCAAGCCGGCGTAAAACTTCAGAGGGCCCCGGTGAAGGAGTCAACCGGGTGCCCATCATCTCCAGTGAGATCCATTGGATATAAACTGAATGAGAAGCCCAGAAGAACAGGGGGCAAAACCCCTCGGAAGAAAGACGGTGTTCTTCAGCAAGAATATACACCCAAAAAGAGAAATGATGTCCCTCAGCGGAAACGTACCCCCAAAAAGAGGGGGAAATCAATGCATACCGAGCCCAAGAGGGACTAAAGTCAAAGGCCAAACATAAGAAGGAAAGTTCCAAATGAAAGTGTAGGGATCAACAGAAAGACACCCCTTTGAAGTCTTATCCAGAAGAACTGATAGGTCCCTCCCCAGTAGTACCTATTCAAGTGGAGGGAGTCTACACAAGAGCCATCTTGGATACTGGGGCACAGGTGACCTTGCTATACCGGGACTTCTATGATAAATACCTGAGTCACCTGCCTATCCAGAAAATTGAAGACTTGGAGATATGGGGGATCGGAACACAGAGTTTCCCCTATGATGGTTACTTGCCCATAAAATTGACCTTTGACCCCTCAGTGGCAGGGAAGGCTGAAGTGTTCGATACCCTGGCAGTGGTATGCCCCCAACCGCCTGGAGCCAGCAAGAGCTCCCTAATAATAGGGACCAACACGGACTTGGTCCGGAGGCTTTTGGCCCCTCTAGCACGAGGAAAGAATCCCACAGTCACCAGAATCCACCCAATGTTGAAGACAGCCTATCAATGACTAGTCTTAGAACAGAAGGCCCCAGAAGAGGGGGTGGGGAAAGTCTCGAGGCTGGCGAAGAAAGGAATAGTATTACAGCCCGGTGAGGTAACCTGTCTCAGAGCCACTGTGAAGCTTACATGGGAGCAACCTGGCCCCTTTGTCATGTTGGAGCCAGACCCCCGGGAAGAATACTCAGGCTTGGAAGTGATTCCTGAAATGGTTCCGGTAAGAGCTTTGAAGAAGGCACACTGTAAGGTGCAGGTGAGCGTCAGGAATACCACGAAGGCCCCCATGGAGATCCCAGCAAGGATGTTGCTGGGCCAGGTGAACCCTGCTGCTCAAATTGTCTTATCAGGTGTGGAAAAGACGGAGGGAGAAAGGACTATCTGGGAGAAGCTCTGCATGGAGAACCCGAACTTGCCAAGGGCCTGGAAAGAGAGGGCAAAAGCCCAGTTGACCAAATGGAGGAAGATTTTCTCGAAAGATGAGTTCGATGTAGGGTGTGCGAAGAGTGCCACCCATCGAATCCGCCTCCAGGAGGACAAGCCTTTCAGGGAGAGAGTCAGGCGAGTTCCTTTAGCTGATCTTGAAGATTTGAGAGAACAGCTCGCCGAGCTCAAGTGAACCGGTGTTATCCGGGAATCTAGGAGCCCCTATGCCTCTCCGATAGTGGTGGTCAGGAAGAAGAATGGGTCGTTGAGGTTGTGTATAGACTACAGGACCCTCAACAGGAGAACGATACCTGATCAGTATACCACCCCGAGGATAGAAGATGCCCTACAGAGTTTGTCTGGAGCCAGGTGGTTTAGTGTCATGGACCTGAAGAGTGGATACTACCAGATTTCTATGCATCCAGAAGATAAGGAGAAGACCGCCTTCCTAACCCCTGTGGGGTTCTTTGAATTTGACCGGATGCCCCAAGGTCTGTCAGGAGCCCCTGCCACCTTTCAACGCCTCATGGAGAAAACCATAGGAGACATGAACCTCATCGAAGTTCTCGTGTACTTGGGCAACGTCATTGTCTTTGGGAAGACTCTAGAGGAACATGAGGAACGGCTGGAAAAAGTCTTGAAAAGGCTCAGCGAAGAGGGGCTAAAGCTTTCGCCAGAAAAATGCCAGTTCTACCAGTCGTCAGTTAACTATCTAGGACACATAGTGTCTGAAGAAGGGGTAGCCACAGACCCTGAGAAGCTGGAAGCAGTCACCTCCTGGCCCAGGCCCACCACTGTGACAGAACTCAGGTCCTATCTGGGATTCTGCTCCTACTATAGGAGGTTCGTGGAGGGGTTCGCACGGATTGCCACACCCCTAAATGAACTGTTGAAGACAGAGGGAGAAGAGGATGACTCGGGCCCCAGGAAGCCGGGGGAGTCAGTCAAAGACCAGTGGGATGGGAAGTGTGAAGAGGCCTTCCAGATGCTGAAGAAAAGCTTAACCACTGCCCCTGTTTTGGCCTATTCAGATCCAAAGAAACCCTATGAACTCCATGTAGATGCCAGTCATGACAGTCTGGGAGGAGTGCTCTACCAGGAGCATGGAGGGCAACTGCGGGCCATCGCATATGTGAGCAGAAGTTTGACCCCCTCTGAGAAGAACTACGCCACTCACAAGCTGGAGTTCCTGGCTCGCAAGTGGGCCGTAGTTGATAAACTTAAAGACTATTTGTATGGGGCAGAATTCATGGTGAAAACCGACAACAATCCCCTTACTTATCTTTTCACCACAGCAAAGCTGGATGCCACAGGCCATAGATGGCTGGCTGCACTATCTGGATTCAACTTCAGCCTGAAGTACAGACCTGGGGCTGGCAATCGAGATGTGGATGCCCTGTCCAGAAGGTCTCACGCTCCCACTAGCTGCACAGAGGACTGGACCCAAGTGGCACTGGATGGGGTGCGGGCCCTCTGCCAAGGGGCTGAACTCCAGGCCAAAGGGGGGTCCAGAGCAGAAGAGATAGGGGTCACAGCAGTGGGAGTCCCCAAGCAGTACTGTGGGGTAACTCAGTTAGAGGAAGATGACTTACCAAAGCTGTCCAAAAAGGAATTGCGATGTGACCAATTGGAAGATCCCCTGGGAAAGTTAGTTCTAGGGGCCCTGGAGAATCAGGATCCAGATAGACTCTTACATCACCCTTCAAAGGAGGCTCGCCTGTTGGGAAAGGAGTGGGACAGGTTGCAGGTGCATCAAGGGGTGGTCTTCCAAAGGGGCCCCTCTGATGACCTGGAAGATAAATGGCAACTGTTTCTGCCAGAGAAACACCGTGAGACTGTCTTGATCGCCTTGCACGACCACCAAGGGCATTTGGGAGCTGAAAGGACCTTTCAACTCGTTAGAAGTCAGTTCTATTGGCCCTGCATGAGGGCTGAAGTAGAGGAATACTGCCATTCATGCGCACGCTGCATTCAGAGGAAAACTCTACCCCATCAAGCTGCCCCAATGGGCCACCTGCAAAGTCAAGGCCCAATGGATTTGGTGTGAATTGATTTCCTCTGCCTTGAGCCCGACTTGAGTGGACTAGGAAATGTTCTGGTGATAGCCGACCATTTCACCCGGTATGCCCAGGCCTTCCCAACCAAAGACCAGAAGGCCTCCACAGTGGCCAAGGTGTTAATGGAAAAATACTTTGTGCACTATGGGCTACCCCAGCGTCTCCACTCGGATCAAGGGAGGGACGTTGAAAGTCGGCTGATCCGGAAGCTCTTGGATTCGTTAGGGATCAAGAAGACCCGAACCACCCCTTACCACCCACAAGGGGATGCCCAGCTGGAGAGGTTCAACCGAACCCTACTCAATATGCTGGGAACTCTAGAAAGTGACAAGAAGCAGCACTGCAGCAGGCACATTCCAGCAATTGTACATGCCTACAACTGTACAAGTGATGCTACAGGGTACTCTCCCTACCGACTCATGTTCGGGAGAGAAGCAAGACTACCCGTAGACCTGGCCTTTGGCACCTCCTTGGACCATTCCTCAGCAACTTATCACAAAGGATACGTGGATCGGCTGAGGCACAGCTTAAAGTTGGCCTATGAGCAGGCCCAAGCAGTTTCAGATCAAAGGGGAGCCCGCAACAAGAGAAACTTTGACCTGAAGGTCCGGATCCAGGACCTGCAACCCGGGGACAGAGTGCTGTTACAAAACTTGGGAGTCCCTGGGAAGCACAAGCTTGCAGACAGATGGAGACCCGAGCCATATGTTATTTGTAAAAAACTACCCGGCCTACCGGTCTACCAGCTGAAGCCAGAGGGCAAGGTGGGGCCTTTGAAGACGTGGCACAGGAACCACATGCTCCCACTTTCCGAATCGGTTCGGTTACCTCCTGTAAAGGATTCCTCTGAGTCAACGTCCATCCTGGATACTCCTAGGCCAAATACCCGGTCTCAGGCATCCCGGTCTGGAGAAACAAGTGTCTCGGAAACCTAGTGAGGATGAAAGAGAAGAGCTGGAATGGCTATGGCCTTCCCAGGGCCCAGTGACCTCTGCTATAGATCTTCCACCTTTGGAAGACACCATAGACAGCACACTGAATGCAGAAGCCACTGAATTCGTCCCGTCCAGCCCTCTGTCAGATTCATGGGAAGATGCCCTTGACTCACTTCCAGAGGAAGATCCAGGATGTTCCATGTATCCTCCTGCTCCTGAATTAGATGTTTCTGAAACAATGGAGGCTGCCATGTCTATTCCAGAGGAGGAACCTACAGTGTCCGAGCCTGAGATTCCAAGAGAACAGAGGGTGAGAAGGGCCATAAGGCCTCCGAGAAGATTGACTTACCCACAAATGGGGACGAGCTCAGAGGACACTGTGGCAACTGCCAGAAGGAGTGCAGAAAGCCCTAATCCCTCCACTGTTCATTTGGTGGAGGGCAACGCCAACTCACCCCCTGGCACAGTTAGGCAGGCAACTTATGACAGTGTGACCTGTGGGCAAGGAAGTTCACCCTCTCATTTCTGGTGGGAACTTCCTCTGCCGACATCATACGCAGCGTTGTCCAATATTGTGCGTAGTGTATGTTGACAATTATCTTTGGGGACCAAAGAGTTTGAGTGGGGAGAGTGTGTAGCGGGGTTGAGGCCCCATGGACTACGTTACCCAAAACCCCGCTGGGCACCCAGGATGCATTGGGTGGCCACAGAGACTGATGGGTGGGGTATAAAAGGGAAGGGCGAGGCGAGGCCCGGCCTCTTTGGACACCGCACGGCTGGCAAGAGGACTTCCTGTGCGGACCTGCTGCGAGTGCAAGGCCCAAAGCCTGGGTCTTGCGCATCTCCAGAGAGCCTTCCACCCTGCTGCGGAGCCTGTGCGGCTGAGAGATTCACCTGCTACGTGGACGATAGTGAGACCTGAGATCCGGCGGTGGCGGAGCCTCTGTGTGTGTGGGCACAGCGGTGGGAGTCCCGGACTAGGATCGAGTCTGGAGGGGTGAGAGAGCACTTGCTCACAACCATAACTGAGTTCTTCATTGGGCCTATTGACTGCCTTGGCCCATCGTGTTATACCTGTTCTTTCCTGTCAGGAGACTAGTTGCAGAACTGAGATACATAGCCTCCTGGGAGTTGCTTTCATTACTTTAAACCCCCATTGGATTACAAATACTTGTTCCCGTATGTGCACCACCGATCATCTTGCATGCGAAGATTCCTAATTAGAGACTGAGCTTTAATTGAGTCAGGTCTGACTGGGAGGTTGTAGCATTGTTTGGCGCCATATTGCTAACGGGGAGAATAACTATATGTTAGTGTGTGATAGAACTCTGTGCGCATTATAGTTGATTAGTATTATCAGTACTGCAGGGCTCTGCATGCATGTGTTAGATGTACCTTACTGTTATCTTTTATGCATAAGTAAAACTGTTGCAGTTAACCGTTCTGGTCTGGGTTTTCATTACCACAATTACCACTGTTTAAATGTATTAGAGGGAGTGCACAGAGACTGGTATAGAGCCATATAAATATACCATCCCTAGACTAGCTGTGCCAGAGGAGGGTCGAGTAGATTGCCGGGGGTTGGCTGTGATGTGTATAGGGCCCGAAACAAAACCAGCGGCTCTCTTAGTTTGGGGGTAACGCTACATACGGTACAAGTACACCGACAAGGCAGATATCAATGTCCTCTTATAAATACAGATATGTATCCATAAAGGGGATAACGAAGTCCGCAAGAGAGATATAATAGGTTTCTCACATTAAGCGGACTTCGCTTCTCTAATGTGCATAGTCATTGGAAAGCAAGCAGTCCAGCGCATTGCATTTGATATCTACAAACCAACAAACGCCCACACACACAGAGAACAGGTTTCAATCCCAGAAGAAGGTTTTCATACTGACCGTTTTTACCGCTGGTCTCGATTCAACCCAAGTACGCTCTGCTAGAGCGCTCCTCGATTAAACATCAGACACAGGGAGACAGATGACAATCTATAAAACGCACATCCTAGAATAAAATGTCCACATAAATCTTATATAATTAAATTTCCACAACAGTCCTTCCTTTTTGTCATATGCTCCCATGTGTCTCTCAAAACTTGATCTTCTTACACCTGGAAATGAATCAGTCCTTACAGTCCATAAAAAGGAAAACACGGCTTGACATGTAGACTCTGTTCTTCAGGAGACATGACTTATAAGGAGGACACGAAATGGTGAGCTGTAGTAATCGCCGATCGGTCTGGGATCCTCTGCATCTGACACGTTGGTTGGGCTTCGGGGTGTCTTATCTCATTGAGGAAAATGTGGTCATCTGCTCGGGCTCTGGTCACACGTCCAATCAGGCAACAGGAGCACCTCATCATGACATATAGAAGGAATAGAAACAAAAATGACATGAGTATATACACCCCTACTTCTTTCAACCACGATCCAATGGAAAATAAAAAATCCCCAAAGTTTCCCAAACCCTTAAAAGGATTCCAACCCTCACTAGCTATAGCTCTGGCTTTGCCTTGCAGGGATCTAGCCTTATCCATATGGGCCTGAACTTTGTCATTGGTATCCTCAATCCAGGTACAACAATCCTAACCTATGAATTCACAGAAACCCCCCTTGGATGCTAACAGATAATCAAGGGACATCTTTTCCTGTAAAAGAAAGGTCCTGATCTGCCATTGTCCCTGTGAGATTTCCCTTACAGCCTCTACAGTTTCATTGAATATCCCATCCACAATGGATGAGAAATTATTCAATCGTTTCATAAGTTCAATCCCCCAACCTGTCCAAGCAGGAAACCATGCCCAGGCCTGGTCAGAGTTGGTGAACAATTCACTTCTAGCTTTTCCTGATGTTCTTACCTTCTCTTGTGCCATCAGATCCTCTCGATCATCCGCGATGTAAGATGCTGGGACTAGTTTAACCAGGACGCATGAACCTCTTGCATTAGGGGGGATTACCTTATAAGCTGAGGTACCGCATAAGAAGTAGTAGGGGCCAGTCAGAGTCGCACAGCGGTAATCACTCTGACGGTTACGTGCATTGAGTAGTAACAGGATAGACTGGGGGATTGCTCCCTCGGTCTGAACGTCACACCCTTCCTTCCAACAGATGTAATCTGGTCTATTAGTGTTATTAAAGAAGACGGGGGTTTCGTTTGAATAGATTAACTGTTATACCTTCTTTACAGGTGGTGGACCCAACAAAGTTATCCCCTCTACCGAAACTAAAGTTGAAGCACACTTGTGGGCTACCTAGTTGTCCCGATACCCATACTGGTTTTGTGAGGGAGGGGCAAAAGCCAGAGCTAATGTTAAAACTATAACTAATTTTACCCTCTAGGAATGTATCGTTAAGTTCTATTGACAAGTGTCTGTTTGGAGTCTTTAGTTTCCTCATACCAATACGGACATCATATATTGCATGTACTGCTGCCATTGCCGGGGCATCAAGGCTTGGTGGAGGTTTGGAGCATACCCAGCAGTTGGTCCTGTTCGCCATTTTTGCCAGCTGGAGATGCATTTTAAACAATAAATTGGGATGCTTTTCATCATTACCCTTGCTAAAATACACTAAACTAAAACTATAAATAAAGAAGATACTCCTCATTCTTTGATGTAGTTAAGCAGCTTCTTGCAGTGGCTGGCGTGGATCCAGTTGTCCCGTTCTTCAAGCTTTAGTGAGGTCGGCGTGGTCAGCTGAGCTTGGAATTGTCCGAGGTATCTCGATTCTAGTCCCGTCCTCTGGTGTTTCTTTACAACGACCCAGTCACCTGGTTGGATAGAATGTAAACCGATTATTGAGTCAGGGCCTGGAAGGGACTCATGAACCCTGTGGTAGATTTTTTTTAGCTCACGTTGCAGTGACTGCACATACCCCGTCAGCTGAAAAATGTAGAGACGACAGCTGCTGGGGAAAGTACAACCCTGTTTTTGGTTGACATCCAAACAAAACCTCATATGGAGATAACCTGTGAGGTCATCTAGGTGCATTTCTGATGGAGTGGAGAGCTATGGGGAGACATTCAGGCCAAGGTTTCCCAGTATCAGCTATTATTTTGGAGATTTTGTTTTTAAGGGTTCCGTTTAACCTTTCAACCTTACCCCTACTTTGGGGGTGATAAGGAGTATGTAATCCCTGATTGATATGGAGGGCTTTACAGACTTCTGCAAATATTTGACCAGTGAAGTGGGAGCCTCGATCCAAATCGATCGTTTCAGGTAGGCCCCAGCGACATACTATTTCGGACAGGATCTTCTTGGCTGTGGTGGTGGCGTTTGCTTTCTGAACCGGCCATGCCTCCGGCCAACCTGAAAACATATCTACACCGACCAAGACGTGTTCGTACGGCCCACTCCTTGGCAACGTAATGTCTATCTGGATGCACTGAAATGGATATTCTGGTCGGGGGGAATGTCGTTTGGATACTGGTACCGTCCTACCTGGGCTGTGCAATGCTCAAACCAGGCAGGCTGCTGCAAAATTAGCAGCTGCAGTAGTAAATCCAGGGGCGATCCAAAGCTCATCCACCTGCGCACACATAACCATCTTTGACTGATGCCCTGGATAATGAGCCGAATGGGCCATCATTGGAAAAAGCGATCTTGGCAGACACCATTTATTACCAAGACCCCAGATGTCATCTGGACCTCTTGTGGCCCCTTGTGCTGTCCATATCCTCTTTTCATGTAATTCCGCTTGTGACTGTTGTCTCTTAAACTCTTCCAGAGACACATCAGAGGGGATGGCTAGCATCAGGGTTTCCCCAGGAGGGTGCAGAGCACCTTCTTTAGCAGCTCTATCTGCCAAGGCATTGCCATCGGCCTCCAAAGTCCTATCAGTCGTGTGGGCCTTAACTTTTAGAATGGCTATCTCACGCTGCAGTTTGAAAGCAACGAATAACCTGTTGATTAACTGCGAATGTTTCACGGGATTCCCCGAACTAGTCAGAAACCCTCTTGCTTTCCAGATAGGACCGAAATCATGAGCTATCCCAAAAGCATACCTAGAATCCGTGTTGATATTGATCCTTTGGCCCTCTTGGGTCTCAAAGGCTCTTGCCAGTGCCCACAGCTCGGCTTCTTGTGCAGACATGTTGGAACCCAATGAACCCTTTTCCACAATTTCACTGACTGTAGTCACTGCATAACCTGTGTGTGGCTTACCATCTGGGGTGTAATACCTGAAACCATCGACAAAAAGGTTTTTAGCGTTTGGGATGGGGGTCTCCTTCACCGGGTTGATGGTTGTTGACTCAAGTTCCATCAGAGAAACACAGTTGTGGTGATCATCAGCATGTTGTCCTTCTAAATTAACAAGTTAGGTAGAGAGGTTGGTTGTCAGGAAAGGTTCCATCCGCTGGTGATATTTATTATTTGTCTTGCAGTACTGTGGTCCACCAACAGGTGTCTCCTGGCAGTTTGGAACTGTCAGGAGAACCTTTCCCTGCTGGTGTTGTATTATCCTTTGGACGCAGTACTGGTTTCCACCAGCGGATGGATCCTGGCAGTGTGGAGCAAACTGCCCTTCCTCCGCTCAGCTGTGACCTGAAGCTAATCAGCCTTTCCATATATACCCGGCAAGTACAAGCACTCCCTGCCCTGGTATCTCTCTCCCTGACCTAGGACCTGTGATCCCTACCTTGAACCCTCATCCTGCACCCTGCTTGACCCGATCCGACCCGATCCCTACCTTGAGCTCATCCTGCATTTGTCTCCCCGGTTACCTAGATCCCTGCTCTGCAGCCAACCCATCCTTCCTCTCCCTGTTCCTGCTTATTTCCCATCCTTCCCATCTGTTTGATCCCCTTGTGTATGACCTCGGCCTGGCTTTCTACTACGATTCCGGTATCTCCCATATTTGTATATACATTGTTTATAGTCACTGTTTATTGTTTGATTTGCACTGTGTTCTATTGGAGGTGGTTGTATGTTGTTCATCCACTACAATAAATTGTTATACTTTCACCTACACCCGTTTGGTCTCCTCTATGCAGTCACACAGTCTGGTCTATTAGCCTTCTCTGACATTGGTATTGTTAGTCTGGAAAGTTTGAGTATCGTTTTTAACACCATTATCTCCCCCCTTCTCTTCCTCCTCACAAGGAAGAAGATAGGCTGGGTTTAAAATGGTGCATCGTCTTAAAGTCAGGTTAGTAGGGGTTAGGAGAGCCACTTCGTACTTAGTCAATCTGGCAGCAGAGAGGTGTTTTGTCTGAAATTGATTTAGGATTTCCTGCACTGAATGGGGAGTATAGAGGGTCAGTGGGGACTCCAAGACTGTCACCTACCTTCTGTAACAATACAGCGCAGGCGGCTATGGCTCGTACACAACCTGGTGAACCTTGAATGACTGGATCTAGGGCAGTTGATAGATACATGATGGGTCGGTACCTGGACCCATGTAGTTGGGTCAGTACTCCAGTGGCGTGGCCTTTGCTTTCATAGCAGAAAAGGTAGAAGGGGAGGTCGTAGTTGGGTAGACCGAAAGCAGGTGCTTTGGAGAGTTCTTGGATCAAGTCCTTTAGGGTTGATCAGTTATCATCAGTCAGTGGAAAGGGAGTTTGGGATAGAATTTCGTAAAGGGGTCCTAAAGTAGAAGAGATGTTAGGGACCCAGTCTCTACAGTAGTTGATAAGACCGAGAATGGCTCTCGTTTGTCGTGTGTTTCGGGGTTTCGGGAAGTCTTTCATTGTCTGAATTCTCTGGGTTGTCAGGTGTCGAGTACCCTGAGATATACAATGTCCTAAAAAGGTGACCTTCTCCCTACAAAACTGTAATTTCTCCTTGCTAGCTTTATTCCACGTGGACGCCAGATGGTTAAGCAATGAGACAGTATGCTGATAACAGACATCCCTTGCAGGGCAACAAAGCAGCAAGTCATCAACATACTGGAGCAGCACCACCTCTGGATTCGTTGGGGTCCATTGATCCAACACTATTTTAAGTTTGCAACTGTACTCCGAGGGACTAGTCACAGACCCCTGAACGAGACGTGTCCAAGTCAGTTGTCGACCCTGGAATGAAAAAGCAAAAAGGTACTGGCACTGGGGGTCCAGTGGTACCGAAAAAAATGCATTAGTCAGATCAATAACACTGAAGAAAATTGCGTTAGGTGGTATAGAGGCCAACAAGGTGTGTGGGTTGGGTACCAAAGGGGCATCGCTGATAATGATTTTATTGATAGCCCTTAAATCATGTACTAAACGGAAAGTTGTTTCCTGACCCTTGACAGACTTTTTAGCCACTGGAAACAAAGGGGTGTTACAGGGGGATTTGGTTGGCGTAAGAACTTTTATCAGCAGGTACCGGTCTATTTGGATTTTAAGGCTATCCATCTGAGCCACACTCAAAGGGTATTGTGGTAATTGGGGCAAAATGCTCCCTGGTCTGATGTTTACTGTGGTTGGCGGGACCTGCAGAAGACCCACATCATACTTGTCAAACGCCCAAAGTTTGGGATCCACTTCTGCTAGCACATCCAAACCCAGAAAACAACCAGGTTCTATCATATAAGGTAGAGCCACCATTGCACATAGGCGCTCATCCGACAATGCACTGCTAACCACAACACCTGTTGGAGTGTACTCAATGACCGCTTGTATTTCAGATAAAATATCAGCTCCCAATAGGTTGATGGGAACATCATCCGATACCAGTACCAACTTAATGGCTTCTGTGTGTTGGCCCAACCTACAATGGAGTGGTTTGGTGGTATGTAAAGACACTGTCTGACCTGTGAGACCCACAGTGGGTATAGTCTCCCCAGAAAAGGGAACCTTGCCTCTGAGATCTTTGGAGATCTTTGGACCGGTGTCAATGAGGCAAGGGAGGGGATATTTTAATTCCTCGATAAACAGGTTGATATGTCCTGACACCGCTTTGCCAATGTCCTATGAAGAATCATAGTCGTGGCTGGCCATCCCTACAACTGAAGTTGCCGGATCGCGTGAGCCTGGTACCGGATCGTCTGGGATGAACTGCCACTTACCCTTGGGTCTGTTTGGACAGTCACACCTTAGATGTCCTTCCTTTCCACAGATGTAACAAGTTCGGGCTTTCCAGCGTTGTGTCTTTTTCCCACCATCCTGGCCCGTTTGTCCTGCAGAAGGGGCTTGAGACACAAGGATTTTGGATGCTTTGTCCTGTTTCTTCCTATCCATCTCTCTCTCTATAGCAGAGAGTGTGGATAGAATGGCAGGTATTGTCATTTCATTAAATTCGGGTCTGGCTAATAATAACCGGTCTCGAATTTTCATATGGATGCCTTCTAAAAATTTGGCTCTTAGCAAAAGGTGAATGGCGGATAACTTACCTCCGTCGGTTGGCACATCCGGACCAACCTCCAGATCTGCATCCAATGCAGCTTGTTTCAGGCGACGCCAGAAACAAGCACATTCCCCGCCTGGGTTTTGACTGAGTTTCATCACATCTGTGGTAGAAGATGCACCATACAACTCTGGAAGTTTGGCTAGCAGGGCCACACAGAATTGCTTGCCTCCAGAAGTGGCTTGTTCGTGGGTGACAATGCCGCAACGGGAGATTATAACCCCTGCCAGTTCTTCTCCTACTTTTGCCCTCAGAACCTGGGCACAATCTGTTCCGCTCATGCCATAACTAAATTGATTTTGCTAAAACATTCTCGCGAACCCTCGTGGATTTGTTCTATAGTCAGGCAGTTCAGCCAGTATGGTCCTGATTTCTGAGGAAGCAAAAGGGACATGCCATACCACCCTTTCCCCCAAAGTCCTTTCACCGTTGGTATTTGGAACACCCCCGTATTGTTGCACCCGGACTGGGTAAGTACCAGGTTAAGTGACATAAGTGGGGCTAGGTGTGTACTTTGGAGGTTGTGGCTTCATTGGTTGGCTAATGTGTGCTATCTTTCCCACAACGTTCCCTGTCTGGAAGCCAACCAATGAAGGGTAGATGGCAGGTATGACTGAGTCAAAAGCTCTCAGCGCAGTTATGCAATCCCCACGGTTCCTTAGTCTGGTCTCAATTCCCTTAGACTCACATAGCATCTGTAGATCACCAGTTGAAAATGATTCATAATCAGCCGCAATCGGTGGAGAAAACGCCCCAGATGTGGGAAAAGGCGACTGATAGAGAGGGTTAGCTTGAAATTTAGCGTCAGAGGTGACACAGTTAGGTGGAGACGTGGTAGAGAGAGAGATGTTAGTTGGAGAGTGCAGAGTAGGGTTGGTTAGACTGGTGATGGCAGAAGCATCAGAGGAAACTACAACAGATCCAGTGTTGGTGGACCCAGCCTGCCTCAGCAGAGTTAGCCCAGAAAGAGCCTCTTCCGCTTCCAGCATTGGATCACCAGTCACTGCTATCCCCTCAGGCCTGGTGTACATAATGCGGTTCTTCCGGACTGAAACCGCCTTCTGTATACGCTGCCGGCTTACCATAATAGACTTCTGAAGCCACAGCTCAGCTACATCTAAGGTCTTTGCTGCCCAGAGCCTGGGTTTAAACTCAGTTATGAATTTCTCCCACCTCCAGGCATCAAATGTCCCCTCTAGAGGAATAGCCCAAGTAGTATCCTTGGACCAACTATGCCATTCCTTTAGAGATTTCATGACCTTTGCCCCAAAGCTAGATTTCATGTACTGTGCAGTCGTCTGACTCTGGGAAGCCTCACATTCCTTCCCTTGCATGGACTTCAAATTGCCCATGGCGATTTGAATCGGCGTATAGTCTTATTCCTGCGTCCAGGAAAAACCCCAGCACCTATTTAGGAGAGCACCACCAGGTGCCTTCTTCTACGGTGGATTGAGGGACTGCGACCACTATATCTGGTCCAGTCCCCCAACTAGAAAACCTAACCGAGGTGTAATTAACTCTATGGCTTTTGGCACAGAACTACAGAGTACTACACTTTTACACCGCAATACTCGTAATAACTATGCAAAATGATTAGTCAACAACCACAGACCACCCCCCGAATTATGTCTCTACCCCTTACAGTGTATGCATACATACCTCTGTACGACTGTACACTGCGTTGTCAGACTAAACTGCACAGCACACGTCCATTTGTTTTCGCTACAGAGCAATGTGGCTTCTCTAAATAATCATAAAAATAAAATAAAAAAATAAAATGGGGATAGCCTTCTGGTGCCTATTTCAGCAGTTGTACGATGTCTCAGTAGTTACACGATCAAACTAATAAACTAACAGCCTGGGCGTGAACAATAAATTGACTACTCGCTGCGCAAAAGTAACTCAATTAACAATAAAGTGAATATAAAGCGAGTTTTAAAACCAAAGCTTTTCTTTCCTACCGCAAGCTATACAATAAAAGATGCAGCTCTAAAACCAAAAACAAATGGGGGAGGGACATGAATTGCCTTCTGAGAAACTCAAAGAAAATGCCCAAACAATTAACAATGAAAATAAAATATATATAAAAAATTTAAAACACACACACCCCGTTAAGAGTACAAAAACTCAGTTAAAGTTAGTTTTACTATCTATTGAAATTCAGTGTAAAGCAGAGTTTTCACTTTAAACCGAAATTAAAACCAAAAGAAAACGCAATAGTTTTACAAAAAAGTATGCAAAAATAACTAAACCTGAAGATTGGATTCATACAAAGAAAAACAAAAATGGTGACTCAGACCACATGGCTGAACACACACAAAGGAAGACAAAATGGTGTCTTCAAAACAAGATTGTGCCCTCAGGTCACATGGCTGAACACACACAAAGGAAGATAAAATGGTGTCTTCAAAACAAGATCGTGCCCTCAGGCCACATGGCTGAACACACAGAAAGGAAGACACAATGGTGTCTTCAAAACAAGGTGGTGCCCTCAGGCCACATGGCTGAACACACACAAAGGAAGACAAAATGGTGTCTTCAAAACAACAAGACCAAACCGTGCCTCTTACAAACAAAAATCACTGTTTTAACACAAAACAGACTGTGCTACTTAACTCATACTAAACGTTAGACGAACTATAATAGCTATACACTTTACAAAGTTATTTCACACGGTGACCAGCACTATGAAATAACTCAGCCACACAATTTTATGTCATTCAATCTCTGCCGCACATTTAAAACATCAACTAGCACACTCCATGCATACCGTCACGTTGTACTACAGGAAATGGTTTTACATTTAACATAAACCCCATGCAAAGACCCTCTAGGCTGTATTGACTATGGGGTCTACAGAGGCAGTAATATAGACTTCTATCCCGAGCCAATACAACTATCCCTCCCAGTACAAATATAAATCCCCGTCCTTGTACACAAAGAGTGAAACCGCAAAAAGTTGTTCTTTTCCTAAGCGGAGTTACCTGCAACAGCGAGCAGAGAAACCAGATGCCGGTTCTAGAACAACAAAAATTTCAAAAATTTAAATGGAGTCTGTCTTACAAAACTTTGCCGGCCTTTTCCTGTTCCAGAACCGGGGACCCGAAAATGTTGTGGAAAAATTCCCTTGGGCTTTGTACGCAAATCCAAACCGCACCTAAATGTGGACTTCCAGCGTCTAATTGCACACAAAGCACAAAACAATTCCTTCATGCTTAAAAGCATGTTTGTATGAAGCTCTTTGGTACAAGGAATATGGAGTACTTCAATGGCACCAGGTAGAATCAGAAACAATGCTGCTTCAAGCTGGAGTATCAAGCGTCTGGCCTGAGCACAGACACTCGGGTTCTTTTATTCATTGGAAACAAAAGGATAACAAAACAGGAAGTGATGGCCCCCAATAGCCAATCGCTTCCCTTAAAACAAAATGACATCACAGGAAATGACAAACAGTAAAGGGGAGGGCACTCACAGGAGGGAAAGGGGAGGAAGTGCACACACCCCATCTTAATCAGCATGGAGCCCACTCAATACTGTTCAAAGTAAACAGTATCTAGTAAGATCATTCTACTTGTTCTTATAGTTTTGAGACAATCTGAGGGGACATTGCTACTGCTGTTGTCAATATACGGTACAAGTACACCGACAAGGCAGATATCAATGTCCTCTTATAAATACAGATATGTATCCATAAAGGGGATAACGAAGTCCGCAAGAGAGATATAATAGGTTTCTCTCATTATGCGGACTTCGCTTCTCTAATGTGCATAGTCATTGGAAAGCAAGCAGTCCAGCGCATTGCGCTTGATATCTACAAACCAACAAACGCCCACACACACAGAGAACAGGTTTCAATCCCATAAGAAGGTTTTCATACTGACCGTTTTTACCGCTGGTCTCGATTCAACCCAAGTGCGCTCTGCTAGAGCGCTCCTCGATTAAACATCAGACACAGGGAGACAGATGACAATCTATAAAACGCACATCCTAGAATAAAATGTCCACATAAATCTTATATAATACAATTTCTACAACAGCTGAACGAAAAAAAGAGATTGATCGGTGGGTATGCCCACCATTAGAATACCTCCCTTCATCCACCCACTTCTAATGATGGGCATACATGCACCATTTATATATGCCGAAGCATGGGGGCATCCTCCCGCAAAAAAGTTATGCCGCGTGCACACGGTCGGACTTTTCCACGGGCAAGCCTCCGTCGGAATTTCGACCGTATGTACGCGGCATAAAAGGTTATGCCGCGTACACACGGTCAGACTTTTCCACGGGCAAGCCTCCGTCGGAATTTCAACCGTATGTACACGGCATTAGGAGCAAAATTGCACCTCCGCCCTTGCTGCTCCCATGCTTCGGCATATATGCTCTTTTTTTTAACTGTGGTGGTGAAATCACCTCCTACAGCGTTGGAGTCACGGCTTTATGAATCGTGGGAGCAAATGCTGTTGCTGTCAAGATAAATAAATCCGCGCTGCAACTGAATGGCGTACCTGCTAAGCAAATGATGGTTACCATTAAAACAAAGTAACATTACAGTATAACAGTAAGACCTTACCATGCCATACCTGCAAAGCAAATACCAAAAAAAAAACTAGTAAAAAATAAAAAAAAATGTTAACGCAACCTGTGCCAAATATATATATATGCCGAAGCATGGGGGCATCCTCCCGCAAAAAAGTTATGCCGCGTACACACGGTCGGACTTTTCAACGGGCAAGCCTCCGTCGGAATTTCGACCGTATGTACGCGGCATAAAAGATTAATGCTGCGTACACACGGTCAGACTTTTCCACGGGCAAGCCTCCGTCGGAAATTTCGACCGTATGCACGCGGCATTAGGAGCAAAATCGCTCCTCCGCCCCTGCTGCCCCCATGCTTCGGCATATATGCTCTTTTTTTTACTGTGGTGGTGAAATCACCTCCTACAGCGTTGGAGTCACAGCTTTATGTATCGTGGGAGCAAACGCTGTTGCTGTCAAGATAAATAAATCCGCGCTGCAACTGAATGGCGTACCTGCTAAGCAAATGATGGTTACCATAAAACAAAGTAACATTACAGTATAACAGTAAGACCTTACCATACCATACCTGCAAAGCAAATACCAAAAAAAAAACTCGTAAAAAAGAAAAAAAAAATTTAACGCAACCTGTGCCTAAAATATATATATGCCGAAGCATGGGGGCATCCTCCCGCAAAAAAGTTATGCCGCGTACACACGGTCGGACTTTTCCACGGGCAAGCCTCCATCGGAATTTCGACCGTATGTACGCGGCATAAAAGGTTATGCCGCGTACACACGGTCAGACTTTTCCACGGGCAAGCCTCCGTCGGAAATTTCGACCGTATGCACGCGGCATTAGGAGAAAAATCGCTCCTCCGCCCCTGCTGCCCCCATGCTTCGGCATATATGCTCTTTTTTTTTTACTGTGGTGGTGAAATCACCTCCTACAGCGTTGGAGTCACAGATTTATGTATCGTGGGAGCAAACGCTGTTGCTGTCAAGATAAATAAATCCGCGTTGCAACTGAATGGCGTACCTGCTAAGCAAATGATGGTTACCATTAAAACAAACATTACAGTATAACAGTAAGACCTTACCATACCATACCTGCAAAGCAAATACCAAAAAAAAACCTAGTAAAAAATAAAACATTTTTTTAACGCAACCTGGCCTAAAATACATATATGCCGAAGCATGGGGGCATCCTCCCGCAAAAAAGTTATGCCACGTACACACGGTCGGACTTTTCCAAGGGCGCACCTGAAAACAAAAAGTTACATACCTGAAAAGCAAGCATGATAAAACATTGCGGAATAGAATACAGTAAAAAAGATTATGGAAAACTACTACAATCCCCTCCATTTCAGGCACTGTCGCTGATCTCAATATCCAGTGTGAAATGGAACGAATTGTAGCTAGGAAAAACCTGCACTTAGAGAAATTTATGGTTATGTGGTCGACATGGTTACACCACCCAAAATGCACTGTTCAAGTATAACTATACTGAAATGTTAATTACTCACCTTGCTCCCTATCTCAGGCTCGCTGGTGCCCTCTTTGTCATCCTTCCTTCTACCCCTACCCCTTACCCCCTCCTTCCCACCCTTTCTCCATCTAGGACCTCTTTTCAATCGGCTATCCAGGTTTTCTCACCCTCGTTAGCATTTCATTGTTTGCTGTAATAAGATAATGCTTATCAAAGAGCTTGTCTCTAGTTGGAACATCTGTTTCTGTTCGTATTGATGTTATGGCTATAACATGCATGTATCTTTGAAACTCTAATGAAGAACAAATTATTGATAAATAAAAATAAAAAAAAAGAATACAGTAAAAAAGAGCAGAACAATAGAGAGAAAATAGAGAGAGAGAGAGAGAGAGAACAATAAAAAGACAACAATTTTTTTTTTGTGTTTTTTTTTTGTGTTTTTTTTTTACACAGCTGTAACGGTTCGGGTCTCTCAAAATGCGATGGCATCTTGGAAGACCCTGTGTAAGTGTGTCCTAGTCTGTGAAATGCTGTACCCTACGCTAAAACTTCACCTTTGTGTGTTAGCGTTCAAAACATTTACCAATGCACAGACCAGGATTGTCAGGACAGAGTGGACAAAAATAACGTGTGTCATGCCTAAATCCGCGCTTGCTACAGACACAACATCTTTTTTGGGGGGTTCGTTGGGTAGGGGTACTCTCGAGGACATAAGGAAAATGCCTCTCATGCAGCCGGCTTACTGCTTACTGCATTTGGTAGGGGATGGTGAGGTGCAGAACCGCCTGGATACAGGAGTTCTGTGACTATCTCATCCTGGAATTTTAGGAGAGATAAAGTCCCGCCTGAAGCTCTGTATAGCACCTGAGCGTTCAGCAAAGCCAATTGGAATAAGGATAGAGACATTTTTTTGTACCAGCATCTCGCCTTACGGGCAATATGATACGGCACCAACTTCTGGTCGTTGAGGTCCACCCCTCCCATATTTTGGTTATATTCGTGGACACAGAGTGGTTTCTCCACAACACCAGTCGCCGTACGAATTTGGACTGTCGTGTCTGCATGAAGGGAGGTAAGAAGGAAAACATTCTTATTATCACTCCACTTCACAGGGAGCAAATTATTACACTTCAAGCAGGCTCTCTCCCCCAGCCTAAGACGGGAATCTACAAGCCCCTGGGGAAAGCCCCGGCGATTAGGTCGCACGGTGCCACATGCTCCAATCTGATAAACAAACAAGTGACTAAACAGTGGCACGCTCGTGTAATAATTGTCCACATACAAGTGGTACCCCTTTCCGAATAAGGGTGACACCAAGTTCCACACTATCTTGCCAGCGCTCCCTATGTAATCTGGGCAGTTCTCCGGCTCTAGCTGACTATCTTTTCCCTCATAAACCGTAAAGCTCCATACATAGCCTGTTGCCCTGTCACAGAACTTATAGAGCTTGACCCCGTATCTGGCACGCTTGCTGGGAAGGTACTGCTTGAAAGACAAGCGGCCAGAAAATGTAATCAGGGACTCATCAATGTAGACAACTTGATCGGGAATAAACAAGGCTGCAAAACGTTCGTTGAAGTGGTTTATGTGGGGCCGAATTTTGTAGAGCCGGTCGTATTCAGGGTCTCCACGTGGACGACAAAGTTCATTGTCGTTGAAGTGCATGAACCGCAAGATCTGCTCGTATCGTTTCCTGGGCATGGAGGCAGAGAACACGTGCATGTGGTCATTTGGGTGCGTGGACCAATAAGCACGCATTGACGAAAATTTATGTGTGCCCATGTTGAGGGAAAGGCCCAGAAAGGTCTTAAATTCGGAAACCGTAATTGGTTTCCAATCTCTGGCAATGGAAGGCAACTGGGGATTAGCGGCGATGAATTGACCAGCATATAAATTACTCTGGTCCACAATAGATCTATAGTGATCTTCCGTGAAAAACAGTAAATATAAATAAAGTGGCATAAAATCAGCTGTTTCCACCTGAATACCGGGTTGGCCAGTGAATGGGGGAAGTACGGGTTCTGCAGAAGTGGTGGGGACCCAATCAGGATAGGCGAATTCTGCAGGAAGGGTACTATAGGCACGACGGGCCTGCCTTTGTCTTCTTCTTGGTGGCAGCGGTACACTACTTGTGCTTGCCACCTCGCCAGCTTAAACTGCACTTATGGGACTCGCCACGTCACCTGATACTGCAGTGCTGGATGTACGCCCAGGCTGTACTAGGCCGCTGGTGCTTGCCAGTTCCCCAGAAGGAATAGCGGCGCTAGTACTACTCTGCTCCATGATACGAGAGCCCTGCGGTTCTTGCTCCTCAACAACCTCAGAAGATCGGGATCGGTGCGCCTGACCTTAGCAGGGACCTCACCTTCGTCGTCAGAGCTATCTGACATGGAGCCGCTGTCTTCTACGGGAAGGTATTCTGAGCCTGAATCTGACAGATACGTGACCTCCTCTTCACTATCTGTCATGCTCAGGATCTCGTAGGCCTCTTTACTAGTGTACCTTCGATTTGCCATTTTGGGCTCTAAATTTAGGGGTACACTAGTAAGATTCACAGGTAAAAAAGCACCCGACTGTCGTCAGCACATATATCAAACGCTACAAAAAAAACTGTTAGCGATCGCAGGGATCAGGCCTGACTCTGCGAACGCTGCAGTTATGTGTGTTGTGTTTGGTAAGTGACAGTGATCGATCGATACTGCACTTGGGTGGGCTGGGCTGGGCTGGGCGGAGGGGCTAAACGCAGGTGCTAGCAGGTATCTGGGCTGTTGTGATTAAAGCCTTTTTGACCACCTTGATTATTTTAAGGGGTTTATCGCATCAGGTGAGGAAACACCTGATTGGGCACATGGGTGACACTCTTTGGTGGCAGTCAATGGTGGAAGATCTCTGATACTGTGGAAGATTTACCTTTACTTGTGGCACATGAACTGTGGTGGTGTTTTTTCTGGACGCTTACAATATTATTTATGGGACACGTTTTTTTTTTGTTTTGTTTTGGCTTTTTACTTTCAACCTAGTTGGATGATGTATGGAATTGTTTTAACGATTTTTACTTTTCTCTGCACATGATTTATGATAATTGAGTAAATTTATGAGCTTTGTTGTTTATATGCACATTTGAGTCCACATTTAATAATTTTATTAAGGAGCGCTTCACTGTTAGTAGGTATACATTTATTGATATTAGTGTGGTGATTGCACTGTGGAGTGATAACTGCTCTTTACAGTTTTTACTATTTCTTTTTTAATGGTAGTTTATTTTTCATAAATAATAGCGTGAGTTTTTTTTCCAAATTTTTCCTGCTTTATTGTTTTTTTTTTGCCTTCATCTGGATCGACTATGGGTATGGTCCTATTTGCAGCCCCAGAGCACCCAAAAGGGGGATAGTATGCAGCTGGTCTAAACTACGTGGCATGTTCACCAATGCCAGGAGTCTGGCGGAGAAGATGGGAGAACTAGAACTACTGTTGTACGAGGAGGATTTAGATTTTTTAGCTCTCATGATTGGCTGGCAACCATTTAAGGGTATTCCCTACATCACAGGGATAGAGAGGGTAAAAAAGGGGGAGGGGTATGCCTGTATATCAAAAATGATGTACAAGGGAATCTGAGAGATGACATCACTAAGGGAGCAAGGGAGGAGGTGGAATCCTTATGGGTAGAACTACAAAGAAAGGAAACTAAGGGGAAAGTAATACTGGGAGTATGCTATAGGCCCCCTAACCAGAGGGAGAAGGTGGAGGCGGACCTCCTATCACAATTTGGATTAGCGGCAAGAATGGGAAATGTCAATATAATGGGGTTTTTTATATATCCAGACATATACTGGGTGGAAGGAACCGCGCATTCATCTAAGGCTCACCAGTTCCGAAATGTCTTGCAGGACAATTTCATGGGTCAGATGGTAAATGCACCAACTAGAAACAAAGCATTACTGACCTACTGATTACCAACAATACAGACCTGATCACGGATGTGGAAATACAGGTCAATTCGTTTAAGTTAAAATCATACAAATAGGAAACATAAGGGGAATACAAAGACACTGAATTTCAATAGAGCCAAACTTCCTTAAACTACAATCCTTGCTAGAAGATAACTGGGATAAAATCTTAGGAACAAAGAACACGGAGGAAAAATGGGTATGCTTTAAGGGCATATTAAATAAGGGCATTAGCCAGTGCATCCCAATGGGAAATACATTTAAAAGAGCTAATAAAAGTCCTGGGTGTCTTAACTCCAACATAAAATTGCATATAAAAGCAACGGAACATACGTGCCATTGCTTCAGTTTGCTCTAGTGCGCATGTGCCGATGACATCGGCACATGCAGGGAACAGGGGATATCTCCTAAACTGTGCAGGTTTAGGAGATATCCTGGGTAGCTACAGGTAAGCCTTATAGGCTTACCTGTAGCATAAAGTGGTTGTAAAAAGTTTACAACCACTTTAAGGAACTCAGTCACGTAACTGACTGGAATGGTACCAGCTGATTTGAGAAAAGCCAATGTGGCACCAATATTTAAAAAAGGGCCAAGATATATTCCCTGGGAATTACAGACCAGTTAGCCTAACATCAATTGTATGCAAGCTCTTGAGGGGATGATAAGGGATCATATACAAGATTTTAGTAATGACAACGGTATCATTAGCAGTAATCAGCATGGATTCATGAAGAATCGTTCTTGCCTTGCTAAACCAATCTATTAACCTTCTATGAGGAGGTGAGCTGCCATCTAGATAAAGGAAGGCCCGTAGACGTGGTGTATCTGAATTTTGCAAAAGCATTTGATCCAGTTCCCCATAAACGTTTACTGTACAAAGTAAGGTCTGTTGGCATGGACCATTGGGTGAGTACATGGATTGAAAAATGGCGACAGGGGCGAGTTCAGAGGGTAGTGATAAATGGGGAGTACTCGGAATGGTTAGGGGTGGAAAGTGGGGTCAACCAGGGTTCTGTCCTGGGACCAATCCTATTTAATTTATTCATAAACGACCTGGAGGATGGGATAAACAGCTCAATCTCTTTATTTGCAGATGATACTAAGCTAAGCAGGGCAATAACTTCTCCGCAGGACTTGGAAACCTTGCAAGAAGATCTACACAAATTAATGGGGTGGGCAACTACATGGTAAATTAGGTTTATTGTAGAAAAATGCAAAATAATGCATTTGGGCAGCAAAAATATGAATGCAAACTAGGGGGATAACCTCTGGTGGAATCTAGGATGGAAAAAGACCTGGGGTCCCAGTTGATGACAGGCTCAGAAATGGCATGCAATGCCAAGCTGCTGCAAGCAAAGCAAACAGAATATTGGCATGCATTAAAAAGGGGATTAACTCCAGAGATAAAACAATAATTCTTCCACTCTACAAGACTCTGGTCCGACTGCACCTGGAGTATGCTGTCCAGTTCTGGGCACCAGTCATCAGGAAGGATGTGCTGGAACTGGAGAGAGTCCAGAGAAGGGCAGAAAAACGAATAAAGGGACTGGAGGACCTTAGTTATGAGGAAAGGTTATGAGCACTGAACTTGTTCTCTCTGGAGAGGAGATGCTTGAGAGGGGATATGATTTCAATGTACAAATACCACACAATAGGAAAAAAAAAATCTGCGAAAGGGAATTTAATAAGACAAGAAGAAACAAGGTTTAACCTTAAACTGCATAGAGGGTTCTTTACTTTAAGAGTGGTTAGGATGTGGAATTCTCTTCCACAGTAAGTGGTTTCAGCGGGGAGCATCGATAATTTAAAAAAACTATTAGATAAGCACCTGAATCACCACAACATACAGGGATATACAATGTAATACTGACATAAAATCACACACATAGGTTGGACTTGATGGACTTGTGTCTTTTTTCAACCTCGCCTACTATGTAACTATGTACTATGTAACTATAGGATTGTGTATATGGGATTGTATAAAAAATGTTTTCCCTTTTGTTGGTTGAACTACTGTAGATCGAATTGTTTCTTTTTTCGAATGGGCTAACTATGTAACTACGAACAGAGCTTGCGTCCAATCAGATGCAAGCACTGTTCAGCTGGCAGCTGACATTCCCCTAGTCACACTATGTCTTTATATTTTCTAATGACATGTTGGTGTTATATCTTTCACTTAAATGTTATAAAATACAGCGTAAATACAGCTGGATAAAACAAAAACTGTGTCTGTATTCATTTCAGGCTGCAAAGCAACAAAATGTGATTATTTTTAAGGGGGGGGGGGGTGATTATTTTCTATACTCACTGTATCTCATCTAAATGTACTCTCTCTACTTTGTGGAGTCCAGTTAAATACCTTACACCCCACCACGGCAAGTGGGATAAGTATAGAAATACAACTGACAATTAGTTAGGAAATTCCCGATCTAGACATTTATTCCTTTGAGAAGTAGCAATCTTTTGTACCGCATGTCCCACAGTCTTTGCCACCACACTAGTCTATTTGCTTCATTCACAGTTGGTTAAATTCTTTAAAAAAAAATAAAAAATTGTGAATGACATCAGCAAAAAGGCATCTGTTAGTGTAAGTCTACTTTACTCCAGTTTGTCTTGTGTGTGGACTGTATTTCCCATACACTTCTACTGCCTCTTTTACCTAAATACTGAAGCAATTATTAAATTCTTGTCGTTTTAAATTTCTGTATTAATATTCCAATTCATCTCTTTAGTTCACATGTCTTCCCCTGTGTATTCCTCAGGTTTTATGCTACACAGATTTAACTTTTAGCGTTCAAGTTCTTTGCTTTTGCTGGTCCGGTGACTCCTGTCTGCATCTATATTCCTGTTTTGTCTCAATTCTATCTCTCTGCTTTCTTTCCTTTTGTTTTCAGTGTATTTTTTTTTCTTTCTTTTCCCAGTCAATTAGCTGGGTGTATAGTTTTTTGTTCTTTTCCTTTTTTCCAGTCAACTCCCACTTTCTCTGTCTGTTTCTCCTCCCCTGCCTGCCTCTCTCACTCCCTCACTCCCCCTCCTCCATCTTCCTGTTTTCTCACTCCCTGTTTCTTTCCAAGCTGCTCTCAAGACATTACTCTCATCCGGAAAACTTTCTTCCTAAAGCTTTCAGAGCGTCCAACTACAGTGACTGCCATCCGTTTCTGCTTTCCCCTTCTAACTTCTTCCCTTTCTGATGTCTTGAGCTTCTAGCATCTCCTTTTATCCTGTCGGTATTTGTTTTTAACACATACGATTCTAGTTTGTTCTTTTTATTTGATTCCCTTTCAGTGCGTCTTAACCTCAGCCGATACATCCTTTCAACATGGAAAGCCAGACATGAACTCAAGAACAGACACACATGCATGCAACAGTGGAGGGCAGATGGATACAGATTTATAGGTAAAACATTTACCAAAATATCTTCACTGAACATTTTCCATTCAGCAGTCAGAAAAAGTGTACACAATCTTATATTGTGATATGGTATGCTTTATTATACATTTATAAGTTGACACACAATGTGTAGCTGCTTGTAGTAGAAGAAAACAGTTTATAAAATCTTGGTAATTACTGTGGAAATTTTCTTACATAGCATCCCAAGATAATTCTGTACACATGCAATGACAACTAGTGATTTCAGACCACAAGCTATAAAAAAAAAAAAAAAGCATACCTATATACATATTCTCACATACAGAGGTTAGGGATCCTATGAGATCAGCATGACTTTTGCACGCTGCTGTATTGCTTTTCTTCTCTCTGTCCTCTACATGGGGACATTTTTTTCTCATCTTTCTTCATCCGCTACACGTGAAAGCTTCAAGGTGGTCTTTGCCCCTGTGGTGTGTAAAAGGACATGTCACAAAGGCTATTGTCATAATGTTTGCAAGCCAGGGAGCAACATGACGCTTATTGCTGAGAATGGAGGCTCAACAGACACACTCACAGGATCTGGATTTCGAGTGGGTGAGTTTTTCCTGGAGACCTAGACAGTTGGCACTTAGATGGATTTCTCTAGAAGCAGACAGTGAAGAATTCTGATAAATTCTCAGGAGCATGACATAGGCACAAACAATTATTATTATTATACAGGATTTCTATAGCGGCAACAGTTTGCGCAGCGTTTTACAACATGCGGACAGACAGTACTGGTACAATACAATTAAATGTAACTACCTTACCACCAGACACAGGGTGATTAAACCACAGAGAGTAAAAATATATTTTACTTTCACTCTGCTGCAAGCAGTGAAACTTCACACATGGTTGGCTTGGTTTATAACAATATAAACATCACAAATTGCTAGTGGTACATTAAAGAGATAAACAGATGATTTCTCACAACGAAGAAGTAGACAGAACAGTAGAAGTATACTAAAGAAGTAGACAGAACATATTTTATTCTTATATGGGAGAGTAGTTTAAAAGAAGTAGGAATTTCCCCCTCCCTAGGTGTTATTATTATTATTATTATTATTATTATTATTATTATAATACACAATTTATATAGCGCCAACAGTTTACGCAGCGCTTTACAATGTATAGGGGGGACAACACAAGTACAGTACAGTTCAATACAAAAGGTACAGGAGGGCTCTGCTCATAGAGCTTACATTCTAAAGGGAGGGGTGGTGGTACAAAAAGGTGTTGGAATTTTGTAGAAAAGTTTTGCATCAATGACAATAAAAACAATGTCTGCTCTGCTTAGAAAAGGAAGAATTTTGCAAAGCTGCATTTAAAAAAATATTGCAGTTGAAAAGGACATCTATTAATCTGGAAGTTAATCTTGGTCACATTACCATTACGTTACTTAAATAGGTTGACAAATTCCTGTCTATTGTTTTTAACTGTTGAATTAAAACAAGTACATTTCTGGACTCCTTACTAGCAGTCAGATAAAACCATAAATCAACACACTATTATATTTTTAAAACCGTTAACCACTTTTAACACTTAAAACAACTCTGTTGTTTGAAAAAAATTCAAATAAATACAGCATGCAAAAGAAAATGTAATGCTTATCTCTGTGGCAGGCAGCGAGGACTCACTTAGCTGTAATCAAGGGCTACAGCCTCCAGCAAAATATTAGTTTCCAGCAAATTTTCAGGTGAGTGAAGTGAGAGCTCATAACCTGCCAGAAAAAAGTATTTGGAGTCTTTTTTGAGAGATATTTTTTTAGACAGAGTCAGAGATAGAGAGAATTAAGGGCTTTTTTTTAGATTCTCAACTACTTTAGTAAATCAGCATAACTGTCAACCATGTTTTTTGTTTTTTTTTGGACTTCATTTTCACTTTAATCCAGTGTGTCCTTTTGAACCAGTCCTTCTCACAGCCCTTACATAAAATTAGATTACAATTGAACTTCAGGTGGAATTAAAGACACATTAACCACTTCTCTACTGTGCACGAAAACCCCCTTCCTGCCCAAGCCATTTTTCAGCTTTCAGCGCTGTCACACTTTGAATGACAATTGCGCGGTCGTGCGACGTGGCTCCCAAACGAAATTTGCGTCCTTTTTTTCCCACAAATAGAGCTTTCTTTTGGTGGTATTTGATCACCTCTGCGGTTTTTATTTTTTGCGCTATAAACAAAAGAAGAGCGTCCAGTTTGGAAAAAAAACACTATTTTTTACTTTTTGCTATAATAAATACCCATTTTTTTTTTTTAAATAAAATTTTCCTCAGTTTAGGCCGATACGTATTCTTCTACATATTTTTGGTAAAAAAAAAAAAATCGCAATAAGCGCGTATTGATTGGTTTGCGCAAAAGTTATAGCGTCTACAAAATAGGGGATAGATTTATAGCATTTTTTTTTTTTTTATTAGTAATGGCGGGGATCTGCGATTTTTTATTGTGACTGCGATATTGCGGCGGACACATCGGACACTTTTGACACATTTTTGGGACCATTCACATTTATACAGCGATCCCTGCTATAAAAATGCATTGATTACTGTATAAATGTGATTGGCAGGGAAGGGGTTAACCACTAGGGGGCGGGAAGGGGTTAAATATGTTCCCTCAAAGTGTTCTTACTGTGGGGGGAGGGGACTGACTGGGGGAGGTGACCGATGGTTGTCCCTATGTACAAGGGACACACCATCGGTCCCCTCTCCCTCACAGGACGTGGATCTCTGTGTTTACACACAGAGATCCACTTTCCTGCTCGTTTCCCGGGCAATCGCGGGTGCCCGGCGGCAATCGCGGCCGCCGGGCACGCGCACCGGGGCCTTGTCATATGACGTCCTCCCAGAACGAGAGTGTCCTCCGCCCGCCGTCTATTGACAGTGGGCGGGGGACAAGTGGTTAAAGTGTATCAATGGTCAAAATGTAAAGTCATATATTAATTTCCACATTGTATTTGCATTTTTTTCACAGTGTACTTAAATTAATTCTAATGCTCTTGAAGTTTGTAAACTTACTATGCCATGGTACCTTAAAGATTACCTTAAAGAGTACACATTTACTTCCTTGAACTCTGTGATACACAGTATATTCACTATTCACTGCTGTGTCACAGAATTCACAGACTTTGCCTTCTGAAAAGTAAAGAGGCAAAACAAAAACCACACATAGGACTGTACATACCTGCTTTTGATTACTTTCATCCTTTGAGCCACCAAGATTCTCTGACGATCCCTGGGAGGGAATGTTTGCACAGGGTGCAAGGCGTGTTTGACCCCTTGCAGGGTCGTTTAACCTCCCTGGCGGTATGATTCTGTCTGGAATTATGTACTAAAAGCGGTACAATTATTTTGCATGGAAATTCAGTGTTATTTATTGTAGGCCTGCAATTCTTAGTAATTACTTACTTAAACCTGACCAAACAAGAGTCTAGTAGACATCCGGGGTATGATAAAGTTTGAAACACAAAATCATGAATTATAATATAATAAATAACTATAAATAATTATAACAAATAGTAATGTAATTATAATAAAAATTATTCAATAATGTAATCAAATCAAAAACACTGAAATTTGCTCAGTTGCAGAATTGTCGCTGTCATTAGATTTAGTGTTTGATGACGAATTTCCCCACAAATCGCTATCGCTCAATTCTGCAAGTGATTCTAATTTATTATCGCTGTTTTCTAGCTGGTCTAAAACCACTTTTGACATAAAGGGACACTTTTTGGTTGCTATGGACAATCTCCAGTTTCCAGGCAGAAAGAACAGTTTTTATAATATAAAACTGCATGCAGGACACTGGGCAGACCACTAGGGACAAAGGGGATGTGTTATAATTTGATACAGTACTGTAATCTGTAAGATTACAGTATACTTTATGTATACTGTGTGTTTCACTTTTTGAATTTGGCGCCGAACTCCGTCCCCGTGCGTCGCAAAGTCGCAGGGAACGGAGCTCGGCACTCGGCAGTGTGGATCGAGCGAGATGACAGCTCGCAGACACTGCGGGAGGACATCGCAGGATCCAGGGAACAAGGTAAGTAACTTCCCTGTATCCTGCAATGCAATCCCGAGTCTGGCACGGGGTTACCGCTCTTAGCATGGAAAACTCACCCCGAGCCCGACTCCGGATTACCGCCAGGGAAGTTAAAGGAGGTGAGCGAGCATTGCATGAGGTGGTGGGAACACTCCGTTAATGGAGGTTCTCTGAAGACATCACACAAGCTTGTTTTTGTTGCACAACGTGGATTCATTCATTTTATGTTTTTTGGCCTTTTTTCATATTATTGCAATATCAGTGTTTATCACCATTTTTTATTTCACTTTTACAGCGCTGTCACACCTATATTGTTTTTTACTGATTTCTGTGGGAGCACATTAGTGACAGCTGCAGTAAAAAGTTATCACTATTATATATTTTTCTAAGTTTCACATTTCATACCATTAGCCCGCAACTACCTAAATTTTCACACCCATAGAACTGTGCCATCATTTGTTTTGTTTGGATCAGGCTCTTTTGATTTCAGCACGAAAATCACGTGTTGCTGCTGACATATTAATGATGTGAAAAATGAATCCCCTGATGATGGACATGTATTTTCGTTCAGTTTTCGACCCATCTATGGCCGGCTTAATTATTGTTTGTTTTGCTATAACAATGCTGATATTTAAAAATTAACCACTTCCCGCCCGCCATATAGAAAAATGACAATCGGAAAGTGGTTCTGTTATTCTGACTGGGCGTCATATGACGTCCAGCAGGATAAGCCAAAATTGCGCACCCGCAGGGGCGTACTTTGCGGCGATCGGTGGTGTGGTGTGTCAGTCTGACACACCGCATCTTCGATCGAAGTAGAGAGCCTATGACGTAGGCTCTTTAACATGTATTCAGTTGTGTCCAATCACAGCTGATCACAGTATAAACAGGAAAAGCTGTGCATCGGCTTTTCCTCCAATCGTGCTGACAGGCACGAGTAGAGGAGAGCCTAGAGCAGCCCCCCTCCGAGGATGCCCACCCGTGCCCACCAGGGATGCCCACCCATGGCAACCATGGATGCCCAACCGTGCCCATCCATGACCACCAGGTAAGCCCACTAGAGCCCACCAGAGATGCCAATTAGCGCCCATTAGGGATGGCACTCTGTGCCAGTCAGTGATGCCTGCCAGTGCCATCTATCAGTGCCGCCCATCAGTGCACATTAGTGCCGCCTATACGTGCCCTCCAGTGCCACCTATCAGTGCCACCTATGAGTGCCCATCAGTTCCACCTTTAATTGCCCATCAGTGCTGCCTATGAGTGCCCATCAGTGTCACCTATCAGTGGCCATCAGTGCTGTATATCAATGCCCATCAGTGCTGCTTATTAGTGCCGCCTATCAGTGCCAATCAGTGCTGCATATAAGTTCCTCATCAGTGCCACCTCATCAGTGCCAATTAGTACTGCCTCATCAGTGCCCATCAGTTTAGCCTCATCAGTGCCTGTCAGTTTAGCCTCATCAGTGCCCATCACTGAAGGAGAAAACATACTTATTTACAAAGTTTTGTAATAGGAATGAAGAAAAACTTTTTTTTTTTTTCAAAACTTTTTTTTTTTTTTGTAGCGCAAAAACTAAAAACCCCACTGGTGATCAAATACTACCAAAAGAAAGATCTATTTGTGGGGAAAAAAATAAATAAAATATTTGCTTCGGTACAGCTTCGCAATACCGCGCAATTGTCATTCAAAATGTGATAGCGCTGAAAGTTGAAAATCAGTCTGGGCAGGAAGGTGTATAAGTGCCCTGTATTGAAGTGGTTAAAGTGTATGCTGGGACCATACATCTCCTTTTAAGCTTGTAGCTTTGTATAAAGTAATACATCCCTAAACCTTTTTTTTTTACAAGCAGAAAAAGTACTTAAAGTAGTGACCGTGTGTTGTGAGTGACTGTGTGTTGTGAGTGACTGTGTGCTGTGAGTGACCATGTGCTATGAGTGCCCGGGGGCTGTGGTTGTCCGGGGGCTGTAAATGCCTGTGTGCTGTAAGTTCCTGGTGACTGTGAGTGCCCGGGGACTATGACTATGAGCGCCCGTGTGCTGTGAGCGGCTGTGTGCTGTAAACGAGCGGGGGCTGTGAGTGGCCATGTGCTGTGAGCGCCCATGGGCTGTGAGTGCTGTGTGCGGTGTGTGCTCGTGTACTGTGAGTGCCCACGTATTGTGAGTGCATTAGCAGTAAACAGCTACAAATAGCCCACCAGGTGCTGGCCGGGGCCAGCCTAGAGGAGGTTGGAGAGATGGAAGCACAGGAACCAGAGGTAGGTAGCTGGGTGACAGAAAGGAGGAGGGGTAGAGGGAAGAGTGTTAGGGAGGCCATGTAGTTGCATGATGATGGGAATATAAGCTCAGGGGTGGCAGAGCTGTAGCAGGCGCCCTCCCTTAGCTGCCAGGGGAGTGACAGCTCCAGTAGGGAGGGTTGCAGTGAAAAAGGTAAGGCCAGACAAGTGCTTGCAGTGGGAGACTCAATTATTAGGAGGACAGAGAGAGCAATCTGTCAGAAAGACCCGGGTTGCCGAACAGTGTGTTGTGTACCGGGCGCTCGGGTTCGGCACATCACGGATCGTGTGGACAGATTATCAGGAGTGGCTGGGGAGGACCCAATGGGTTATGATGCATGTTGGTACCAATGACCAAGTGAGAGGAAGGTGGAGAGTCCTAAAAAAACGATTTCAGGGACCTAGATTGAGGAAAAGGACCTCCAAGGCAGCAGGAGCTTAGGGAACTAAACAAGTGGCTAAGGAACTGGAGCAGGAAAGAGGGATTTGGGTTCCTGGGCTGACTTCTCAGTCGGTTACCGGCTTTTTGGTAAAGATGGGCTGCACCTTAATGGGGATGGTACAGCTCTATTGGGAAGTAAGATGATATAAAAAATATGTTCCAATAAATTAAAACATTAACAGTGCTTGTGTGTAAAAACTCATTTCCACCAATGATAAAAAAGATTATCTGACAGTTACTAATATCATGGGATGTGATATCCCCAAATATCACTGTAAGGATGAAGGAGTAAACTGAACTAAACAACCAAAAGTTTCTAAAAGGAACAAATTCTGAGTCCAACTGCCACTGAGAGTAACCAAAATATGGTCAATATCTTCCAGGGTTAAATAATGTGGATAACATTCCTATGGCTCAGTGTCTCTCATAAGATATCGCAGTGCTGCGGAGTGAGCTGTGTGCGGGATCAGTGGGTAAGGCTCCGCGGGATCAGTGGGTAAGGCTCCGCGGGATCAGTGGGGATCGCACCTGTTGTCACCTCCGGGAGATCTGTACAAAGTGTTTACAAAGTGATTGGAGTCCGGGGATCTACCGCTATGGCGTACTTACCTCTGCTGCTGTGCCTGGCCGGACTCTTCTGCCCGCCATAGGATTCCTTGAAGCATACAGACGGAATATCTGGAGAGGAGCTGACAGGCACTATACCATCTTCTGTCTGGTAAGTACAATACCTAGAGGGAGTGTATTTACCATGACAGTGATGAAGGTATGATTTACAGTCACATCTTATCAGCGGGAAGTTTGAGAGTTGGATGAGTTACAAACCATTGGATTTCTTATGAGAGACACTGAGCCATAGGAATGTTATCCACATTATTTAACCCTGGAAGATTTTGACCATATTTTGGTTACTCTCAGTGGCAGTTGGACTCAGAATTTGTTCCTTTTAGAAACTTTTGGTTGTTTAGTTCAGTTTACTCCTTCATCCTTACAGTGATATTTGGGGATATCACATCCCATTATATTAATAACTGTCAGATAATCTTTTTTATCATTGGTGGAAATGAGTTTTTACACACAAGCGCTGTTAATGTTTTAATTTATTGGAACATATTTTTTATATTGTCTATTTCTTTTATAACAGCAGCTATTTGGCAGGTCACACATCTATACTGGTCATTGAGCGCTTGGATCAGACACACCTAGGGGTTAATTCTGATAAATTTTATACCTGGAAGTAAGATGGCCACAAAGCTGGAGGGGCTTTTAAACTAGGTGTTGGGGGAGGCACCAGCGAAAGCGATAGCCGAAGGGAGCGGGTGACAGAGGGTGATAGGAGAGTCAGCAGTAGTAATAGCAGTGAAAATGCAACCATAACAACTAATCACAGGGTAAGCGAGTGGGCAATTCAAATTAAAAAACAAAGGCAGGAGAAACAAAGGGGGAAAACATTATGCATTCATAGAACAATAAGAGGAGTATACACAAATGCTAGGAGTCTGGCTAACAAAATAGTGAATCTGGAGCTGCTATTACACAAGGATGATTTAGACTTTGTGGGAATAACTGAAACTTGGTTTGACAGCTCACACGATTGGCTGGCCAACATACAGGGGTATTCCCTGTATCGAAAGGATAGAGAAGCTAGAAGTGGGGAAGGGGTGTGTTTATATGTCAAAAATGATGTAAGGGTAGTAGAGAGGAGCGACATTATGTATGGGACTAGGGGGGAGGTGGAATCAGTGTGAGTAGAACTTCAAAGAGAGGAGGTGAGTGGGAAAATAATAGTGGGGGTATGCTATAGGCCACCCAACATGAAGGAGGAGGAGGAGCTGGATTTACTATCTCAGTTAGAAATGGCAGGGAAACAGGGTAATGTAATCATAATGGGGGACTTCAATTACCCCAATATCGACCGGTCAGAGGGAACAGCTCACTCACTAAAGGCCCGTCACTTCATGAATGTTTTACAGGACAGCTTCATGTCCCAAATGGTGGATTCCCCAACTAGAAAGAATGCCATGTTGATCTATTAATTACGAACAATCCAAGTCTGATCTCAGATGTGGAGATACACGATAACTTGGGATCTAGCGATCCTAGGATGATCGCATTTACCATAAATCACAGGAAAGGGAGGCATATGGGTAGTACAAAAACACAAAATTTCAAACGAGCCAATTTTCCTGAGCTACGGTCATTGCTACATGACATTAATGGGACCAAATTCTGGAATCATTGAACACAGAAGATAAATGGGTATGCTTCAGGAACATATTAAACAAAGGTATCAAACAGTGCATTCCATGCGCAATAAATATAGTAAAGCGAAAATTAGACCTGGGTGGTTAAACCATAATGTGAGTAGCCTCATCAAGGGAAAAAAGATGGCCTTTAAAAAATAAAGCATTCCTGCACTACAAGGAATGTAATAAGAAATGTAAATCGCAATCAGGGCGCCTAAAAAAGATTACGAGAGACACATAGCGGAAGAAAGCAAAAATAACCCCAATTTTTTTTTAGAGATATATTAACAGTAAAAAGACAAAATCGGAGCACATTGCACACTTAAAAGGTGAGGATGGTTACAGATGACACAAAGAAGGCAACTGTACTAAATGCCTTCTTCTCCACAGTTTTTTACACAGGAAAAAGAAGGGTTTACCGACCACGACTGTAGTGTTAGTAACACAACACGTGACATACCCACATGGCTAACAGAGGCCGGAGTCAACAAATAAACTTAACACAAATAAATCACCAGGTCCAGATGGCTTACACCCGTGAGTCCTCAGAGAACTCAGTCAAGATAAAGACAGGCCATTGTTCCTAATCTTTGTGGACCGCATACAACGTGGTACCAATACTCAAAAAAGGGCAGAGACACATTTCTGGGAATTATAGCCCAGTCAGCCTAACATCAGTAGTGGGTAAATTATTGGAGGGGGTGATTAGGGATTATATCCAAAGCTTTACTGAGGAGAAGAATATCATTAGTGGTAATCAGAATCGGTTTATGAGAGGACATTCCTGTCAGACCAATCTGCTAACATTCTACGAGGAAGTAAGCAGCCATCTAGATAGAGGGAGGCCTGTGGATGTGGTGTATCTGGACTTTGCAAAAGCATTTGATACAGTCCCCTATAAACACTTAATTTACAAGCTAAGGTACGCAGGCTTTGACCATAGGGTTGGTGCTTGGGTAAAAAAAATGGTTACAGGGACGGGTCCAAAGGGTAGAAATAAATAACATGTACTCAGACTGGTCTGGAGTGGTGAGTTGGGTACCCCAAGATTCTGTCTTGGGACCAATTCTATTCAACATATTAATAAATGATATAGAGTATGGGATAACTAGTTCAGTCTCAGTCTTTGCGGATGACACAAAGATAAGCAGAGTAATAAACTTGCATCAGGACATAGAAATTTTTGCAGAACGACCTGAACATAATAAAAGAGTGGGCAGACAAATTGCAAATGAGGTTTAATGTGGAGAAATGTAAAGTAATGCATTGGGGGTCAAAAAACATGATGAAAAATACTCACAAAGTGGAGAAAAGCTGGGAGAATCAAGGATGGAGAAGGATAAATTGGTGCTAATATATAAACAGATTGAGCAACAGCATGCAGTGCCAAGCTGCAACTACCAAAGCAGCCAGAATATTAGCATGTATAAAAAATGGACAAAACTATAATTCTGCCACTTTATAAAGCTCTGGTCAGACCTCGTCTGGGGTTTTCCGTGCAGTTCTGGTCACGAGTCCTCTGAAGGGATGTGCTGGAGCTGGAGAAAGTCCAAAGAAGGGCAATGAAACCAAGGCCTGGAGATACCAATTAATGACACAGGAGACAGGTTTGCAGTGTGCACAAAAAGGTATCTGATTTAATCACCTGAAACAAAGTATTTATGCATTTCTAGGGGGACAAGGGAGGGAATGGGAGGAGTTTACTAAGCATGTACGTGTTATAAGAAAATAAATAATTTCAGTTAATATTTTACTACAAGCTGGTTTCATAAGACAAAATCTTGCATCATTATGTGGCCTTCACTTACAAGCATATATGTATTCTTGCTATGTTGAAACAGGTGTTGAAGAAAGGTACTTAGCTTATCTAAAACAAACATGAGCTAGGGCAAAGTTCTATAGATTAGTTAAATATACATGCACAAATAACCATGAAAAGTTTTCCATAGATAAAAGAACAACTTTAAACTTATGTGTGAATTTTAACTTCTTTAAACCATAAAATGGTGTCTTGAGCTAAAATGGATTCTCGTGCTATAGTTCTTTACAATCCCCTCTTTGAGCCATTATATGGCTCACTACTTTTCACAGTTATGTATTCTTTCTTCTATTATAATACATACTGAGATAAACTTTATTCGCAGCAGCAGGATCAGGGGTTCGGGATGCCTTAACAATTATGCACATTATAAGCTTATAACAGGCATATAGGAACAAAACAAAAAGAATAATCATAATAATAGTAATGACAGGACTTTTTAACCATGTCAGTATTCCTACTCCAGAACTTAGTTTTGCAAAAGGATCCCATGTCTTAGCAATATTTCTAGCTTCATCTTGTAATTTGCTTACTTCTTTTCGGTGTTGTGAAATTATATCATAATAATCTGATACCTCAATACTTGTGTTATGAAACCAGGTACAACATCATAATCTTCTGTGTTTTCACATAACCCAGTTAAAGCAGCACTAATGCTTTCTATGGCTAACTCGTGTAGTTCTAATTGTTTTCTAATTGCTCTAGTTTCTATATTTAGTTTAGTAATATCATCAAAATTCTTTTCCATTATTTCATCAATAATTCCAGGGTAATTTTTCAACCTTTTAATTATTCTATTCCCCACCCGGTCCATGAGGGAAACCAAGCCCATGCCATATCCTTTTCTTGGAATAAATACCGTCTTTCACGATACTTAAGGGGTATCTGGGATGCATACTGGCCTCTAACAGGTGTCCTCCCTTATCATCCCCCAACACAGCCATTATAGGGATCAGTGATGCAAGGTAACACCATCCCTGAGGGTTCATGGGAATCCATGGATGACATGTTTTCCCACAACAGATGTATGTACTGTTTCCCAAGGCTAGTGGCTGAGAACTGAGGATTTGTTGTGTATCAGTAGAGAGACCTGCAAGAGCTAGGAGTGAAAGCAACTTTCCCATCTCAGTGTTAGTATTAGTACTCAAAAAAGTGTATAGGGTGTCATTTAAATTACAGTCTGTGGTGGTAGAAGTTGTGGAGAAGTCTGGAGTCATGGAGAAGTTAATTTTAGTATGGCTACATACCTCTCCACCCTGCGATGAATTTCCCAACCTAAAACACCAATCGGGAAAGTCACTTCTGCCCATGGCTGGAAAGGTGATGGCGTTGTTTCTTAATGTTATTGGCACTTTACTGAGGGTAATGGGAGGTGTTCCATTCAGAAAGGGGGTGAAATTCAAGGGTACAGCCATAAGAGGGATACGTGCTGTGCTATGATGTAGTTTGCTGCATATCCAACATTTTTCATATCCTGATTTTTGGGCATAGCTATATTTAAATTTAAGTAATAACATTTTTATCTGTAAAATTTTAGTTTTAATTTCTCGTGTGTCTGTCATGTGTATTATTCATATTATTCTGTTGTGGAGTGTTAGAGGCACCACAAATACCCTTTATGGGTCCCAAATCTACAGGATGATAAATACAGTTAGTTATCAGCCAAGTTGGCAGGAACACGATCAGGGCAGCCCAGCATAAGAGGCACAAGGCCTTCCCAGAAGTCCGTGGTGAAATAAGCGAGGTCATCTTGTTCAGAGACTTTTTTTTTCCACCTGCTTCACTCACTGTTCGAGGATTTGTACCACCTTCTTCACCTCCTTTATCCTTGGCTTGCTTCTTAGGTGTTTGGGTAACCTTCTTCACACGACTGGCATGGATCCAAGCCTGTTGTCCCTCTACCAGAATAGCTGTTCGGGTAACCACGATCACTGTAGTCGGGGGTCGAAATGGGTACTCTTGCTTCTTTGTGCGGTTCAATTGCCGGACCACCACGGTGTCACCCACCTGGAAAGGGTGTGTGAAAGGTTGGGAAAACGGTTTTACATGAATAAATAAAAGCTGATCATTATAAAAACCCCTGTCAGTGGTAAATGGTCTGTCTCAACACACTTAACTGATACATTTGTAGGAGAGCTTGTTCTGTTGAAAAATGTCAGACTTCCTGACAGGATCACCAAATGAAAATAAAGGAAAGAAAGCCCAATAAGAAAACAAAGGCAGCCACAACATCTAAGAATTGGTAAATTGCAATATAATAAATGTTTAATAGAAGGAGTGAGAAGTGACACAGAGATGAGCTCATCGGTGTGCTGCCTCCCCTTTCTTGTGTAATACCGTATATACTCGAGTATAAGCCGACCCGAATATAAGCCGAGGTACCTAATTTTACCACCAAAAAATGGGAAAACAGATTGACTCGAGTATAAGCCTAGGGTGTCCATCTGCATGCCTCACTGTGTCCATGTGCATGCCTCACTGTGTCCATGCCTCACTGTGCCCGTGCCTCACTGTGCCCATGACTAGACTGACGTTTAACATGGGAGTCTATGGAAGTGGGCTTTGAAAAATCGGTGCTCCCGGCCGTAGGTCCCCCAGACATATACATCCTTGCACACTTGTAGAGGAGAAATGGGGCTACATGTGTGCCAAGTTTCGGGTCCAGGGGACCTACGACCGTCCAGTACCGGGTCCCCAAAATCACCAAAGAAATTACCGTTTAACATGGGAGTCCATGGAAGGGGTGCCCGGTTTTAAAAAATCGGTGCTCCCCGACCGTAGGTCCCATGGACATAAAGCTTTGCACAATTGTAGAGGAGGAGTGGGGCTGCATGTGTGCCAAGATTGGGGTCCAGGGGACCTACGGCCGGCCTGTACCGGGTCCCCAAAATCCGATAGATCAGGCGCAAAAAGGTGACTCGAGTAGAATGCCGTGTACACACAACCGTTTTTAATGTAATTGAAAAAAACGGCATTTTTCTCGACGTGATTCTTCTCAAGCCTGCCTTGCCTACACACTATCGTGGAAAAAAATGCTTGAGTAAAGCACGGTGACGTACAACACGTACGACGGCACTATAAAGGGGAAGTTCCATTCGGATGGCGCCACCCTTCATGTTAGTAAAGTTTGTTGAGCGACGATTCACGCTTTTCAGCCTTGTGCTTTTCAGTCCGTTACAGCGTGACGTATGTGCTATCTCCATTACGAACGCTAGTTTTACCAGAACGAGCGCTCCCGTCTCATACTTGATTCTGAGCATGCGCATTTTTTTTCACGTCGTTAAAGCCCACACACGGCCGTTTTTCATGACGAGAAAAACGATGATGTAAAAAACGACGTGAAAAATTAGAGCGTATTCCAAATTTTTCATGGCCGTTTTTCACGTCGTGAAAAATGCTCTGAAGCCCACAGACGATCATTTTTAATGACCATTTTAAAAAATGTCATTTTTCTCGTCATTAAAAACAGTCGTGTGTACACGGCACAAGCCGAGGGGGGCATTTTCAGCACAAAAAAATGTGCTGAAAAACTCGGCTTATACTCGAGTACATACGGTATATCTTTCCTGGCAGACTCCAAGGCAGCCTATGTGTGAGTTAATCCCGCCCCCTCATATCTCATAGGACCCCTCTCCCATGAATCTTTGTTCCGGGACAGAGGCCGTGTTCCTTTTTTGTCCTCCTAGGACCAAGGTGAAGTCTTACCTTTTATGAAGCTTTCCGTGATCCATGCCTGGCGGTGTGCACGGCGACACTGTGGTTAGGAAACGATGATCCTCTCTGAAGTCCAGCAAACCTAGCCTCTTTTTTTTTAAAATTCTTTATTTATTTTATCAAAAATACAAGAATGCAAAATATACGTATACAAAATACACCAAAAAAAGAAAAATAATACCCCGCACCCTATTGCAGATCTTGTACCCTATTAACCTCTGGTTTTTCTAACCAGAAGTCCCCGCCCCTCCCTCTCCCCACTCCCCCTATCCTCTCCCCATCCTCTCCTCTTCTACCTCTTAACTTATAAAATACATTTTTTGAATATATCTTTTATTTATTTATTTGCTCCCGTTGAGGGAGGGTTTCCTCAGTCTAGGGACTAAATAAATCTACATAACTACCTGTCTTTTTAAACACTCTCCAGCCCTCCCATTTATCTGTTGGCTCCGCACTTTCTTCCTCTAGGTTCTGCCTCAAACATTCCATTTTAGATGT
Source organism: Rana muscosa (assembly GCA_029206835.1). Classification (NCBI taxonomy): domain Eukaryota; kingdom Metazoa; phylum Chordata; class Amphibia; order Anura; family Ranidae; genus Rana; species Rana muscosa. The sequence continues at coordinate 16,031,471 of CM055119.1, read as the reverse complement.
TTCCTCCACTGTAATTATCCACTCTCGGATTGAGGGGCCTTCCACTTCTTGCCACTTTTTAGGGATAAGTCTTTTCGCAGCATTCAACATACTGTATGTTGGATTACTGAGTCTTTACATTGTTTTACTGATCCTTCCACCCCATGTAGCAAGACTATCCATGGGTCCTCTGGTATTTCTTTTTTAGTGATTACTTTTATTAGCTGCAAGATCCCTTTCCATTATTTTTAGATTTTTGGGCAGTCCCACCACAAATGGGCCATTGTTCCTACCACCTTACATCCCCGCCAGCACTCCGCAGATTTTCCTGGTTGGTACCTGCTGATTTTATCGGGAGTTGCGTACCACCTTGTTAAACATTTATAGTTCATTTCTGCCATTCTGGTGTCTACCGCCGAGCTGTGGGTTAGTTTCAGGATTTTACTAATAGTGACTTTATCTATATGTGACCCCAGTTCCCTTTCCCATTTATTTATGAATGGCGGGATCTCCAGTTGCTCCACAGCCAACAATATTTTGTAAATTCTAGATATGCTACCTCTTGTGTTTTCTGCGATTCATAGCCGCTCTAACGGCGTTAGGTCCATCTCTGATCTTATTGGCTGGGGTAATTGCCCAACAAAGTGCGATACCGCCACTCATTTATCACCATAAATTCCGGTTTGTGCTTCAACTCTTGAAATGGTATAATTTTTCTCCTTCTAACTATATCTCTTAATTGTGCGTTCTCACTTATTATCCAATTTTCTCCTATTACTTCTTTACCAGGTGGAAAATAATCATTTTCTTTCAGTGGAAAATAATCATTTTCTTTCAGTGAAATCAAAAGTGAATTAAATCTCCCCTTACTTATTTTGTGCGTTGCGTCCCAAATTTTTAATGCATTTAGTGTCAGTGCGTGTGTATTGTCACCTAGTTTTCTAAATTGTGGGGGGTTCCACATTATACTTCTTAAATGTGCCTCACTCATTGTGTTCTCTAACTTCACCCACCTTTTTTCACTTTGTCCCCTAGTCCATTCCACTACTCTTGATATCCCCACTGCCTTATAATATTTTTTAATATCGGGAACCGCTAGCCCCCCTTGTTTTTTCCCTTGTTTAATTACCGCAAGTGAGATACTAGCCTTTTTATTTTGCCAGATAAATTTCCTTATCATGCTTATAAGCACATTAAGATAGGATTGCGACAGTGCCATAGGTAACATTTGAAACTTGTATACAATTTTTGGTAGCAGAACCATCTTCAAAGTGCTAATCCTCCCTATCCATGATAGGGGTCTATACATTACTCTCTATTTTGTTTATAATTTCATCCAGTAGGGGTATGTAGTTGATTTTATTTATTGTCTTCATAGAGTTAGCTAGTTTTATTCCTAAGTATTTTAGCTCTTTTTTCCTTGGGAATTGGAATTCCTTCTGCAAGTCCGCTGCTTCCTGCTTACTTATGTTAATATTCAATATCTCGGACTTGGTTACGTTTATTTTAAGATTCGCCAAAGCGCCATATTGTTTTAATATTTTTAGTAGGTTGGGCATTGTAATCCTTGGATTTGTGATGTAGAACAACATGTCGTCGGCAAAAGCTGCCAACTTGTCACCTGCCCTGATGCCTCTTATATCAGGATTGTTTCGGATCGTTGCGAGGAGTGGTTCCACGGACAATCCAAATAGAAGGGGGGAGAGGGGGCACCCCTGTCTCATCCCGTTTTTCATCTCGAAGGGGGAGGATGGCACGCCATTAATTTTTATATTTGCTGTAGGGTGATGGTCAGTACTTTGATCCACTGGATCATTCTTGGGCCAACACCCATTATTTCCAACGTTTTTATCATGAGTCCCCAGTCTACCCTGTCGAATGCTTTTTCAGCATCGATCAACAGGAATAGACCTGGGGACCCCTCTTTTTTATTTGCTGGAGGAGGAGCAACGTTCTCACCCCATTGTCCCTCCCTCTTTTCCTGGGATAAATCCCACCTGATCTGGATGGACCAGTTTGGTCATCATGCCTTTCATCCGTCCTGCAAGGATTTTAGCGTACAGTTTAGTGTCCGCATTAAGCAGCGATAGCGGTCTGTAGCTTGAGAAAAGCGTGCCGTCCTTCCCCTCCTTCAGGATTACTGTTATTGAGGCCAGGAGGGCCTCCCTGCTCATATCGTACTCTACCCCCAATTCATTCAAATACTGGCACATCCTTGGCGTCAGGATCTCTTTATACTTTTTTAGGTAATAAGTCGTGAACCCGTCGTGTCCAGGGCTTTTCCCCGGGGCTGACTCTTTTAACGTGTTGTTAATTTCGTCCTCCGTTATCGGTTTATCTAATATTAGCCTTTCGTTTTCAGATATCTTAGATAATCTAGCGTTTTTTACAAAATCGTTTATTTGTTCTATTTTCTCATTTACCTGTTCTTCCTTCTGATTTACTGAGTATAGAGCCTCATAATAGGTTTTAAAACTTTCTGCTATCTCTTTAGTCGTGTGTGCCATTTCCCCATTCTTCGTTTGGATTTTTTCTATATAAATTCTAGATTGAATGTCCTTTTCGTCTCTTGTTCCATTAAATCCTTTAATGCATCTCTCTTGATTTCTAAAGATTGAAATAATTCCTGCTGTGTTCCCTGCTGTTTTTTATGGTCCTGTTCTATTCTATGTATTTCCTCAATTAGCATTTTAATTTTTTTCTTTCTCTCTTTTTTCTTCCCAGCCCTTATGGCGATTAATATGCCCCTGATATAGGCTTTATGGGCCTTCCAAAGAGTGGCCCCCGATATGTCCTGGGTATCGTTTATTAAGAAATACTGCTCTATTTCTTTCCTTACTATTACTTCTACTTCCTTATCTTGGAAAAGTTCTTCATTTAGTCGCAATGTAAATGGTTGTCTTTGCAATCCAGGTAAGGTCATTTTCATTCTCACAGGGGCATGGTCGGATAAGGTGGAAATTTCTATATTTGCATTGATGAAATTCTCCAGGGCCCTATGGTCTATCAGAATGTAATCTATTCTTGAATACGTCCCGTGCACAGGAGATTAAAATGTATAGTCTTGTGTTTTAGGATGTAAGACCCTCCATATATCAATTATTTGACACGCATGCATTTTCTGTTTAATCCTTTTTAACTGTGCATTGTTCATCTCCTGTACACGGGACGTACTGTCCACTCCTGGGTCCATGCAAAAATTAATGTCGCCCATTATTATTACGTATCCTTTTTTGAAATCCATCAGATTTCCTAATACCTCTTGCAGAAATGTTATGGGGTTCCTATTGGGGGGAGTAAATATTTACAAGTGTGCATGTCATTTCACACAATTTATTTACCCTTCAGGAAGATATATCTGCCTTCCGGGGCCGTCAACCTATCCTTCAATTTGAACCTCATATCTTTGGAAAATCCAATTGCCACTCCTCTTGCTCTCCTTGTTGTTTTTTTTTATAATAATTTATTTTATTTTATTTAACACATAATTATTAACATACACAACATCGTACATTAATATCACATTCATTTTAATCTAGTATCCCTATCCTACCTATCCCAAAGACAAAACAAAACCAAAAAACAAGACAAAGAAAAAAAAAAAATTCCTCCCCCACCTCCCTCCCTTTAATTACATCCCTGCTCTCCTTGTTGCTGAATCAGCGTAGTACCATATGGGGAAATCTGCGGAATACAATTTCACATTTGTATCGTGTGTTAGGTGGGTCTCCTGGAGGGACACCACATCGGCATCGTTAGTGTTTGAGCTCTTTAAGGATCTTATGTCTCTTAGCAGGTGTATTTAATCCCCATACATTGTATGTCATATAATTTATTGTTGTCATCTACACTGAGTCCTCTTCCTGAGTCGGGATTCCTATAAAGTATAAGAGGTACCTTATCCCCCCACCCCACCCATCCCTCCCCCCTCTCCCAAACCAACCTCGCCCCTCCATCCCTCCCATCCCTCCCTCCTCCCCCCTTTTGACCCATTGCTGGCCTCAGAACCATTTAGTGGCCTCAGTCACCACCCTCACCACTTGGTTCTCTAGTTATGTGGTGCGGCTCCGACCGTACAGCCCGGCCCCTCCCCCCCACCTGGGCAAGAGGAGGGGGGCCAGGTAGGGTGGAGGTGCCATGCAGAGTCCCGGTCAACGACCATCAGCCCCCCCCTTTACCCGACCCTCCCCCCCAAGCCTCCCTTCTCCCAATGAATTCTTAATGGTAATACGTCTAAAGTCTGATCAGCCTATTACACAAAAACCTCATCTTGTTATATCTCGTTTTCTCTTTCCTCCCAACCTGGCAGATCTGGCACCTGTAAGTCAAGTTTGTTACAAAATTCTGCTAGTTCTTCCAGGAACCTCAATCTGGCTAATCTTCCCTCTTTCTGGCCTATTAGACAAGCTTGAAATCCCCAGTTATACTTAATGTTCTGTGCCCGCATTTGCTCGAGAAGTGGCTTCAGGGCTTGCATTCTTGCGAGTGTTTCCATTGCCAAGTCTGAGAAAATCTGCAACTCTGTCCCTTCGTACTGTATGGGTGGTTTCCCTCTTAATTTCACCCAGATTTCTGCTTTGTGTTCGTAATACCTAGCTATTAGCAGGTGGACATGGGCGATGTATGTGATGCCACAAAGAGCTTACTAACCTGGTCATTGGCAGGCAAGTGGCAATATGGCCAAATGTCCCAGCTAGTAGCGTGAGGCCTTGTAAATGCCCTGGTTATGCTTGGGTCAAGCAGCAGCTCCCATTCCCAGGTCTGGTCGGGATCGTGCCATGGTGGTAAAGTATGAGACCTTCATTGAAATGGCAGCCGTATCTCTGTGTCTGTATGTCCTCTCTCCTTCTTGGGCTCCGGTGAATATGGCCATGGCGGCTGGAACGCATCTGCATTCCAATTTGCTGCTTCAGTAGGTTTCCTGGACCCGTCTGTACATTTGCAGGCCACGAGTGAAACCGAGGCTTGGTCTGCACATGCGCGGTTCCAGCAAGATGGCGGCAGTCACGCATGTACACGCCCGACGTTCCTGGTGCAGGCACGCTGCGGGGAGCGGTGACGTCATCAGTGGTGGATAATTAAAACAGCTGTCAGACTGGCTTACCGGCACTTTTCCCCAGGAACTTCTGGCTTGCTGATGGGTAAGTGCCATGGCTGATGGCTGATGACTGATGGCTAATAGCTGTTATAGTAGTCTCATCCATTCTGATGATTTCTTTGCAGTTTTCCTTTGTCCTATCCTGTTCTGCTATGGATGTGTCACCGCCCCCTGTGGCCAACACTTAAGCTGCAGGTAGGATTGGTTCCTCTTCTTCCTGTTTAGTTTGGGTTCAATCATGCAGGAGCTGTTAACCCTTTCTTTTCCTCTCAGCCCTTCTAGGTCTAAACACCAGCACATGGCACGCAAAGATAAAGACCATACTAGGTCTCAACGTCATCACTCCTCTTCAAGCTCCAAACACCATAGATTGTCCTCTAGGTCTAGGCACTACAGAGAAGAGCCCAAACCACATCTGGGAGCCACTCTCACCGCCCCTCCAGCCGCTCTGGAAGGAAAGCCTGCTGGGGATGTGGGCCCAGGTCCCTGAAGGCAAATCACTCTGTGAGCCATGCTATTCTAGAGCCATGAGAGAGAGAGAGGGTGGAGACCAACAAGTGGAAGCACTGGTCGGAAGGGTGGTTTGTGAGTCCTTGAGTAAAGTGGATTCCGACCGTGCCCATAACCCTGCTGGCGACACAGTATCAGTCCCTACTGGGGATGATCTTGAGGCTCCAGGCCCATCTCAGCTGAACTATTCCTCAATTGAAGCCTCAGACAGTGAGGCAGAGGTATGTGGGAGTTCACCGCTCCAAGGTAATTACCTCTCCTACGATCAGCTGTCTCCGCAGTTAAACAGGGTGCTGGCTCTGTTTGCAACAGAGATAATTGAAAAAGAAATAGCTGGATAGCCACACTCCAAATAATCACCTTTTATTGTAAAGTTAAAATCAAGGCATCAAAAGTCGGTACAGACTAACTGCACTGCCGCTGACATGTTTCACACCAGACACGGTGCTTAGTCATAGCTAAAGTGCTGAATATACATACAGGTACATACTGTATATACACCTAAGAAATCAGAAAACAAATGTATGTCATAAGTAACGTAATAGGAAGCACCTATGAGCATCTACAATCCAAAGTGTTACCATTAAGCATATGGGGAACAACCTCCCTGCTGGAGATTCCACATATCAAAAACATATACTACATTCTCATGTTTAGGAAGAGAGGGACCGGTGCAACCTAGAGAAGAAAGAAAAGACATAACACATAAAATAATACCATATGTAATAAAAAACTCTCCTGCACCAACAAATACGCAAAAGGGAAGAAAAACTAACGTTTATCCCCCATGTGCATCAATGCTGGTGCATGTAGCTCAAATAATCTTATCCGCTGACAGATGATACAGTCCCTCCTCAATATTAATACATGTCCGTGATTATGATTATATGGTAACCAAATTTAAGAAAAGGGGGAACGTAGCAGAAAAAGAAAAGAATATATAAGCCAAGCAGAACTGAGATGGAATGTACTGGCACACAGCGAACAACCATGGTACCCCATCAAAAAAATAATAATCATAAAGACAGAGGTAAAAATGAATAACTAATCTGCGATGGGGAAATCCCATGCGTATCTCAAACAAAATATACTATCAATACTGGCATATCAGATATAAAATGTAAAAAGTGTACAAAGTCCAGTGAGGGGGTATAGGAGTGGTGTGGGAGTGGTATGAAAAAAATCATGAAAAATCACTCATAAAAATATGAGATATCCCACTCAAAGTTAAGGCTGATGGGCTGCCTGGTATTGAGATGGAATATCCAATAAACCTCTTTGTTACAGAGTAACCTAAACTTATCACCTCCCCTTTTTGATAACATGATTTTTTCAAACCCCTGGATCCGTAGGCTACTAACATCTTTATCATGACATAAATTCCAATGCCTCGCTATATTAGTGGAATGGTTTCTGGATATATCATAAAGATGGTCATTTGGCCTATCCCTTAACCTGCGGGTAGTGCGCCCCACGTATTGGACAGAACATTGTTCACAAGTGACTACATACACTACATACCTAGTGTTACAATTGATAAAAGATGACGCCTTAAAATCTAAGGATCTGGAGTGAATCATATCACCCCGTAAATTGGCGGAGGTTAGAAAGCTCCTTGGCATGGGTTTTGTGTTTGTCTTAGTACCACAGCTGGTCAAAGCAGTTAAAGAAGCTTTGAGGTGGGAAGAGCCAGTAGAAGCACCCTCCAAACAGAGGAAATATTTCAAGCACCTCAAAAAAGAATGCCCTAACTTCCCCTTCTTGGATGAACTTGGCAAAATAATTACAGATGAATAGGGTGGCATTGAAAGGAAAAACTCCTTGCTAACAAAAGTATCAAAGATGTATCCGTTTAGAAGTGAGGATGTGAAACATCTGGAGTCGGCTCCTGTCATTGACACAGCCCTAATGAAATCGGTGAGGCACGTCACACTTCCACTGGAGGATACTGTATCCTTTAGGCCCCTTTCACACTGGGGCGGGCAGGTGCGTTGGCGGTATAGCGGCGTGATTTTTAGCGCCGCTATACCGTCGTATTTACCGCGATATTCGCCCGCTAGTGGTGCGGTTTTAACCCCCGCTAGCAGCCGAAAAAGGGTTAATACCGCCCGCAAACCGCAGCTACAGCCGCGGTTTGCGGGCGGTATTACCGCGGTGTCCCATTAATTTCAATGGGAAGGAGCGGTAAAAGAGCGGTATACCGCTCCTTCACCGTTCCAAAGATGCGGCTTGCAGGAGATTTTTTTTCCTGCCAGCGCATCGCCTCAGTGTGAAAGCCCTCGGGCTTTCACATTGAGAATACTGGGGCAGGATTATTTCAGGCGTTATTTATGCGCTATTTTTAGCGCTAAAACGCCTGAAATACGCCTCAGTGTGAATTTTTTTTATTGACCAGTATCATTGCTTTATAATAAAGTTTGGATCTGGGAGCCCCAGACCACTGTCAGCTTTGGGTTTCCTGGGAATATTTTATATGCTATTCTGTGTTTACTGCCCATCCAAATATAAACGCCTATAAACTTCCATATCTGCAAGCAGAAACCAGACAGTAAGCCAGTATAGATGCAATCATTTGCTCAAAATAGCAGGCTGTGGCCTGAGGAAAAATGGGTACCTAAATAAAAAGTATTAACCTTCCACAATAATGTAAAGAAAGATTGTAGTTGCTGTTTTATATCTGGAGAAAAAGTTATAGGTAAGATTTCTGGTTTATTATAATTGATCTGAAAGTTGGATATTTGACTAAATCTTTGTAGGCTAGTCATGATAATGGGTAGAGTAGTAAGTAACAGGGTCAAAATGTAAAATAGAATATCATCAGCATACAGTGGCGTAGCGTGGGTTGTCAGCACCCGGGACAAGGCAAGTAATTTGCGCCCCCTAACCTTTGGACTTTTAGCACCTAAGAATGGGGGCTCAGGGACTGCCCTGCTGCTGCTTACGTGCTGTGGCTGTCAAAACGCCAAGGGTTCCACCACTCACAGCTTGAGCCTCTGATTGGCTGCCTGCAGCCTTTTATTATTGGTTATATCTGAGATATTTCTTTGACTACAGTAGTCAAAGAGATATCTTCTCATCATCATTCAATAATAAATGGCTGCGGGTAGCCAATCAGAGGCTCAGGTTGTAAATAACGAGGAACACTTATATACAGCAGTGCAGGCAGCCAATAATAACCCTGACTTAAGGGTTGTGCATAATATTTAGTGCTAGACATACTACAGGAGATGGTCAGAGACTGCAGACATGATACAGGAGATGGTCAGAGACTGCAGACATGATAGAGGAGATGGTCAGAGACTGCAGACATGATAGTGGAGATGGTCAGAGACTGCAGACATGATAGAGGAGATGGTCAGAGACTGCAGACATGATAGAGGAGATGGTCAGAGACTGCAGACATGATAGAGGAGATGGTCAGAGACTGCAGACATGATAGAGGAGATGGTCAGAGACTGCAGACATGATAGAAGAGATGGTCAGAGACTGCATACATGATAGAAGAGATGGTCAGAGACTGCAGACATGATACAAGAGATGGTCAGAGACTGCAGACATGATACAAGAGATGGTCAGAGACTGCAGACATAATATTTTCCTCAGATAATAGGTGCAGGAACTTAACCATGCTGCCAGCACAACCTAACAGTGGGAGAGTCTTAATGGGGCATTGTTAAATACCACTTGTGCATTCTGCACAGAGTGAAGAGTTCAGGAGTTTGCTATGTACGGAATGCAAAGATCAGGAGTGTGCTATATACAAAATGCAAAGATCAAGATTGTACTACGGATAGAGTGCAGAGTTCAGGAGTGCACTGCATACAGAGTGCAGAGTTTATGACTGTGCTACATACAGATTGCAGGGATCAGGAATGCATATCTCACAGGACAGTTTACAACCCCCCTTCCAGTACAGAGCTTTCCTTCCACTTCCAAATCGTCCCCTCCCCACCTACATAGTATCAGAGAGAGGGTCTGTACAGAAAAGCAACTACAACTTACAGTACGAGTGCAATATTAAGTGGAGAGTGGGGGCATTAGTGGAAAGAGAGGCGATAGGGGATGACACTGTTGCTAAGTTAATGTGGCATTGGTGCTAAATGGGGGGGGGCAATGTGCTAATTTATAACTTGGGGAAGAGTGTGAACATTGTTGCTAAGTGGGGGGAGGGGGGCATTGGTGCTAAGTGGGGGGAAATGAGGAGCATTTGGGATAAGTGGGAGAAGCGGGACATTTGGGATAAGTAGAAGAAGAAGGGGGACATATGGGAGAAGAGGAGGGGACATTTGGAATAAGTTGTGGGACTAGAGGGGTATTGGGGATAAGTGGGGGAGAGGAGGAACATTTCAGATAAGTGAGGGGAGAGGGGGACATTTGGGATAAGTGGCGGGAGAGGAGGGACATTTGGGATAAGTTGGGGGAAAGGAGGGACATTTGGGATAAGTGGGGGGAGAGGAGGGACATTTGGGATAAGTGGGAGGAGAGGAGGGACATTTGGGATAAGTGGGAGGAGAGGTGGGACATTTGGGATAAGTGGAAGGAGAGGAGGGACATTTGGGTTAAGTGGGGCGACACGAGGGACATTTGGTATAAGTGGGGGGACACGAGGGACATTTGGGATAATTGGGGGGAGATGATGGACATTGGGGGTAAGTGGGGGGGACATTTGGGATAAGTGTGGGGAGAGAAGGACATTTGGGATAAGTGGGGGGGCAGGAGGGAAATTTGGTATAAGTGGGGGGAGAGGAGGGACATTTGGGATAAGTGGGAGGAGAGGGGGACATTTAGTATAAGTGGGGTGACACGAGGGGGACATTTGGTATAAGTGGGGGGACAGGAGGGACATTTGGGATAAGTGGGGGGAGATGACGGACATTGGGGATAAGTGGGGGGGGGACATTTGGGATAAGTGAGGGGAGAGGAGGGACATTTGGTATAAGTGGGGGGGACAGGAGGGACATTTGGTATAAGTGGGGGGGAGAGGAGGGACATTTGGGATAAGTGGGGGGGAGATGACGGACAATCGGGATAAGTGGTGGGCAGATGACGGACAATCGGGATAAGTGGGGGGCAGATGACGGACATTTGGGATAAGTGGGGGGACAGGGGAAATATTGGGGATTTGTGGGAGGAGAGGGGGGACATTTGGGATAAGTGGGGGGAGGGGGGACATTGGGGATAAGTGGGAGGGCATTGGGGATAAGTGGAGAAGAGGGTGATGCTCTGTATATGTGTTATCTCAGGGAATGTAAATATCCCCTATGATAGCAATAGGTAGTGACAGGTACTCTTTTTTTGAAAAAACTGGGGTCTTCTAGACCCTAGATCTTTCCTCTGCCCTCAAAGCATCTGACCACACCAAGATCGGTGTGATAAAATGCTTTCCCAATTTCCCAATGGCGCTTTTTATATCCGGGGGGGGCATTCCCTCCCACTGCTTGTAAAAGCAGTCCAGAGGCTAATTAGCCACTAGGATTGCTTTTACATGAAAGCCGGCCACTGGCTGAAAAGAATGATACCAAGATGATACCTAAACCCGCAGGCATCATTCTGGTATAAACATTCAAAGTCCAGCAACATACCAGTACGTTGCTGGTCCTTGTTGGACATGTATTGTAATCTTTTTTTTTTAAAAGCCAGTTGGCTGAACGAAAAAAGAGATTGATCGGTGGGTATGCCCACCATTAGAATACCGTCCTTCATCCACCCTCTTCTAATGATGGCCATACATGCACCATATATATATATATATATATATATGCCGAAGCTTGGGGGCATCCTCCCGCAAAAAAGTTATGCCGCACACACATGGTCGGACTTTTCCACGGGCAAGCCTCCGTCGGAATTTCCACCGTATGTATGCGACATTAGGAGCAAAATCGCTCCTCCGCCCCTGATGCCCCAATGCTTCGGCATATATGCTTTTTTTTTTTTTAACTGTAGTGGTGAAATCACCTCCTACAGCACTGGAGTCGCAGGGATCAGGCCTGTCTCTGCGAACGCTGCAGTTATGTGTGTTGTGTTTTGTAAGTGACAGTGATCGATCGATACTGCACTTGGTTGGCCTGGGCTGGACGGAGGGGCAAAACGCAGGTGCTAGCAGGTATCTGGGCTGATCCCGCTAACACTGCGTTTTTGGGAACCCTAAACTGTGGGGATGCTAGTATAGATCTGATCAGATCAGATATTGATCTGATCAGATACTATACCACTAAGGGGGGTGTATGCTTCACGCGTGGGTGTTAGCGTTACTGGCACTAACCTGACGCTGCCTGGGGTGTGACGCAGACCCTCTCTGACGCTAAAACCTAAATGATATCACCCTCCGGGCGATCAGGGGGTTAAACCTTTATTGGGTTATATATACGGCGGGTGCCCTGACACTATAAAAAGCAAACTAACTAATCAGCGTCACCCGTAACACTTATATGGTGATCACTGGTGAAAGGGTGAACTAGGGGCAATTAGGGGGTTAAACCTTTATTAGATAATTTATGGGGGTACCTGACGCTATAAAAACCTGTGGCGAACCTAAAAAAAAATACTGGCTACCGATCTGCATCACCGACACTAAGACAGCGATCAGAAAAACGATTGCTTAGTGACAGTGGTGATAGGGGGTGAAAGGGTTACCTGGGGGGCGATCAAGGGGGTTAAACCTTTATTAGATAATTTATGGGGGTACCTGACGCTATAAAAACCTGCGGCGAACCTAAAAAAAATTACTGGCTACTGATCTGCATCACCGACGCCAAGACAGCGATCAGAAAAATGATCGCTTAGCGACAGTGGTGATAGGGGGTGAAAGGGTTACCTGGGGGGCGATCAAGGGGGTTAAACCTTTATTAGATAATTTATGGGGGTACCTGACGCTATAAAAATCTGCGGCGATCCTAAAAAAAATTACTGGCTACCGATCTGCATCACCGACGCTAAGGCAGCGATCAGAAAAATGATCGCTTAGCGACGGCGGTGCTAGGGGGTGAAAGGGTTATCTGGGGGGTGATCAGGGGGTTAAACCTTTATTAGGGGTGGGTTAGGGGGCTACACTGGACCTAAAACTAAATGTAGTGACACTTTTACAGTCACAAATGTCACTGATTGCAGTGATCAGTAAATAAATGGTCACTGCAATCAGTGACACTGTGACTGGGGGCTGGGGGGTGATCTGGGGGGGCCTGGGGGGGCGATTTGTGTGCCTATGTGTCCTGGTGTCAGTGTAGTGTTAGTGTACTGACCTGTGTGTCTTCTCTTGTACGGCGCTCGGTATATGTGAGCGCCGTATGAGAGATGACATCACTTCCTCCTGCTTCCTCTGCCTGTGTTTACATTACACAGCAGAGGAAGCATTTCCATTCGCCCGGAGCGATCGCGGGGGGGTGGCCGGAATCGAACGGCCGTCCCCTCATGTCGGATCGCTCCCCAACGAATACCGACCGCTCACTGTATAGGAGGGGGGTCCGATCGGACCCCCCAACTGTACAAAGGCAATCACGTACACTGTACGTGATTGTGCCTGTCGGTGCCATTCTGCCGACGTACATATACAGTGAGCGGTCGTTAAGTGGTTAAACACCCTTCCTGCCCAGACCAATTTTCAAATTTCAGCGCTGATGCATTTTGAATGGCAATTGCGCGCTCATACAACACTGTAACCCAATGAAAATGTATTTTTTTTTGCACACAAATAGAGCTTTCTTTTGGTGCTATTTGATCACCTCTGCGTTTTTTTTTCTATAAATACAAAAGACCGACAAAAAAAAAAAAAATTTGGATATTTTAACCACTTCAGCACCGGGGCCTATTCTGGCACTTCTCTCCTTCATGTAAAAATCATAAATTTATGGCTATAAAATTACTTCAAAACCCCAAACGTTATATATGTTTTTTTAGCAGACACCCTAGGGAATAAAATGGCGGTCATTGCTAATTTTTATCTCGCTCGGTATTTGCGCAATAAATGTTCAAACGCCTTTTTTTAAGGAAAAAAATGGTTTAATGAATTTAAAAAAAATTACAAAACAGTAAAGTTAGCCCAATTTTTTTGTATAATGTGAAAGATGTTGTTAGGCTGAGTAAATAGATACCTAACATGCCACGCTTTAAAATTGCGCACACTCATGGAATGACACCAAACTTCAGTACTTAAAAATCTCCCTAGGCGATGCTTTACATTTTTTTACACGTTACCATTTCTGCATTACAGAGGAGGTCTAGTGCTAGAATTGTTGCACTCGTTCTAACGCACGCAGCAATACCTCACATGTGTGGTTTGAACGGCGTTTACATATGTGGGCGGGACTTACATGTGTGTTCGCTTTTGAGCGCGAGCTACCGGGGACATGGGTGGTTTTTTTTTTATTATTCTTTTTTTTTTTTACTTTTTTTTTTTTTACTCTTTTTTTTACTTTTTTGTTTTTTTGATCACTTTTATTCCTATTACAAGGAATGTAAACATCCTTTGTAATAGGAATCTATTGTGACAGGTCCTCTTTATGGAGAGATGCAGGGTCAATAAGACCCCACATCTCTCCTCCAGGCTGGAAAGCATGAGATCGGTCAAAAAAAATTCACCGATCTCATGCTGACAGCCGCAATTGCGGCTTCGTTTACATACGGGAACCTGGCGTGATGTCATAATGTCACGCCCGGGGCCTCCGACGGTCATAGAGATGACTGGTGACCATCTGGTCACCAGTCATCTCTTTGCTTCCCATCCGGCGCCTGCCAATTCGTTCTCCGAGCCCCAGATGGCACGGGAGAGCCCGGAGAAGCACCGGATGGCGGCGGGAGGGGGGGGACGTCCCCTCCCGCCGCCTATAAGAACGATCAAGCGGCGGAACGTTTTTATCGTTCACAGAATCGCCGGCTGAAAAGAATGATAACTGAATGATGCCTGCAACTGCAGGCATCATTCAGATGTCACCGCACAAAGCCAAGGACGTCATTTGACGGTGGGCGGTAGGGAAGTGGTTAATATGTCGAACATTTTGAAAAAAGGTAATTTTTCTCCTTCATTGATGTGCACTGATGAGACTGCACTGATGGGTTGCACTGATGGGCACCGATAAGGTGGCAAGGGTGGGCACTGAGAGGTGACATTGCTAGTTGGCACTGGTGGGCATTGAGAAGTGGCACTACTAGGTGGCAATGATAGTTGGCAGTGATGGGCACTGATAGGCAGCACTGCTAGGTGGCACTGATTGGCACCAGTGGTGGGCATTGATAGGTGGCACTGGCAGGAGCTACTGATTTTCACAGATGACGCAGAATTGCCTCTTCCTCTTCGGGCCCGATGTCCCTTGCACATAAGCCGGTGATTGCCTTTTTTATCAGGCTGTCAGCACAAGGAGAAAACAAAAACCATTACCCAGCTTTTGTTTACATCACATGATCAGCTGTCATTGGCTGACAGCTGATCACATGGTAAGGGGCAGGGATCGGCCCCTTACTCGGATCTGTCATCACCCGAGTCTCAGTGACTCGGTGACCACAGCGCACGCGCGAAGGGGAGAACGTCTATTGACGGACTCCCGCATAGTTGCCAACAGTCCCGTTTTTCCCCGGACAATCACGGATTTGGGACCCTCGTCCCGTATTTATTTTGTCCCGTCTATTTTCCCGGTATTTTGCCTTTGTCCCGGCCGCCAGGAAAATCGGGAATGCTTGAGGTAAAAAAACGGCGGGCTACACAAAGATGGCCGCCGCTGCAGACAAGGATTATTTCCTCTTGTGTTCAGTGGTGAGGGGAGGAGCAGCCAATCGGCTTCTCCCCTCTCTGTGTTCACACATGTGGAGGCGGGGCGGTATTATCATTCGTGAGGGAGCAGCAATGTACAGGGCTGGGGAGGCGGAGTTCCGATAGGAGTCGGGAGAGCCAGGGGGAACAGAATCCGGCGGGGGAACCATTCTCGGCACGACACCGCTGGGAAATGATCATGGACCGCGGAGCTGCCTCTGCCTCCAGCACATACACGGAGAGGCCGGGAGGTGAGAGCATCTGTTCCCCGGGGCTGGCTGCCGCTGCTAGGGGACACAGACCTGTAAGGAGGGCTCCGCTGCTGCTGGGGACACCACCAGATGTAAAGGAGGACACCAGATGTAAAGGAGGGCTCCGCTGCTGGAGGACACCAGATGTAAAGGAGGGCTCTGCTGCCGGAGGACACCAAATGTAAAGGAGGGCTCTGCTGCCGGAGGACACCAGATGTAAAGGAGGGCTCTGCTGCTGGAGGACACCAGATGTAAAGGAGGGCTCTGCTGCTGGAGGACACCAGATGTAAAGGAGGGCTCTGCTGCTGGAGGACACCAGATGTAAAAGGAGGGCTCTGCTGCTGGAGGACACCAGATGTAAAGGAGGGCTCTGCTGCTGGAGGACACCAGATGTAAAGGAGGGCTCTGCTGCTGGAGGACACCAGATGTAAAGGAGGGCTCCGCTGCTGGAGGACACCAGATGTAAAGGAGGGCTCCGCTGTTGGGGGACACCAGATGTAAAGGAGAGCTCTGCTGCCGGGGACACCAGATGTAAAGGAGGGCTCCGCTGCTGCCAGCTGCTGGGGACACTGAAGTAAGGAGGGCTCTGTTGCTGGGGGACACAGATCTGTAAGGAGGGCTCCACTGCCGGGAACACCAGATGTAAAGGAGGGCTCCGCTGCCAGGGACACAGTTCTGTAAAGAGGGGCTATGCTTCTGGGAGCACCTGATGCAAGGACGGACTGCTGGGGAGGCATCTGGTGGCAGGTGACACACTTCCACTGATTCGGCATTATGGTGAGTTGAATGATTTCATTTTATATTACAATGTAATAATAGAAATAATGCACTTCAATCATCCTGACACCGTAACAACCATGGTGCCGGGATGATTGAAGCGCCAACAGGTGTTTTGGAGTATCCTTATCTGCCAATTTTGTTACACATTTCTATTGTGGTGTAGGATCTGGCTTCTTTCTTTCTCTCACCTCGGACTCTAGCCACACCCATTTGAACCACGCCCATTTAAGCCACACCCACTATCGTGCGTAAACCACGATAGTGCCGCATTTTTCATTGCAGCATGACACGCCTACAAACGAATGCCCCGCCCCCTAATTATAGCAAGGCTCCGCCTCAATACAAAAAAAGTGTCCCAGATTTTTTTTTGCAATGTTGGCAACTATGCTCCCGGCAATTGAGGACTGTGCCGTGGCCGTCGATCAGTTATAGCGCTGATCTCGAGTGATTAAAGAGGGTCTAAATGGGCCATTGACATGCATCACAATTCAACTTAGGAATGTGTCTTTGCAAAGTTAAACTAAATAAAATCCTTTCTTATTTTTGCTTGAGGATAGAGTGCAGAGGGATTACAAGTCTAGACAGTTTTTGGGGAGGTCTGCACCCCTGATAGGGTGAAGACAACTCCCAAATTTGGCCACTTTATCCTTCCAAATAATTCACTTCCTGTCACATAGCCACACAGGAAGTGAGGGTAAATCCCTACCAATGTCTTTCCTTGGGGACACACGTAAATCTCAATACTTTCCCCATTATGTACATTGCACTCCAGCATTTTGTGGATTACACCCCAAATTATTAGGTATTTTGGACTTTGGGGTTTATTTACTAAAGGAAAATCTACTTTGCACTACAAGTGCACTTGCTGGATATCCAAGGGGGACATGCAAGCAAACACCATCTTTGCTTTTACATGATTGGATGTTACAATCACCAGTGCTTCCCCTCAGATTTTAAGCAGCTACACTTTTACTGCAGAGTGGATTTGTCTTTACTAAACCCCAAACTACCCAATGATTTGGGGTGCACACGACAAAGTGCTAGAGTGCAATTTGCTTAATGGGGACACTAGTTAGATTGATCTGTGTGTCCCCAAGAAAAGACATTGGTAGGGTTTTACCTTCACTTCCTGTTTAGCTGTGTGACAGAAAGTGAAGCCAATTTTACTAAAAGGGACACAAAGCCTAACCTAAAAAAACAAAAACAAAACAAGCAGGGGTTCTAACACTTACTTAGTTTCCCTCAAAATGCCCCCAATTAGAATCGTATTGCCTTGAGCTATTTTTAAGTGCAGTGCTCTAAATCAGTGCTTCTTAAGTACCCCCAACAGGCCATGTTTGCAGGTTTTACTTCATCTTGCACATGGGCTTTAAATCACAGTCAATGGTTTTGTATTTTGGACAGCAATTCTCAATAAGATAAATTCACAAAACATGTCCTGTTGGGGGTACTTGAGGACTGAGGCTGAGAACCACTGCAGTAAAAAGGAAAATTGAATACTTACCGCTCTGTATTTTTCATTTCCTGGTGACCATCCATGGAAGCACACAATACATGCATATGCTATCATGAAGGCACCAGGGTAGACAAATCACACCTGTTTTGTTTTGACATGCCAATCAGCTGTCACATTTGTTGCAAAGAAAACACAAAACAAACATCAAAACTTTGCATCAAATTTTATTGGTCAACAAAACAAAGGGAAGCCAAAATAAAAAACATGGTCAATTTGAAACATTAGTCACAGACTCACAACATCTTGAGAAAGTTTTCGCAAAATAATGCAGCACAGACAATTAAATCAAAGTGAACAAACGACACACATTAACAACATCAAAATTATTTCAGGGGAACATTTCCCCCACACCAAAAAATACAATCAACAAAATTAAAACAAACACCTGTTTTGCAAAGACATAACAAATAAAATACATGTGTTACAAACCCGATAAGGACACCAAAATGTACTTTTTGCCGGACGCACACACACACACACATATACACACACACACACACACACACACTTGCCTCTTTTCAGGGCAAGGGAGAGGATGCTATCTGCGAGCTTCATATAACATAGGTTTGTGTGCTAATGAGGCAATTGAAAACACATGCACAGTCCATGAAACACCCAAAATGCAAGTTCACCCAATGTAGAGACTAAACTTCAAAGTGGGTACACCTGTTAAGGATGTCCTTCAATTACTAACCCATAAAAACAAACACTCTCTGAGCATGCCCAGAAATATCCAGGTGCTGTTCACACACAAAAAGCACCAAAAAAAAAAAAACTAACTGCCTGGGCATGCTCAGAACAACACAAATGCAGCTAGCAGAAAATAACCCCCCCTGTCCAAAATTAAGCACATCATCCAGCATGCTACAAAATTAGAGATGGGACAAACACCCCCACCAACAAATACCATTGCAGTCTATGGGAACTGACTTGTTAATTTTGCTAGTCCCCACTTGGCTGGCTTATCTTCAAGTTATTGGCCTTAAAATGGGGGCCCAGGTCCCACCCTAAGGGACATATATCAATGTCACCAATTTGGACAACACCAAGAACAAAACAAGAAGAAGTGCCTTTAAATATGCCAAATTGCTTAAGGGCCATTTCACACCACATGCAGTCCATTGCGTTTTTTATGCATCAAAAATGCATGGAAAGTTGGTTATATGGTTCTAAATGGCAGTGTTTGTTCCAGTGCGTTCCAGTTCCACAAAAAAAGTAGAACATGCTGCATTTTACCTGCACTGGACTGTACTGGAACGCAGCAAAACGCATCATAAACGCACTGGAACACACCTAAATGCACCAAAAACGCACTGGAATACACTTGTCCTTATCTATGGTTAATAAAAAAGAGGGGTGAAAAAAAAAGCACTGGACTTCATCAAAAACGTACCAAAAATGCACTGGAACGCATCAAAAACGTGCATGCAAAAAAGGACCTGGAACGCATCCGGATTGCGTTTCTATGGTGTTAACTGGCCCTAGTTCACACCATAGAAACGCAGTCTGGATGCGTTCCAGGTGCTTTTCTGCATGCGCGTTTTTGACACGTTCCAGTGCAGTTTTAATGCGTCTTTGGTGCATTTAGGTGCATTCCAGTGCGTTTTTGGTATTAAGGGGAACTCCGCGCAAAATAAAAAAAATGGCGTGGGGGTTCCCCACAAAATCCGTACCAGGCCCTTCAGGTCTGGTATGGATTTTAAGGGGACCGCCGCGCAAAATCGTAAAAAAAATAGCGTGGGGGTCCCTCTAAAAATCCACACCAGACCCTTATCCGAGCATGCAACCTGGCAGGCCGCAGGAAAAGAGGGGGGGACGAGAGAGCGGCCCCCTCCCTCCTGAACCGTACCAGGCCACATGCCCTCAACATGGGGAGGATGCTTTGGGGGTCTGTGACCCCAAAGCACCATGTCCCCATGTTGATGGGGACAAGGGCCTCATCCACACAACCCTTTCCGGTGGTTGTGGGGGTCTGCAGGCGGGGGGCTTATCGGAATCTGGAAGACCCCTTTAACAAAGGGGACCCCCAGATCCCGCCCCCCCCCTGTGTGAAATGGTAATGGAGTACAAATGTACCCCTACCATTTTACAAAAAAAGTGTCAAAAATTTTAAAAATTACAATAGTCGGTTTTTGACAATTCCTTTATTAATGTCTTCCATCTTCTTCCATCTTCTTCTTCCAGCTTCTTCTTCCAGCTTCTTCTTCCAGCTTCTTCTTTTCTCCATTCGGGTTTCTTCCTCCATCTTCTTCATCTTCCTCTTCATCTTCCTTCTTCCTTCGGTGTTCTCGTCCGCATCTTGCTCCGGCTTCTTGTCCCTTCTTTCTCCGGCTGCTCCGTTTGAATTGGAGGTTCCCGCTGTGTGACGCTTCAGTTCTTCAGTTCTCCTCTGGGTCCGCTGCCACCCGGTGACCCCGCCCCCCTCTGACGCACATGGATTTCACGGGGACTTTCCCCGTGGTGTCAGAGGGGGGTGGAGCCACCGGGTGCCAGCGGACCCAGAGGAGAACTGAAGTCACACAGCGGGAACCTCCAATTCAAGCGGAGCGGCCGAAGAAAGAAGAAGGGGAACAAGAAGCTGGAGCAAGATGCGGACGAGAACACCGAAGGAAGAAGAAGATGAAGATGAAGATGAAGATGAAGATGAAGAAGAAGATGGAGGAAGAAACCCAAATGGAGAAAAGAAGAAGATGGAAGAAGAAGATGGAAGAAAAGAGACGACATTAATAAAGGAATTGTCAAAAACCGGCTAGTGTCATTTTTGACATTTGTACCCCATTACCATTTCCGATAAGTCGCCCGCCCGCAGACCCCCACAACCACCGGGCAAGGGTTGTGGGGATGAGGCCCTTGTCCCCATCAACATGGGGACATCCTCCCCATGTTGAGGGCATGTGGCCTGGTACGGTTCAGGAGGGAGGGGGGCCGCTCTCTCGTCCCCCCCCTCTTTTCCTGCGGCCTGCCAGGTTGCGTGCTCGGATAAAGGGTCTGGTGTGGATTTTTAGGGGGACCCCCACGCTATTTTTTTTTAAGTTTGGCGAGGGGGTTCCCCTTAAAATCCATGCCAGACCTGAAGGGCCTGGTACGGATTTTGAAGGGGACCCGCACGTCATTTTTTTTTTAAAGTGGCGTGGAGTTCCCCTTAATATCCATGCCAGACCTGAAGGGACTGGTAATGGAATTTGGGGGGACCCCACGCATTTTTTTTTAATCAAAGTCTTTCAATTACTTTTCTCTATATTGACGGGAGCCGACAATTCATTATAGCCGCGGGTGCTTTTAAATGCCTTTTTTTTTCCTTTAGAAATGTCATTTTGCTGGCGCACTGGCAAGTTCAGAGCTGCGCCTGTTTAACTTATGCAAATTCATTAACGTGACTTGACATTTAGTAAGATTTTGCCGGCGCAGTGAACCGGCGCGTTTGAACAAGTAAAATTCCCGTGCTGAGCTAAAAAAAAACTCTTGCAGTTCTAAACGTACTTGCCGGCACAGCGGGCTGGTTCTGAAAAAGTTAATTTCTCACTCTATTTTGATCATGTTTGTTACTTGGGCAGGTGTCACTACACTTCCTCACATCACCCAATATTATATTGGCACTTCCAGCTTCTTTATATTTAGATTTTAAGATGCCGTTTGCCAGGTCCATAGTAGCGCACTGAGCGCCTCCTCCCGTCCGCCGAGAACACTATAGTAAATGGGAAATAGCGCTGCGCTACCGGCGCTAATGTTTTGTAAATACCAAAACAGCCGTTGCGCACGCAGATGCACGATACATATGGCGCAAACGTTTTGTAAATCAGCCCCACCGTTTTTAAATGTGGAAGCTTTCAGGCACAGATGCCCTGATGGATCATTGGAAATGTGGTCGGGCCTGGGCATTTCTTCCAGTCCTGGTCAACCTTGGATATCTAGATATAAACAGAAAAGATACTCTCCTGCGCTGGTGCGGAGGGCCTTCGTAAGAGTGGTAGTATTTCTTGATGGTGTATGTGTGAAGTGATCATGAATGCCCCGCTGCCTAAGCCGACTAGGGGAAGCCCGAAATGCTTTGTAAGAAAGGAAAAGGAAGGCACGTGGTCTGATGCATGATTTAATTTTTTTTTTTTTATTACAAACAAATAGATATATACAAAGAAATGTTATGTATTCGTAAATATGGATAAATTACAATGTTATCACTTGGTAAATTAATATAAGGCGATAGTCAATCATTAGATTATCCCATGTTTGGGTAACGCGCTTCAAGGGTTTTCCTCTTCATCAGAGCCTTAGAGAGCCAAATCTGGTCCGTATATAAAAATATGTAAAAATAGATAGAGAAGGCTGGATGGGTAGTGTAGTACTAGATAAGTGGTATAGCTTAGCGGGAAGATTCTCCTTCACTGTAGGGATTTTCCTTCCACATCACAGCGCTCTAAATTAAACAGACATCAAACAGATATAGATAGAGGTAGAATTGCAGACGCTAATGCAAATGTTAAAAGCACAGCAATATAAAATATAAAATATATTATATATATATATATATAAAAAATGTATTGTTAACATATATAAAAAAGACACAAATGCACAGCTATACGTGCATATGTACCATACATTAAAAATAGCTTCATCGGTAGCTTAACTGAACTGAAACCATGCATAAAAGATTTAGTATTGGTTGATACCATACATAGTTTCAAACGTGGACCATTGTAACTGAACCACTGCTGGTGCCCTCTTTGGTGGAGTGTAATATATGTATAAGTGGATATATACACACACAGACCCACACACATGTATGTAGAGTCGACCATACCTAAATAAATGAATACACAAAATTGCATTGGAGGATAAATGCATATATGATTCAGAATAAAAAACTACCATATAAGCGAGAGTACATGTTGTAATAATGATGGTAAAAGTAAGGATAAATTGAGTAAGGATGAATGTGTGGGTGGAATAGGTAGTGGAAGTATTGATGTTGGAAACAGTGTAAGCCTGGCTCACTGCACGATGCTGCGGTAACGCAATATAGCTGGTATTGACGGACCACATCAGGAATACTAAGTATAGCATATGAAATACGCTAGCTCCATATAGAGTCTCGTGATAGTAGAGTATGAGAGTAATGTTGAAGGAGGTAGAGGTGAGTCTGACCTACCTTAGCACCGTAGAGAGAGTGTATACAGATGAGATCGTCTGTTTGTTGTTGTTGGTCTTGAAAACCTATGGGTGGAGACTGTACAGAGTCACCAGGTATAATAGTAAAATAGGTATCCTCAGAAACTCTAGTAGGGGTGAAATGAAAACGTCCGTAGTTATGGCCTACCCAGTGGTTGATTTCAGTGTGGCAGCCTATGATTGGTGACTGGATATCCACGTCATTACTGGGCTATTCTGGGCGACCCGCCTATGATGTGGCTGTGCAGTGTCCACTGCTAAACTACAGCTGTGTTGCACTCAGTGGCATATACGCTCATAGTATGGGTGCCCAGTGGGACATAGGTGAGCGGCTGTGCAATGCGGCCGCGTGACCCAGATCCAGGAAGTGCTCCCTTCTGTCATTGGAACGCAATTCGTCATTAGTACAGACGATGGTAGGGGTAATGCATAGATCACGTCAGTATCCTCTGGCCTGTCAGATCCCGGAAAGATAGTCTGTGGGCGGGCCCACGTGCATGGTGACATGTAAGAGATCATAGTGCTAGCCTGTGTATTGTGAGGTAAAGTGGGGGAAAAAAGGAAACACATTGTAATGTGTAATTGATGTAGACAGACTTTAAACAGAGGTTGTGGAGGTAGTGGCAGTTATGCCTTATTGGCCAATTAGGCCATGGTTCCCCTTGCTAGCACAGTTCAGGCTTTCTCCAGTTGGATTTAGATCTGGCTCCATTGGTCAGCTCTCTCGGAGTTCATGTGTCAGCTTTATTGGCCTTCACAGGTGTATCCCGGTCTAGGCATCTTTTCCTGCCCAACAATTCTTCAAGAGAGCAGCTAGGCTCAGACCTCGGATTAGGCAAAGGTTTTCCAAATGGAGTCCCTCTTGGAGTGAAGTGTTCTAGGGTGGTCTCCATTAAAGGCCTCTCTGTCAAGTTTGCCTTTCTCCTGGCTATCACATCGGCATAAAAAGACTCAAAGATTGATTCACTGGTCATGGAGAACTTTTCTTAACGCTCTTTCCAATTCAAGCGGTGCTGTTACCTATGCTTGACTTAATTCCCAAGGTTGCATGAGTCTTTCATGGGAGCCAAGAAATTGTTCTGCCAAACTTAGAGTTCTAACTTGCGTCCTTTAGACGTAGGACAGGGCGCGCTGTGGCTTAGTTGGTTAAAGCGCATGTCTAGTAAACAGGGAGTCCTGAGTTGACTACCAGCAGTGTCTTCCTTCAGTTCTAGGAATCCCTCAGATATTGCAAAGTTATATCTACAAAGCTACAACTTCCTTCAAGCTTTCAGAACGCCTGTTCATTCTTTTGCCAGAAAGGATGGAGGAACGTGCCTCATTTAGGATGATTGTGGCATGGATTGCCTAGGCCATCCAACAGGCTCACAGAGCCAAGGGATTGGCTCCTTTGGAGGTAGTGTCTGCTCACTCAACCAGGAGTAGGTCTACATCTTGGGCAGTTTTGCAGCATGAGGTTCCCAAAGTAGTCTGTAGGGCGGCCTTGTGGTTCTTAATGAATACATTTATGGCTCATTATTGTGTAAAGTCTGCTTCCTTATCCTCTGTTTATTTTGGCTTGCAGGTCCTGTCTGTTGACGGTACAAATTAAAGCCTTTGGGATAGCATTGCCCGCCTATTGGATGTGTGGCGAGTTAGTTCCCATGCGTATGCTGCCATGGAGTCGGTCAGGAAAAAGGAAAATGTCCTATTAAATACTTACCGTAATTTTTCTTTCCTGATGGACTCCATGGCAACAGGAGTCCCCCCCCCCCCAGTGTCTTGAGGAGGCTAGTTACGGAACACAGCCTTTGGCTCAGAGCAAGGATTTATGGGAGATAGGTCCTATAGGGGAGGAGTGGAGGCCCGGTTAACCCATACGTATGCTGCCATGGAGTCCATCAAGAAAGAAAAATTACGGTAAGTATTTGATAGGAAATTTTCTGTATGTTTTTTTTATTTGTCTTGGTGGAACTGGATGGACTTGTGTATTTTTGCAACCTGACTGACTCTGTAACTATAGCTAATTTATCAGGAGATTATCTTCAAGTAGAAACTAAATCATTGCAGGCATAATATGACAGGGCAAAAGCAGCCCATACACTGAGTGAATTTATTTAACTTGTGGTTGCAGGAAAGAAATCCAATTCCCCATTAACAGTCAGTGTTGACAGGGGAATCCCCCCTGCAAAGCCATTGTATTCTTCTGGCGGGAGCGCTGCTGGGAGAAAACAGTTATTATTGCTAGCAGCTATACTTGCTGCTAGCGATAATCACATGAAAAATCTGGCAGGCTGGTTTGAATGTGCAAAGTGCCAAAAGTTGGCAATATAGATTTACAAGTAATTTATACTGCACACTTTGCACATTACTCTTGGACCATGGTCCTGGATCAGAATTCAAGATATTTTGGAGCCACTATCTCACACTACCACATATTACATTATGGTAATTATTGCCCTTTTGGGGAAGGTTTGTGTGCACCTGGCCCCCCCATTGGGTCCCTATCACCACAGCTCCTGTGGCAGACATCTCTGGTGGCCCTCGATTCTTAGGACCGTATTTTTATTTTTATTTTAGCCAACATATATGGTATGCATCTTCTCCTGAAGAAGTGGAGCGAATCCACAAAACGCATAGAGCTTATTTCATGCAGCTATATTTTTTCATTTTCAAAAGTTTATTTATGGCAGAGCAGAATTTTAACAACAATATATGGGCCTTGTAGTTCCAAGTATGACAATACAAGGTACAAATATGTAATTCAAGAGGATGAACCTTCAATACTTATATCAACACAGTAATCACATTATGTAAGACGTACTACTAAAATAAAACGCGGTAACATATAAAGCAGAACCGTAACTTGTAGTAACAGATACATATCAAAGAAGGTATTATCTTAGTAATATCATTACATGTAGGCGCACCTAGTATGTACCAAGAGTAACGGCAAAATAAAATTATCAGTACTTGCGATCCAAAATCACATAAAAGGAAATAATAAAAAAAAAAAAACACAGAAGATGGAAGAATAGAAAGAAGAGAAAAAGAAAGAGAAGTCATGAGGAAAGAGAGAACTCTTATAAGGAAAGAATAAAGGAAGGAATGAAAGGAAGATCTAGGTTAAAGTGGAATTCCACCCAAAAATGGAACTTCCGCTTTTCCGGGGAGGGGGGGGGGAGCAGATACCTCTCTAATAAAAGTATTTGCTCCCACTTCCGGTGATAGATCTCCGCAGATTCCACGGCAATCTACGCCCTGTCCGCCCCCTCCTCCGCCCCCCGCTGTCTTCTGGGAGACACACAGGTCCCAGAAGACAGCAGGAGCCAGTGAGAACGTGCAGCGCGATTCACGCATGTGCAGTAGGGAACCAGGCTGTGAAGCCGTAAGGCTTCACTTCCTGATTCCCTTACCGAAGATGCCGGCACCTGCACCCGGGAGCGAGGGGACAGATCGGCTTCGGGTGAGAACATCGCGGGCGCCCAGGACAGGTAAATGTCCTAATATTAAAAGTCAGCAGCTGCAGTATTTGTAACTGCTGACTTTAAAAAAAATACTTTGGCGGAACTCCGCTTTAAGGGAGGGGGTGAGGCCGGGGAGTATAAGCCCGGAGACCTCACTACATTAGCAGTCTGTGAGAGAGGAATGTGGCGATATGTTGCCCAAGGTTCCCAGGTACGTTGAAAGAGAGACTGACGGCCATTAATAATACTTGCAACTTTTTCATGAATCATAATCCACAATATTTTATGCTTCAACCTTCTAAAGGAAAAATAAATAAATAACCAAAGCGCCAAAGATAAATACTAAAAACAATAATCTAGTTATCAACTGCAGTGACAAACTTGCTGTGCAGAAGTACAAGTGAAAATCAACATCCATGTGGGGGGCACCTAGTCTGAGCACCAAGCAGCACGGATCTGCACGAGCACTGTTCATCACATCAATTGGGACTGTTACTAACGTGGTTGCAGCAATATTATATAATGTTACGAATGCTATGAATTTTGTTTATTAATATTTTATCACTTAGCGCGGTGTATTGATTTTCACTTACCTTCTAAAGGACACTGAGGGTGTCTTCCATGCTCCAGCATTAACGATTCTAGCAGCTAATAAAACAAAGTACACCAGGCGCTTTAGTGGACGAGGCCACCTAGGTGGGAATTCATTAAGCAGCTCTAAACTGGGCTGTTGGTCAATAGACAACCCAGTCAACTTCCAGAGCATCGAAAACACCCTGTTCCAGAAATCCTTAAGCTGAGAGCATTCACACCATATATGTAACATAGAATCCCTTAGTTTGCAATTTCGGAAACATTCTGTGGGAGTAGGGATGAGCTTCGAGTTCGAGTCGAACGTAAGTTTAGACTCGACCATCGGCCGTTCGACCGTTCATTGAATTACGAATATTATGGGCCGTTTGCGCCAAATTCGAGTGCACAGTGTGCAACTAAAACTAACTGCAGACAATTGCTGGTGTTCTCTTCCTAATAATACCACAGGCAGGCAGCTGCAGTATTTTCAGTCAGTGTACTGTATCCTGTGCACAGTGTGCAACTAAAGCTAACTGCAGACAATTGCTGGTGTTCTGTTCCTAATAATACCACAGGCAGGCAGCTGCAGTATTTTCAGTCAGTTTACTGTATCCTGTGCACAGTGTGCAACTAAAGCTAATTGCAGACAATTGCTGGTGTTCTCTTTCAAATAATACCACAGGCAAGCAGCTGCAGTATTTTCAGTCAGTGTACTGTATCCTGTGCACAGTGTGCAACTAAAGCTAACTGCAGACAATTGCTGGTGTTCTCTTCCTAATACCACAGGCAGGCAGCTGCAATATTATCAGTCAGTGTGCTGTATCCTGTGCACAGTGTGCAACTAAAGCTAACTGCAGACAATTGCTGGTGTTCTCTTCCTAATAATACCACAGGCAGGCAGCTGCAATATTATCAGTCAGTGTGCTGTATCCTGTGCACAGTGTGCAACTAAAGCTAACCGCAGACAATTGCTTGTGTTCTCTTCCTAATAATAGCACAGGCAGGCAGCTGCAGTATTTTCAGTCAGAGTACTGTATCCTGTGCACAGTGTGCAACTAAAGCTAACTGCAGACAACTGCTGGTGTTCTGTTCCTAATAATACCACAGGCAGGCAGCTGCAGTATTTTCAGTCAGTTTACTGTATCCTGTGCACAGTGTGCAACTAAAGCTAATTGCAGACAATTGCTGGTGTTCTCTTTCAAATAATACCACAGGCAGGCAGCTGCAGTATTTTCAGTCAGTGTACTGTATCCTGTGCACAGTGTGCAACTAAAGGTAACTGCAGACAATTGCTGGTGTTCTCTTCCTAATAATACCACAGGCAGGCAGCTGCAATATTATCAGTCAGTGTGCTGTATCCTGTGCACAGTGTGCAACTAAAGCTAACCACAGACAATTGCTTGTGTTCTCTTCCTAATAATACCACAGGCAGGCAGCTGCAGTATTTTCAGTCAGTGTACTGTATCCTGTGCACAGTGTGCAACTAAAGCTAACTGCAGACAATTGCTGCTGTTCTGTTCCTAATACCACAGGCAGGCAGCTGCAGTATTTTCAGTCAGTTTACTGTATCCTGTGCACAGTGTGCAACTAAAAATAATTGCAGACAATTGCTGGTGTTCTCTTTCAAATAATACCACAGGCAGGCAGCTGCAGTATTTTCAGTCAGAGTACTGTATCCTGTGCACAGTGTGCAACTAAAGCTAACTGCAGACAACTGCTGGTGTTCTGTTCCTAATAATACCACAGGCAGGCAGCTGCAGTATTTTCAGTCAGTTTACTGTATCCTGTGCACAGTGTGCAACTAAAGCTAATTGCAGACAATTGCTGGTGTTCTCTTTCAAATAATACCACAGGCAGGCAGCTGCAGTATTTTCAGTCAGTGTACTGTATCCTGTGCACAGTGTGCAACTAAAGGTAACTGCAGACAATTGCTGGTGTTCTCTTCCTAATAATACCACAGGCAGGCAGCTGCAATATTATCAGTCAGTGTGCTGTATCCTGTGCACAGTGTGCAACTAAAGCTAACCACAGACAATTGCTTGTGTTCTCTTCCTAATAATACCACAGGCAGGCAGCTGCAGTATTTTCAGTCAGTGTACTGTATCCTGTGCACAGTGTGCAACTAAAGCTAACTGCAGACAATTGCTGCTGTTCTGTTCCTAATACCACAGGCAGGCAGCTGCAGTATTTTCAGTCAGTTTACTGTATCCTGTGCACAGTGTGCAACTAAAAATAATTGCAGACAATTGCTGGTGTTCTCTTTCAAATAATACCACAGGCAGGCAGCTGCAGTATTTTCAGTCAGTGTACTGTATCCTGTGCACAGTGTGCAACTAAAGCTAACTGCAGACAATTGCTGGTGTTCTCTTCCTAATTATACCACAGGCAGTATTTTCAGTCAGTGTACTGTATCATGTGCACAGTGTGCAGCTACATCTCACTGCAGGCCATTCCTTGTGTACCTATGTGTTGCGTTTGTTAAAATATGGTTTTTTATATTAATCAGACATAACATTACATGGGACAATATTCAGATTACTGTCAGGGTTTGGAGTAGATTTGGAGAGTAGATATTTCTCAAACAAATGCTGTTGCATACAATGGGTACGTAGATACCATTGTTGTATTCAGTTTACAGTTGGAATAGGCCATTGTCTCTGAGAGGGTCTCTCAAACTGTTTACTGAATGACTGTTAGTCGGTTGTTATGGAAAAAAGTTGTCAACAAACACATTGTACATAAAAGGATGAGTAAAGACTGAGGGGGGGGGGGGGGAGCTCATTCAAGCTTGAAGATCAGAAGCCACTCATCATAAGAAGAAGATGCCTGGTCACCAGCAATGGAGATTATGAACATAGAGTAATCAAAGTTAAGTACCGTATATACTCGAGTATAAGCCGAGTTTTTCAGCCCTTTTTTTAGGGCTGAAAGTATACCCCTCGGCTTATACTCGAGTCAGTACCTCAAAATCGTGAAATTCTGCGGCCGGCGTCTATTGTTCAAATCTCGCGCCGTTCTCCCTGTCCCTTCGGCGATAGGCGTTTCCAGAAAACACTGTGATGAGTGTTTGCACCTATCACGGAGGTCCTCTTGTCCGACGTCCGTGATTGGCCGAGCACTGAACACAGTGCCTGCTGGGAAACGGAGTCGGCGAATGAGAGGACCTCCGTGATAGGCGCAAACACTCACAGTGTTTGCTGGAAACGCCTATCACGGAAGGGACAGGGAGAACGGCGCGAGATTTGAACAATGGACGCCTCCGCGGAATTACAAGAGTTTGAGGTACTGACTCGGGCACAGGGAGGCGGCAATGGACACAGTAAGGGGGCACAGTGAGGTGACAGTGGGCAGTGAGATGGCAATGGGCACAGTAAGGGGGCACAGTGAGACGACAATGGGCACAGTGAGGTGACAATGGGCAGTGAGGTGGCAGAGTGAGATGCCAATGGGCACAGTAAGGTTGGGCAATGGGCACATCCCCCCCCCTCGGCTTATACTCGAGTCAATAAATTTTCCCAGTTTTTTTGGTAAAAGTAGGTACCTCGGCTTATACTCGAGTCGGCTTATACTTGAGTATATACGGTAACCTTTAAATGTATTTGTACTGTTATAGACCATAGGCTGTTCATTTGCTAGGCATTCTGCTTGTTATAGAGATCTTTCAGTCTTGTATTGTATTCCTAATATTGTAATAGTTTGTATGTACAGCATCTTTGTATAGTAAAAGCACATTTACACACTGCAGAAGTCTCAGCTTCCTTGCTTATACCACAAAGTATCCTTGCTAGATAGACGCAAGCAAAACAACCTATTCCAATACATCAAAGACAGTATGTCTGGAAGGCCAACAAGGAGAGGCAGACAGTTTACAGGCCAATTAAAGAGGGCAAGCAGGCTCTGTGTTTAGAGGCAACAGTGCTGGTCGTGGACACGGTGCATTCTCATCAGCACGTGGCCGTGGGGCACGCTTGTCCTTTTTCTCGGTAGCTGGCCGTGTTGAGTCACAACATGCTGAAGAGTTGGTAGAGTGGATGACCAAGCCGTCCTCATCCTCTGTCACCCAGGCTACCTTGGCTGCCAATGCAGATGCCAAAGCGGCCTATTCCTTGAACTCGAGGTCATCATCACTTACTCCTTCCCTAGCCCCACCGGAGGAGTCCACCGAACTGTTCGACCACAGTGTCCGGTACATGCTGCAGGAGGATGCGCAGCGTTTTGAAGGCTCCGATGATGGTACCCAGCTTGAGGAAGGCAGTAACGTGAGCCCAGAGAGAGGGGTTGCCCAAGAAGGACAACAAACTGGCAGTCATGTTCCCCCAGCTGCAGCATACTGCCAGGTTTTCTCCAGTGACAAGGAGGGAGGGGATGATGAGCTCACTGACTCTACGTGGGTGCCTGATATGAGAGAGGAGGCACAATGAGGCAGGATGCCTTCCAGGGGCCAGCTTAAGGGCAGCCAACCGACTGCATCACACCGCAGAGCTCCGCAAGTGCAGGGCGCTGGTGACTACGTGCGTTATTCCAAAAGTTCTTCGGTGTTGGACTTTTTTGAGACGTGTGCAGCAGATCGCACCATTGCTATTTGCAACATATGTCTGAAGCGTATCAAGTGTGGACTAGACAGCAAATGCTTGGGCACCACATGCTTAATCAGACATATGTCGAGCTCCCATGCTGCCCGTTGACAACATTACCTAAAAGACCCACACCAAAGAACAAGGCGGACCTCTCCTTGCACCTCCTTATCAGCTGGGATCTCCAACCCCACTATACCTTCAGTCCTCTCAGAAACCTGCACTGAGAGGAATGAAGGTATAGAATTAGGTGTGCCACTGCCAAGTACTTGCAGGCAATCTGCTATCGGTATACCAACGTCCGATTCTAGCAGGCAGATTTCCCTACCCCAGTTGCTCCACCGGCGAAAGAAGTTCGCTCCCAGCCATCCACATGCCCAGTGGTTGAATGCTAGCTTGGCTAAATTGCTAGCACTTCAACTGCTGCCTTTTCAGTTGCAAGACTCTGCCCCCTACCATGGGTTTGTGGAATGTGCGGTAGCTCAGTGGCAGGTTCCCAAACGCCCACCTGACCCATGTGCCCTGTTTGGCTCACATCCTTAACTTGGTGGTGCAGCGGTTCTTGGGCAGGTACCCGGGCTTACAGGATGTCCTGAGGCAGGTCAAGAAAGTCTGTGTGCATTTCCGTCGGTCATATAATGCCAGTGCTCGGCTGGCTGACCTCCAAAAGGAATTTAACCTACCCAAGAACCGCCTAATCTGTGACATGCCCACCAGGTGGAACTCAACGTTGGCCATGCTGCAGCAGCTGCACACGCAGCAGATGGCCATCAATGAGTACCTGTGCGACTATGGCACCAGGACAGGGTCAGGGGAGCTTGTTTTTTTTCCCCACGCCAGTGGGCCATAATCAGGTATGCATGCACTGTCCTGTCACCATTTGAGGAGGCCACGAGGATAGTGAGCAGTGACAGTGCATGCATCAGTGACACTGTCCCTCTTGTCCACCTGTTGGAGCACACGCTGCATGGAATAATGGACAGGACACTTGAGGCAGAACAGAGGCAGGAAGAGGAGGACTTCCTTACCTCTCAAGGCCCCCTTTATCCAGGCAGTGTCCCTGCGTGCCCGCCGATCACACAGGAAGAGGACGTGGAGAAGGAGGATTGTGTCAGCATAGAGGTGGAGCCTAGCACTCAGCATTAGCAGCAGTCTTCAAGGGATCATTTACAGTCCGAAGAAACCCATGGACTTGTACGTGGCTGGGAGGAGGTGGCTGCGGATCATGTCGTCCTTAGTGACCCAGAGGACTCCGGACCGAATGCCTCAGCAAACCTACGCTGCATGACCTCCCTGATCCTGCAAAGCCTGCGGAAGGATCCTCGTATTCGTGGTATCAAGGAGAGAGATCATTACTGGCTGGCAATCCTCCTTGATCCACGTTACAAGGGTAAGGTTGCGGACCTTATCTTGCCGTCGCAGAGGGAGCAGAGGATGAAACATCTTCGGGAGGCCTTGCAGAAAGGTTTGTGCAACGTGTTTCCAGAGCCTGGGAGGTTACAAATTCCTGGTCCTGGACAACATGTTGCTGAGGCTTCAGTCAGTCACAGAAGGAGCGGTGGAGAAGGTAGCCGTCGGACCGATGCGTTCAGACAATTTTTTAGTCCGCAGATCCAAGGTATGATCGGTTCCAGCAACCATCGCCAGCATCTGATTCACATGGTGCAGGAATATCTAGGGGCAAGATCAGACTTGGACACCTTTCCCACCGAAAATCCTCTGGGTTACTGGGCAGCCAGAACCTCCCGTGCCTTGAAAGGGGCCTGCATACATGTTCTCTGAGCCACAGATATTTTAGGGAAAAATAGGCTCTCCAAGTATTAAGCACAAGCCGAGGAATCTTCACCCCATGGGGCCTGATACAGAGAAGAATAAAAACTTTACAGGGGCTTTGGGAATATCTGCCATCAGAGTAGCAGACCTTAGGTACTGCAAAGGTATGCATGCAAGGATTGAGTTTATGGGTGAGAAGAGACCCAATCTTATCTTTATGCATATAGAATTTAGTGGAAGCTCTTTGTCGCTTTTATCGTCAGGGCCAAGTTCAGTTTTATATTGGACCTGCTCAATTCGTTGAAGCAGGGCTGGGTTCGCGGAACGTTTGTGACATTTAAAGACGAAATAAACCCTCTCTCTAAAAAAAAAAAAAAAACACCCTGCAAGACAAAGGCATAATGAGCTAGTATACATGCTATGTCACTTGCCTCGTACAAAGTCCCAAACTCACTTATTTGTTGCACTGCTCGATAAAAAACCCCCTATAGAAATGCAAACAGTGCAATTATCCCACAGCCACTTAATAATACATCACCTTTTATCAGGTTAAAATAGCGTTTTGCGCTCATGTGCCATGTGCTTGTGTGTCAAGTCTTGATAAAGCGCATGCGTGGGAAACGCATTGTCGAGGCAACAGATTCCATTTGTGTTCCATGCTGGTCAGATTGGCAATAACTCTAGTCCTGGACATCCGCACCGTGGTCACGGTAACGTCACATTGTGGGCCGTTCGCGCCAAATTCGTGTGATGCGAACGGCCCACAATGCACTGCGCCATTGCACTGTGATTGGCCAAGCATGCACTGTGACCCCGCATGCTTGGCCAATCACAGCGCCGGCAGCGAGGAGAGCCATAATTGGCCACAGGCAGGATGCCTGTGGCCAATCATAGCTCAGGGGGGATTAGTACATGCCCCACACTATAAAAGGCCGCCAGCGCGGCGGCCTTGTGTAGTGTGTTCCGGCGTGCAGGGAAAGAGCTACATAGGCAGGGACAGTGTGTTCTTTTCTCAGGCATCTGCAGGAGTTAGTGGGTGTTGTGTGCCTCCAGCGCAGTAAACACCTGTATCTACCCTTTATTGCTGTTCTCTAAGCTAGATAGGCAGGCAGGGACAGTGTGTTCTTTTCTCAGGCATCTGCAGGAGTAAGTGGGTGTTGTGTGCCTCCAGCGCTGTATACACCTGTATCTACCCTTTATTGCTGTTCTCTAAGCTAGATAGGCAGGGACAGTGTGTTCTTTTCTCAGGCATCTGCAAGAGTTAGTGGGTGTTGTGTGCCCCAGCACAGTATACACCTGTATCTACACTTTTTTGCTGTTCTATAATACAGGCATCTGCAGGAGTTAGTGGGTGTTGTATGCCCCAGCACAGTATACACCTGTATCTACACTTTTTTTCTGTTCTACAATACAGGCATCTGCCGGAGTTAGTGGGTGTTGTGTGCCCCAGCACAGAATACAGCTGTATCTACACTTTTTTGCTGTTCTATAATACAGGCATCTGCAGGAGTTAGTGGGTGTTGTGTTCCTCCAGCACAGCACAGTATACACCTGTATCTACCCTTTATTGCTGGTGTTCTCTAATAAAGGCATCTGCAGGAGTTAGTGGGTGTTGTGTGCCTCCAGCACAGCACAGTATACACCTGTATCTACCCTTTATTGCCAGTGTTCTCTAATAAAGGCATCTGCAGGAGTTAGTGGGTGTTGTGTGCCTCCAGCACAACATACACTACTCCAATTCCTGGTTTTCCCCATCTCCCTGCAGTCCATTACTATGTATGGAAGGCCAACAAGAAGAGGCAGACAATCAGGAGCCAATAAAAGAGGGCAAGCAGGCTCTGTGTCTAGAGACAACAGTGCTGGTCGTGGACGCAGTGCATCGTCATCAGCACGTGGCCATGGGACACGCTTGTCCTTATTTTCGGCAGCTGGACGTGTTGAGCCGCATCATGCCATCATGGTAGAGTGGATGACCAAGCCCTCCTCATCCTCCTCATCCTCTCTCACCCAGGCTCAGGGTACTGGCAAAACAGCTGCCAAAGCGTCCTCTTCCCTCGTATCAATGTCATCATCAGTCACTCCTTCCCTAGACCCACCATGTCCTCCTGAGGAGTCCCCCGAACTGTTTGAGCACAGTGTTGGGTACATGCTCCAGGAGGATGCCCAGCGTTTTGAAGGGTCTGATGATGATACCCAGCTAGAGGAAGGCAGTAGCGTGAGCGCAGACAGAGGGTATGCTCAAGAAGGACAGCAATCTGGCAGTCATGTTCCAGCAGCTGCAGCATACTGCCAGATTGGCTCCAGTGATGAGGAGGGAGGGGATGATGAGGTCACTGACTCCACGTGGGTGCCTGATAGGAGAGAGGAGGAGGAGGAGGAGGAGGATGAGGAGGAGGCACATCTCCAACGAGGCAGGATGCCCTCCGGGGGGCCAGCGCAAGGGCAGTACACCGACTGAATCACACCGCAGAGCTCCGCCTGTGCAGGGCGCTGCCTCTGCTCGTTATTCCAAAAGTTCTTTGGTGTGGGCCTTTTTTGAGTCGAGTGCATCAGATCGCACCGCTGCTGTTTGCAACATATGTCTCAAGCGTATCTTGCGTGGCCAAAACATCAGCCGCTTGGGCACCACATGCTTGACCAGACATATGTTGACCTGCCATGCAGCTCGTTGGCAAGCGTACCTTAAAGACCCACACCAAAGAACAAAGTGGACCTCTCCTTGCTCCTCATCAGCTGAGATCTCCAACCCCACTATACCTTCAGTCTTCTCTGAAACCTGCACTGAGAGGAATGAAGGTGTAGAATTAGGTGTGTCACAGCCAAGTACTTGCGGGCACTCTGCTAGCAGTACACCGCCTGCCCCAGCTTCTGGACCGTCAAAAGAAGTTCACTCCCAGCCATCCACATGCCCAGCGGTTGAATGCTAGCTTGGCTAAATTGCTAGCACTTCAACTGCTGCCTTTTCAGTTGGTAGACTCGGCCCCCTTCCGTGAGTTTGTGCAATGTGCCGATCCTCAGTGGCAGGTTCCCAAATGCCACTTTTTCTTACGGAAGGCAATCCCGGCTCTCTACCGGCATGTGGAAGGCAATATCCATGCCTCGCTGGACAGGGCGGTCAGCGGTAAGGTGCATATTACCGCTGACTCATGGTCCAGCAGGCATGGACAGGGACGATACCTTTTTTTCACGGCCCATTGGGTCACTCTTTTGGCAGCTGGGAAGGATGCAGGACAAGGTGCAGTAATGTTGGAGGTTGTTCCGCCGCCACGCCTCCAAAATGCTACTACTGGTTGTGACACACCTCTCTCCTCCACCCCCTCCTCTTCTTCTTCCTCCATGGCCTCCTCCTGTGCTTTGTCCTCGGAACCAGTGGTGCTCCGTAGGCGTTCAAGGGGCTACGCAAGTACGCAGGTAAAAAGATGCCATGCCGTGCTTGCGCTGGTGTGTTTGGGGGACAGGAGCCACACTGGGGCAGAGGTTCTGTCAGCTTTGCAGGGGCAGGCCGAGAGGTGGTTGATGCCATGCCAGCTTAAGGCAGGAATGGTGGTTTGCGAAAATGGCACCAACCTCCTCTCCGCCCTCCGACAGGGACAACTGACCCATGTGCCCTGTGTGGCTCACATCCTTAACCTGGTGGTGCAGCAGTTCTTGGGCAGGTACCTGGGCTTACAGGATGTCCTGGGGCAGGCCAGGAAAGTCTGTGTGCATTTCCGCAAATCATATAATGCCAGTGCTCGGCTGGCTGAGCTGCAAAAGGAGTTGAACCTGCCCAAGAACCGCCTTATATGTGACATGCCCACCAGGTGGAACTCAACGTTGGCCATGCTGCAGTGGCTGCACACGCAGCAGAGGGCCATAATGAGTACCTGTGCGACTACGGCACCAGGACAGGGTCAGGGGAGCTCTGGTTTTTTCACCACACCAGTGGGGCATGATCAGGGATGCATGCACTGTCCTGGCACCATTTGAGGAGGCCATAAGGATGGTGAGCAGTGACAGTGCATGCATCAGTGACACTGTAACTCTTGTCCACCTGTTGGAACATACGCTGCGTGGAATAATGGACAGGGCACTTGAGGCAGAACAGAGGCAGTAAGAGGAGGACTTCCTTGCCTCTCAAGGCCCCCTTTACCCAGACAGTGTTCCTTCTGTCCCACCCATCGCACAGGAAGAGGACGAGGACGAGGACGAGGAGGATTGTGTCAGCATGGAGGTGGATCCTGGCACTCAGCATCAACAGCAGCAGTCTTTTAGGGATGATTTACAGTCCCAAGAATCCCGTGGACTTGTACGTGGCTGGGAGGAGGTGGCTGCGGATCATGTAGTCCTTAGTGACCCAGAGGACTCCGGACCGAATGCCTCAGCTAACCTACGCTGCATGGCCTCCCTGATCCTGCAAAGTCTGTGGAAGGATCCTCGTATTCTTCGGATCAAGGAGAGGGACCATTAATGGCTGGCCACTCTCCTTGATCCACGGTACAAGGGTAAGGTTGCGGACCCTATCTTACCGTCGCAGAGGGAGCAGAGGATGAGACATCTCCGGGAGGCCTTGCAGAAAGGTCTGTGCAACGCGTCCCAGAGACTGGGAGGTTACAAACTCCTGGTCCTGGACACCGAGTTGCTGAGGCTTCGGTCAGTCAAAGAAGGACCTGTGGGGAAGGTGGCCATCTGACCGATGCGTTCAGACAATTTTTGAGTCCGCAGCCCCAAGGTATGATCGGTTCCAGCAACCATCGCCAGCGTCTGATATACATGGTGCAGGAATACCTGGGGGCAAGGTCAGACTTGGACACCTTTCCCACCAAAAATCCTCTGGCTTACTGGGTCTTGAGGATGGATCACTGGCCAGAGATTGCACAGTATGCAATTGAGCTACTGGCCTGTCCTGCATCCAGCGTTTTTTCGGAACGCACATTCAGTGCTGCTGGAGGCTGTCACAGATGACAGGGTGCGCCTGTCCGACTCGGTTGATCAACTGACCTTCATAAAGATGAACCAGTCTTGGATCACCACCAGCTACCAAGAACCTGAAGCTGATATAACAGAATAATTTATTTTGAAATGTCACATCCCTTCAAGACTGCCTATGCTGTTGCTGAGTGACTGTCCTGTTATGTTGACTGACTATCCTCCTCCTCCTCAATGATCCGATTCCTGATGATAGCTTGGAAGAACATTTTTGTTTCTGGGTGCTGCAACCAGTGGCTAAGGCCCAATTTTTCAGCCCCTGTTTAACAGGGGCATGTAATTACAATTTTTTATGCAATGCTTTGCAGCAGGGCTCATTTCTGAACTTCAACTAGAGTATCTGGGAGAGGTTGCAGTGTCGTGGCACCAGCACCAGTGCCTAAGGCCCAATTTTTCAACCCCTGTTTAACAGGGGCGTGTAATTACAATTCTTGATCTAATAATTCACAACAGGGCCCATTCCTGTGCCCACCAGGAGTAACTGTGAGGGCTTAGTGTTGTGGCAACATCACCACCACCACCACCACCAAAGGCCAAATTTTTCTGCCTCTCTTCAACAGGGGCATGCAATTACAATTCTTGATCTAATAATTAACAGTAGGGCCCATTCATGCGCCCACCAAGAGTAACTGTGAGGGCTGACAGTGTTGTAGCACCAGCACCACCACCAAAGGCCCAATTTTTCCTACCACTGTTCAACAATGGCATGTAATTACAATTCCTGATATAATAGTTCACAGCAGGGCGTTCCAGCGCCCACCAAGAGTAACTATGAGGGCTCACAGTGTTGTGGCAACACCAACATCTAAG
Organism: Rana muscosa; assembly: GCA_029206835.1. Lineage (NCBI taxonomy): Eukaryota > Metazoa > Chordata > Amphibia > Anura > Ranidae > Rana > Rana muscosa. The sequence goes on along the minus strand of CM055119.1, from coordinate 15,992,288 downwards.
GGGCAAATTTCAGCAGAGTATATATGGCAGGCCCCTACTTTCAAACATCCAACTTACAAACGACTCCTACTTGCAAACGGAAGGAGACAAAAAGGAAGTGAGAGGAAATCTACCCCTAGGAAGGGAAATTCTCTCCTGTGATGCCGCGTACACACACGATCATTTTTCCCGTCGGGAAAAATGACTTTTTTTTTTTCGCTGAGAAAAACGATCGTCTGTGGGCTTTATGCCGTTTTTCTCGTTGAGAAAAACGGCAGGAAAAACGACGAGAAAAATTAGAACATGTTCTAAATTTTCTCATCGTTTTTTCCATCATTTTTTTCCGCGGCAGTTTTCCCATAGGGAGACACTGCCGTGGAGCCCACAGACGGTCGTTTTTCTCGTCAAAAAAAAAAATGACGGGAAAAACGGTCGTGTGTGGGGGAACATGCCGTTCCCTCGTTTTTCATTTTTTTTCATGCCGTGATTCACGGCGGTGTTTTCACCGCCGTGAATCACGATCGTGTGTACGCGGCATAAGAGTTAATATGGGAAAAAGGTGTCTCCTCTCTACTGATGCTTTATCACCAATCCTTGTTTCAATTAAAACCCCACTTTTCCAAAAACATTTGTCATTGGGACGGAAAGTGAGGTGAAATCTTCTGAACAGGTGCACAGACAGCAAAACAAATGTTACAGGGGTGATAACCCTTCCCTATGTTTTCCAAAAAGCTTAAAAATATATTTTTTGGCTGGAGCTACACTTAAACAATGTACCTGTTCCAAATTACAAACAGATTGTACTTAAGAACAAACCTACAGTCCCTGTCTTGTTTGCACCGCCTGTATACTGCTGTTCAGAGTATATAGGGTTTTAGGTATAGGGTTTTATTTTGGGTGCAGGGTTCCCCTTAATATCCATACAAGACCCAAAGGGTCTGGTAATGGGCTGGGGTAGGAAGGGGTGGGGTGATGGGGTAGCCATGCCATTTTTCTCAAAGATTTTCATCCATATTGCCAGGACAAGACATGACATTAAAGCCGCAAGCAGTTTTAAATAGCTTTTTTTCCTTTACAAATGTCATTTTGTGCAGGGACAGTTCTAAACACCGGAAACACATGCCACTTCTCAGGCATACTTTAGACACCCCCCAGGTACGATATTTAAAGGAATATTTCACTTTTTTTTTTCACTTTACGCATCATTAAAATAACTGCTCCCGAAAAAACGGACGTTTTTAAAACTTCTTTTTGCATTGATACATGTCCCCTGGGGCAGAACCCGGGTCCCCAAACCCTTTTTAGGACAATAACATGCATATTAGCCATTATAATTAGCACTTTAGATTTCGAACATTCACGTCCATTGTATTTAATAGGGTTCTAACGTTCGCGCAAACTTTTGGTCCGTTCGCAGGTTCTGATGCGAACCAAACCGGGGGGTGTTCGGCTCATCCCTAGTCACTAGCGAGCACAGATGGGCTCTGGCTCGGCTCCCGAGTGTTTGGGACTCGCTTTCAGCGGCTCACTGCCACACTGCACCACATTTTTCAGCCTAACGGACCCAGTGGACCCATCTGCCTGGTATCGTATAATATTAGATTTACATTGTGTACAACTTTGTACTGTGAACAATACATTTTGTCCTTTTAGCCTTTACCATTGGCTCAGGTTTTATATACTTTGAGGATCTAAAGTCATCCACTCCCATCCATATAGCGCTGTCATCCTTTCTGTTAGTGAAAATATTGCAGCCAGTGGGTGAGCATAACAGCCAGGCAACCGCAATTTCTAAAGGACATCAAAAATAGTAGCCCATATTCTTTTTTACTTTAAAGGCTGATTGAATAGCCTTTACATCTGGAGAACAAGATATTTAACCTCTACATACAGAAAGGCTCCTTCACCTTAAGAGCTATGAAAATGTGGAATAGACCCCCTCAGCAGATAAAAAAAAAAAAAAAATGCACAGAATATAACTGTATACTAATATTCATTGGTAATAACACCAGGGGTAGTTGATCCAGGGAATATCTGATTGCCTCCTGGGGGTTCAGAATTTTTTTTTCTCTCACTTCATTGTTTTGGTTTTGTTTGCCTTCCTCTGGAACAACTGTGGGCATGGGATTGCGTATATAGGGGATTTCTATTCGTTTTTTTCTATTGGTTGAACTAAATGGACTTGTGAAACTATGTAATAAACACACACACATTATATATATATATATATATATATATATATATATATATATATATATATATATATACACACACACACACACACACACACACACTACGTAATAGCATTAACTGATATTTTTGTATCTTTATACAGTGGTTTGCCCAATACCCTGCATGAATGGTGGCCAGTGCTCTTCCAACAATCACTGCCTGTGCCCACCTGAATTCACAGGAAGATTTTGTCAGTTCCCTGCTGTACCTGGAGGTAGTGGATCACGAAGCCAGGGTGAGGTAACTGAAACAGAAGGAATAGAGCCATCATCAGGAAAACATGCAGTATATGCTGTGCAAGTGATTACTGGAGATGATGATCCTGAAGGGAGAGGCGTGAAAATCAGTCAGTCAGCTCTTACTGTACCACTGGGACCTGGACACAGTTCTGCAGAAGGTATTTTACATTATAATAATAATAATAATAATAATAATACAAGCATGTTTTTATATGTAACAAGTATTGTTTGTTTGTTTCAACTATTTTTGGATTTTTAAAAGGGACCTATTGAAACCTTTAACCCTTTCTCTGCCAGGCCCTTTGCTCCATTTTGTACACTCAGATGGCCAGACCCTTTTTGCACTTTTTCCTTTGCTTTTTTATTTTTCACTTATAGCTTTCAGAATTTGTGAAAGACTCCCCAAACCATATATTTTCTGAAAGCACATGATCAGTAGAATAAAAAGAAAGTGCTACTGATTTTTTAGACCCTGCGGTATTTGCACAAATGTTTATCAAACCTATATATTTGCAAAAAATACACTAAAACCATTATTAGCAGATAAAAGCACAGCAAATTTTACAAAATTACTACTAAATATAAAAGTTTAAACTGTTTTGAGTTAATAAATAACAAATATTTGTAACATTTAAATTGCTCCTTTTTGCCAAATGGTGAAAATTGAACAGACGCAAAAGTGTAAATATCCAAATTTCTCTAAAAATCTGAAGGTTTTAATTTTTCCCTTACAGCTTTCAGAATTTGTGAAAGACCCCCAAAACCATATATTTTCTGAAAGCATATGACCCCTAGAATAAAAATAAGGTGCTACGGATTTTTTTAGACCCCGGGGTATTTGCGCAAATGATTATCAAACCAATATATTGGCAAAAAATACACTAAAACCATTATTAGCAGATAAAAACACAGCTAATTTTACAGAATTCCTGCTAAAACCCTACTAAAAGTTTTCATTTTTACATTGCTCCTTTTTGCAAAATGGTGAAAATCGAACGTACGCAAAATTGTAAATATCCAAATTTCTCTAAAAATCGGATGGTTTACATTATTCCCTTACAGCTTTCAGAATTTGTGAAAGACCCCCAAAACCATATATTTTATGAAAGTATATGACCTCTAGAATAAGAAGGTGCCACAGATTTTTTAGACCCCGCGGTATTTGAGCAACTGTTTATCAAACCAATATATTTGCAAAAAAAATACAGCTAATTTTACAAAATTCCAACTAAATATTAAAGCCTAACCTGTATGGAGTTAGCAAATATTTGGAGGGGGGGGTTTGGTGAGATATCAGAGATCTAAACAGACCCCCATATCTCTTTTTTTAAAACAGAGAAAGGGAACTGAAGATGGTCCTTTTCTCTGTATCACTTTACTTGAACGAATGCATGGAATCTGTATAGAGATTCCATTCTTTCATAAACTGACAGTCTGATACATAGTAACACTTGCGGTTACTATTATCAGATGTCAGTGGGCATATAGGCACAATCACAGTGATTGCTGCATGCGTCCAGGGTGCCACACTTAGGGGGGTGGTAAACACATGATTAGCAAGCCCCCTAAGCCCAAATATCACCCGCATCGCTCTCCCCCCGCCGTGATCCCCGGCCTGTCAGCTTACCGGAGCAGAAGCTGCAGGAGGGGAGGGAGAGATGCCGGCGGAGCAGGGATGGATCAGGGGTGTGGGGGGCTGGTATTGGGGGGCTGAGTGATGAGTGGAAACATCTGGATCCCCCCCAAGCCCCCAGCAGCACCTGAAGCCGGCGGGAGGAGGGATGCCGGGGATCGAATTTGGGAGGGGGTCGGATCGGGTGGAAGGGGGTACTTAGTGTTGGAGGGGTTGAATGGGATAGGAAAGGAGAGTGGAGGGGAGTCGTTTCAGATGATATTTAGCGGCGGAAGAGGAGAGGCGGGGACTGAGAAGCGGCGGCATGGGTGGGGGGTGGTCATATTAGGGGTTAATAACTCTGATCAGCGAGTTGTAATCCGCTGATTAGAGTTATAGAATTGTTCAGCAGAGTCTGCTGAACAATTCTGATATAAGCTTATGGTCATTGAAGTAACCATAAGCTTATAGGAGAGGGAGAAAGGAGGTCCGTACGCCATACTGACTTGGCCACCTGCAGGCCCTTTTGTAGGTCCGTACGGCGTTCGGACTTGGCAGTGAAAGGGTTAAAGGACTACATGAAATAATTACTTAGGCCTCATGTATACTGCTGCTGGTAATTTAGGAGCAGTTGGGCATTTTTTTCAACTGCTCCTGAACTCTCCTCTATGTTATCTTATTAGTACATGTACACAGGGTCGTTTATAGTCGTTTCTAGGCAGTTGAGTTTAGAGGCTTTTTCTGGAACCACAAAAAAAATGTGTTCAGAAGCTGTGTTTAGAGGCATTTCAAGCGCCAAACGTAGCTAAACGTGGTAACTCGCGTTTAGCAGCGTTTCGTTTACAGACATTTTTCATTCTAACAAAAAAAATAAACAAAAACGTTTCTAGACACAAACGCGGCATGTAAACGTGGCTAAACGGCCATTTTTAGACGCCGGTTACTAGCTGTCAAGTTAGATCGTTCAGGAGAGGTTGAACAACGTCCCGTGTGCATGAGCAATTGTATATGTTAAAAAGCTCTACTTTTTATCATTAAACCACAGGTCTTTTTATAAATTGACCGTGACTAAGAATGTTCTCTCAGGATCGGTTCACACTACAATTTCTGCGTTCCGGATTCATTTCTGCTCTTTGTGCGCACCACTGCTTTTTTGGATGTGTCCCAATGCCTTTTTTCCCCTATTTTTCTTTATTTTAACTGAGGACATGTGCTTTCCGGTGCGTTTTTGATGCCTTTTGCCACTTTCCAGATGCATATCATAAAGAAAAAATGCAACATGTTCTGCTTTTGTTGACTGCACTGGAATGCACTGCACTGATGTGAACTAGGGCCATTGAAATACATCTTAAACACTGTGTGTTTTTAATGCAGAATAAAAATGCACTGGACTGCATCTGACGTGAACCAGCCCTCAAGGTCTTCCTGAGAGGAACATGCTCTTAGAATGATGTCATCTGAGTATGCTTGGGGCAGCAGGAAGTATAAGAGGAAGCTGGAGGAAAATCTATGACTGACGATGTATTTTTAGACTGAGGCCTCGTACACAATCGGTCATGTGTACGCTGCTAGCGGGTTTCTCGTCGAGAAAACCGACAAGAAACCTCGACGAGAAAATAGAGAACCTGCTCTCTATTTTCTCGTCGAGATTCTCCTCGGCGTGTTTCTCGACGAGAAAAGTGAGTGTGTGTACACTTACCTGTCCGCCCGGAAGCCCGCGCATGCTCGAAATGAATTTGACGCATGCGCGGTAGCTTCCTAGGCATACGTAGGGTATACCAAGATGGCGGCGACGGCATCGAATGTGACGAGCGCATGCTCGACGTAGTCGATGACGTCACCGCGTACACTCCTTTCAAAGAACCGCGGGTTCTTTGAAACGAGCGTGTGTACACTCGGCCGGGACAAGTTTCTTGTCCAAGAATCTCGTCGAAAAAAACGACATGTTTTTTTCAACGAGAATCTCGGCCGTGTGTACGAGGCCTGACTGATTACAGGAGGAGGGACTGAGCTATGCAATTGATTTCTACCCTAGTGGGTCACCCAGGGAAAGAAAGCATGAACCTGAGGTGTATGAGACAAATATTGTACGCAAAGCCCAGAACATAAAGGCTACTATGTAGACTAAAATACAAAATAGTGCAGCACTAAAATGTGCTAAAAATGCATAGGGATAATGACTAGCTGCTAAAAAAAAAAACACATAAAAAGTCCCAAGTTATGAAGATTGAAAGCCAAGGATGATGCAAATGAAGACACCAACAGATAACAGGAAACTCCTCAATCGTGATCAGGGTGCTCAAGACGATTGTAATTAGTGTGCATCCTTATCTGTGCTTCCACCACCGTAGATACAGGCCGCTCACCCTAATCTGTGGACCTCTGAATTAACAGAAAGGTCATTCAAGCAGTCCCCACAGGGGCAATCATAACATGGAAAGCTGCCCCTTAGCTGATCCAACGATAGGAATCCAGCCTCAATAGTGCAGCAGCAGTGTATGCAGTCATGGGTCATGTAAAATCAATGAGATATACTGTATATAGTGCTCTCCATTTTAACTAAAACAGCCTTTTATTAAGATAAAAATGCTAAAACATAGCATTGAGACCCCAGTGCTAGGATGCAAGGCACGTAACATAACACATGTAGAACCAGGAAGGTGGCTGTAATCACGTCATGGAGCCCTCCCGCCCTCTTTCTAGGTGGGAAGATGGCAGGAGGGAGCTCATTCAGAGTACGGGAGGGCTCTTGAGAAGACTCGGCTGTCATGGTGCATGTTGGCACCAATGACAAAGTCAGAGGAAGATGGAGTGTCCTAAAAAACGATTTTAGGGACTTAGGAGCTAAATTGAGGAAAAGGACCTTCAAGGTAGTATTCTCAGTAATACTACTGGTACCTCAAGCTAAACCAGAAAGGCAGAGGGAGATTAGGGAAGTAAACAAGTGGCTGAGGAGCTGGTGTAGTAAGGAGGGGTTTGGATTCCTGGAGAACTGGGCCAACTTCTCAGTCAGTCACCAACTCTGTAGAGGGGTCGGACTGCACCTAAATGAGGAGGATGAAAATCTGCTGGAGTGAAGATGGTCAAAAAGTTAGAGGGGCTTTTAAACTAGGCAGGGGGGGTGGGGGGTGGGAGGTCCAGAGGTAGTGATAATCAGTGCGGAAATCATTGCAGAGGGTAGTATTGGGGGCATTAGTGGTAGGTTGACTAAAGCATCAAAACCCGAGGTCAGTACAGTAACAAGTCCTATTTGTAACCTCAGGACACCCAGTATGCGACCAGTCTTAACTACGTGGCATGTTCACCAATGCCAGGCGTCTGGCAGACAAGATGATAGAACTAGAGCTACTGTTGTTCGAGGAGGATTTAGATTTTGTAGGAATTTCAGAGACTAAGTTTAACAGCTTTCATGATTGGCTGGCAACCATTCAAGGGTATTCCCTATATCACAGGGATAGAGAGGGGAAAAAGGGGGGAAGGGGTATGCCTGTATTTTAAAATATGATGTAAAAGGGAATGTGAGCAAGCCCCTATTACTGAGGAGGACATTTCCAAGGCCATTTCCTGTCTGGCCTCATCCAAGGCCCCAGGATTGGATGGTCTACCCCTTGAATTCTATGCCACCTACTCTGAAATCCTAATCCCTGAACTTAAGGACCTGTATAAATCCGTATTTGACTCAGGAGTTCTACCCCCATCTATGAGAGAAGCCCAAATAGTCGTAATTCCCAAACCCGGAAAGGACCCTAAATACCCGGAGTCGTATAGGCCCATTTCTTTGTTACAGGTAGACATTAAAATATTAGCTAAGATTCTAGCCTCCCGCCTTAACCAGATTATTCTGTCATTGATACACCCTGACCAAACTGGCTTTATGCCAGGGAAGAACACGGCCATGAATATTCGCCGCCTATTTATGAATATTCAGGGGTCCCATGATGAAATTGGCTCGAGGGTCGTGGTGGCTCTGGATGCCGCCAAGGCCTTCGACTCCGTGGAGTGGAACTACCTATGGGAGTGCCTCTCAAGATTTGGATTTGGCCCCAGCTTTATTCGCTGGGTCCAACTCCTCTATCAGTCCCCAAGGGCCAGAGTATTTGTGAATGGTTGGCTCTCTGACCAGTTCCCGCTGGAGAGGGGGACCCGGCAGGGCTGCCCCCTTTCCCCCATGCTTTACGCATTGGCTGTGGAGCCGTTGGCCATTATGGTCCATGCGGACACTTGCATCCGAGGCCTCAGGATGGGGAACCTGGAAGAAAAGATTGGGATGTATGCCGACGACACACTTTTGTATCTGGCGGACTCCGGTCCTTCTCTTATAGCAGCCCTCCAGTCCATAGAACGTATGGGTGGCCATTCGGGTCTGAGTATTAATTGGTCTAAGTCCCAGATCCTTCCGATTGACCATTTCCCCCCCTCGTTCGCGTCCCCTCCTCTGGCTCTTCCAAGTGTCTCCCAGATTAAATACCTTGGCGTACAGGTCACCAGATCGCTCTCAGATTATAAACTACTGAACATTGAACCCCTGTTTGCCCTGATCGAGAACAAGACGCAGACTTGGGCCAGACTACCCCTGGGTGTTATGAGTCGTGTCAGCTTAGTTAAGATGATACTCCTTCCCAAGATACTCTATTTGGTCTGGCATGCTCCCCTCTATATACCGCAAAAAATTTTCAGGACAATTGAATCCATCCTGAATTCATTTATTTGGGGTCATGGCAGACACAAGTTATCTTGGAGAATTCTGAAGAACCCTGTGACGTTGGGAGGAGCTGCTCTCCCTGACTTTCAGGATTATTACTTTGCCTCCCAACTGTCCCACTTCTATTATTTTGACAAACATGAACTAACGAGATACCAGACACTACTCTGTGAGCACCCGGATGACTCGGCCCATACCCCACTTCAATCGGTCCTAAGAGCCCCATTGACAAGACGCCCCCCCCAACGCACAGCAGACATGTTGACTCACCACCGGAGGGTATGGCGGACGGCACTGCAAAGAACTGGGACCCCAAAAGTACACTCATACCCCTCTCTGGTACAATACATGCTTGCCAGAATTATTGTCCATTCCGGACCCCGCGGTGTGGATACGCCATGGGATCTTATGCATACACCAGATCATGACCGCTTCAGGCCTTAAACCATTCCAAATGCTGAAGGACGAATTTTCCCTCCCCAATTGCCTTTTTTTCCGGTATTTGCAACTCCGTCACGCTATACAGGCCCAGTTTTCTGGCTCTTGCCCGTCCCTGGCAGTTCCCTCCATAGTGGACACAGTCACGGGTAATGTGCCTGCTAAGCTCATCTCCACTTTGTACTCCGCCATCCGTCTCCCTAGCACCACAGCATTGGCCTATACTGCTAAGACTAGATGGGAGGCGGATTTTGGACTTATAGAGGATGAGGACTGGGACGAGATTTTGGAGGACGTGAAAAAGGTTTCCCCCAAGCTGTCGGACCGCCTCACACAGCTGTACATCATACATAGAACATATCTGACCCCTCAGAGAGTAGCACGTTTCAGGCCCACGAACAATCCCGGATGCCGCCTCTGTGACCATACCCCGGGCTCCTTCTACCACCTCATATGGTTCTGCCCTACCATTCAGGCATACTGGACACATGTGATACGCTTCCTACACGATCAGATGGGCTCCCCTGTTACCCTTGACCCAAAGATGTGCCTACTTGGCCTGTTGCCAGACTTGGATGCCGACAAACCCCTCCGTACCTTTTTACATGAGACGCTATTCTTGGCAAGAAAAGTAGTGGCCCGTAATTGGATGCAGGCCCTGCCCCCTACAATTCAGTGCTGGAAAAAGGCGGTTAACGATGCTCTCCCATATAAAAAACTGATTTATGTACATAGAGGGTGTCCGCTAAAGTGTGAGAAGGTCTGGGACAGATGGATGGCGGATGGTGAAACGTGTACTTGACATGTCGATTCTTTATTTTTGTTGTGTACCGGCTCTACTTTCACTGCTGTTATTATCTTTATGTCACACAGATGCTTCACTGTGTTCATGTATGTACTATTATATTGGCCATACTGGCTTATGTTGATTTATGTACCATGCATACTTTTCAATAAAGTTGGTTTTTTCCAATAAAAAAAAAAAAAAAAAAAGTGAATGTGAGCGATGAAATCACTAAGGGAGCAAGGGAGTAGGTGGAATCCTTATGGGTAGAGCTGCAAAGGAATGAAACTAAGGGGAAAGTAATACTGGGAGTATGCTATAGGCCTCTTAACCAAAGGGAAAGGAGGCAGAGGCGGACCTCCTATCACAATTTAGATTAGCGACAAGGATGGGAAGAGTCATAATAATGGGGGACTTTAATTATCCAGACATAGATGAATATGTGGTTCCTTCCACCCAGTCTAAGGCTTGCCAGTTCCAAAACGTCTTGCAGGACAATTTCATGGGTCAGATGGCAATTGCCCCAACTAGAAACAAAGCATTACTAGACCTACTGATTACCAACAATACAGACTTGATCATCAATATAGAAATACGGGGCAATTTAGGAAACAGCGATCACAGGTTAATTCATTTTAGTATAAATCACACTAATGGGAAACATAAGGTGAATACAAAGACACTGAATTTCAAAAGAGCCAACTTCCCTAAACTATGAGCCTTGCTAGGAGATACAAATTGGGATAAAATCTTAGGAACATAGAACACGGAGGAGAAATGGGTATGCTTTAAGAGCATATTAAATAAGGGCATTAGCCAGTGCATCCCAATGGGAAATACATTTAAAAGAGCTAATAAAAGTCCTAGGTGGCTTAACTCCAACATAAAAAAGTATTTAAAAGCAAAGAAGAAGGCCTTCAAGAAATACAAGGCTGAGGGATTATCATCAGCATTCCAACTTTACAAAGATTGCACAAGAAATGTAAGGGTGCAATCAGGGTGGCTAAGATAGAACATGAAAGGCCGTCTCCGCCATCTTGCTACACCCTATGCCTAGGAAGCTACCGCGCAGGCGTCAAAGTAATTTCGAGCATGCGCAGGCTTTCCGGCGGACAGGTAAGTGTACACACACAATTTTCTCGTCCAGAAACAGGCTGATGAGAATCTCGACGAGAAAATAGAGAGCAGGTTCTCTATATTTCTTGTCGGTTTTCTTGACGAGAAACCATAAACACGAACGAATTTCTCGGCAAGAAAGCTATCTCGGCAGTTTTCTTGTCGTTTCTTGCCGAGAAACTCGTTCGTGTGTATGAGGCTTGAGAAAAAGCCCAAGAAATTCTTTAAGTACATCAATAGTAAGAAAGGGAGGGCAGATCATATTGGTCCCATAAAGAATGATGAAGGGAATCTGGTTACTAAGGATGGAGAGATGGCGAAGGTATTGAATTTATTCTTCTAGTCAGTCTTCACGAAGGAATCAGTAACCAAAACTGAAATGTTTATCCTCATGACACGTCACAGGAAGCACCCTCATGGCTAACAGAGGACATAATTAGAAATAGACTTAAAAAAACGTTACATTAATAAGTCACCGGGACCAGATGTCTTGCGCCCGAGGGTCCTTAAAGCGGAGGTCCGCCCAAATTTTTTTTTTTTAAAAGTCAGCAGCTACAAATACTGCTGTTCATAGAAGGGGGGGGGGGGTATTCCGGCGCTCCTAGCGATGTGATGCCTTTAAAATGAATGTAATAGTGGCTCTAATGGCACTTCTAAGTCAATCTGTATATTAAAAAAACAAGAGGAGGCAGCCATCCTCAGAGGGTGTCCATCCAAAAACAAGAGGACACCCTCATCCTCGATGGACATCATTTTCAAGTGAACCTGTAAGTATATATACTATACTTACATTAATGATTACAGTAGGATTAATTCAGTTGGCGCCTCCACCCCCTTCTTTTTTACAACTACTGCAGCTGCTGACTTTTAAAAAAAGGACACTCACCTGTCCAGGGCTCCTGCGATGTCGGCACCCGAAGCCGATCTATCGCTCGGCTCTCGGGTGCTGCAGCCGCCATCTTCGATAAGGGAATCAGGAAGTGAAGATACCTGCGGGTGGCTCGGGTATCTATGCCCGGAAGTGGGAGAAAATACCTGTATTGCACATGTAGCGGGGTCTCCTTTAAGACGCTCAGGACTACCTTACCCAGAACCCCATTCGGCACCCAGGGTGCAATGTTTCCACCCCAGAGACTCATGGGAGGGGTTATATAAGGAGGAGGCGAGGCTGAGCTCGGCCTCTTTGGGACACGAGACTTCAGTGGAGAGATCTTCCTGTGCGGATCCGCTGTGGTGCAAGGCCTGAAGCCTGGGGCCTTGCGCTGCTACCCAAAAGAGCCTTCCACACCCATTGCGAGCCTGGGTGGCATCTGACTCGGTCATCCTCAACCGCTGCTGAGCCGGAGACCCGACCGCTGCAGACGCTGTGTGTGGAGACACAGCAGGTGGAAGTTCCCGGACTGGGATCGCGTCCGGAGGGGTGAGCGAGCACCTGCTCAATCCATATACTGTACACTATTGTTAGGCCTACCAGTTCATATTTAAGTCCCCACTGGAGATCCATAGCAGAACTGAGTCAAACGGATCTCTAGTGGAGTGTTCTGTGTTGGTACTTTTACCCTTTTGGACTACAAATGTGTTCCTGAAATGTGCACCACCGGTTAAAGACTTGCATGCGAAGAATTCGTCTTCTAGAGACTGAGTTGTAGGGTCAGGCCTGGCCAGCCAGATAGTTTATTTAGTTGCTGCGCCATAGGGCGCATAGTGAAGTACCGTTACATGTGGCGCGTGTGCGCAATATCTTACTAGTTGTAGTGTGTCAATTGCTGCAGGGCTCTGCAGATATATTCATGTGATCTGTTACAACTGTTAATTTTTATTGCCAGTAGAAAGTAAACTCGTTATTCTTTTATTATTGCATTGGTGTCTGAATTTAACTATAGAGCATAAGATATATAATATTACCCTAGACTAACTGTGACAGAGTGGGTCGAGTAATTTGCTGGGGGTTGGCAGAGCTGTCTTCAGGGCCCAAACGAAATCTGCGGCCCTCTTAGCTAAAGGTATCGCTACACGTGGGGGTTCTCGTCCGGGATCCTGATACAGCAGGTGAACGCCAGAAGTGCCGGCATGGACCCCATGGACCCGCAAGCAGTAGAAGCGTGGTGCAAAGCCTCTAGGACAGAGCCAAACCAGTCGATAGTCATCAGCCTCCCAGGGGAGGAATGGTCGACTGAGACGGTAGAGGAGTTAATGAAGTCAGTGTCCCCAGATCACACACCGTGGGTGACGGTGATAAAGTCAGACCCAGACATCTCATATCAGTATGCACTAGTGGAGTACTGGGACGGGATGCCAGAGGCTTGCAAGCGCAAGTGTGTGCGGACGCCAGACAACAGAACCTATAGGTTGGCGCACGCAGTAACTGTAAAGAAGGAACCATCACCAACGGGATCACCGCAGGCTGCGGCCCGTACCCCACCTGAAAAAGAAGACAGGGCGACGCCTCCGGTGGCGCCTGCACCTGTCACTGCTATATCACCAGAACTGATAAAGGCAATAGGGGATCTGCTAACAAAGTGTCAGAAGACAAGCACGGTGCATGTAGAGACTAGCTACCGGAGAATAAAGACATTCTCAGGGAAGCTCCCTGTCCCTGCAGGGGAGGAAGACTTCGATACTTGGGTGGAACAGGCATTACAAGCAGTGGAGGCATGGGAGGTGCCTGAAGCGCAGAAGAGGCAACGAGTGATAGAAAGCCTTAAAGGCGCAGCAGCAGAAGCAGTGAAAAGTTTCCGGTTTGGAAATACAGACTGCACGGCTCAAGACTGTCTAGCCATGCTACAGGAAGAGTTCGGTCAGTTAGAAAAGGTGACAGAGATGGTCTACCAATTTGAACATATTTTCCAACAGCCGAATGAGAAGCTTTCAGAGTATGTCAGAAGACTGAACAAGTTGCTGTGTAAGATTGTCTTGAAGAAGGGAATGATGCCCCAAGATACAGATGCGGCAAGAATGAAGCAAGTTTTAAAGGGAGCGTTGCGCTCGGATCCAGTCTGGTTGCACTTGAAAACCTCAGGAGGAGGAACGTCACTGACTTACTCTGATTTGATAAAAATCATCAGAGATGAAGAGGCACTGCAGAAGGATCAGGCAATGATAAAGACAAGTCATGCTCCTACACCAGTGATAGTCAACTCGCTCATGACTCCAGAAAGGGACTCAGAAGTGGACACTTTGAAATCACAAATGTCTCAAGTGTTAGAGATGCTGACCTCTCTGATGGCGAAAGACACACAGGGTCCAGAGAAAGAGGTAGCGAGGAAGGAACTGTTCCCAGTTGCTTTGGCACCCGCATCTCTGCAAGACTGGGGGGACATAATCTGATTTAACTGTGGGGGAGTTGGCCACATTGCAGCTACATGTTCCAGTCCCAAGAAGAAGAAAACAGATAACCGCAAGCCGGCGGGAAACTACAGAGGGCCCCGTTGAAGGAGTCAACCGGGTGCCCATCATCTTCAGTGAGCTCCAAGCTGAATGCGAAGCAGAGGAAAAGAGGAGACAAAACCCCTCAGAGGAAACACAGCATTCCCCAACAGAGATACACCCCAGAGAAAGGGGGCAAGACCCCTCAGAAGAGGCACAGCATTCCCCAAAGAGGATGCACACCTAAGAAAAACAATAATATCCCTCAGCGGGTCTGTACACCCATTGAAAGGAGGGAAATCAATGCATACCAGGCTCAAGAAAGACTAAAGTCCAAAGGGAGTTGGACGAGAGAGAGTCCGAAGGGAAAGGACCAGAAGAAGGCGACCCCTGCCAGGCCATATCCGGAGAAGCTGGTAGGCCCATCTCCTATAGTGCCCATTCAAGTGGGAGGGAGTCTACACCAGAGCCATCTTGGATACTGGGGCACAAGTGACCCTATTATATCGGGATTTCTACGATAAGCACTTGAGTCATCTGCCCATCCAGAAGATAGAGGAACTGGAAATATGGGGAATCGGAACCCAGAGCTTCTCCTACGATGGCTATTTGCCAATCAAGATGACCTTTGACCCATCCGTGGCTGGGAAGGTCGAAGTGTTTGACACCCTGGCAGTTGTGTGCCCTAGGCCGCCTGGAGTCAACAAGAGTTCCCTTATAATAGGGACAAACACGGACCTGGTCCGAAGACTCCTGACCCCTCTAGTGAAAGAGAAGGGGCAAGCAGCCACCAAGATCCATCCCATGCTGAAGACGGCCTACCAACGGCTGGTCCTAGAGCAGAAGACCCCTGGAGAGGGGATAGGGAAGGTGTGGAGACTTGGAAGAGAAGGGGTAGTGTTGCAGCCCGGCGAAGTAACCTGTCTCAGAGCCACTGTGAAGCTTACTTGGGAGCAGCCTGGACCCTTTGTCGTGCTGGAGTCCGACCCAAGGGGAGAGTCCTCAGGTCTGGAAGTGATACCAGAAGTGATTCCGCTGAAGGCTCTGAAGAAGGCCCATTGTAGAGTTCCGGTGAGTGTTAGGAACACTATAGGTGGCCCCATGGAAATCCCAACCAGAATGCTGCTGGGCCAGGTGAGCCCTGCTGCCTTGGTTACCCTGTCAGAAGTCAAGGGGACGGGTGAAGGAGGAGATGTTTGGGAGAAGCTGTCCATGGAGAACCCAAATCTATCCAGGGCTTGGAAAGAGAGAGCCAAGGCCCAGTTGACCAGATGGGAGAAGATCTTCTCCAAAGATGAGTTTGATGTGGGGTGTGCAAGGAGTGCCACCCATCGAATCCACCTCCAAGAAGACAAGCCCTTCAGAGAGAGGGTCAGGCGGGTCCCACTAGCAGATCTGGAGGATCTGAGGGAACAACTCGCGGAGCTCAAGAGGACTGGTGTGATCCGGGAGTCTAGAAGCCCCTATGCCTCCCCGATAGTGGTGGTCCGGAAGAAGAATTGGTCGTTGAGGCTATGTATAGACTACAGGACTCTCAACAGGAGAACCATTCCCGACCAGTACACCACTCCGAGGATAGAGGATGCTTTACAGAGTTTGTCTGGAGCCAAGTGGTTCAGCGTTATGGATCTCAAGAGTGGATACTACCAAATCCCTATGCATCCGGAAGACAAGGAGAAGACAGCCTTCATAACCCCAGTGGGGTTCTTCGAGTTTGATCGAATGCCTCAGGGACTGTCTGGAGCTCCTGCTACCTTCCAACGTCTCATGGAGAAGACTATAGGAGACATGAACCTTATTGAAGTCCTTGTATACCTGGACGATGTCATTGTCTTTGGGAGAACCTTGGAAGAACATGGAGAGGCTGGAAAAAGTGTTGAGGAGACTCAGTGAGGAGGGACTCAAGCTTTCGCCTGAGAAGTGTAGGTTCTATCAGTCTTCTGTGAACTATCTGGGGCACATAGTGTCTGAAGAAGGGGTGGCCACAGACCCTGAGAAATTGGAGGCAGTTACCTCCTGGTCACGACCCACCACAGTAACAGAACTCAGATCCTTCTTGGGGTTCTGCTCCTATTACAGGAGGTTTGTGGAGGGATTTGCGCGAATTGCCAGACCATTGAATGAATTACTCAAGACCGAAGGGGAAGAGGACGACTCAGGGCCCAGGAAGCTAGGAGAGTCAGTCAGAGATCAGTGGAACCAGAAGTGTGAAGAGGCCTTCCAGGCATTGAAGAAGAGCCTAACCACTGCCCCAGTCTTGGCCTACGTAGACCCAACAAGACCCTATGAACTACATGTAGATGCTAGTCATGACAGTCTGGGAGGAGTACTTTACCAAGAACACGAAGGACAACTGCGACCCGTTGCCTACATGAGCAGGAGCCTGACCCCCTCTGAGAAGAACTACCCCACTCACAAGCTGGAGTTCCTGGCCCTTAAGTGGGCGGTAGTAGACAAGCTTAAAGACTACCTGTATGGGGCGGAGTTCACTGTGAAGACCGACAACAACCCCCTTACCTACCTTTTCACCACAGCAAAGCTGGACGCCACTGGACACAGGTGGCTGGGCGCACGGTCTGGATTCAATTTCAGCCTAAAGTACAGGCCAGGGGCTGGAAATCGAGACGCAGACGCTCTGTCCAGGAGATCTCATGCCCCCACCAGTGACACAGAAGACTGGACTCAAGTGGCACCTGACGGGGTGCGGGCCCTTTGTCAAGGGGCTTAATTACAAGCCAGAGGAGGTTCGAGGGTAGAAGAGATAGGGGTTACCATGGTAGGAGTCCCCAAACAATACTGCTGAGTAACCCAACTGGAAGAAGACAATCTGCCGAAACTGTCCAAGAAGGAGCTGAGATGCGACCAATTAGAAGACCCCATGGGGAAATTGGTTCTGGAAGCCCTGGAGAATCAGGATCCAAATAGACTCCTGCACCACTCCTCAAAGGAAGCTCGCCTGTTGAGGAAAGAGTGGGACAGGTTGCAGGTGCATCAGGGAGTGGTCTACCGAAGGGGCCCCTCTGATGACCTGGAAGATAAATGGCAATTGTTCCTTCCGGAGAAACATCGAGAGACTGTTCTGGTTGCCCTGCATGACAATCACGGCCAACTAGGGGCGGAAAGGACCTTTCAACTCATCAGAAGTCGGTTCTATTGGCCCTGCATGAGGGCAGAAGTAGAAGAGTACTGCCACTCATGTGCAGGCTGCATCCAGAGGAAGACTTTACCCCATCAAGCTGCCCCAATGGGCAATCTACAAAGTCAAGGCCCAATGGATCTGGTATGCATTGATTTTCTCTGCCTCGAACCCGACCTGAGTGGATTAGGAAATGTTCTGGTGATAACCGATCATTTCACCCGGTATGCCCAAGCTTTCCCAACCAAAGACCAGAAGGCTTCCACAGTGGCCAAAGTACTTATGGAGAAGTATTTTGTCCATTATGGGCTACCACAGTGACTCCGTTTAGACGAAGGAAGGGACTTTGAGAGTCGGCTGATCCGGAAACTCCTGAATTCGTTAGGAATCAAGAAAACCCGATACACACCTTACCACCCACAGGGAGACGCTCAGCCGGAGAGGTTTAACCGAATCCTGCTCAACATGTTGGGAACTCTGGATAGTGAAAAGAAACAACATTGGAGCAAACACATAGCAGCTATAGTACACGCTTACAACTGCACCACAAGTGATGCTACAGGTTACTCCCCCTATCGACTCATGTTTGGGAGAGAAGCAAGGTTACCCGTAGACCTGGCCTTTGGCACTTCCTTAGACCATTCCTCAGCCACATCCCACAAAGGATATGTGGACAGACTCAGACACAGCTTGAAGTTAGCCTATGAACAGGCCCAAGCAGCCTCAGATCAAAGGGGAGCCCGCAACAAAAGGAACTTTGACCTGAAGGTCCAGATCCAGGACCTGCAGCCTGGGGACCGAGTACTGCTACGCAATCTGGGGGTCCCTGGAAAACACAAACTTGCAGACAGATGGAGACCTGAACCCTATGTCATTTGTAAGAAGCTGCCAGGCCTACCTGTTTACAAGTTGAAGCCAGAAGGGAAGGTAGGACCACTGAAGACGTGGCATCGGAACCACCTGCTCCCACTTGCTGAAGCAGTCAGGATGCCTCCAGTGAGGGACTCCCCTGAACCAGTGTCTATTCTGGATACTCCCAGGCCAAACACTGAGGCCTCGTACACACGGCCGAGATTCTCGTTGAAAAAAACATGTCGTTTTTTTCGACGAGATTCTTGGACAAGAAACTTGTCCCGGCTGAGTGTACACACGCTTGTTTCAAAGAACCCGCGGTTCTTTGAAAGGAGTGTACGCGGTGACGTCATTGACTACGTTGAGCATGCGCTCGTCACATTCGATGCCGTCGCCGCCATCTTGGTATACCCTACGTATGCCTAGGAAGCTACCGCGCATGCGTCAAATTCATTTTGAACATGCGCGGGCTTCCGGGCGGACAGGTAAGTGTACACACACTCACTTTTCTCGTCGAGAAACACGCCGAGGAGAATCTCAACGAGAAAATAGAGAGCAGGTTCTCTATTTTCTCGTCGAGGTTTCTTGTCGGTTTTCTCGACGAGAAACCCGCTAGCAGCGTACACACGACCGATTTACTCGGCAAGACCTCTCTGCCAGCAAGTTTCTTGCTGGTTCTTGCCGAGAAAATCGGTCGTGTGTACGAGGCCTAAGTCCCAGACCTCTCGGGCTGAAGATGGAGAGGCCTCTGAACTTAGTGGAGATGAAGGAAGAGAACTTGACTGGCTGTGGCCTTCCCCAACTCCAGGAACTTCTGCTATAGATCTTCCAACCACTGAAGACACTATAGATGGACAACTGAATGCAGAAGCCACTGATTTCATCCCATCTAGTCCTTCATCAGATCACTGGGAAGATGCCTTACTCAGAAGAGGACCCTAGAGACTCTATGTATATTTCGGCTCCTGAAGCAGATGTTCCAGAGCCCGCCGTGTTGCCCGAACCTGCTACGGAAGAAGAGCCTGTGGCGCCAGAGCCAGAAACCCCAAGAGAGCAAAGGGCTCGAAGAGTCATAAGGCCTCCAAAAAAGTTGACCTACCCACAAATGGGGAAGAGCTCAGAAGATTCTGTGGTCACTGCCAAGAGGAGTGCAGAGAATCCGGATCCCTCCACTGTTCATTTGGTGGAGGGCAACCCCAACTCACTCTCTGGCACAGTTAGGCAGGCCACTCATGATAGTGTGACCTGTGGGCAAGGGAATTCAACCCCTCAGTTTTGGTGGGAATTCCCTATGCCAACATCATACGCAACGTTGTCTAGGGTTGTACGCAGTGTATGTTAGAATTATCTTTGGGGACCAAAGAGTTTAAGTGGGGGGAGTGTGTAGCGGGGTCTCCTTTAAGACGCTCAGGACTACCTTACCCAGAACCCCATTCGGCACCCAGGGTGCAATGTTTCCACCCCAGAGACTCATGGGAGGGGTTATATAAGGAGGAGGCGAGGCTGAGCTCGGCCTCTTTGGGACACGAGACTTCAGTGGAGAGATCTTCCTGTGCGGATCCGCTGTGGTGCAAGGCCTGAAGCCTGGGGCCTTGCGCTGCTACTCAAAAGAGCCTTCCACCCCCATTGCGAGCCTGGGTGGCATCTGACTCGGTCATCCTCAACCGCTGCTGAGCCGGAGACCCGACCGCTGCAGACGCTGTGTGTGGAGACACAGCAGGTGGAAGTTCCCGGACTGGGATTGCGTCCGGAGGGGTGAGCGAGCACCTGCTCAATCCATATACTGTACACTATTATTAGGCCTACAGACTGCCATGGCCCACCAGTTCATATTTAAGTCCCCACTGGAGATCCATAGCAGAACTGAGTCAAACGGATCTCTAGTGGAGTGTTCCATGTTGGTACTTTTACCCTTTTGGATTACAAATGTGTTCCTGAAATGTGCACCACCGTTTAAAGACTTGCATGCAAAGAATTCGTCTTCTAGAGACTGAGTTGTAGGGTCAGGCTTGGCCAGCCAGATAGTTTATTTAGTTGCTGCGCCATAGGGCGCATAGTGAAGTACCGTTACACGTGGCGCGTGTGCGCCATATCTTACTAGTTGTAGTGTGTCAATTGCTGCAGGGCTCTGCAGATATATTCATGTGATCTGTTACAACTGTTGATTTTTATTGCCAGTAGAAAGTAAACTCGTTATTCTTTTATTATTGCATTGGTGTCTGAATTTAACTATAGAGCATAAGATATATAATATTACCCTAGACTAACTGTGCCGGAGTGGGTCGAGTAAATTGCCGGGGGTTGGCGGAGCTGTCTTCAGGGCCCAAACGAAATCTGCGGCCCTCTTAGCTGAAGGTATCGCTACACACAGGTATCTGCTCCCCCCTCCCCCTGAACAGGGGCGGATCCAGGAGGGGCAACGGGGCAATTTCCACCACCAAGAAATTATTTGCTGAGAGATTGAGAGTGTGAGCAGGCAGCTCCGCGGGCGGATGACAGCCTAAACGGGCGGCTCCACGGGTGGGTGACAGAGCGGGCGGGTGACAGCGTGAGTGGGCGGGTGACAGAGCGGGCAAGTGACAGCGTGAGTGGGCGGCTCCGTGGGTGGGTGACAGCATGAGCTGGCTGGCGGCTCAGCGGCGGGTGAGAGTCTGGGCGGTCAGCTAGGAGGCTCTGTGAGTGAGGGCGGCTGGCCAATCAACGAGCCGACGGGCGGGGGAGCAGAGAGATGACATCATCTCTCACCGCCCCACGCCCGCCCTGCACCCCTGCAGTAACTTCTGCCCTCACTGTGCAGGCAGCAGAGACATCATCCCTCTGCTGCCTGACACTGACAAGCAAAACACCACCTTAGCAAGTGACAATCCGCAACTTGTGGCAGGTGACGTGGCAAGTGACAATCCCCAACTTGTGGCAGGTGAGGTGGCAAGTGACAATCCGCAATGCGTGGCAGGTGACGTGGCAAGTCACAATCCGCAATGCGTGGCAAGTGACGTGGCAAGCGACAATCCGCAACTTGTGACAGGCGACGTGGCAAGTGACAATCCCCAACTTGTGGCAGGTGACTTGGCAACTGACAATCCGCAACTTGTGGCAGGCGACGTGGCAAGTGACAATCCGCAACGTGTGGCAAGTGACAATCCCCAACTTGTAGCAGGTGACGTGGCAAGTGACAATCTGCAAGGTGTGGCAGGTGACGTGGCAAGTGACAAGCTGCATATGGTGGCAGGTGACATTGGTAAGTGACAATCCGCAACTTGTGGCAAGTGACATGGCAAGTGACCATCCGCAACTTGTGGCAGGCGGGGACGTGGCAAGTGACAATCTGCAACGTGTGGCAGGTGACGTGGCAAGTGAAAATATGCAGCGCGTGGCAGGTGATGTGGCAGGTGACAATCCGCAAGGTGTGGCAGGTGACGTGGCAAGCTGCATATGGTGGCAGGCGACGTGGCAAGGGACAATCCGCAACTTGTGGTAGGTGACGTGGCAAGTGACAATCCGCAACATGTGGCAAGTGACAATCCGCAACATGTGGCAGGTGACGTGGCAAGTGACAAGCTGCATCTGGTGGCAGGTGACGGTGGCAAGTGACACACTCAGGGCTCCCACTGATTTTGCATTATGGTGAGTTAATCTATTTAATTTTATATTACAAGGTAATATAAATAATGCGCTTAAATCATCCTGACACCATACCAACCATGGTGCCATGATCATTGAAGCGCCAACATCAACCATTTCCCTGATAAATTGCCCGCAAAAAAATAATTTCTGGCAGTGCCCCACCCGAGACTAGACCCGCCCCTGCCCCTGAAAGGTGCCAAAATGTGACACCGGAGGGGGTGGAACTCCGCTTTAAGAATCAAAGAGGTCCACTGAGTCCTGCTAAGGGCCGACGTGGAAGAGATGTGTCCTTTGAGTGTGCTTGCACTCAGGCCCATGTCGAGATCTCTTTGAATAAAACAGAGGACCTAACAAACTCTTGCCTCCCTAGAGAAAAAACTTCTGACGTAGCATATTCTTGGAATTTTGCCAGACTTTGTTGAAGACTTTGTTCATGCTGCTCTTCCATGCTCTCATGAGGGCATCTACCATTCTCGATGTGCAACCTAAATCCGTAAACCTTTGTCTCTCAAAATCCAGGCCGCTAACTTGAGCTTCTCTGGAGCTGGATAGAGAACTTGACCTTGTGCTACTGTTTGACAACTGAGAAGATTTGTACTAGGTATCTGTGTGATATAGTTTGATGCATATCCACTGTTGAAGAAAAACCCCTGGAAAGGGTATCTTCTCCACTGAGCCACTCAAAACAAGGACAGGAGAGACCATGGTCTTGATAGTCACCAGGCATAAAGACGCTGACAGGTGAAGAGAGGAACACTAGGACAATTCAGTACCTTACCACCAGTATGTTCTCTAGCAGCAGAGAAACACATACTTTGGACCATGATTAACTGGGCTTCTAATTACAGAAGGACTGTGTAGGGGTCAGATGACCCTGTTCTTTAATCGCCTACTGCCAACTCAGACATGTATCTTGAGGCAGGAAGCCAGACTGTCCACAATCACAGAACCTTGCCGTCAAGTTAAGCTTAATTTTCTATGAACAAATGTAGTGAATGAGTTCTTCCTTGAAGGCCACATCATCTTCTAATGGTAAAGTAATGTGTCTGGTCAAACCCATAAAGGATACACTGACCAAAGGAGGTGACTCCAAATGCTGGACACCTTTCTCTTCACAAAGGCATAATTTTGACATCTTCTGTGAAAACATGCTTTTTTTGCTCCATTCCTCTAGAATGAGCCTTAATTTAGTCACCATAGGAAAATTGCAAAGTGGTCTTCGGAGGCACTTGAAAAATACTTCCACTGCTTTCCTTCTATCTTAAAGGCATCTCACTGGATAAAGGTCATCTTCACTTGCATCTTATTCTTTGGAAGAGTCTGAAGAAGGTTGGTTGGCCTGAGAAAGATCTTGAGACCAGTTACTGGTTTGGAAGGAAAACTGGACCTTGACAGAACAGATGACTCTTGCACAAGGGGAGTTTGAACAACTCATTTAGAGTGTCTTGACCACATGCTTAATAAATTGTGACAACCTTTTGGTCCTCGTCATCTCCATCACTGACTGCTTGAACAAGGCAGGATTCATCCAGTCATGTTCATCCATGTCTCTCTCTCTCTGGAAGTCTGAAGAGGGCTGCTTGCCTAGAAAGCAGATTAGCACTGTCTCCTACCTTCTTTGGCAGTGCTGGTCTTTATTTGGGGTTGGCATTTGTTTTTCTGCAGAAGAAGAATTCATGCAAAAAACATTGAGCTTGTTCAATGACTATTAAGCAGCAGTGCAGTGCCTCATCCATAAGGCCCCTTTCACACTGAGGCATATTTCAGGCGTTTTAGCACTAAAAATAGCGCATAAATAACACCTGAAATAATCCTGCCCCAGCATTCTCAATGTGAAAGCCCGAGGGCTTTCACACTGAGGCGATGCACTATCGGGAGGAATAAAAATCTCCTGCAAGCCGCATCTTTGGAGCGGTGAAGGAGCGGTGTGTATACCGCTCCTTCCCATTGAAATGAATGGGACACCGCTGTAATACCGCCCGCAAGCCGCGGTTTGCGGGCGGTATTAACCCTTTTTTGCCTGCTAGCGGGGGTTAAAACCGCACCGCCAGCGGCCAAATATTGCGGTAAATACGGCGGTATAGCGGCGCTCAAAATCGCGCCGCTATACCACCACCACACCTGCCCCAGTGTGAAAGGGGCCTTAGGAAGCGTCATTATACTGCGGCAGGTTGGCGCGATCACGCGAGCCGTCGTAGCTGTACATCGGCTCCTTTAATAGCAGGCACGCGCGGGGTTGCTGATGCTCGTGGCCGGCAGTCGCGATGACCGCCAGCCACGCTCGGGCACGAGACCCAGAACAGGGACGTGTGTGTGTGTAAACACACAAATCCCTGTTCTGTGAGGAGAGGAGAGGCAGATCATGAATTCCTACTAGCTAGGTACAACAATCCCCCTACAGTTAGAACACACACTAGGTAACACAGTTAACCCCTTAATCGCCCCCTAGTGCTAACCCCTTCCCTGCCAGTGACATTTACACAGTAATCAGTGCATTTTTATAGCACTGATCGCTGTATATTTGTCAATGGTCCCAAAAATGTGTCATAAGTGTCTGATCTGTTCGCCATAATGTCGCAGTCCCGATAAAAATTGCAGATCGCTGCCTTTACTAGTAAAAAAATATATATTTATTTTTATAAAAATGCCATAAATCTTTCCCCTATTTTGTAGACGCTATAACTTTTGCGCAAAACCAATTAATATACGCTTATTGCAATTTTTATTACCAAAAATATGTAGAAGAATACATATCGGCCTAAACTGAGGAAAAAATTTGCTTTTTAAAAAAAAAAAAAAAAAATTGGGGATATTTATTATAGCAAAAAGTACAAAATATTGTGTGGTTATAGCACAAAAAATAAAAACCGCAGAGCTGATCAAATACCACCAAAAGAAAGCTCTATTTGTGGGGAAAAAAGTACGTAAATTTTGTTTTGGTACCACGTTGCACGACTGCGCAGTTGTCAGTTAAAGAAACGCAGTGCCGTATCGCGAAAAATGGCCTGGTCATTGAGCAGCCAAATCTTCTGGGGCTGAAGTGGTTATGGCAAGTGTCCAATCCAGCCATGATATTGCACTGTTTCACCATTGAGTGATTTACACCTCATATGCCGCCCCAGAGACCAGCAGAGGGGCTCCCTGATAAACGATGCATTTAGCATGTGAACACAGGGACCACATCCCAGCGGAGCAGGATGGACAGCCTGTACTTTATAGTACAGTATTTAGGTAGGAGGCATGTGCCAATTTCCTGGATCCTGTCCCTTCACAGGGTGAGTGGAAACGACTCCTTTAGGCTGGGTTCACACTGGTACGACACGACATTCATCCGACTTTCATCCTACTTTGCTCTGCGACATCAGTCCTACATTGATCCTACATCGGTCCGACATCCATCCGACTTTCATGAACAGCATACTACTTTGATCCGACTTTGTGTTAGTCTGACTTGTCCTTTGACCAATCAAAACAATCCCAGTGTGAGATAAATTCCTTTTACTGCTGCTGTAATCACCATGTCGGATGTCAAATGTCGGATGGTTAGGACAAGGATCCTACTTTGATCCGACTTCAATGATATTCAATGGGCTGAAGTAGGACCAAAGTCAGACCAAAGTAGTACAGGGAGCATTTTCAAAGTTGGACCGACTTGTGTCGGACCAGTTAAGACGGCTCTCATAGGGAAACATTGATTTTCACACGTCATGCGACATGAGCTCCCAATGTCGGAGCGTTTGTCGGACCAGTCTGAACCCAGCCTGAGAGTGTATTGACCACATGCTTAATTAATGTGACAACCTGTTAGGTGTTGTCATCATATTTATCCTTGGTTGCTTTAATGTGTGTTTGTCTGTCTTCTCTTTGGAAGAATCTGAAGCAGATTATTTGCCTGGGAAGGCTTGGAGACTGCTTGGTAACCCTTTCACAGGGTGAGTGGAAACATTCCTTTAGAGCAGGGGTCTCAAACTGGTGGCCCTCCAGCTGTTGCAGAACTACAATTCCCATGAGGCATTGCAAGGCTAAACAGTTACAAGCATGACTCCCATAGGCAGAGGCATGATGGGACTTGTAGTTCCGCAACAGCTGGAGGGCCGCAGGTTTGAGACCCCTGCTTTAGAGTGTATTGACCACAGGCTTAATAAATATGACAACCTGTTAGGTTAGCATTCTTGCAGTCATGTTCATCCGTATCTTCTCTTTTGAAAAAGTCTGAAGAGGACTGCTCAGTAACCCTTTCTTTTTCGTACATCACGGGACACAGAGCGACTTAGTCATTACTAATGGGTTATATAGATTACCTTCAGGTGTTGGCACTGGCCAATTCCAAACCGGAAGTACCCTCCCCTATATAAGCCCCTCCCATCCGGGAGCACCTCAGTTTTTTGCCAGTGTCTAAGGTGTTGGCCAAAGAGTAACATGTGTTTCACTGGGCTTGCGTACAGGTTCTTTTGGGCCTTAGTAAGCTGTTCCGGATCCCACCAAAAAAGCTTTATAGCTAAACGGTCGGTACCCGGGCCTTGCAGCAGAAGAGCAAGGTTTTGCCTGTAATGCCTCTCTTAGGAGGGCTGGACCCTGGGATCCAGAGCTCTGGTCATACCCACGACCAAGATGTCTGTGCAGGGTGCTATACAGCTCCAGGGGAGTGGAATCCTTGGGAACCCGGTCCCTGAAGGTTTAATTACAATGCCTGCCGTGATAGGTGAAGTTTGGACTTCTGTGGACCAAACAAAGTCCTGCGGCGGGGATCAGGTAAGTGGGGGCCCCCAGGAACTTGGTTCTATTGGGGGACCCCCAAGCCTAATTTGTCTTTCTGTCTGTTACCTAACGGTATTCCCGCTAATATCTGTGTTTGCCTATAACTACTGAAAATGTAAAATTTTAATAGTAGTCAAGAAAAAAAAAAAAAAAAAAAAAAAAGGGACCGCGGTACCTGTGTTAAACCACTAGAGGCCGCTGTAGTCCATTTTTCTTGTCATGTGGATCTTTGGTTTTCTCAAGTCAAAAGATCCAGGCAGTTGGTAAGTTTCTCTGTGGGAATCCACTTCCTCTGCCCTGTTGCTGCGCTCATCCACCGCACAGGCCCTCCGGCAAAAAGGGCCCTGGCTCCTAGTCCCTGTTTGATTTCGAAAAGGGCGCCAATGGCGCACGGGCACGCGCGCGTGCACGCGCCTCCTATGAAAAAAAAGGGGCGGGGCGGGTGGATGACGCTCAATGCGCGCCGCGGCGCTTCTGCGCATGTGCAGGCGTCCCAGCATGGTTAAAAGACACAGTACAAGTGTCAGCTGGATGCAAACAGAGCTAGCAACAAACAGTGGCACACAGAGGCGGTTGATGCAGGCATCCCCATAGAAAGGCACTTTAGTGGACACCAGCTGGTATATAGCAGCAACTGTGTTAGACTATTACCAGCAAAAATTGGTGTATGACGACGGGAATACCTCAGCTTTGTGCTTAAAGGATATGTCGTCCAGACGCTCCGGAAATAGGTCTTCCAGGAAGCCAAAGGGGTCTCCATCGGGCTCTGAGGATATTGGGCATGCTTGTACTGCACCAATCTCCCCTGAGAATTCAGAGGTCAGTAGCCGTAGAAACCCTGCGGGAGTGCCTGGTGCTGCGGCTGTCCCCAGTCCACCTGCTCCTGTATATATAACATAGGAGGTTTTATCCTCAACTCTGGGAGGATTGGAAGAGAGATTAACAGCATTGATCGCTGCTTCCCTGTCACAGGAAAAGCGCGTCCGATCTCCGTCTCCTCCTTCAGAGTGCCTGTTAGTGGAGGAACAGCCTCACACAGAGATCGACCTACCTGAAGGGGATCAGGATGAGGTTGATTCAGTTATGGAGGAATCAACAGTGGAAGAACCTTTCTCAGCATCTCAGGCTGAAAGATTATGGGTTCAGTCTCTGACTAACATGGTCCGATCAGCATTTAAAATGCCTCTGGCGGAACCACCATCCACTACGGTTTCCTCGCTGGGGTCGCTAAAAGCTCCCCAGGCTGTCTGTTCCTTCCCAATCCACCCTTTATTAGAAGGGCTTATTTACCAGGATTGGGAGCATCCTGATAAAATATTTGCTCCCCCCAAGAGATTTCCAGTGATCTATCCCATGGAGGATAAGTTCATAAAAAAATGGAGGGTCCCTACAGTGGACGCAGCCATCTCTTCTGTTAACAAATCACTGACATGTCCAGTAGATAATGTTCCAATGTTCAAAGACCCAATAGATAAAAAATTGGAGTCTTTACTAAAATCTGCTTTCTCTACAGCAAGCATGGTGACACAACCTGCGGTAGCAGCGATTGGAGTCTGCCAAGCAGTGAAAGATCAGTTGAAACAAGTCTTAAGGGACTTACCAGATCAGCAGGCTCTTGCCCTAGCTGACCTGCCTAGAGCCTTGTGTTTTGCGGTGGACGCCATAAAGGATACAATCCAACAGGCCTCCCGCTTTACGCCGTCTATAGTACATATGCGTAGGCTTCTGTTGCTCAAAAACTGGTCTGCTGAAGCTCCCTGTAAAAAACTGCTGGTTAGCTTCCCATTTCATGGAGAACGCTTATTTGGAGAAGATCTGGACAAATATATCCAGAAAATTTCTGCCGGTAAAAGTTCACTCTTACCGGTTAAGAACAAGGGTAGAAGTCCTTCTTTTAAGAGGCCTACTTCTCCAGTCCCTGGCACATCGGCTGTGAAACAGTTCCGACGGCCTCCGCGGTCAAATCCAGGGGGCAGAAATCAGGGACAATCACAGGGTAACAAGAAACCCTGGGTCAAGAGAGGTACAAAACCTCCCCCTAAGTCATGAAGGGTTGCCCCCACTCAGTCGGGTGAGGGGAAGACTTCAGTTGTTCACAGAGACCTGGCGGGACACCATCAGAGATGGATGATCTCCGCAGTAAGTCTGGGATACAGGCTGGAGTTAAAAGACATTCCTCCTGCCCATTTTATAAGGTCAAACGTGCCAAGCGATCCCCAGAAGAGTGGATCCCTCCTTCTGGCACTAGAGCAACTATTGCCCCAAGGGTAATCATGAAGGTTCCCTTGAAAGAAAACGGGTTCGGGTTTTACTCGAACCTTGTCACAGTCCCCAAACCAAATGGGGAAATGAGGCCCATATTAAATATAAAAGGGCTAAACAAGTTCCTACATATCAGGACTTTTTCGGATGGAGTCGATCCGATCGGTGGCCACCGCCCTACAAGGGCAGGAATGGTTAGCCTCGATCGACATAAGGGATGCTTATTTGCATATTCCCATCTGTCCGGCCCACCAGAAATTTCTACGCCTTGCAGTAGAAGGGCGCCATTTTCAGTTCAGAGCCTTACCTTTCGGTCTGGCCACGGCACCACGAGTGTTCACAAAAATTCTGGCCCTACGATTGGCCAAACTAGGAACACAAGGTGTAACGATAATGGCATATCTAGACGACTTGTTGCTGATAGACCACTCAGTGAAAAAAACTAGAATTGGTCGTTCATAAGATAATCAAGTATCTGGAATCTCACGGTTGCATTATCAACCGAGACAAGTCAGCCCTAAAACCAGTCAAAAGCCTGGAATACTTGGGGGCTAAGACTGGATTCAAATCAGAGAAAGATTTTCTTACCTCCAGAGAAGGTGTCGTCTTTGAAAGATTTGACCCACTTAGTGGGTACAAAAAAGAAAAACCATCCATACGCCTGTGTATAAGGCTGCTGGGAAAAATGGTGGCTTCATTCGAAGCGGTACCCTACGGTCAATTCCATTCAAGGAACTTGCAGAGGGCCATACTGTCAGCCTGGAACAAAAAAGTTCAGGCTTTAGACTTACCAATGTCCCTGTCCCCTTCCGTTCGCAAGAGCCTCCATTGGTGGTTGGTGCCCCAGAATCTGGAAAGGGAAACCCTTCAGTCCGGTTTCTTGGAAGGTGGTCACTACAGTTGCCAGCCTCATAGGCTGGGGGGCAGTACTGGAGCAATGGTCTCTCCAGGGCAAGTGGTCAGAAGCAGAGAAGGCCCCGCCCACCAATCTCTTAGAGATACGAGCAGCCCGGTATGCCCTAGTAGCATGGACATCCAAACTCCAAGGGTCACCTGTCAGAATTCAATCAGACAATGCCACAGCAGTGGCATATATCAATCTCCAGGGTGGCACCAGGAGTCGTGCAGCCCAGAGGGAAGCGAATTGCATCCTGGAATGGACAGAAAGGTATGTCACAGCCATATCCGCGGTTTTCATCCCAGGAGTGGAAAATTGGAGAGCGGACTTTTTAAGTCGCCAGCAATTATGCCCGGGGGAATGGTCTCTTCACCCCGAGGTTTTCCAGGCAATATGCCAGCGGTGGGGAACACCGGATGTAGATCTGCTAGCATCCAGATTCAACGCAAAGGTGGACAGATTTGTGTCTCGCACAAAGGATCCCCTAGCTTGCGGTTCGGATGCCCTAGTGTTCCCTTGGGATCAGTTCAAGCTGATATATGCATTCCCACCGCGATTAATCCGCAGAATCAGGGTAGAAAAGAAACCAGTGATTCTGGTGGCTCCAGCGTGGCCCCGAAGGGCATGGTACGCGGAGATTGTAAAAATGTCAGTGGGAAGTCCTTGGACCCTCCCACATCGTCCGGACCTGCTTTCGCAAGGACCGATATACTACCCTTCCTTACCAGCCCTAGGTTGACGGCCTGGCTATTGAAGCCCACATTCTAAAAAAGAGAGGGCTCTCTAATCCTGTGGTATCTACCATGATCAATGCCAGGAAGCCGGTATCCAGGCAGATCTATTATAGGATCTAGAAGGCGTACATTACGTGGTGTGAGGCCAGGAAATGGCATCCACGTAAGTACGTAATAGGTAGGATTCTGGACTTCCTACAGTGGGCTGTACATAGAAAGCTTGCCTTGAGTACTATCAAGGGTCAGACGGCCTTGTCAATATTTTTTTCAAAGGCCCTTGGCTTTGCATTCATTAGTCAAAGCTTTCATACAAGGAGTGATGCGTATTAGCCCTCCGGTTAGTATTCCCATATGTCCATGGGACTTAAACCTGGTTCTGTTGGTTCTACAGAAACAACCATTTGAACCATTGCGGCACATTTTCTTGGTTCTTTTCACCAGGAAATTGATTTTCTTAGTAGCCATTTGTTCGGCTAAAAGAGTATCGGAATTAGCCGCCTTGTCCTGTAAGGAGCCATATCTGGTTATCCATAAGGACAGAGTAGTGTTACGTCCTCATCCAGCCTTCTTCCTAAGGTGGTATTGAGGTTCCATTTGAACCAAGATGTGGTTCTTCCTTCCTTTTTCCCCAAACCTAGTTCGGTAGAGGAGAAGTTATTGCATTCTTTGGATGTAGTAAGAGCAGTTAAAGCTTATCTTAAAGCCACTGCTCAGATTCGTAGAACGGATACTTTGTTTGTTCTGCCGGAAGGCCCCAGAAAGGGTCAGGCAGCATCAAAAATCTACTTTAGCCAAGTGGATTCGACAGGTCATAATACAAGCCTATGGCTTGAAAAGGAGACCGCCTCCGTTCAAAGTTAGGGCGCACTCCACAAGAGCAGTTGGAACTTCATGGGCAGTGCATCACCAAGCCTCCCTGGCTCAAGTCTGTAAGGCCACAACATGGTCCTTAGTACACACGTTTACTGGATTCTACCAGGTAGACGTCAGAAGTCAGGAGGATGTCGCCTTTGGGCGCAGTGTGTTGCAGGCCGCAAAAGAGCCTCATGCCTGGTGGCGCCCAGCTTATGTATCCCTCCCCTCATTTGGCATTGCTTTGGGACGTCCCATTAGTAATGACTGAGGCCTCGTACACACGACCGATTTTCTCGTCGTAAACAGTCAAGAAAAGTGCCGCGAGAGTTTTTTGTCTAGAAAAACGTTCGTGTGTATGGTTTTACGACGAGAAACTTGACGAGAATCTCGACGAGAAAATAGAGAACCTGCTCTCTATTTTCTCGTCAGGAGTCCAGATTTCCTCGTCGTGTTTCTCGTCGGCCTGTTTTGTGACGAGAAAATGGTTCGTGTGTATGCTTTTACGACTCTTCCAAAAGCGCGCATGCTCACAAGCAACTATGAGACGGGAGCACATCTTCTGGTAAAACAAGCCTTCATAATGGAGAGAGCACATTCGTCACGCTCATAAATATTTCATCGTTTAAATGTTCTGCATTGAATTCTTCGTTAGAATGTTACATTAATCAAAACGAGAGACCTTCTTTTGCTGCTGATATTCACACAGAGTTATGCCTTATTTTTAACCTTTTTCATGCTGCTCTTTATAAGATTTATGTGTATTATATCGTGCAAGTTTTTAGGAATAATTTAAATGGTTAGATTTTTCAAAATTATGTTAATTATAATTTCTCAATGTTTTGATAGCGATCTCCCATTTAATTTTCTAATCTATATTTTTAAAATTTCACACCATGTTTTTGAGCTAATCAGATTTAGTTATTCTTTTGGGGGGGTGATATCTGTGCCTTTTATTGTCAGTCAAATGTATCTGCTTACTCCAAAGCTTGTTTTTTTTATTTAAAAATACACATAGTCAAGTATGAACTTAAACAAAAAACACATTTATTCATGTTTATAAATTAAATAAAGAGAAGGCAGCGCTGGAGAAGCTGCTGCCATTTGTGCATCCCAGGGACCCCAGAGCACACAGCAACCCTGTGTGGACACTAAAATTGGGAGCTTGAGAAGGCCCACATTTCAGAACACAATCTGATGCTGGCCTCCCAGAGGTCAGGAACAGCAGCAGGTGAGATATATGTCCCAAGTGTGTGGTACTACAACAGGCTGCCTTCTGTCCGACCAGTGCGACCACAATGAAGCAAGGCCATCACTTCCTCTTCTTCCTGGCAACCTTCCCTGCAGCCTTTACTGAAGCCTTCCTTCTTCGTTTAGCTGGAGGCTGGCCCACTGGAGGGGTACTCCTGTCAGGAGGAGGAGGTGGAGGTGTAGCAGAAGGGGGTGGGGCAGAAGAAGAAGGTGGAGGTGTAGCAGAAGGGGGTGGGGCAGAAGGTGGAGGTGTAGAAGAAGAAGGTGGAGGTGTAGCAGAAGGGGGTGGGGCAGAAGGTGGAGGGGTAGCAGAAGAGGAAGGTGGAGGTGGAGGTTGAGGTTGGGTCAGTTGGGCCACCTCACATATGGCGGTATTGGGGGTAATTTGCTCCATCACCCCCTTGTTGAGCAAGGTGATGAGCAGGGGTTCGCATAGGAGGCGTTGCTCCATGCTCATCACCTTGAACTTAGCCTCCACTAGGCCGGCAATGGCCTCTTCAGGGGATGTGGGCTCCTTGAGGGTGGCATGGGCCTCTTTAATAAGGGCCATTGCTGCCTCACTGGTGGTCCTGTCCCTCCTGCCTCTTTTGTGAAGCCTGATGGGAGGCACCTGGGATCTGGTGCTTCTCCTTTGCCCTGCCACCTCCTGTCTGCCACTGGGCCCTGCCACCTCCTGTCTGCCACTGGGCCCTGCCACCTCCTGGCTGCCACTGGGCCCTGCCACCTCCTGGCTGCCACTGGGCCCTGCCACCTCCTGGCTGCCACTGGGCCCTGCCACCTCCTGGCTGCCACTGGGCCCTTCCTCCTCCTGCCTGACAGTTTCCAGACCCTCCTCCTGGCTGATTTCATCCTGTGTATGAAAAAGAAACATAGTTTAATATGTTGGTTTAATCTTTGCATCAAACTTTGTAATCCTGATGGAAGCAATTAGAATGTAAATGCATAAATCCTTGCTTTAAATTTACCACTACATCAGCTTGACTATTTACCACACAATTAAGTGCAGAATAATGTCTACAGATCATGATTTCACTTGTTGAATACAAAATAATGTATGTTTCTCATCCTGACATATTTGGGAAACATTAATTTTATCCCACTACATTTTCAGTTAATACTATACCTGGCTCCAGATGGCCAAATCAGGATCATCCAGGATGGCTGCCTCCTCTTGCTCCAGAGAAGGCTCAGGTTGGCTGCAGGGAAGTCTGGGGGGAAGAGTGGAGAGTGATGGCCTTGGCTCAATGTGGTCATCCAGGAAGGACATCCTGCTGTAGTACCACAAAACCGGGACATAAACATCATCTGCTGCTGCTCCTGACCTCTGAGAAGCCAGCACCTTAGAGCGTTCAGTCCTGTAGGTACCTCTCAAGCTCCCAATTTTAGTGTCCACTTGTTTTGCTGTGGCTGTGGGCACCTTGGTATGCACAAATGGGAGCAGCTTCTCCAGCGCTGCTTTTCTCACCCCTTTTTTTTTATGGATGGGGTTTTTGGTCTCCCACAGAGCCGGCAGCTCCCTTACCCGGTCAATAAATTCCGCCAGGAACTCTTTGTCGCTAATAAATACATTCATATTGTATCTGCAAGTAAAATAAATTATATTTAAATAATGTGAGGCAAACAGTCTAACCTCCTTCACATCCTAGTCACCATATATATCCTCCAACAATCTCAAGACAGTATAGGCCAACAATTTTAACAAGTCTCACAAAATCACATACCTTCGTTCGCACGTCCGTCACTTGAACTCCTCTCTCCGCACACCGAACGTACTATAGTCACATGTGTGTTTGCTATATACACACCACGCATGCGTCCAAATTCGAACACGTCGCTCCGCACACGTCGCCCGCCCATGACGTTCTAACTAACATCTTTTCCCCGCCCCTTCTCTTTCGGCGCGCAGACAGATATGGCGGAGTTACAGCAGGTGTCTGATAATTCCGCAACTAGCGAGGAGACAAGCCCGGAGACCGAGGACACGTCACGATCAAGGAGGAGATTCAAGGCATCGAATATGTCTTTGGCGGAGATGGCGGAGATGGTGGACATCTTGGTCAAGGCTGATTATGATGCCAAGCATGGGCCGTATAGCAAACCAAATAGAAGGAAGGCCAAAATCCTCACTAAAGTTGTGAAGAGTCTGAGGGCGAAGTTCGGGGTGAAACGCTCAAATGAGCAGCTCAGAAAGAGGTGGTCAGACCTCAAACTGAGGGAGCCAGACCAGTTGAGGAGCATAAAGAGGATGCTCGCTAAAAGTAAGTAAAATGACGACCTTTCTGCTATTAATCTTTTTAGAAACTGACTTTTTTTTTTTAAAGCATATTGGACTCCCTTCCAAAATGTATTATTTTGAACTAGGTTGGGCACAGTAATCGTTCGTTACGTTACCGACACTTCGTTCGGCCACTATCCGTGGTTTTGGCTTATTTAAGACCCCCAAAAGTAATTAGACATCTGCCATTTTTGATCAAGTATTGTGGATAATTTTTAAGTCTAGATGATGTGTTTGTAAGGAGAATGAAATGCAAACTTTAATCAGTGTAAAGGAGAGGACACTCAGCAGCTGCTTCCACATCTGTACTTTGGAGCACTATAGTGTGGGCCACCAGACCCGCCTTTTTTGGGTGTCCCACACAGGTGCATCAGAGTTTATTTGTGGTGCCTCCATGTCCAAAAAATTACATCCAAATGTGAATAATAAACATATTTGGGGTCATAAAGAATGCATTTTTCTTTAAATTCCGCACAAACACACACTTGTACCCCACTTCCAAACAATTTAGCCTGTTTTAAGTTTAAAAATGAGATTTTTACAGTGTGATAAATAGACCTTTGGTTTTATTCTCATAGGGGAGAGAAGACTGGGAGGAGGACACTCCAGGGAGCACATGCACCCCACAACTTCCAAGCAACCCCAAACTCCCAAAGATCCACAACCGAAAGATGTGCAGGAAGTTGAGGTGGAGGAAGGAGAAGTGCAGGAAGGAGAGGTGGATGACGTTGTGGATCTGGTCACCACAACAGGTCAGTATCTGACACCACAGCTTAAGGTAAGCGAGGTAGGCCTGCAGAGTTTTATTAATTTTTTTTATGGTTTTTAGGGGATGGAAGTGTTGTGAAGGATAGCACACCGTTCTCTGCTGACAGTGCCCTCCGCCTCATCCAGCAAGTGATGGAATGTAGCACGGAACTGGACCTAATTAAACAAAGAATCCATGTGATGGAACAAACATTTAAAGACATTCTCGATGTTTTGGGGAGAATTCAATAAGCCATCCAAACACATTTGTTTTTACATGTTTGTTTTTATATTTTTACTAATTTTTTGAGTAACAAAGCAGCCAAAAATTGAATATGCACACAGTGTGTGAACATGTGCTATCTGCCATCAGGGGATATCCATGTACGTCTTTTGTGGGTGCAACCCCTTCCTCGTATCAAAAGTCGGTGAACTGAGGAAGGGGATGCACCCCCAAAACACATCCATTGATCACCCCTGATGGCAGATAGCACATGTTGACAATAGGGATCAGGATTGTAAACTTCCTATTTGCAAAAAAGTAAAAATGTGTGCATATTGAATTTTTGGCTGGGCAAGGGGTGGCAGGACCCCATATTAGGACGGGCACATAGAGACATAGTTTGTGTAACTGAATGTCTCAGATTGCTCAGAGGTATCCAATGTTGTCATTTTAGAAATGCAAGTGGTATTTTTGTATTTTCATAAGCCAAAATTTGACGGGTTGTGGTCAGGCCAACCCCAAAGTAAAACCAAAAAAAATGTGCAGAGAGTAAAATATTTGACCACAAACAACGTGTAGCTTCTTTTTATAATACACTCTAAGCTTATTTGGTTCTTTTGTAAGGTAACATAGTGAAATTGGTTGTTATTTACTAAAGTAAAATACACTTGCCACTACAAATGCACAAAGACAAACTAGGAGACAGGAAAGAACAAATAATTAAAGGTTTAAACAAGATTTTTATTGGGATACTTAGACATAGGCTGGCATAGGAATTGCCCCCCTACCCGTGAAATACTCCATGTATTTGTCCCGAACCACACGGGCATTTTGGGGGGGCAAGCCAAGACGGGCAGATTCCAGGCCCGGAAGGGGATTTGCAGGGGAAAGTCCAGCCTCTGGCAAAACTGAGGCCATATATGAATTCGCTTTGCGGCAAAGAAAATTGTGTAGCACACAGCAGCATAACACTACATAGTTTATTTTGTAGTCCGCCAAGTGGATGGAAGTCATAAAAAGGCGGAACCGGCTGGCCATTATGCCAAAGGCATTTTCAACGACTCTTCGGGCCCTGGCCAGCCGGTAATTGAACACACTCTTCTCTGGGGTCAGGGTCCTCTGTGGAAATGGCCTCATAAGATGCCGTCCGAGTCCGAAGGCTTCATCAGCCAAGAAAACAAAGGGGAGTCCTTCAATATTCCCTGCATCCGGTGGCAATGCAAGGTCGTCACTCTGGAGACGGAGGGCAAACTCCGTCTGGATGAAGGATCCCCCATCGGACATCCGGCCATTCTTCCCTACATCAACATAGAGGAATTCATACCGTGCTGACACCACCGCCATCAGCACAATGCTATGAAACCCCTTGTAGTTGTAGTAGTAGGATCCAGAACGGGGTGGCGGCACGATGCGGACGTGCTTCCCGTCTATGGCACCACCGCAGTTGGGGAAGTCCCACCGCGTGGCAAACTCCGATGCCACAGTCTGCCATTCCTGTGGCGTTGAAGGAAGCTGTGGAGTGAAACAAGATGAAATAATATTAGAAAAACAAAAGGCATACATTACAAGCAAATTCAAGACCAAAAAATTAGAGACCAACATCAATCTAATTATACGTTTATTAAGGTGTGTAAAAAAAGAATAATGGAAGGCTCATTTATCATATTCATCACCCCCTCTGATGGGCCATTACTAAATTATTTTGGGGGGGGGAGATGTGTTTGGCCACAGGATAGCATTGCAGTGGCGGTGCGTCCAGAGTGGGCGCTGGAGCACTGTCCCCTCTCTCCTGTGCCCATCACTCAGAACAATACATAGGTTCATGCGTTGCATGAACCTATGTATTGTCTATGCCGCACACTATTCAGGTGGATGGCCTCTTGTAAAGCGACCGACATATGATTAATTGCGTCATTTAGGGGGTTAAAATTGCAGAGCAGAAACAGGTATTAAAAAAGTCTTGCAAATTACAACCTGAGGGATGTAATTGGCTTCCTCAAAGAAAAATCGGGGACGCAAGGAGGGGGCATTCCTTGTGTAAACACTGACAGGCAGCTCTGGCAATCATGTTCACCAAGTCTGTTTAATGGTAACATGATTGGCTGATGCAACATGAAGGGAAGGAGAAGACATCAGGGACAGAAGAAGGATGGCGCTGACCACAAGAAGGTAAGTGCAGGGCTGGGGGGAAACTGGCTGCAATAGAGGGGACTAAATGGCTGCATTGGAGGGGACAACTGGGGGCGTTTATTAGGCAACAGAGCAAAAAAGGAGGAAGTTTATTTCCGAAATTGGGGTTGTAACCCCCCAACATTTGGAGCAACAGGCGCCCCTGCTGGAAAAGTTAGTGAGGGGAAATATTTAGGGAGGATAAAAAAGGGGCATTTAAAAACTTCCAGCATGCATGGGGACAAAGGGGACATTCTCAGCATATTACAATCATGGTAATTAGGAAAGGATGAAAGAAATACAATACATTAGCATACATGTAATACATAAAATGTGATGTGAAGGGAGAAAACTTACCCTAATATAGTCCTCCTGCAGGACTTGTATAATAGCAGAACAGGTGTCTGGGATTATGAGGCCCAGAGCCTGGGGGGAGATGCCTGTGGTGAACTTCAAGTCCTGAAGACTTCTCCCTGTCGCCAGGTAACGCAACGTGGCGATGAGCCTCTGCTCAGCACTGATGGCTTCCCGCATAACGGTGTCCTTCCTGGTAATATAGGGGGACACCAAAGCCAACAGTTCCTGAAAAACGGGGTCAGACATCCTCAGAAAATTCCTGTAGTCCTCAGGATTATTCTCGACGATCTCCCGCAGCAGAGGCATGTGGCAGAATTGGTCCCGCTGGAGCAACCAATTCTTGGTCCATGAACTCCTCCTCACACCATTCATGGACTGGTCTTGGTCCAAAACAAGCAGACCAACACCAAGCGCACGCACAGCACGAACTCGACGACGAGAACGTCCAGGCGACATGGCTAGGAAACGGTCGTCTAATCAGAACGTACAGAACAGAACGCACTTTAGAACAGCAAGGCCTATGAATAACGAACTGAAATTCAGAAACGAACAGGCAAGAACGCACTGTAAAACAGATACGACCTGCCTAGATGCCCTGAAAGTCAAGATACGAACCCACAAGCACAAACTGAACGGCAGAAAACGATCTGAAAAGTATGAAGACTGAAAAGCGCGAATCGTCTCTTCCCAAACTTTTACTTCACACGCGGTAACACGAGATCAGCAAAAGCAGCCCAAGGGGTGGCGCCAAGAAAAAAGATCTTCCCCTTTATAGTGCCGTCGTACGTGCTGGACGTGAGCGCAGAGAACCACGAGGAAATTGGGAAATGACAGTGTGTACGCATAGAAAGCTTGACGAGAAAATCGACAAGCTTAACAAGAATCTCGTCGAAAAAAACGACGTGTTTTTTACGACGAGAAAATCGGTCGTGTGTACGAGGCCTAAGTCGCTCTGTGTCCCGTGATGTACGAAAAAGAAAAAGGGATTTTTATAACAGCTTACCTGTAAAATCCTTTTCTTGGAGTACATCACGGGACACAGAGCTCCCACCCCTCTTTTTGGGACACTTATTGCTTGGCTACAAAACTGAGGTGCTCCCGGATGGGAGGGGCTTATATAGGGGAGGGTACTTCCGGTTTGGAATTGGCCAGTGCCAACACCTGAAGGTAATCTATATAACCCATTAGTAATGACTAAGTCGCTCTGTGTCCCGTGATGTACTCCAAGAAAAGGATTTTACAGGTAAGCTGTTATAAAAATCCCTTTTTTCACAGGGTGAGTGGAAACACTTCTTTAGAGTGTATGGCCCACATACAGGGTTTGCCTGCCTAGGCATGAGTGGCACACAGGCCCAATTTAGGCGGTGCATGATGCCTGCCATTCCAGAGGGACTCAGTGACAAGAGCTCATAGTTTACTTCCCATACACCTGAAAGAAAAACTCTTACCTGAACGGTGCCCGATTAACTTTTTTGCAATGACTGGCTACTAGGATGAGGTGACACTCATGGCTTTGCAGCAAACCGGCAGCAAGAATTACTGTAGAAGGAGGTAACAGTACAGTTTTACTACTTACTGTACAAGGACTTGTCTCAGTAAAAATCAATCCCTGACAAGCAGGAATACTGAGCAAGTCTAAAGAAGAACTCCACATTAGGAATACAATACAACATGTACAATGCTACCCAAGACACCTGGTAACTTAAGATAACTAAGATGTTTTTAAAGTTACTAATTTACTTCAAATTACAGCCCTGCAGACTAAAAAAAAAAGCAGTACTAATTTAATGTAAGAGGAGTTAGGAATTAGTGTACTTGGAAATAACCCTCGAAGGGGTTAATTACTGCAGCTTCCCAGACCAGAGCTCAGACATCACCAGGTGATTTGTTCATCAAACCCCAGTCATGCCAGAAGCAGGACAATGAAAAAAGTTCTGTTCAGGACAGAAACAAGAGGGAGGACTCTATAACAGATTATTAATATTCTGCAGTGTACACAGATCGCCCAAGGGAATAGTAATATCACCATTCATTGCACCTTTTTATCAAAAGTGGAGTACACCTCAATAGCCCAGAGCAGGTGCACAACCCAGGCTGCTATGGAGCTCAAAAAGGCATCCCAGCTGCCATATGGGGATCCATCCAACTTAGAGAAACATCACTGAAGGAAGGAAGATGCAGCATGCATCACAGAGACAGAAAGACACTAGAATCAGGCAGAGTTACTTACCAGACACCTGAAGCCATGGTGTCACCTTTGGGAACAGCCGGGCATTTAGCAAAGCATTAATCCCAATGCCAGCCATAACACCAACACAAGAAGCCGATTTAAGGGTCTATACAGCGGGGTCTGCACCTGGGGAGCAACAGGTGGACGGCCACAAGTTTATTGCAGCCAGGTAGGGGGTGCTTGGTCCTACTAGGTGAGGAGGAAAGGAGAGGAATGCCGGCCTGGGGGCGGGAGTCAAATTTATGAGTTAGGCCCCTTTCTCACGGTCGGACCGTTCAGGTCCGCCTGTCAGTTTTGTCGGCGGACCTGAACGGCCACTCCATACATCTCTATGGAGCGTCGGATGTCAGCGGAGACATGTCTGCTGACATCCGACCCGATCCGCTAAAATCAGACGGATGGCGATACCTCCCCATCCGTCCATGGCAGATCGGATCGGGGGAGATCTGATGAAAACGGACATGCTGTCTGTTTTCATCTGATCTCGCCATAGGAGGCAGCGGCGCTCGTCAAGCCCCGCTCAGTGAGCAGAGAGGGACCTGTCATCCGCCGGCTCAGCAGAGATCAACAGACTGATCTCCCGCTGAGCTGGCGGACTCCATAGCAACGGAGTCCACCTCGTGTGGAAGGGGCCTTAGGTCCTGCAGGTGGGGGTATGGGCGGAGCATACCCAATAGAAGGCTGACATGGAGGTTTCAGGAAATTGTGTGTATATATATATATATATATATATATATATATATATATATATATATATATATTGTGAGGGGGTTAGCTCGGCAGCGGGTGTGTGTGACCCCCGGGATGGGCTCCCCACACAAAACAGGCCCAGCAAACGGAGGTTGTGGTTTTCAAAATCAAAAAGGTGCGGTTTATTTTCTATTTACAGTGACAAAACACAGCAAAGCAAAAGAAACATAAACAAAATAAATCCTGGTCAAGTTGACCTCTGACTAAACATACAGGTTTCCTAACTAACAACTGGGATCAGCCTAGTGCTG
The DNA here is from genome assembly GCA_029206835.1 of Rana muscosa. NCBI lineage: Eukaryota > Metazoa > Chordata > Amphibia > Anura > Ranidae > Rana > Rana muscosa. The sequence continues at coordinate 15,950,451 of CM055119.1, read as the reverse complement.
TCCTAGTCCCTAAGTCCCTGGTTTTAAATGTCCAAGCAAAATAGCCACACAGGCTTTGTCTCACCGCACAGGGGTTCACTCTCCCTAGACAGTCCACACAGGTCTGGTTCCAGGCATGAGCTAACATCTAATGAAGCTGGGAGTTCTTATAGAGGCCTAAATGAGCTGACAAGCTTCAGCTGGTCTCATCAACTCCCTGTCTGCACGACGCCCCACACTCTCCCTAGACATATGAGTCATCCATGAGCCCACTAGCCTTAGCTGGGCTTATACAACTCTCCACCTAGTTGTATAAGTCGGCGTAAAGCCTGAATCTGGGCGAAATATATCTACCCCCCTGGATGCAACCAGGTGACTTTACCTTCCTGCTGTCACATACCCCCCCCCCTCTTGTTTTAACCTCGGGCTTGGAACACCAGCAATCAGGCATTCATGTACTCGAGACAAAGCATCCACATTCCCCATTTGAACGCCAGGGCGATGCTTTACTGTGAAGTTGAATTCCTGGAGGGCCAGGAACCACCTATTCACTCTTCTATTTGTTTCCTTGTTTTGAGCCATCCACTTTAACGGAGCGTGATCCGTAACCATGTCAAAGTGCCTACCTAGCAGGTAGTACCGAAGGGAATCTAGAGCCCACTTCACCGCTAAACACTCCTTTTCAACGGTGGCGTAATTTACCTCATGGGACTTCAACTTCCTGCTGAGGTAAATGACTGGGTGCTCTTCCCCGTTCCAGACCTGGGACAATACTGCTCCTAACCCCACATCTGACGCATCACTTTGTACGACAAAGTCTTTAGAGAAGTCGGGTGAGTACAACACTGGCTGGCTACATAAGGCTTGTTTCAAGAATTGGAATGCTGCCTCAGCCTCGGGGGTCCATTTAATCATGACCGACCCTTTCCCCTTCGTCAGGTTGGTTAGGGGCACAGCCTTAGAAGCAAAGTGGGGAATGAATCGCCGATAATACCCAGCGATTCCCAGAAAGGCTCGTACCTGCTTCTTGCTGTTGGGACGTGGCCAACTCTGGATGGCCTCGACTTTGTTGAGTTGGGGTTTTATTACTCCCCTCCCAATGGTGTACCCAAGATATTTGGCCTCCTCCTGCCCAATGGTACACTTCTTGGGGATAGCCGTAAACCCCGCTTCCCGAACAGAGTCCAGGACTGCTTGCACTTTTGGCAGATGTGAGGCCCAATCTGTGCTATGAACAATTACGTCATCCAGGTAAGCCGCAGCATACTTCCGATGGGGCCTCAGCATCTGGTCCATTTTCCGCTGGAATGTGGCCGGCGCATTCTGTAACCCGAACGGCATTCTTTTATATTGGAACGCCCCGTCTGGGGTTACAAATGCGGTTTTCTCTTTGGCCGACTTGGCCAGGGGGATTTGCCAATACCCTTTTGTGAGGTCAAGAGTCGTCATGTATCGGGCTGTTCCCAGCCGGTCGATCAACTCATCTATACGTGGCATGGGGTAGGTGTCAAATTTTGTAACTTTGTTCAACTGACGAAAATCGTTACAAAATCGCCAGCTCCCATCCGGTTTAGGCACCAACACAATGGGACTAGACCAATCACTTTGGGACTCCTCTATCACCCCTAAGTTCAGCATTTTCTGTACTTCCTCCCGTATTGCCTCCCGTCGGGCCTCTGGGATCCGATAGGGTTTTAACTTCACCCTTTCACCGGGCGGGGTAATGATGTCATGCTCTACCCCAGATGTTTGCCCCGGCAGCTCAGAGAATACCTCCTTGTTGCGAAGCACAAACTCCTTAACCTCCTGTTGTTGGGGTTGTGACAAGGTGGCTGCTATTCCAACCTCAGGAATCACGCAACCAGTTTGAGCTGGTGACCAAGTGTCTGCGACTAGGGACTCTCTATCCCTCCAGGCTTTCAACAGATTAACGTGATAGATCTGTTCGGGCTTTCGCCTTCCTGGTTGTCTGACCTTGTAATTCACTTCGCTCACTTTTTCCATTATCTCGTAGGGGCCTTGCCATTTGGCAAGGAATTTACTTTCAACCGTAGGGACAAGTACCAGTATCCTATCCCCCGGGGAAAAGGTACGGGTCTTGGCTCCACGGTTGTACACTCTCTGCTGTGCTAACTGCGCTTGGGCCAAATGTTCCTTCACGATGGGCATTACCTGTGCAATTCGGTCTTGCATCAGGGCGACATGCTCAATCACACTCCTGTAGGGAGAACTCTCACTTTCCCAAGTTTCCTTGGCAATATCCAACAGCCCTCTTGGGTGTCTCCCATACAGTAACTCAAAGGGGGAGAATCCCGTAGAGGATTGGGGCACCTCCCTAATAGCAAACATCAGATAAGGAAGTAGACAGTCCCAATCCTTTCCATCTCTATCCACCACTTTCTTCAACATTTGTTTTAGGGTTTTGTTGAATCTTTCAACCAGCCCATTGGTTTGGGGGTGATACACAGATGTACGTAATTGCGTCACTTTGAATAATTTACACAGCTCCTTCATAACCCGGGACATAAAGGGTGTACCTTGGTCCGTAAGCAGTTCTTTACAAATACCCACCCGGCTAAACACAAGAGATAGCTCTTTGGCTATGGTTTTGGCCGAGGTATTTCGGAGAGGGATCGCTTCTGGATAACGGGTGGCATAGTCCATTATAACTAATATGTACTGGTGCCCCCTAGCGGACTTGATTATAGGACCTACCAAATCCATGGCGATCCTCTCAAACGGGACCTCAATGATGGGTAGAGGGACCAGCGGGCTACGGAAATGTGGCATCGGGGCCGACCTCTGACACACAGGGCAGGAGGAACAATAATTTTCTACGTCCTTCACCACCCCCGGCCAATAGAATCTCTGTAATACCCTCTCTCGGGTTTTCTCTGTCCCCAGATGACCTCCAAGAATGTGCCCATGGGCCAACTCCAACACCAACTTCCTGTAAGGTTTGGGCACCACAAGCTGCTCAACGGTTTCTTCTGCCCTTTTTGCCACCCGATACAGTAGGTCCTTCTCTACACTGAAGTATGGGTAAGTGCAGGTATTATCTGGGTTCACTAACTCGCCATCTATTTTCACTACGTTTTCCCGTGCCTTTCTTAGGGCGGGGTCTTTCAACTGTTCTGTGGCAAAGTTTTCCCTGTGAACCTCAAGATCAGAAAACTCCACAGACGGTAGGTTTTCGTCTGAGGAGGTGGGCTCCTCTCCAGTTTCTTGAGTCTCCCCTGCCAATACTGATAAGGGAAATTCCGGAGAGTCCTCACCACTCTCAGGGGAGTTCTGGCTATCACATTCCTGGTACATAGGGGCACCAGTGAGGGGCTCAGGATCATCCCACAGTTCCCAGAACTTCGGAAAATCCCTTCCCACAATGGTGTCATGCGGTAACTGAGATACTAAGCCCACTGGATGAGAGAGGGTACCTTTGGGGGTCTCGAAACACACTGTAGTCACTGGATACTCTCGGGTGTCCCCATGCACACAAATAACAGCTACCTTGCTATTCCCAGAGACCTCTGTTTTAACTAACTCAGCCTTTATCAGGGTCACAAGGCTACCTGAATCCAGCAATACCACAACATTTCTACCATTAACACACATTTTGCATAAATGTTTCTCAGTTCCTCGAATAGCAGTGCATGCGACTGTCGCACACAGCGACTGACGTCTGCCCGTCAGAAAGTCACACTGCATGGGTTCCTCCACAACCGGGCAATTGGCTGCAATATGTCCCGCTTGCCGGCAGCGGTAGCAAACGATCCTTCTTGCCGCCTCTTGAGCCGCTGATTTCCCAGGCTGTTCTCGCCAAACTTGGGGTAGAGCTCCCACCCTCTCACTCTCTCCACCCTCACCCCTTGGAATCCTCTTATCCGCCCCTGGGGATGGTCTGGTCTTAGGGTGGAAAGTCCGAGTGTCTCTGGAAGAGGCCGTCAGGTTCTCTGTAGCCAAGTATTTCTCCACACGATCCACAAGACCATCGGCCGTCTCTGGGTCTCCATGGCTTACCCACTTTTGGATGGCAGTAGGAAGGGCTCTCAAAAACCGTTCCATTACAACACGTTCCACAATCTTTGGTGCGGACAAAGTCTCTGGCTGTAGCCACTTTCTGCTCAGGTGAATGAGATCATACATTTGAGACCTGGGGGGTTTTCCAAGCTGGAAAGTCCAGTTATGCACACGCTGAGCCCGGACAGCCTGGGTGACACCCAGCCTTGCCAATATTTCAGCTTTTAGCATCACATAGTCTTTTGCTTGGTTAGGCTCTAGGTCATAGTAAGCTTTCTGCGACTCACCAGTTAACAGAGGAGCCACCAGTCCAGCCCACTGCTCCTCAGGCCACTTTTCTCTTTCAGCGGTCCTTTCAAATGTGGTCAAAAATACCTCTGGATCATCCTCTCCAGTCATTTTTGTCAATAAACGACTCACCCCAAAGGACGCGGTATTAGTGGGACGGCTTTCCTCACTGGTCTGCGGACGTTGCTGCATTACTGCTTCCATCTGTTGTTGTAGTCTCTGCTCTTGCTTCTGCAACAGGTCTATGAAGCGGGCCTCAGATTGCTGCTGGGCTCGTTGCTGAGCCTCCAGACTCTGTTGCAAAGTTGCGTTTGTCTGCTGCTGGGCTGCAAGGCTCTGTTGATGAGCTTGCTGCTGGGCTGCGAAGTTCTGTTGTTGAGCTGCAAGGCTCTGTTGATGAGCTGCAAGGCTCTTTTGCAAACCTGCATTTGTCTGCTGTTGATTGGCATTTGCTAGAGCCAGCTGCTTCAGTATCTCCTCCATGCTGGCTTAAAAAAAAACTGCCCGCATTCTCCACCAACTGTGAGGGGGTTAGCTCGGCAGCGGGTGTGTGTGACCCCCGGGATGGGCTCCCCACACAAAACAGGCCCAGCAAACGGAGGTTGTGGTTTTCAAAATCAAAAAGGTGCGGTTTATTTTCTATTTACAGTGACAAAACACAGCAAAGCAAAAGAAACATAAACAAAATAAATCCTGGTCAAGTTGACCTCTGACTAAACATACAGGTTTCCTAACTAACAACTGGGATCAGCCTAGTGCTGTCCTAGTCCCTAAGTCCCTGGTTTTAAATGTCCAAGCAAATAGCCACACAGGCTTTGTCTCACCGCACAGGGGTTCACTCTCCCTAGACAGTCCACACAGGTCTGGTTCCAGGCATGAGCTAACATCTAATGAAGCTGGGAGTTCTTATAGAGGCCTAAATGAGCTGACAAGCTTCAGCTGGTCTCATCAACTCCCTGTCTGCACGACGCCCCACACTATCCCTAGACATATGAGTCATCCATGAGCCCACTAGCCTTAGCTGGGCTTATACAACTCTCCACCTAGTTGTATAAGTCGGCGTAAAGCCTGAATCTGGGCGAAATATATCTACCCCCCTGGATGCAACCAGGTGACTTTACCTTCCTGCTGTCACAATATATATATATATATATATATATATATATATATATATATATAGCGGCCTCACCCCTCTCCCTTGCTTTATCGGTTATATGGCTGTTGTCTAGGGGTACCTGGGATAGAGAGATGATACACACCACGGCCCATGTCCTCCCGTAACTAAGAGGTGAAGGCCAGAAAATTGGGCTTTTGTGTAGGTGTCCTAGAGTCAGGTCCAGTCCTTTGTCCCTGACTCCTTTGCTTAGTAACCCAAGTTCCACACAGTGAATAGGTACAACTCAGTTTTATTCTTCTTGCCAAGCAATAAAACAATCTTTCTCCTTTGGAAAAATGGGGGACAGATCGAGGCACAATCCTTTCCCTTCTTGCAGCTGCCCACTATGCTGTCACCAGTGGTGAATAGTCACTGCCACTGACTAGGTGATATAGAACGTGAATTACCTTCGCTCACTTTGCCCTTGTCAGGGGAAGAAATCCATCCAAGGGAGAAATGGAGGCCTCTCCGTCACCAGCGATGCTGCGCCGGACTCTTCGAAGTTACTGCGCACCAGTCCTCACGAACTCAGACACGGGCACCCAAGGAGTTAGGGCCCCCTCGGATTCCTCCACCCTCACGGAACTCAGTTGAAGGTACTGAGCTCCAGGCATCCGCCATAGTACCTCATCCCAGGCTAAAAGGTGCCTGAGATGGACTCCATCCCCGCTCTAGCTAAGCCAAGGGTGCCTAGGCCTGGAATACCGGAACGCCAGCACCGAAGCTGAAGGTGCCTGGGTGCGCCCGCGTCCTCCGACTCTCTCCCCAAGGTCAGGGCGTCCGCCCCTTTTATGACCTCTCCCTTCGCGCCACAGCGGGTTCCCCGCCCCGCTGTACCAGCTCCAGGGGAGGACAAAAAGGCACGGTTTGCAGTGTGAGTTCAGCTTCGGCCCAGGGCAACAGCGCCACCCAGAGACCCCAAGGAACCTCACACAATTCAAATACCCGCTACAGTCTCCCCCTGGTGATTTGACACTGGTCCCCAGTGTCTGGTACAAACCCATACCCCACATGGGTGGTGACATGAGTTCAGCCCAGAAACCAAACTACACAATTTAACCCTGAATTGTGCCACGACCTGAATGGGAAAGGGAAAACTTAAAAACAATATAACTATAAAACTTTTCAATAAAACACTTGAAATATCTCACACATTTACATTCTTCCCTCCCTCTGACTATCTAAAGACCACCCATTCTCAGTAGTCTTGACAGACGAGTCTCCTGCAGAGGGAAAGAAAAGAAACATACATCCTATCAACATGTGTATTTGCTTGGAATGAATGAGTCTATCCTAAAAGAAACCCATTCACTCCAATAAGTGCTGCATAATGTCAAAAAAAAACAAACAATCGTTGCGCAACACTGCCACCTGGTGACAGTGCCGCGGTCAAGACACTCATTACTTCCAGAGGAACTTTCCTCTTGAACATTTTCTCTGTGACCCTACACTATCTAAAACCCAAAGTCACTGATTTCTTTTGAGTGCCAGGAGAAGGAGGGAGAACAGACAGAAAGAAAACAGCTCCCATATCTCCAACGAGTAGAGTTGCCCAAATACAAAAAAAAAAACTAGGGCACAGTCCCTGTGTTCTGGAAAAGGCACTTCTGGAAAGTTCAGCCAGGAACAGAAAAGAAAGCACACAAGAGTCTTTTTCCCTCTCTTCTTCTCTTACAGGTAAAACCTTGGATGAGGCAATGATATAGGCTTCAAACGATCATCAAAAGCCTCCACATGGTACTCAACACTCTTTCCTTCCTTGCGACAGATCACCACTTTGTCTGCATGAATGTGTCTTCCCAGCATCCATTTAGCTTTACAGTCCTGAAACTTCCTGGTGACCGTTGGTGAACAGGAAAGGCACCGCCGTGCCTGCTGCACCCTCAGCCTGTCCCACACAAAGGCATCATACCATCTTTGCCGAAAGACCTCCACCTCATAGAGCAGTTCCCAAGGCAGATACGGGTATTCCCACCCATATTCCTGAGCAACCTTCTGGCCAAAGAGACGCTGCAGCCTTGACAAAGGTGGCATAGTAGCTCAGTCTCCTTCTCCGGGTGGAACAATCGCTTCTGGATGACGAGGTGCATTCACTACCTCAGTAGACCTGGGCCTAGGAGCGCGCAGTGATTGACGTTGCACTCCCGCAACAGGAACAGGTGAAATGGATGTTGAATCCAGAAAGGGAACTTCAGACAAAGGACCAGCTTCTTCCCTTGGCGCCGAGGCCTACTATCTCCAGTAGACATGGGCAGGTCCCTTGTAACACAGGACGAGGGCAGCTTCATCTTGTCCCATCCCTTCCGATGGAAGATTTCATCTATCTCCCCATCATCGCCATTGTCAGACAATGAATCCAGGTCAGAGGAGTCATAGCATTCAGCAGGCAGATAATTCCCAGTCATGGAACCATACCCCCTGTCGGTCTCTACCGACTGTGGACTACCGCCACTTTCAACCACACAGACAGTCCCAACCCCTGGCTCACCTGGGCCTTTAGAAGAACAGGGATGTCCAGGACTTTTCCTAACGGAGCCATCCAGGCTAGGCAAGCAGTGGGGCGAAGCTCTTCCACGACCACACAAGGCCATCACTAGGCCGACTTTTCTCTTCGGCGGTCGGAGCAGGGAGCTGCTGGTGACCGAGGTAGCATCCTCGGATTTTTCTCTTTTCACCTCTGTTTGGGCAGTAACTTCGCCCGGATCAGTGCGCACGGGGAACGCACCAGCATCGATCTCTCCCTCCGGAGTGGCAATCCCTGTGAGGTAGTTGAGGTGGAAAGCCCGAGGCTTTTCTGTGAATGGTTCCACCTCGAAAAGGAATTCTTTGCAGACCTCACAGCGCCCGAACGGCTTCAGCTGGACCACCAGTCCCGAACAGCCGGGGCAGATCACACCGAGGGCTTCCATGTCTCTGCAGGTACAGTAGGTGCCGCCGATATTGTATATCTATCGCGCTCCCATCACCAAGATTCTCGGCGACAGGAGTGCCGAGATCTCGGCAGCAGGGTGGCGACACGTGTCGCGCTCGCTGCAATAGCGAGGAGACGCGACACTGTATTGAGCGGGGATCCGACGTGGATTCCCGCCAATACCAGGCACTGCGTTTGGTATGAATCCTGAGCGGGAACTCCACGCCAATTTTTAAAGAAAAAAACGGCGTGGGTTCCCCCTCCAGGAGCATACCAGGCCCTTGGGTCTGGTCTGGATTTGAAGGGGAACCCTACGCCGAAAAAACGGCGTGGGGGTCCCCCTCAGGATCCAAACCAGACCCTTATCCGAGCACGCATTAAAGGGGCTCCCGGATTCCGATAAGCCCCCCCACCCGCAGACCCCGACAACCAACGGCCAGGGTTGTCGGGAAGAGGCCCTGTCCTCATCAACATGGGGGCAGGGTGCTCTGGGGTGGGGGGGCTGCAGGTCGCCCCCCTGCCCCAGAGCACCAAACCCCCCATGTTGAGGGCATGCGGCCTGGTACAGTTCAGGAGGGAGGGGGGGCGCTCTCCCTCTTCCCCTGCGGCCTGCCAGGTTGCGTGCTCCGGTTCTTTCTTCCGCCGGGCCTCCGCTAACTTCTTTTTAGCTCTTTTGCTAGCGGGGCCCGGTCTTCTCCGTTGCCTTCTTCTTCTCCCGCTCTCCGGTTCTTCTCCCGCTCTCCGGTTCTTTCTTCCGCCGGGCCTCCGCTAACTTTTTTTTAGCTCTTTTGCTAGCGGAGGCCCGGTCTTCCCCGTCATCTCGTCCGGCTCTCCGTTGTCCTTCCGCCGGCCCCTCCACTAACTTCTTGTGGCTCTTTTGCTAGTGGAGGGGCCGGTCTTCCCGTCGTCGCCGTCGGCGTCTTCTTCCCTCTTCTCCTCCTCGATGTTGACTCGTCTCTTCCTCTCGCAGTAATGCTAAATCTTCGGTCCGCAGAGATTAATATAGGCTTCTCATGACGTCACAGTCACATGCTCCGGGGCACATGGCCCCGGAGCATGTGACTGTGACGTCATGGGTACATGTGACTGTGACGTCATGAGAAGCCTATATTAATCTCTACGGACCGAAGATTTAGCATTACTGCGAGAGGAAGCGACTAGTCAACATCGAGAAGGAGAAGAGGGAAGAAGACGCTGATGGCGACGACGGGAAGACCGGCTCCTCCACCTCCACTAGCTAAAGAGCTACAAGAAGTTAGTGGAGGGGCCGGCAGAAGGACAACGGAGAGCCGGACGAGACGACGGGGAAGACCGGGCCTCCGCTAGCAAAAGAGCTAAAAAGAAGTTAGCGGAGGCCCGGCGGAAGAAAGAACTGGAGAGCGGGAGAAGAACCGGAGAGTGGGAGAAGAAGAAGGCGACGGAGAAGACCGGGCCCCGCTAGCAAAAGAGCTAAAAAGAAGTTAGCGGAGGCCCGGCGGAAGAAAGAACCGGAGAGCGGGAGAAGAAGAAGGCGACGGAGAAGATCGGGCCCCGCTAGCAAAAGAGCTAAAAAGAAGTTAGCGGAGGCCCGGCAGAAGAAAGAAAGAACCGGAGAGAAGAAGAGGAGAGAAGGCGACGGAGAAGACTGGGCCCCGCTAGCAAAAGAGTTGGAAGAAGATAGCGGAGGCCCGGCAGAAGAAAGAACTGGAGAGCGCGCCGATGACACCGGAGACCCCCGAAGTCGGAAGAAGACCTCCGGAGCTGTGCAATAAAATACTTTTAAAAACGGTGTTGTGTTTTTATTGCCATTTTTTCGCACCAGGTGAATGGGTAGGGGTACGATGTACCCCATACTCATTCACATAGGGTGGAGGGGCCGGGATCTGGGGGCCCCCTTATTAAAGGGGGCTCCCGGATTCCGATAAGCCCCCCACCCGCAGACCCCGACAACCAACGGCCAGGGTTGTCGGGAAGAGGCCCTGTCCTCATCAACATGGGGGCAGGGTGCTCTGGGGTGAGGGGGCCGCAGGTCGCCCCCCTGCCCCAGAGCACCAAACCCCCCATGTTGAGGGCATGTGGCCTGGTACAGTTCAGGAGGGAGGGGGGGCGCTCTTGTCCCCCCCTCTTCCCCTGCGGCCTGCCAGGTTGCGTGCTCGGATAAGGGTCTGGTTTGGATCTTGAGGGGGACCCCCACGCCGTTTTTTCGGCGTAGGGTTCCCCCTTTTAAATCCAGACCAGACCCAAGGGCCTGGTATGCTCCTGGAGGGGGAACCCACGCCGGTTTTTTCTTTAAAAATTGGCGTGGAGTTCCTGCTCAGGATTCATACCAAACGCAGTGCCTGGTATTGGCGGGAATCCACGTCGGATCCCCGTCTATCGGCAATGCGTGTCGCTTATCGTGAAAGGAACATTTTTTCCTTTCCCGATGACGAGACAGCTCGGCGCTGGCTCTCGCGACGGAGCTCATAGGGTGTCAATATCGCCGCTAGAAGCGGCGATATTGACACAATATCGGCGGCACCTACTGTAAAGAGAGCCAATCACCCCCGGGGCCTTAGTCTTATCACCGTATCCATAATCGGAGCAGCTAGAGAAGACATATCCGCGAAGGAAGGAACGGAAATCCACAGAGCACTTGAAGCCATCCTCTCTCTTTGCTGCTCCATTGCACACTGACCCACCCGCGCCGGAATCTCCACGTGCGTACATCCACGTGGCCGGACTCCTCCCACCTTCTGCACTTGTTCGCGGGTTTTTCCCTTGACCCGCCCACGAACTACGCAGTTGTGGGTTGCCTCGTGGCGCGTTGGCCAATATGGCCGACCTACTCAGAACTCCTCCGGGCAGCAAAGTTCAAATTCAGACACCATACACATATCCCGGACGAACCCTCACATGTAGCGGCCTCACCCCTCTCCCTTGCTTTATCGGTTATATGGCTGTTGTCTAGGGGTACCTGGGAGAGAGAGATGATACGGGAGGACATGGGCCGTGGTGTGTAACTAAGAGGTGAAGGCCAGAAGATTGGGCTTTTGTGTAGGTGTCCTAGAGTCAGGTCCAGTCCTTCGTCCCTGACTCCTTTACTTAGTAACCCAAGTTCCACACAGTGAATAGGTACAACTCAGTTTTATTCTTCTTGCCAAGCAATAAAAAACAATCTTTCTCCTTTGGAAAAATGGGGGACAGATTGAGGCACAATCCTTTCCCTTCTTGCAGCTGCCCACTGTGCTGTCACCAGTGGTGAATAGTCACTGCCACTGACTAGGTGACATAGAACGTGAGTTACCTTCGCTCACTTTGCCCTTGTCAGGGGAAGAAATCCGTCCAAGGGAGAAATGGAGGCCTCTCCGTCACCAGCGATGCTGCGCCGGACTCTTCGGAGAAGTTACTGCACACCAGTCCTCACGAACTCAGACACAAGCACCCAAGAAGTTAGGGCCCCCTCGGATTCCTCCACCCTCGCGGAACTCAGTTGAAGGTACTGAGCTCCAGGCATCCGCCATAGTACCTCACCCCAGGCTAAAGGTGCCTGAGATGGACTCCATCCCCGCTCCAGCTAGGCCAAGGGCACCTAGGCCTGGAATACCGGAACGCCAGCACCCAAGCTGAAGGTGCCTGGGTGCGGCCGCGTCCTCTGACTCTCTCCCCAAGGTCAGGGCGTCCGCCCCTTTTATGACCTCTCCCTTCGCGCCACAGCGGGTTCCCCGCCCCGCTGTACCAGCTCCAGGAGAGGACAAAAAGGCACGGTTTGCAGTGTGAGTTCAGCTTCGGCCCAGGGCAACAGCGCCACCCAGAGACCCCAAGAAACCTCACACCACCAGAGTCCTCACACAATTCAAATACCCGCTACACTATATATATAATATTTTTTTTTTTACATAATTTTCTAATTTTAGCGGATCCATATCGTCCTAATATGTTTAACAACACCATACAGTCTGGTAGTCCTTTTCCACTTACTGTAGTTATTGCAAGTATATTTAACATCTTAGACATATGGCCATGGTAGACGGTAATACATGCTCATTAGGGATGAGCTTCGTGTTCGAGTCGAACTCATGTTCGACTCCAACATCGGCTGTTCGATCGTCCGCCGAAGATCAAACATTATGGGCCATTCGCGCCAAATTTGAGTGGCGCGTCACAGCCCATAATTCACTGCGGCATTGCAGTGCATTGCTGGCTGATGATTGGCCAAGCATGCACTATGACCCGGATGCTTTGGCCAATCACAGCGCCATCAGGGTGCCTTTGGCCAATCATGGCTCAGGGGAGTAGGTACACGCCCCACACTATATAAGGCCGCCTGCATGTCAGCCTTGTGTAGTGTGTTGCGGCAGCGGAGAGAGATAGATAGAGAGTCAGAGTGTCATTTCATTTGCATAGAGCAGGCAGATGATTGAGTTAGTTTTAGTCAGTGTATTTAGTATATATATGCATCCTAGGACGTGTGTATATATATATATATATATATATATATATATATATATATATATATATATATATATATATATATATATATATATATATATATATGTGTGTGTGGTGTGTGGTGTGTGGTGTGTGGTGTGTGGTGTGTGGTGTATGTATATATATATATTACACACATATACATACATATACATACATACACACACACTGTATTCAGTTTAGCTAGATCCGTTCCCGTTATTCTCTTCCTAATATACTTACAGGCAGGTAGCTGCAGTATTTTCAGTCAGTGTACTGTATCCTGTGCACAGTGTGCAACTAAAGCTAACTGCAGACAATTGCTGATGTTCTCTTGCTAATATACTTACAGGCAGGCAGCTGCAGTATTTTCAGTCAGTGTACTCTATCCTGTGCACAGTGTGCAACTAAAGCTAACTGCAGACAATTGCTGGTATTCTCTTCCTAATATACTTACAGGCAGGCAGCTGCAGTATTTTCAGTCAGTGTACTTTAATTTTTTTATTTCTTTATTTTAATTGTCATACATACAGAGAAATAAACAATTTCATTAATCCATCAATCATATGAGCTCCAACAAATCCATTCAAAATCCAATTAACAGCATTACTCCTATCATAAATACATCCACAGAAAAAATAATAACTAGTTATTTGGGATAGTCCCCATTCTGTCTTCTGTTAGATCTGCTTCTCTTGTATGCCCTGACCACATACTTTACTGAAAAGAAAAACCTCTACATATCTGAAGAGGAAGAATAAGAAAATAAAAAGCCCCCTAAGGGGGGAAAAGAAAAAGAAAAAAACGATAGAAAGAGAAAAGGAGAGAAAAAAAAAATTACAAAAAAAAAATAAAGACACTGATAGGGGAAGGGGAGTCGGAATTAAAGGGGAAATGCACCAAGGCAAAGGTAAGTTTACTATACCATCATCCAGGGAAGTGAGGGCACCCCTAAGGCACTCCCTTCCTCCGAGAATTTAAATGTATTCCATTGGCACCAAGTTTCTAAATATGTCTCCTTTCGATTTTGAGCTGATAATAACAAATCCTCCATCCTATTAACCTCTTCAATTCGTGTGGCCCATGTAAGAATTGTGGGAGGGCTCGTATCTCTCCACTGCCGTACGATACATGATCTAGCAGCATTGATAAGATGGCGCAAAATTAATTTACTATAAGTTTTCCCTGGTATGTTTGAGACATGTAACAAAATTAAGGCTGGATCTTCTGGGAGGTTATACTCAGTAAATTTCTGTGCTATCCGCCGTATCTCCCTCCAGAAGTACTCCAGTTTTGGGCAGGACCAAAGAACGTAGAGTAGAGTCCCTCTTTCCTCCTGATACCTCCAACATTTGTCCGGGATCTCCGGGGAGAATTTTTTAAGTAGTGAGGGTGTACGGTACCATCTTGTCATTATTTTAAAATTAGTTTCTTGGATTCTTGTGGATATTGAAGATTTCAACGCAAGATTTACTATCTGCCTATGTTGTGCCTGGATGAACGTCCTGTCTAATGTCATTTCCCACTTCCTTATATATGGAGGGACATAGTCCTCTTGGGGGGCAACCAGTAGTGCATACATTTGCGAGATTAAGTGAGAGCAAGGCCCGTCCCCTCACATATTTGTTCTAAGGGTGTCAATGTTCGTTGAAATCTGTCTGGAGGTGGAAGAGTGTTAAGGAAATGTCGCAACTGAGCTCCACTCCAGAAGTCAAGACCAAAACAGTCATTGGATGAGGTTTGTTCAGGTAATGAAGGCCATGACCAGGTCGCTGTTTGTATAAAATGCGAGGCCTGAAAACACTGTGAGTCTGAGAGTTTCCTGAAAGGTCCCTCCTGTAGTCCCAGAGGGAAACGAGGATTCCCTACAATAGCGTACAGGGGGGAGTTGACAGATGACAAAAAAGTGGTAGAGCATATTCGCGAGCAAATATGCAGTGTAGGGCCCAAGGTTGGGTGCTTTTTGAGAGCTGAACTCAGGTCTCCAAAGCACCAAACCACACAACGCAATGGGACCTCACACTGTGATTGCTCGATCTTTGGCCATATTTTAAAGCTTGCATGCCTACACCAGTCTACTTGTCGCGCCATATGAGCCGCCTGATAATATTTCTGCATATCTGGTACCGCTACCCCCCCCATATTGTTTAGGCCTAGTCATTAGACGGCGTTGAATTCTGGGCCTTTTATGGGCCCAAATGAATTCAGTTATCATCTTATTAGTCTGTTTAAAGAATTCTGGGGGTATATGAATGGGTAAAGTTTGAAAGAGATAGGAAAATTTAGGCAATATATTTTTTTTTATTATGTTACATCTACTGAACCAAGAGAAAAGGCCCTGATGCCATTTAGAAAGTAATACTTTCACTCTACTCAGTAGAGGTGGAAAATTCAACTCAAAGGTTTGGTCCAATTTAGGTGGGATCAACGTGCCCAGGTATTTGATGCCTGTATAGGTCCATCTAAACTTAAAATTCATTTTTAAAGCATTAATTTGAGTTGTAGTCATAGATATGTAGCGCATAGACCCCTTTCTTTACCTGCATTAACTTTGGCTCCTTGCAGGAAGAGAGAGGCACACCGCACCACAAGCCCGTACCCTCCTGTGTGAAGAGGTTGAGCGGTGTTATTGAAGGGTCTTCCACAGTCAGACAGCCAGAGAATGCTGATGAACTTGGTCTCTGCCACAGACCTGGTGAACTTGGTCTCTGTTCAAGGAGAAGACATCCCTCCAGAGAGTTACCGGGACACTTCCGTCACTGTGACTTCCGCACCAGTCCTTCGGAACGGTTCCTCCCCCAGCCTCCTCATCTAGGATATGGGTCCCCTCGCAAGGCGGCACCCTGAGATTCCTCGATCCTCGGTGGGCTCCAGCCGAAGGTGCTGGGCCCAAGACCTTTGTTGCAGTCCCAGGGCTGAAGGTGCCTGGGACCGACAGGAACCACACACTCCCTGGGGTAGGACCCCCGACAACGAACCGCAGACCCGCCCCTGGGCTAAAGGTGCCCAGGGCGTACAGGATTAAGAACCACGAACAGGCAGCGTCTACCCCTTTTATATCCTCTCCCAGCATACCCAGCAGGTAAACCACACCCACTGGATGGCTGCCGAGAGGGGACACACAAGGCACAGCACTGTATCAGCAGTTTAACCCTGGCCTACTATGGCAGCGCCACCTGCAGGCCACAGGGAACTGTACACCAATACTCCACCTGTAGACAAAAATGGTTGGAAGAACTCTAACAATTAGGGTGTTTGAGTATAACTACCACCCAAACACTTCCCCTAAATTTAGCACCCCGCTACAGATACACCCATTGCCTCTGACTTGGACATGTTAATTTTTAAATTGGACAGTGCACTATATTGGTCCAATTCTCTTAGTAGGTTCGGCATGGTTTAGTAAGGCAGAATAAAAGATCTGCGTATGCGGATACTTTATGGTGTAAATTTCCAGTTATTAACCCCCTAATATACGGGTTTTGCCTGACCTTACAAAGAAATGGCTCTAAGGTGATAGCAAAAAGGAGTGGTGATAAAGGGCACCCTTGGCGGATGCCGTTCAAGATAGAGAAAGGTTCAGATAGAACTCTATTTGCTTTAGTTTGTGCCTCTGGCCTTGTGTATATTCTTGAGATCCACCCTACCATCCTGTCCCCTACCCCCATACCGTAGGACTGAAAACATAAAAGACCAATTGACCCGGTCAAATGCCTTTTCGGCATCCATTCCCAGGAACACAGTGGATGTTTTAGAATGACCGGCTAAGTGGACTAGATTCAAAATTTTAATGGTATTATCACGGGCCTCCCACATTGGAATAAAGCCTACCTGGTCTGGGTGTACTAATGCAGTCAAATGTGGTTGTATACGTGTGGCTAATATTTTTGTAAATAACTTAAGATCTACATTCAATATCGAAATGGGGCGATAGCTGCCACATATTGATGGGTCCTTATCCTCCTTCGGAATAACGGTAATATGTGCTTCAGGGTTTCTGGAGTAAATCCTGTCCCATGTCCCATTGCATCAAATGTTTGTACCATCTGCTTACACAACTGAG
Source organism: Rana muscosa (assembly GCA_029206835.1). NCBI lineage: Eukaryota > Metazoa > Chordata > Amphibia > Anura > Ranidae > Rana > Rana muscosa. Next base: position 15,933,609 of record CM055119.1, on the reverse strand, counting down.
GAAAAAATGTCTGGTAGTATTTATGTATAAAGCCATCCGGACCCGGAGCTTTTCCGGGCTTGATTGTCCTGATGGCCTCTTGCAATTCCTCTGAGGTAATAGCAACGTCCAACTCTTCTCGAATCTGTTCTGTCAATTGAGAAATATCTGAAGAGGAAATATATTCCTCCATGATATTTTGAGATTGTGATCTGGTAGGCAAATTATATAAGGATTGGTAAAATCAACGGAAGGTCGAGACAATCTGGGAGGGAAGGTGTACCTTTCTACCTTCGGGGTCCACTAAGTGTCCACTAAGTGATTGAATCCTCTGTTCCTGTAAAGCTCTCGCCAGTGAACGGCCGCATTTGTCTCCTGTTTTATAATAATATTTCCGGCATCTCTGAAGTGCTGCCTTAGCTCTATGTTGGAGTAACTCGGTCACTTGTCTACGCAATTTAAGGAGTTCTGTCTCCCCTGTACACCTTTTGTTCTGTTTATGTTGGGTCTACCATCTGTATATCTATCAGTAATTGGGTCAATTGGGCTTCCCTTTCCTTTTTTTTTATTCTGGAGCCATGCTTAATGAGTACCCCTCTTATTACTGTTTTGTCCACTTCCCAGATTGTCCCTGTGTCTGTGTCCTCTACAGTATTATATTGAAAATAGTACTAAATAGTACTGCAATTCCTTAATAACTTCCTCTACCACCATCTTATCTTCCATCAGACTCTCATTCAATCGCCACTGTCTCCTCTTGTCAGAGGAATACTCATTCATAGTTAATGTCAGTGAGACCGGGGCGTGGTCTGACCATGTAATGCTCCCTATAGCCACCTCTTTAACCTCCGTTAACATACTCTGTGGAGTGAAAAATAAGTTGATTCTAGAATATACTTTATGTGGCACTGAATATATATATATATATATATATATATATATATATATATAAAAATAAATATAATACTGTCTCTTTTGACGGGGTGATACGCTCTCCAAGCGTCCGTAAGTTGGTAATTATGCAATATTTGTAAGACTCGTTTACGTAGACCTGCAGCTACTGAGGAGCTACCGCCTGATCTATCCATCTTCGGGTCTAGGGGGAATATAAGTTACCGTCAGTAAATTTCATCAGCTTGTTAATAGTAGCGCAGATAAATTGATCTTGATTATTATTGGGGGCATATATCGTGGCCAAAGTCACTTTTATGCCTCCCATTGTCCCTTTGAGGAACAGAAATCTGCCCTCTATATCTGTTTTTTTGTCCATTAATGTCCAGGGAATTCGTCTTGAAACCAATATAGAAACCCCTCTTGATTTAGCTGCCCTATTAAATGAATGATATGCACTGGGGTAGAAATTGTTCTTAAGAATTGGTACCTTACCCTCTCTAAAATGAGTTTCCTGAATGCATGCCACATCCGAGTGAGCGTTTCAAATCTTGCATTAAAATCTTCCTTTTCTCTGGTACATTAAGCCCCTTCGTGTTTAGAGAAGTGACCTTTAAAACCTCCATCTCCCCTACCAAAAGGCAGCAAACAAAAAGAAAAGAGAAAAAAAAAAGAGAAGGAAATAGGAACGATAAGAAGAAAAGAATAAAAAGGGTTCTAATAACCCTAATGTGTTACGTGGGATATACTCCCCCCGTATCTCCATCCGACAGATAATGGGATATAAGAATATCTTTAACGCACTCAACTCCCCCTACCCTAGGTGAGTACTAACCTACTATGGGGATTGATCGCACATGAACCAGGGAGAGGAGCTCCCGGACCTCCCTCCCGCTCCTTATATTATCGCCTCAATATGTGTTTATATCTCTAAATCAATACATAATCATTTATTCTCTGTACATTTATAATCTAACCCGTTCTATATTATCAATTTCTTGCCCATTGCTCTATTTCATATGATCTTCATGGATGTAAAACTTATATCAACATACTGCCCTCAAAGAAAGAGGGTCCGGGAAGAAGCTTTCCCCTCCATCACTGCAATATGTCATTGGGTATAGTGCCCTATAGTGTCCCCCCCCCCCCCCTCGTCTCCTCTTTCCCTATCTCCTTACCCCTCCCTGTCTACTTCCACAGGGAAATATATCAACTGTATAATAAACCTCCCCCATAAAAATAAATTAAAAAAAAGGCAACCAACCCCCCCCCCCCCTCTCCCCCACTCTTACCTTCCCCTATCCTATACTCCTTCAGCCTATCCCTCTCCCTAACACATTTCTACTACTCCCTAATGTCACTTCTCCGCCCCTGCTTCTATTATCCTACTCCATTGTTTGCTAGCTTCTGCTCTTTTAGCCTTACCCCCCCACCTATTCCATGCAACCTCCCCTTTGTGTCTATTTATAAATCTATAAATTAAGTAGATGACTATAAAATAAAAACATCCCCTTTAGTGATTATCTTTATTATTGTACTCTTGTACTGTGTTGTGTTCCTTTGTGTCTAAAGCCCCGTACACACGATCGGTTTGACTGATGAAAACCGTCCGATGGATGGTTTTCATCAGACCAACCGATCGTGTATGGTACCCATCGTTTTTTTTTCCATCGGTTGTAAAAAATAGAACTTGTTTTAAAATTTTCCGATGGATAAAAAACCGATGGGAATTTCCGATCGTCTATGGGCAAGTCCATCGGTTAAAAAACCCACGCATGCTCAGAATCAAGTCGACGCATGCTCAGAAGCATTAAACTTCATTTTTCTCGGCTCATCGGAGTGTTTTACTTCACCGCGTTTGGAACGGTCGGTTTTTTGACTGATGGTGTGTGGCCAAGACTGATGAAAAACAGTTTCATTGGATTTCCGATGGACAAATCCATCGGACGAAAATCCATAGGTTATCCGATCGTGTGTACGGGGCTTTAGTGTTAAACAGTGTAGATCCTACCAAGTCTGTGTTACTAATTCCCTTTTATCTAAACTTCAAACTCCAAAACTGAAAAAGAAAAAAAAAAAACTGAAAAAAGGCCCCACAGGGGGTCTAATGCACTTATGTATTGTGTTCCTTTGTGTCTTAGTGTTAAACAGTGTCTGCTCTACCAAATCTGTGTTACTAATTCCCTTTCATCTAAACTTCAAACACCAAAACTGAGAGAAAAAAACAAAAAGGGGGGGGGGGGAAAGGCCCCACAGGGGGTCTAATGCACTTATGTGTTGTGTTCCTTTGTGTCTTAGTGTTAAACAGTGTTGGCTCTACCAAATCTGTGTTACTAATTCCCTTTTATCTAAACTTCCAGCACCAGAACTGAAAAAGAAAAAAAAAAAACCCCACAGGGGGTCTAGTGCAAAAAAAAAAAAAAAAAGAAGTGCAATACGTGTATATGTGTGTAGCTAAAACCCGCATGAATAGGGGTACAGGGGGGGGCATGTTGTATGGCCTTCCTTTTTCATATATTAGGTGTCGTTTTTCCTTGTACTGTTTCGTGCAGTCCCCTTTTATCCCCTATCCCCTTGCTCCCCCCTGTTCCCTGCTCTCCTCCCTCTAGTGCACCCCAGATCCTCTATTCAGCCGTCATCACACCTTTCTTATCGTCAACAAAAAAATAAAAAAGGTTGGATAATAATTCACAACAAAAAACATTTCCATCTAGGCTTATAAGTCTCATAAATCCAAATATTCATTTTGATACCCCTGTTAGAGGAAGGAGAGAAGGGATTGACATATACTTATATAATAAACAGAGGATCTATATGTCCCCTTCCTCTTCCCTCCCAGGGAAGGTGTGGTAATCCTAATGCCGCGTACACACGATCATTATTCACGGCGGTTAAAAAACCGCCGTGAATAATGACATTAAAAACGAGGGAACGGCTTGTTCCCCACACACGGTCATTTTTCACGTCATTTTTTCTCTTGACGAGAAAAACGACCGTCTGTGGGCTCCGAGGCAGTGTTTCCCTATGGGAAAACTGCCGCGGAAAACATGTCGAAAAAAACGACGAGAAAAATTAGAACATGTTCTAATTTTTCTCATCGTTTTTAATGCCGTTTTTCTCGTCGAAAAAAAAAAAAATGGCAAAAAGCCCACAGACGATCGTTTTTCTCATCGAAAGGAAAAAATTTCGTTTTTCTCGATGAGAAAAACGGCCGTGTGTACGCGGCATTATACTATCTTGTGCAATCCTTCTTACCCTCTAAACTCCAGCACATCCCAGATCCTCTATATATCCACCATATCACCTTTCTTATCATCAATCAAATAAAATAAAAAATTCAAAACGAAAACATTTCCAGCCCAACTTATAATTTTCACCACTCCCAGAATTCAGTTTAATACATCTGCTGGAAAAAATAAGGAATTTGCATACACTTATGTGCATGTGTATATATATATATATTGTGGGAGATTAGCTTGTGGGGATCACCTTTTCACAGAATGAAGGTCAGCGTACAGGCAGTTTCTTTAAAACCTGGCGTATTGCCAGCTTTATTTACAAGTGGTTTGCATTAGTCATACAAAAATAAACAAAACAGTAAAACAAATCCTTGCCGTCCGGCGCTAAACTATACAGTAACCGCTCTCTATACGGTGAGGTCCCCGTCACCCACAAAACACAAGGTAAAGTAAAGCAAACCTTTTCTTTCAGCCCAAAATAACCAGCACTCCTCTTACTCAGATTCCCTTCTGAGTCTCAGGCCAGAGCCTTGCTGTGCTCTTTTCCTGGATCTTTAAAGCCCAGCTGCCTATGGATTCCAGTGAACCTGAATAACCGGACCGGAACCCAGCCAACTACAGAGGCTGGAAAAACCTGGCCCGGATTCTGGTTCAGTCCCTTACAATGGACCGAATGCGAGGTGAAACATAACGATTGTCATATATCTCACCTCGCATACCGTCACAATATATATATAAATAAAAAATAAAAAACAAACAAAAAAAAACCCAGGGGATCTAGTACAAAAAAAACTGGCCCTGTGTGTCCTAACCCCGTGCCCCCCTCCCCTGTTTCATTCTTCCAGCTTCTCCTCCTGATCTCCCCGCCGTTATGTTCACAGCTACACTTTCCTGTTTATAATCTCTCTATTTTCTTTTCTGGGCACTCTTGGGACCAACTGCAACCAGTCTGGAACCTCAAATGGATCAACTTCGAGGAAGGAAAAAAATTCTGATAAGTCTGCTCTGGAACGCAGCCAGAAAGATAAATTGCCCTTTTTTATCATCACTGAAATTGGGTTACCTCCACCGATATCCACCCCAGTTTCGTACCCGCTCTAATACTGGGCGTAGTAGGGCTCAGCGCTGCAATGTAGCTCTTGATAGGTCTGGTAGAATTTTCAACTGGCCCCCTTTAAAGTCTATTGTTCCGGTCTCCCAGGCTTTCCGCAAGATGGCCTCCCTATGTGCAAAATAATGCAAACGACACACCACATCACAGGGGCGATTATTGTCCTTGGACTTTGGACCCAATGCTCTCTGGACTCTATCAAGTTCCAAATTAAAAGGCATAGCGTCTTTTAGTATATTTTCAAAAATAGATTTTACCATGTCCTGCAGGTTTTCCTGGTCTGATGCCTCTGGGATTCCTCGCAGGCGCACATTGTTGCGTCTACTCCGGTCTTCGAGGTCCTCCAACTGTAACTGTAACGCCACTGCAATCTCTTTTTGGGTGTAACTGTCTCTCTCCAGTGTGCTCACCCGCTGTTCCAGGCTTTGATATGCACTCTCCCCATCCGTCACACGCTCTGCTAGTATTTGTAGTTCACCCCGGACCAGCTCCAGCTCCTTGCGGTGTGCATCCTCCACTTTTCCAATAAGGGCTTCTATGTCTGCCCGTATGGGGAGTTCTTCTATGTCTGCCCGTGTGGGGAGAGCCTGTATAAGTATCTTTAGGTCCTCCATTTTCCACCCTGCTGCTTCCCTCTCCCCCTCTACCGCAGCCAACTTTCTGGGGCTCTGTGGGATAGTCTGTAGCGCTTCCACACTGGTTCTCACCGCCATCTGCCCCTGGACTTGCTGCATAGGTGTGCTCTCTCTAGGCTGCAGCAGCACGTTTGCCTTCCCTCTCTCACTTCCAGGTTCAAGTCCCGCGCCCTCCACCATGGGGAAGTGGTTGAATGCTAGCTTGGCTAAATTGCTAGCACTTCAACTGCTGCCTTTTCAGTTGGTAGACTCTGCCCCCTTCCGTGAGTTTGTGGAATGTGCGGTTCCTCAGTGGCAGGTTCCCAAGCGCCACTTTTTTTCACGGAAGGCGATTCCGGCTCTCTACCGGCATGTGGAAGGCAATGTCTTGGCCTTGCTGGACAGGACGGTAAAGTGCATATTACCGCTGACTCATGGTCCAGCAGGCATGGACAGGGACGTTACCTATCTTTCACGGCCCACTGGGTGACTCTGCTGGCAGCTGGGAAGGATGCAGGACAGGGTGCAGTAGTTTTGGAGGTTGTTCCACCACCACGCCTCCAAAATGCTACTAGTGGTGATTCTGACACACCTCTCTCCTCCACCCCTCTTCTTCTTCCTCCATGGCCTCTTCCTGTGCTGATTTGTCCTCTGAACCAGCGGCGCTCCGTAGGCGTTCAAGGGGCTACGCAAGTATGCAGGCAAAAAGATGCCATGAGGTGCTTGAGCTGGTGTGCTTGGGGGACAGGAGCCACACTGGGGCAGAGATTCTGTCAGCTCTGCAGGGGCAGGCTCAGAGGTGGTTGATGCCACGCCAGCTTAAGCCAGGAATGGTGGTTTGCTATAATGGCACCAACCTCCTCTCCGCCCTCCGACAGGGACACCTGACTCATGTGCCCTGTTGTGCTCACGTCCTTAACTTGGTGGTGCAGCGGTTCTTGGGCAGGTACCCGGGCTTACAGGATCTTCTGAGGCAGGCCAGGAAAGTCTGTGTGCATTTCCGCCGGTCATATAATGCCAGTGCTCGGCTGGCTGACCTCCAAAAGGAATTTAACCTGCCCAAGAACCGCCTAATCTGTGACATGCCCAGGCCACAGGGATCTCATCACCAGCATTATCCCCTGAGGACAAAAATGGTCCATAGCCACTAACAAATCAAGGTGTTTGAGTCTAATTACCACTCAGAGACTCCCCTTAAATTGACCACCCCGCTACACTAATATCCCAGAAAATAATGTTATTTATGTTTCATATTATCATAATCTTCATTTGTGTATATGTTTTTTATGATTTTATTTATTTTTTATCAAGTTTCTTATGAATTTTTAACATGTGTTCTTATATCGGTTTTCTGGGATATTAGTGTAGCGGGGTGGTCAATTTAAGGGGAGTCTCTGAGTGGTAATTAGGCTCAGACACCTTGATTTGTTAGTGGCTATGGACCATTTTTGTCCTCAGGGTTTAATGCTGGTGATGAGTTCCCTGTGGCCTGCGGGTGGCGCTGCCATTCTGGGCCGGGGTTGAACCACTAGCATAGTGCTGTGCCTTTTGTGTCCCCTCTCGGCAGCCGTACGGTGGTATACTGTATCCTGTGCACAGTGTGCAGCTAGATCTCACTGCAGACCGTTCCTGTTGTCTGTTTCTAATATACTACAGGCAGGTAGTTGATTCAGTTATCTGCAGTATATTCAGTCAGTATACTGTATCCTGTGTAGGTAGATCTCACTGCAAACCATTCCTGTTGTTCTGTTCCTAATATACTACAGGCAGGCAGTTGATTCAGTATACTGTATCCTGTGCAAAGTGTGATGCTAGATCTCACTGCAGACCGTTCCTGCTGTTCTGTTCCTAATATACTACAGGCAGGCAGTTGATTCAGTTAGCTGTAGTATATTGTGAACAGAACAACAGGAATGGTCTGCAGTGAGATCTAGCTGCACACTGTGCACAGGATACAGTATACTGAAACAACTGCAGCTAACTAAATCAACTGCCCGCCTGTAGTATATTAGGAACAGAACAGGAATGGTCTGCAGTGAGATCTAGCTGCACACTGTGCACAGGATACAGTATACTGAAACAACTGCAGCTAACTAAATCAACTGCCCGCCTGTAGTATATTAGGAACAGAACAGGAATGGTCTGCAGTGAGATCTATCTGCACACTGCGGGGCCCAGCATCTTCGGCTAGGGTCCGCTAAGGATTGAGGAGTCCAGGGTACCGCCTTGCGAGGGGACCCCACTCTCAGAGAAGGGAGGATCATTCTGAAGGAACAATGCTGGAGTCACGGTGAAGGAAGGGTCTGTTGACTCTCTGGGGGGACATCTTCTCCTTGATAGGGGCCATGTTCTAAGAAGGAAGTTCACGTTCAACAGGTCAGTGGCCATGGCCTTATTCACCGGGTCTGTGGCAGAGACCAAACTCACGGTCTGTGGCAGAGACTGTGCGCCTAGTATACTGCTTGAGAATATGAGTAGTAAAGTAAAGAGCTACGTTTGTGCCTGGACCTCCTCCACACCTTGAGCTGTTCTGTTTCTTTGCTCCAACCTTTCTTTTTCCTATCCAAGAGACTGTGTATACTAAAGCGAGAATAAATCTTAAGTTGGAGATTCATCTGGTGTGGACATTCATGTTACTGGGGAAGTTAAAGTGGTTGTTAACCCCCTTTTGCAACTTGCACCTACAGGTAAACCTAGATTAAGGCTTACCTGTAGGTGCAAGAAATATCTCCTAAACCTACACGGTTTAGGAGATATTTGCTAAAAATGACGACTTAGCCGGATTCAACGGGTCCCGCGCGCATGCGCGGAGTCACGTCTTCGCCGCTCCGGCCATTGGTTGGCTGGAGCGGCGATACCCGGAAGTAACCTTCCGGCTATCGCTGCAGCTATGGCTGCGGCTGAAGAGGGAGACGAGGACGGCTTTGGGGGCCCCGATCTAAGGTAAGTGATGCATAATGAGCTATTATGCTAGTCATATTAGCTCATTATGCCTTTCTCTTACAGGTGGTTTAAATTTTTTTTTTTTATAGGGGTTTACAACCACTTTAAGGACTTGCCTCTACTCACAGTAGAGGTGAGAATCATTCTCAGGAGGATTCTGACCTGGCTGCAGACAAGACCCAACAATAACACCGCTCAACCTTTTGCACAAGATGGTACGGGCTGATAGCGCGGTGTGCCTTTCTCCCCCTGCGAGGAGCCGAGTTAAATGCAGGAGGGGGATAGGTGGGTGCGCTAGATGTGGGGGCTCGAGTCCGGGATTTGTCTGCAGCTGAGAAATTGTGGAGACCCCCCAGAGTTTGAACTTTATTCCCCAGTGAGGTTCCGTGGAGGTCGGCCATATTGAGAACTGCGCCACGAGGAGAACCCTGACTGCGTAGTTCGTGGGCGTGCCCATAGAGAAATCCCGTGAACAGTGCAGAAGATGGGAGGAGTCTGGCCATGTGAGGAGTTGCACGTGGGGACTTTGGTGCAAAAAGGACAGTGCGCGATGGAACAGCAAGCGGGAAACATGGCGTCTTATGCCTCATGGACTCCGGCCACTACCACCATGAATGTGACCTCGTTTGCTGCTTCTGTGACCGATACGGGGATTCGGCTAAAGCCCCGGGGACGTTTTGCTCTCTACGTGTACAGAGATGTGGAGGCCCTCGGAGTGGTTTGTCCCGGATGCTCGGGACTGGTGGTGCATCTCAAGCCCTTCGGCAGATGCGAGCAATGTAAGAAGTTTCTATTTGAGGTGGAGCAACCCACAGAAAAGCCTTGGGCTTTCCGCCTCAACTGCCTTACGGGCGCCACTACTTTGGAGGAAGGAGCCAGAGCTTTTACAGCCACCCCTACGCGCACTGTTGAGACTTCGGAGGAAGTCGCGAGCAGAGATGTTCCGGAGACTGTGGAACCGGAGTCAGAGAGACCGGAGGATGCTGCCTCGGTCACCACAGAGTCCTTACTCCCATCGCCCAAGAGAAAGATTGGTTTCATGAAGGCTTCCTGCGGCCGTGGTGGAGTTACGCCCAAGCGCTTACTCGGAACGGATGCATCCGAAGGAAAAAGTTCCGGACGTCCTGGCTCAGCTACAAGCCGAGGTAAGCCGGGGAAAAGAGACTCTGTCTAAGGTCCGAAGTGTCGGGGATGCTTGGGTCAGGGATCCCAGGGCCCTTGAACTGGTTAGAGGCGGTGATTCGTCTTCTACCCGGAGTTACTTGCCTGCAGAGGATTGTGACACCTCTGACCTGGAGTCGGTCTCTGATCCAGGAGACGACGCAGCCATTGATGAAGTATTTGAATGGAAGGGTTGGGATAAGATGCCCCTGTCCTTGTCCCATAGAAATAGGAACCCACCCATGTCCACTGGGGAGAGCACACCCCGGGTGGAGGCCCCGGAGCCTGAGGAGGGATCTGTCCCGTTGCCTTCCCTTCCACTGTTGGAGATACCTGGATCTGTTGTTGGGATGGAACAAGTGTCATTGTGGGCCCCTGTGTCTGGTCCTGAGGTAGTGAAAGTACCTCGACACCCAGATGCCATAGTCCTGCCTGGTATGGGAAATCGCCTTACCATGCCAACTTTGTCCCGTTTGCAGAGGTTATTTAACCAGAAGGTTGCCAGTGAATACGGGTGGGAGTACCCAAACCTGTCAAAGAAGCTTCTGTTTGAAGTTGAGGCCTATAGACACCGGTGGTATGCGGACTTTGTTTGGACACATATCAAGGTACCCCAGGCCCTTAGGTACTATTCATGTTCTGCTACAGCTACCAAGCGGTACAAAGACTGCAGGAAAGCCTGGATGCTTGGTCGGCACATACATGCGGATAAGGTGGTTGTTTGCCGAAAGGACACAGACAATGTCGAATACCACATCAACACTTTTGACAGACATTGGAAGCCACTGGTGTTGCCGCATCCACAATATTATCTCTGAGAGACCAGACTCTTTATGTTGGTTTGTTTCCGGAGTGTACTCTCTGGAGCCCAGGAACTTTTGCCTTTGCAGCCGGGTATTTTACTTGTTGGAAGAGCGGGAGCAGTTTTTTTCCCCCCTCTCTCAGCACTACAAAGACACAAGGAATTTGGGGTATAGATAGTGTAACGGCACCCCAAATATGAAAGGGGTTTAACGCCGTTTAAGATATCCCCTCTCCTGGACACACATTCACTGCCGATCCTCTACAGTCAGACGACCACTTCCCATAGGAATTAATCCTTCTGAAAGAACGAGACAACGCTCTGTATCTTTCCAAAATGAACTACTTATTATTGCAAAACATTACAACTTTTATATCCACAGAGAGAAGCTTCTGACCCTCCTCTCATCATACACCTCTGACCAGACCCAATTTACATGAGCCAATTAACTACAGTGAATGGCTAATACACATCGCAGTTTAATGATTATGCATGACCCTTTTGTGTTTAGCTTTTGTCTCCCAATCCACATTTCAGGTTAAATGATCTTTTGTGTTTCCCCAGCCTGTCTGGCTGCCAGAGGACCATACCTATAATTATAGGCTTAACTCCTATTATCAAAAGACTTTACACAATAGAACATAACGAACTTTCAATACACATCTCACAATGAAAGGATCTGTAGAATGTAAATCACCCCCCACCTCATCACAGCAATGATTACACAACCCCCACACACAGTATACATCCAATCTATATACAATATATATACAGCATTGAATCTGATTAGCACAGATCATAGTGGGGTTTTCCTTCACCCTGTGCCCCTAATAGGGACACAGGGTGGTTTACACATAAGAGGCATTGGGGAAGCTGAAGCAAGGGTATCTCATACTTTCTAAGGGATTCTGGGTTCCCCGGGCCTTCCCTTTCGGCAGGAGACTAACACAGGAGGCGACCCCAGACGGGTTGACTCCGAAGTTAGTCCATAGGTCCATTCTTCTAATGCCGGTATCCACACAGTACCCCAAATAAATTGCTCCAAACAGAGCATTACTTACCCAGCCAACCTCTGCCTCTCTCAGAGAACATACCCGCCGCTGGGGAGAAGACAGGGTGACTGGGCTCAATCCGTCATGTTGTTGGGGATCTGGGCTGACTGCCCAGCATCCCTGGGGTAAACAAGTGGAGACTGAAGTCCCATCCACTTGTGGTGGGTGAAAATCCCTCAGTGCTTGCAAAGCAAGGCTGACATCCTCCTGTCTCAGTGTCACACCATTTTCTGAGGTTGTGTCAGTGAAGACCGAAGTCCCATCCAGTACCACAGGAACTCCCTCTTCTGTTAGTTGAGAGCAGAGGCCCGCGGCACTCTGCTCTGTTGCCAGCTCTTCCGCTGGGTTGCTGTGAGTGGAGACCGTAGTCCCATCCACCGATATCAGCTCAAGTTGCAGTTGTGTGCAGAGGCCAGTAGCATTCTGACCTGCTGCCAGTGATTCAGCTGGGGGTAAAAGCTTTACCACATCAGCTTGTTGCTGGAGAGAGGGGCCAACTGCCCCGGCTCCCTGAAACTCCACATTTGTTTACGGTGCTGGGCAGAGGTTGCTAGCACTCTGCCCTGTTGCCAGCACTTCTGCTGGGGACTCCACACCATCTGCTCTGGTTAACTGTTGGGGAGGGAAAAGGGCTGCTTCTCCCCCTGCATCTCTGAAATCCACTGGGAAAGAGGAACCATCACCTTCTCACCTCGGGCCTCCAAAACCGCCACGGGTGTAGAGCAGGGGACTGCAGTACTCTGTCCTGCTGCCAGTACTTGAGCAGGCGATGCATAATCCATAACATCCTCTGAACAGTCACTTAAGTCCATACCTTCTGTAATCTGTGGCTGGGGAGATGAGCCAACTGCCCTAGCTCCCTGGAACTCCATATCATCCACTTCGGCTTTAGGGATAGAAATCTCCAGATTTTCCACTGCCGATTCTCTGGCATGCTGCGGGACAGGTACATTCCTCCATCCAAGATCATCCCAAGCAGAAACAGGATCATCAAGGTCAGTCAGCACTTCAGCTTTGGGGATGGCAATCTCCAGATTTTCCACTGCCGATTCTTCAGCCAGGATTTCATAGTTGTCAACTGGTATTTCCTGATAGTCCCAGGCAAAGGTAGCACCACCCTGCTGCTGAGCAGATTCTAGCAGTTGTCTGTAGGCGATCTCCGATTGCCGTATTTCCGCCATTCCCGGCTCATGTTGTCGCTCTAGTTCTCTCTTTTGTCGCTCTAGTTCTCTCTTTTGTCGCTCTAGTTCTCTCTTTTGTCGCTCTCATTCTCTCTCTTGTTGCTCTCGTTCTCTCTCTTGTCGCTCTCATTCTCTCTCTTGTCGCTCTCATTCTCTCTCTTGTCGCTCTCGTTCTCTCTCTTGTCGCTCTAGTTTTTTCTCTTGTTGCTCTAGTTCTTTCTTTTGTCGTGCATCCTGCAGCTGAATGCCTTTAATGGCATTCTGTATAGCGGTGTCTGATGGGTTAGCACCATATAATGCCAAGCGCTGTCAAACTTGTTGCTGAAACAAATCTTCAACTGACCGGGGTCCTGCATCACCATGCCTCTGGTCCATCTTGGCTAGCTCCCTGATCAAGGTGGCCTTGTTCTTTGTCCCACTGGTCCCTCCACGGCTCTCAAGTAGGTCTTTCAGCGTGGCTTTCCTGCCGGCTGCATAGCTGGTCATTCACTGTGGTGGTTTGGAGTGTCCCAGGAACTGGAGGGAAAATCCCACCGCTGCCAACCAATGTAACGACACCCCAAATATGAAAGGGATTAACGCTGTTTAAAGATATTCCCTCTCCTGGACACAAATTCACTGCCAATCCTCCACAGTCAGACGACCACTTCCCATAGGAATGAATCCTTCCAAAAGAACGAGACGCACTCTCTGTATCTTTCCAAAATGAACTACTTATTATTGCAAAACATTACAACTTTTATATCCACAGAGAGAAGCTTCTGACCCTCCTCTCATCATACATTTCTGACCAGACCCAATTTACATGAGCCAATTAACTACAGTGAATGGCTAATACACATTGCAGTTTAATGATTATGCATGACCCTTTTGTATTTAGCTTTTGTCTCCCAATCCACATTTCAGGTTAAATGATCTTTTGTGCTTCCCCAGCCTGTCTGGCTGCCAGAGGACCATACCTATAATTACAGGCTTAACTCCCATTTTCTTTCTCGTACATCACGGGACACAGAGCGGCATAGTCATTACTATGTGGGTTATATAGTTTACCTTCAGGTGCTGGCACTGGCAACTTCCAAACCGGAAGTACCCTCCCCTATATAAGCCCCTCCCATCCGGGAGCACCTCAGTTTTTTTGCCAGTGTCTAAGGTGTTGGCCAAGAAGTAACATGTGTTTTTCACTGAGCTTGCGTACAGGTTCTTTTGGGCCTCAGTAAGCTATTCCGGATCCGACCAAAAAAGCTTCATAGCTAAACGGTCGGTACCCGGGCCTTGCAGAGAAGAGCAAGGTTTTGCCTGTAATGCTTCTCTTAGGAGAGCTGGACCCTGGGATCCAGAGCTCTGGTCATACCCACGACCAAGATGTTTTCTGTGCAGGGTGCTATACAGGTCCAGGGGAGTGGAATCCTTGGGAACCCGGTCCCTGAAGGTTTAATTACAATGCCTGCCGTGATAGGTGAAGTTTGGGCTTCTGTGGACCAAACAGAGTCCTGCGGCGGGGAAATGGTAAGTGGGGGCCCCTCAGGAACTTGGTTCTATTGAGGGGACCCCCAAGCCTAATATGTCTTTCTGCCTGTTACCTAACGGTATTCCCGCTAAATATCTATGCATGCCTGTAACTACTAAAAAATGTAATATTTTTAATAGTGGTCAAGAAAAAAAAAAATATATAGACTGCGGTACCTGTGTTAATCCACTAGAGGCCGCTGTGGAACGTTGCTTGTCATGTGGACTGGTTTCTTTTCATCAGAGCAAGTCCAGGCAGATGGTGAGTTCTCTTGTGGGAAACTGCTTCCTCTGCCATGTTGCAATGCTCGTCCATCCCCCGGCCTGCGGCAAAGGGCCCTGTCTCCTGTCCCTAGTTTCCCTTTTCAAAAAAGAGCGCCGAAGACGCACGTGCACGCGCGCGTGCGCGTGCACGCGCCTCTATATATAGAGGTGAGCTGGGAAAGGGGGCGGAGCTTGGGGGATGACGCTCTGTGCGCGCCACAGCGCTTCTGCGCATGTGCGGGCGTCCCAGCATGTTAAAAGGCACAATTATGTGTTGTGAGCTGGCTATGGAGTGCAGAGACAGAGCTGGCAACATTTAAAAAAGGCATACAGCAAGCGGTTGATGCAGGCATCCCCATAGAAAGGCACATTAGTAGACACCAACTGTTTTTATAGCAGCAATTGTGCTAGACTATTGTCAGTAAGTGGTGTATTTCGGCTGGAATACCTCAGCTTTGGGCTTAGGAATATGCCGTCTAAAAACTCCGGGACTAAAAATCCCAGGAAGCATAGGGGGTCTCCATCGGGCTCTGAGGATCTTGGGCATGCTTCGGCTGCACCAATCTCCCCTGAAGAATCAGAGGTTAGTGACCATAGAGCACCCTCAGGAGTACCTGGTACTGTGGCTGTCCTCAGTTCACCTGCTCCTGTGTATGTAACAGAGGAGGTTTTTTCCTCAGCTCTGGGAGGGCTGGAAGAGAGATTGTCAACATTGATCGCTGCTTCCCTGTCACAGGGAAAGAGCGCTCGATCTCCGTCTCCTCCCTCAGAGTACCTGTTAGCAGAGCAACAGTCCCATACAGGGATCGACCTACCTGAAGGGGATCAGGATGAGGTCGATTCTGTTGTAGAGGAATCAACAGTGGAAGAGCCATTCTCAGCATCACATGCTGAAAGATTATGGGTTCAGTCCCTGACTAACATGGTCCGATCAGCATTTAAAATGCCCCTTGCGGAGCCATCATCCACTTCTGTCTCCTCGTTGGGGTCGCTAAAAGCTCCCCAGACTGTTTGTTCCTTTCCAATCCATCCTTTACTGGAAGGGCTCATTTACCAGGATTGGGAGCATCCTGATAAAATATTTACTCCTCACAAGAGATTTCAGGTGGTCTATCCCATGGAGGATAAGTTCATCAAAAAATGGAGGGTCCCTACAGTGGACGCAGCCATCTCTTGTGTGAATAAATCACTGACATGTCCAGTGGATAATGTCCAAATGTTCAAGGACCCAATAGATAAAAAATTAGAGTCCTTATTAAAATCTGCTTTTGCTACAGCAGGCTTGGTGACACAACCAGCAGTGGCAGCTATTGGGGTCTGCCAAGCAGTGAAGGATCAGTTGAAACAGGTCTTAAGAGACTTGCCAGATCAGCAGGCTCTTGCCCTAGCTGATCTACCTAGAGCCTTATGCTTTGCGGTTGACGCTATAAAGGATTCAATCCATCAGGCCTCCCGCCTTACGCTGTCTGTAGTACATATGCGCAGGCTTCTGTGGCTCAAAAACTGGTCTGCTGAAGCTCCCTGTAAAAAATTGCTGGTCAGCTTCCCATTTCATGGTGAACGCTTATTCGGGGAAGACCTGGACAAATATATCCAGAAAATTTCCAGCGGTAAAAGTACACTTTTGCCGGTTAAAAACAGAGTTAGAGGTCCCTCTTTTAAGAGGCCTGCTTCTCCAGTCCCTAGGACATCGGCTGTGAAACAGTTCCGACGGCCTCCTCGGTCAAATCCTGGGGGTAAAAATCAGGGACAATTGCAGGGTAACAAGAAACCCTGGATCAGGAGAGGTACAAAACCTCCCCCAAAGTCAAATGCATGAAGGGTTGCCCCCACTCAATCGGGTGGGGGGAAGACTTCAGTTGTTCGCAGAGACCTGGCGGGACACGATCAGAGACAGATGGGTGCTCTCCGCAGTAAGTCTGGGATACAAATTGGAGTTAAAAGACTCCCCTCCTTCCCATTTTATAAGGTCAAACGTGCCAAGGGATCCCCAGAAGAGAGGATCCCTCCTGTTGGCACTAGAACAATTATTGCTCCAAGCAGTAATTATAGAGGTTCCCCTGGAAGAATGGGGGTTCGGGTTTTACTCAAACCTCTTTACAGTCCCGAAGCCAAACGGGGACGTGAGGCCCATATTAAATCTAAAAGGGCTAAACAAATTCCTACATATCAGGACTTTCCGAATGGAGTCGATCCGATCGGTGGCCACTGCCCTACAAGGGGAGGAATGGTTAGCCTCGATCGACATCAAAGATGCTTATTTGCACATTCCCATCTTTCCAGTCCACCAAAAATTTCTACGCTTTGCGGTAGAAGGGCGCCATTTTCAGTTCAGAGCCTTACCCTTCGGTCTGGCCACAGCACCACGAGTGTTCACAAAAATTCTGGCCCCATTATTGGCCAATCTAAGAACACGAGGTGTAACGATAATGGCATATCTAGACGACTTGTTGCTGATAGACCACTCAGTGGAAAAACTAGAAGTGGTTGTTCACGAGACAATCGAGTATCTGGAATATCACGGTTGGATTATCAACCGAGACAAGTCAGCCCTAAAACCAGTCAAAAGTCTGGAATACTTGGGGCTAAGGCTGGATTCAGACCAGAGAAAAATTTTCTTGCCTCAAGAAAAGGTGTCGTCTTTGAGAGATTTGATCCACCTAGTGGGTACAAAAAGACAGCCATCCATACGCCTGTGCATGAGGCTGCTGGGAAAAATGGTGGCATCATTCAGAGCAGTACCCTACGGTCAATTCCATTCAAGGAATTTGCAAAGGGCCATACTGTCAGCCTGGAACAAAAGAGTTCAGGCCCTAGACTTACCAATGTCCTTGTCCCCTTCCATTCGCAAAAGCCTCCGTTGGTGGTTGGTTCCCCAGAATCTGGAAAAAGGGAAATCCTTCAGTCCGATTTCTTGGAAGGTGGTCACTACAGATGCCAGCCTTATAGGCTGGGGAGCAGTACTGGAGCAATGGTCTCTCCAGGGCAGATGGTCGGATGCAGAAAAGGCCCTGCCCATCAATCTCTTAGAGATACGAGCAGCCCGGTATGCCCTAGTAGCATGGACATCCAAACTCCAAGGGTCCCCTGTCAGAATTCAATCGGACAATGCCACGGCAGTGGCATATATCAATCATCAGGGTGGCACCAGGAGTCATGCAGCCCAGAGGGAAGTAAATTGCATCCTGAAATGGGCAGAAAGATATGTCCCAGCCATATCTGCGGTATTCATTCCAGGAGTGGAGAATTGGAAGGCGGACTTTCTAAGTCGCCAACAATTATGCCCAGGGGAATGGTCCCTTCATCCCGAGGTTTTCCGGACAATATGTCAGCGGTGGGGAACACCGGATGTAGATCTGCTAGCATCCAGATTCAACGCAAAAGTGGACAGGTTTGTCTCTTGGACAAGGGATCCCCTAGCTTGCGGCTCGGATGCCCTAGTGTTCCCTTGGGATCAGTTCAAGCTGATATATGCATTCCCACCGCCACAATTGTTACCTCGATTACTCCGCAGAATCAGGGTAGAAAAGAAACCAGTGATTCTGGTGGCTCCAGCGTGGCCCCGAAGAGCATGGTACGCGGAGATTGTAAAAATGTCTGTGGGGAGTCCTTGGACCCTCCCACATCGTCCGGACCTGCTTTCGCAAGGACCGATATACCACCCTTCCTTACCAGCCCTAGGTTTGACGGCCTGGCTATTGAAGCCCACATTCTAAAAAAGAGAGGTCTCTCTAATCCTGTGGTATCTACCATGATCAATGCCAGGAAGCCGGTATCCAGGCAGATCTACTATAGAATCTGGAAGGCGTACATCGCCTGGTGTGAAGCCAAGAAATGGCATCCACGTAAGTACGTAATAGGTAGGATTCTGGACTTCCTACAGTGGGCTGTAGATAGGAAGCTTGCCTTGAGTACTATCAAGGGTCAGATTTCGGCCTTGTCAATATTTTTTCAGAGGCCCTTGGCTTCGCATTCACTAGTCAAAGCCTTTATACAAGGAGTGATGCGTATTAGCCCTCCGGTTAATATTCCCATATGTCCATGGGACTTAAACCTGGTTCTGTCGGTTCTACAGAAACAACCATTTGAACCATTACAGCATATTTCCCTGGTTCTTCTCACCAGGAAATTGATTTTTCTAGTAGCCATTTGTTCGGCTAAAAGAGTGTCGGAATTAGCCGCTATGTCCTGTAGGGAGCCATATCTGGTTATCCATAAGGACAGAGTAGTGTTACGTCCTCATCCAGCCTTTCTTCCTAAGGTGGTATCGAGGTTTCATTTGAACCAAGATGTGGTTCTTCCTTCTTTTTTCCCCAAGCCTAGTTCGGTAGAGGAAAAGTTATTACATTCTTTGGATGTAGTAAGAGCAGTTAAAGCTTATCTAAAAGCCACTGCTCAGATTCGCAGAACGGATACTTTGTTTATTCTGCCGGAAGGCCCCAGAAAGGGTCAGGCAGCGTCAAAATCTACTTTAGCCAAGTGGATTCGACAGGTCATTATGCAAGCCTATGGCTTGAGAAGGAGACCGCCTCCGTTCAAAGTTAGGGCGCACTCCACGAGAGCAGTTGGAACTTCATGGGCAGTGCATCACCAGGCCTCCCTGGCTCAAATCTGTAAGGCCGCAACATGGTCTTCAGTACACACGTTTACTAGGTTCTACCAGGTGGACGTTAGAAGTCAGGAGGATGTCGCCTTTGGGCGCAGTGTGTTGCAGGCCGCAAAAGATCCTCATGTCTGATAGCGCTCAGCTTATGTATGGTGTACCCCCCCTCATGCTTTAGGACATCCCACATAGTAATGACTATGCCGCTCTGTGTCCCGTGATGTACGAGAAAGAAAATAGGATTTTTATAACAGCTTACCTGTAAAATCCTTTTCTTGGAGTACATCACGGGACACAGAGCTCCCACCCCTCTTTTGGGGACACTTATTGCTTTGCTACAAAACTGAGGTGCTCCCGGATGGGAGGGGCTTATATAGGGGAGGGTACTTCCGGTTTGGAAGTTGCCAGTGCCAGCACCTGAAGGTAAACTATATAACCCACATAGTAATGACTATGCCGCTCTGTGTCCCGTGATGTACTCCAAGAAAAGGATTTTACAGGTAAGCTGTTATAAAAATCCTATTATCAAAAGACTTTACACAATAGAACATAATAAACTTTCAATACACATCTCACAATGAAAGGATCTGTAGAATGTAAATCACCCCCCACCTCATCACAGCAATGATTACACAACCCCCACACACAGTATACATCCAATCTATATACAATATATATACAGCATTGAATCTGATTAGCACAGATCATAGTGGGTTTTCCTTCACCCTGTGCCCCTAATAGGGACACAGGGTGGTTTACACATAAGAGGCATTGGGGAAGCTGAAGCAAGGGTATCTCATACTTTCTAAGGGATTCTGGGTTCCCCGGGCCTTCCCGTTACAGATAGTTCAGGGCCACAGTAGAGAGAAGAGGAGGATTTACCCTAAAGAGAAAGTTTCTGGAACAGATGTCTTGATGGGGGCATGTCCACTAGGTGGGGGTGTTGCACCGTCTAAAACAAGAATATATGTGTGTTTTACTTTTGGAAGGGAAGGATTGTTCTACTTCTGCTGTTAATGTGTTGGGTTTTGTACGTGCTTTCTCCCTCTGCAGGTGAACAACAAGCAAGTTACTGAGAATGGGGTAGACTTTGCTAGTGCAGATGGGGGAGGGAAATGTAAATGTTGGAGATGTGTTTATGTGACATTTGAGACTGTAATGCGCATATGTGTTTCTGTTTGCTCTTCTTTCATTCTATATTCAACTCCCTTTCCCCCATGTTAGGTTCCGGCACAAACAAGCAGTTTTTAAATTTGTTTTTGTTTTTTTGTCTCTGGAATAGGCCTATGCTGACTCGGTTCGGGAGGCATGGGTTTGCTCCAGACACTGGGGACCAGTGTCCATTAGTAGGGGGAATGTGTAGCAGGGTGTTCAATTTAAGGGGAGTCTCTGAGTGGTAATTAGGCTCAGACACCTTGATTTGTTAGTGGCTATGGACCATTTTTGTCCTCAGGGGATAATGCTGGTGATGAGTTCCCTGTGGCCTGCGGGTGGCGCTGCCATTCTGGGCCGGGGTTGAACCACTAGAATAGTGCTGTGCCTTGTGTCCCCTCTCGGCAGCCGTACGGTGGGACGGGGAACCTGATGTGCATGCCGGGAGAGGGTATAAAGGGGCAGACATCTCCTGATCGTGGTCCACCCCCAGGCACCTTCAGCCTGGGAGTGAGTGCGGTTGATCTCCGGGTGCCCTAGGCCCGGAGGCTGTGTTCCTGTTCCATCTCAGCACCTTTGGCCTGGGATGAGGTACTACCCTGCTGTCCTGTTCGCCTGGGTATGAAGACCCAGGGGATGCGGAGAAGGCCTGGGGCCCAGCATCTTCGTCTGGGGTCCGCTAAGGATTGAGGAGTCCAGGGTGCCACCTTGCGAGGGGACCCACACTCTCAGAGAAGGGAGGATCATTCCAAAGGACCGATGCGGGAGTCACGGTGAAGGAAGGGACTGTTGACTCTCTGGGGGGACATCTTCTCCTTGAAAGAGGCCATGTTCTAAGTAGGAAGTTTACGTTCAACAGGTCAGTGGCAGTGGCCTTATTCACCGGGTACAGACCACAGGGCAGAGACCAAACTCACGGTCTGTGGCAGAGACTGTGCGCCTAGTATACTGCTTGAGAATCTGAGTAGTAAAGTAAAGAGCTACGTTTGTGCCTGTACCTCCTCCACACCTTGAGCTGTTCTGTTTCTTTGTTCCAACCTTTCTTTTTCCTATCCAAGAGACTGTGTATACTAAAGCGAGAATAAATCTTAAGTTGGAGCTTCAGCTGGTGTGGACATTCATGTTACTGGGGAAGTTAAGGACTTGCCTCTACTCACAGTAGAGGCGAGACTCATTCTCGGGAGGATTCTGACCTGGCTGCAGACAAGACCCAACAATAACACCGCTCAACCTTTTGCACAAGAGCGTACGGGCTGATAGCACGGTGTGCCTTTCTCCCCCTGCGAGGAGCCGAGTTAAATGCAGGAGGGGGATAGGTGGGTGTGCTAGATTAGTATTATGTATCTTTTATTCCCCTCTCCCACCATTTGCTAATTTTTTCTCCCCACTTAACCAGTGCCATTATAAATGTTAGTTTTTCTTGTCTGTTTTTATAAACTTGCTGGCTGTGTTAGTCCCAGAGACAGCATTCTAGTGTAACTTGCTGCTAGTGCAGTACAGAACCAGGCCTTTAGAAGGAGCTGACGCTCTGAGCGCGTAGCCTGTCTATTCTAGTGAGCCCATCCTTCTGTGTGCATCCTGGCTGTCTCCCCATCTCCGGTGATGTCACATCCACCCTGCAGTTCACGTTGGTTCTACCATCTTCCCTGGACGCTAAACAGCCACTACACAGCACCAGCTACTTCTGTGGCCCCCGTACGCAGCACAATGTTGGCGAGATGGATCTGAGGGGCTTCCCCATGCATCAGATGAGCTTGTTTTTTATCTTGTTCCTGTGAGTGTGCTTAATCCTTTGATTAAATTGTTTATTTTAATACTACACTCAGGTGGCACTTCTTGTTTTGTCCTTTTACCAGCCCTAATGGTTGCTGTGTTCGTGTTGGAAAGTCATTGCCTGGCAAGCTAGTCTACTTGGAGGAAGTAACAACTGACAAAGAAGGGGATGTCAAGAAAGTAGTGGCTTTGATTAAAGAATCAGCCAATGAGTCGTTGCGTGAAGCCTCTACTCCTCAGTCTGCGGCTGAATTGCCTAGCACTTCAAACCAGAGTCAGCAGGTGATGTCCGAATTTGAGAGCTTGTTGGAGGACAAAGACATTAAAGGGGACACAGGCTTTGCTTTTTGCCTAATAGAGCCTTTTGCAAGGGCAGTTAAGGAGGCAATTGCATGGGGTGAAGGTTTTGAAGGTTAGAAAGTACCCATTTCCCTTCATTGAAGGACTGTAGGAGTTAATCCAGGAAGAATGGCAGGGGTCAGAGAAAAAGGCCTGTATACAAGTTATCAAAACTGTATTCCCTGAAAGAGCCACAGGTCAATCTGCTACTGTCACCTACGATGTTGGATGCATCATAATTTGCATCATAACTGGCAAGACACGTCACCTTGCGATTACGTTCAAGGATGCTCTAGTTAAAAATTTTGATCTAGATCTGAAGTGTCGTTATATACTGTAGCATTTGCAAGTGCTTGCAGACCAGCAATAACATTTGCAGCGTTTGGCAGAGCAATACTGCGTTGGAAGGTTAATATTAAAGAAGCCCTTCTGGAGGAAGTGGAGAGAGACAAGGTGAGTGAGTGAGTGAGTGAGTGAGTGAGTGAGTGAGTGAAAAACTTGTATAGCGCTAACAAATGCAAACTAAATCGCCTCAAGGCGCTTAGCATCCAGTAGCTTCATGATCCATCAGAAGAGGTGGGTCTTAAGTTTTTTCCTAAAGGCCCGATGGTTTTCTTCCATACGGATATCCGTGGGTAGCGCGTTCCATAGCCGTGGTCCTTGGACTGCAAATCTTCGTTCTTCCTTTGATTTGTAGCGAAATTTGGGGATGTGAAGGAGGTTTTGGTTTGTTGATCGGAGACTGCGTTTGGGGGTGTAATGCTTTATCTTCTCGCATAAATATTGCAGAGCGATTCCTTGTGTGGCCTTGTGGGTGAGACAGAGGGTCTTGAATGTGACCCGATCCTTTACGGTTAACCAATGAAGGGTCCTCAGTGCAGGGGTGATGGATTCCCAGTTTTTTTTTCCTGTTATCAGTCTGGCTGCCGTGTTCTGGACGACTTGTAGGCGTGACATTTGGTATTTGGGTAGTACGAGGTAGAGGGAGTTTGCGTAGTCGAGTCGGGAGTTGATAATTGATCCAACTACTACTGCTGTGTCCTCTTCTGGGATGAAGGGAATGAGTCTACGCAGCAGGCGGAGGAGATAATGAGATCCGCTGATTACTGATCCTATTTGAGCGTCCATCGACATCTCCGAGTCAAAGATGACTCCAAGACTTTTGACTTTGGTGCTCGGGGTGATGGTCTGTCCAAGAATGGTGGGTGGTGTCCAGGAGGTTTTAGTTTTTGTCTTTCGATTAGCGTGGAGGAGAAGCAGTTCTGTTTTGGATCCGTTGAGTTTAAGTGAACTCTCAGTCATCCAATCATCGATCAATGTGAGGCATTTTTCCAATCCGTAAAATTGGTCTTTTTTTCCAGTGATACGAAAGTAGAGTTGGGTGTCGTCCGCGTATGAGTGGTAGCATAAGTCCTGTTTGCTAATGATTTTTAGGAGTGGGCGGAGGTAGATGTTAAAGAGCAGGGGTGACAGTGGTGATCCTTGAGGGACTCCGCAAGAAATTGCGCGAGTTTCAGAGGTGAAGGCACCTAATTTCACTGTCTGAGAACGATTCTCAAGAAAGGAAGCGAACCAAGGAAGGTCAGGGTCTGAGACTCCTGCTACTTCTTTAAGACGAATGAGTAGAGTTTTGTGGTCTACTGTGTCGAACGCTGCACTGAGGTCCAGCAGTACCAGGAGACATGATTCTCCGTCATCTGTGGCTTCAAGGACGTCATCCCATATTTTGAGAAGTGCCGTTTCTGTGCCATGGCCTGGGCGGAAGCCTGATTGTAGTGGATCCAAGAGTTTGTAAGTGTCCAAATGGCCTTGTAGCTGTTGTACTACTGCTTTCTCCATGATCTTGGAAATGGTGTTGAGGCTTGTTACCGGTCTGCGGTAATTTGGGTCCTTAGGGTCAAGATTGGGTTTCTTTAGGAGGGGTTTGATTATACCTTGCTTGAGGGAGTTCGGAACCATACCTTCTTTGAATGAAAGATTTACGATGTGTGTAATGGTAGGAGCTAAAATGTCGGTACATTCTTTCAGGAGTTTTGTGGGAATTATGTCATTTGACGATGTAGTGTCTCTAAGGCTTCTGATGATGTTTTTGGTGGTGTCAATGGTGATCGGGACCAGCGAAAATTTTGCTAGTTGTATAATGTTCGTATTGATTTTCTCTGTTTGCTTTGGCTGTGTGAAGTTGGTTGTTTTTTTCTGTTGAATTATTTCCCGAATATTTTCGATTTTGTCGATAAAAAAATCCGATAGCTCATTGCAGAACTCTTGGGTTTCGTTTGCTGGAGGCTCTAGACAGTTAGGGTTCATGGTCCGAGTGACCAGTTTGAAGAGTTCACGAGGCCGGTTTAGGGCTTTTTTTATGGTGTTTGAGAAATGTTCCTTTTTTGCTTTAAAAATTGCTTTGTGATATTTCTTAGTGAGTGCTTTGTAGTTTGTGTGGTTTTCCTCCGTTGGGTTTCTTCTCCAGGCTCCTTCAGCTCTTCTGCGTTCTTGCTTCAGTAGCGTAAGAGTGTCACTAAACCAGCCCGAGTTGTTTTTACGGATGTGTGCTCTGCGTCTCGGAGCGACTGTGTCCGCTGTTTGTAGTAATATTTTGTTTAAGGAGTGTTTGTTCCGTTGAGCGGTTATGCTTTAACGTTCCTATTTTTTTTGATAGAATGGTTTTGAAAAGCTTTGAGTGTAGTTTCTTCTGAGATCTTGTCCAGTATGTTTTTGTTGAGTCTTCCGGTTTTTGGGAGATGGTGCTGGTGGTAAATTTGAATTTGATAGCGTGGTGGTCCGTCCATGGTAACGGCATGTTGTCCAGTATGTTGATGTCCATATTTTGTTTGAAGATGAGGTCAAGAATGTGACCCGATCCATGTGTGGGTGCATTTATTAGTTGCTGCAACCCTAGTTCTTCCAATTGGTTGATACAGGCGGTGGCGATGGGGTCCTGAGTGGTGTTAGCCCAGAGGTTAAAGTCCCCGAGTAGTAAAAACTTTTTGGTTTTTAAGGTGTATGTCGAGAAGAATTCGGTGAAGGGTGTGAGGAGATTTGTCTTCGGTCCTGGTGGTCTGTAGCATAGCAGTATGTGAATGGTGTCATGGGGTGTTGTTTGGAGTTGCAGGGTGAGTGTTTCCATGAATGGCAATGAGTTCTGTAGGGTTGGTTTGGTAAGAGAGAGGTGCGATTTGAAGATAACTGCTAGGCCTCCTCCTCTTTGTCCTATTCTGTGCTCAGTTAGGATGCGGTAGTTCCCAGGTACTAGTTCCGTTAGGACGGTGTTACAATCCGGTATTAGCCAGCTTTCCGTGTTAAAGAGGCAATCTATGTCGTTTTGCGTGATGAAATCATGAATTTCCTGTCTGTGCTTGACTGCCGATCTGGTGTTAATCAAGGCGCATGATAAATCTTGTAGATGAAGTGGTGTCTTTGTGGTTTTGATAGTCGATTGTCGGTTGATCCTAAGCAGTTGTTCTTTTTGTAGGATTTTTTGGGTGGCGGTTGGAAGTGTTGGGGCGGTATTCCTTAGCCTGTGGAGGGTGTCCGCTGAGTATTTAAAGATGCACATGATGGGAGAAAAAAGGTGATGGGGATGATGGATGGGGCCCAATGACCTAAACCGCCCTCCCGTTGGTCCAGAGGAAGGCAAAAACCACCAGCTGAGTCTGGCCAATTGCTGCAGCAGGGGAAAAATTCCTTCCTGACCCCTAGAGGGGCGATCGGGTAAACCCTGGATCAACTCGCTACTAGTTGGTGGTGCCCCGATGTACTTACCCGGTCGGCACACGCGGGCCTGCTGGAGAGAGACTCGGGACGGGTGTAGAGTGATGGCCGGGGCTAGGCCACAGCCGCGGTCTGTCCTGCAGTTCTAACAGTCTAGAAATGGGCGCCCGGATGGCGGCAGGTGGCAGTCGGCAGCTGTGGGTGAAGCGGTGGTGAGCTGGGGGATCTGAGCTTGGGGAGAGTGGGGGAGAGTGGGGTCCCGTGGAAGCCGCAGGTCGTCAGGTTAACGTTTGCTGGAGGAGCGAAACGCCAGAGTCCAAGGGGGTTCCTGTATGGCCAGAGCTCCTGCCACACACGTCCGTTACGCTTGACCGTATGTGTGGATTGCTCTGTGAAGCGATGAGGTCAGGGCTCCTGTCACACACGTCCGCTTCCTGGACCGTGCGTGCGGATTGCTCTGCGAAGTGGTGAGCCTCGGGGGCCTATCGCACACGTCCGTTATGCTTGGCCGTGTGTGTGGGTCTGGGGAGATCGCGTAGTGGTGGTAACTGCTTTGTAAGAGCTGAAATTGGGGGGAGACTTTGTGGCAGAGGCATCAGTAGATGTCATTTGAAGTTCTTCAAGAGCGATGTTGCCCACGGCAAGGAGGGCATTATGGCTATAGCCATAATCGGCAGATCCCGCCTTAAAATCAAACTAGTGCAAGATACCAGATGACGGCTCCAATCTATTTGGGAGTAGACTGGCTACAGTCATCTCAAGGGTGACCACTGGCAGGTAAGGGCAAATCTCATCTGACAAGAAAACTGAAAAATCAGAAAACTCCAGCATATAGGCAGCATCTCCTGTGTAGATATGAAGAGGGAAAATCCTACGGACCGGGAAAAGATTACAAAAGGAACTGGAGAAGTACCTAATTTTTATTGTTGAAGCCCTAAAACTCTAAGGTACCTGTCTTGGGAGAACAGCAGGAAGCCCTTTTAAGGGTGCACTCAGGGGGTGTCTGTGGGAGCCAGATGAAGCTCTGCACTTACACCTGGATGAAAAATATTCAGTGGGCCATATCATCCATATCAGTGTGACATTGGTGGAAATTTAAGGGATGTCCACCTTCCAATCACTTCCAGCCAGCCAGGCTACCAAATTTGATGGAAAGGCAAAACATTCTGGCCCAGTTTGTAGCCAAGTGAAATAAAAGAATTGCAATCATGAAGGTTTCAGGTGTTTTGAGGAGATGAGGATTCGGTTCACCTCTGTTCCTAGTAAAAGAAAAAAAAATCAAAATCAGGCGATCTGTGCACAGTGCTAAACTTGAAAATACTCAACAAGCACAGAAAGTTGTTGTTTTGCAAGATAGAGAGCCTCCAATCAATTCTATTATTTATAAATTTGTCAGATTGGATGCTCTCTGTAGGTTTATAAGATGTCTAATTTTCCCAATCCATCCGACATTTCAGTTCCACTACAAGTTTCAGTTCCTCCCCTTTCGGCTAACACTCATCAGTCAGTAATCCAGTCATAGGCTTGGTTTTGATAATTTATTAGAGGACGTAACTTGGACAGAGTTGGGGAAGTATGGGATGCCCAGAAATTACTTCAGAGCACAACTGTGAGGACAACTGGATAACTGTTGCTGACTCCCAGCACAAAATCCCAGGCTGTACCTCTTTAAGAGAACTTCCAAGAACTTTTTTGGGTTTATTACTTTGCTATGCCCGTAAAGCTATCGTACTCAGGTGAAAAGCTTCCTCAGCTCGTTCGCAAATTTTTTGGAAAAATCTGGTTAATTTAGCTTTACCACTCTATAAGGCAAATTATCTCTCTTGTGGCTGTGCCACAAAGTTCCACAGAGTATGGGATATTTGGGTAGTATTCCCATCTACGAATGCTGATTCTAATATCCCTGATTAAAAAGTATACCAATGTAATTAACGTGTTCCATAGAAATTATATTCTGTGTTATTGCTCTTTGTGATATCGTTTTGGGCTAGGTGATTACACCTGGAAAGCAGTGTTAATTTCATATTTTTGTTGACTAAATGAACACTATTTTAGTCTACCAAAATACGTCTAAAACTAAAACAATTCAGATGACTAAAATACGACTAAAACTAAAATGGCATTTTAGTCAAAAGACTATGACTAAAACTAAATCAAAAATTTACATCAAAATTAACAAATTGTAAATAGACGATAAATAAACATTACGTGAGAAATAAACAAATACATTCCATATTTCCACATTTTGACATGCTACAAAAACGTAAATGTATTTTATTTGGATTCTATGTGATAGACCAACACAAAGTGGCACATAATTGTGAAGTGGAAGGAAAATGATAAATGGTTTTCAATTTTTTTTACAAATAAATATGTGAAAAGTGTAAAGTGCATTTGTATTCAGCCCCCCTGATTCAATACTTTGTAAAACCACCTTTTGCTGCAATTACAGCTGCAAGTCTTTTGGGTATGTTTCTACCAGCTGTGCACATCCAAAGTGTGAAATTTTTGCCCAATCTTCTTTGTAAAATAGCTCAAGCTCTGTCAGATGGAGAGCATCTGTGAACAGAAATTTTCAAGTCTTGCCACAGATTCTCAATAAGATTTAGGTCTGGACTTTGACTGTGCCATTTTAAACACATGAAAATGCTTTGATCTAAACCATTCCATTGTAGCTCTGGTTGTATGTTTAGGGTCATTGTCCTGCTGGAAGGTGAACCTCCACCCAGTCTCAAATCTTTTGCAAAATCTAACAAGATTGCCCTGTGTTTGGCTCTATCCATCTTCCCATCAACTCTGACCAGCTTTCCTGTCCCTGCTGAAGAAAGACATCCCCACAATATGATGCTGCCACCACCATGTTTCAAGGTGGGGATGGTGTGTTCAAAGTGATGTGCAGTGTTAGTTTTTCCACCACACATAGCATTTCGTTTTTAGGCCAAAATGTTCAATTTTGGTCTCATCTGACCAGAACACCTTTTTCCACATGTTTACTGTGTCCCCCACATGGCTACTCGCAATATGCAAAAGAGACTTCTTATGGCTTTCTTTTAACAATGGCTTTCTTTTTGCCACTCTTTCATAAAGGCCATATTTGTGGAGTGCACGACTAATAGTTGTCCTGTGGACAGATTCTCCCACCTGAGCTGTGGATCTCTGCAGCTCCTCCAGACTTACCATGGGCCTCTTGGCTGCTTCTCTGATTTAATGCTCTCTTTCCCCAGCCTGGCAGTTTAGGTGCACGGCCATGTCTTGGTAGGTTCGCAGTTGTGCCATACTCTTTCCATTTTCGGATGATGGATTATACAATGCTCCGTGAGATGTTCAAAGCTTGGGATATTTTTTTAAAACTTAACCCTGCTTTAAACTTCTCCACAACTTTATCCCTGACCTGTCTGGTGTGTTCGTTGGCTTTCATGATGCTGTTTGTTCACTAAGGTTCCCTAGCAAACATCTGAGGGCTTCGCAGAACAGCTATATTTATACTGAGATTAAATTACACACAGGTGGACTCTATTTACTAATAAGGTGACTTCTGAAGGAATTTGGTTCCACTAGATTTTAGTTAGGGGTATCAGAGTAAAGGGGGCTGAAAACAAAAGCATGTCACACTTTTCAGATATTTATTTGTAAAAAAATTGGAAAACTATTTATCATTTTCCTTCCACTTCACAATTATGTGCCACCTTGTGATGGTCTATCACATAAAATCCCAATAAAATACATTTACGTTTTTGGTTGTAACATGACAAAATTTCGAAAATATCAAGGGGCATGTATACTTTTTCAAGGCACTCTATACAGTATATATAGAGCTATATACTTATTCAGAAAATCACAAGATGCATAAAAAAGTACTATCAACTTGGTATAACAGTACAATTGATACCAGAGTATAGAGAGAGTCCCGGAGCAAGAAAGAAACAGATAGGCGCAGGGACAGTACAGGACAAAAGGAAATTAGGTAGTTTTCCCTTTAAGAAAAGGGGGGTGTCCTGGGGGTTGGAGGTGTCCCCTGGTGTAAGAGTCTGAGAGCAGGAATGATGTACAGTCAGTCCTGCAGCAGAAGAGGAAGAAGCTTGACACGCAGCCCCTGGGCCCTGAGCAGGCATCCTGCATGTGGCCAAGTCCCGGGGCCTTGCCCAGCTGCGGGCAGCGGCGTCCCCCTGGAAGCCGACTGGGGAAGAGAGCAGGTTAGCGGCGGGCATGGGGGGCACAAGATGCGACCAGCCGCAGGGGGGGGGCGCAGTATCCCACGTGTGCGGCGGTATAGGCCGCTGGAGTACATGCAGCCCTGTGCCTTCAACCTGAGGGTGGCTGAGTCCCGGGTTTGGCCCAGCGGTGGGCAGCGGCGCCCGTCCTGGGAGCCGTCTGGGGGAGGGAGCTGGCAGCGGCGGGCATGGGGGGAACAAGAAGCGGCACTAGCCGTGGGGGGTGCAGTATCTCACGCGTGCGTCGGCATAGGCCGCCGCCGTCACGCAGTCCCTGGGCCCTGTGCGTTCCAACTGAGTGTGGCTAAGGCCCGGGTTTGGTCCCAGCTGGGGGCACCGACGTTTGCCCTTTCAGCTGTCTGGGGCAGAAGTTGGCTGCAGCGGGTAGGGGGGAACTACAAGAGGCCCCAGCCGTGAGGGGTGCGCATGGGCCGCGGGTGTGCAGGGCCCCTTACTTCTCCCTGGGAGGTCAAAGTCATATTCTGTGACTTGACAGGGGCCCTCCGGCTTCCTCTTAGCAGCGAGCCTTTCCTGGGAATAGGGGGGAGGCCAGGAGACTCCGGCCCGGGACGGAGTTTCGCGGCGGGGGAGACGAGCGTGTCAATTGGCTTTCCCCCCCGCTCGTCGCTGACGCGGGACGGATGCGGCCGAGCCTGCTGGTGTTGACCAGAGCGGTCGGTCGGCCCAGCGTGGGAGAATACAGGTTACGGGCTGGTGGCCAGGCATCCAGGCGGCCAGGGGTCCGATCGTGCACAGGGTGAGGAGCGTGGTGACAGCAGCGGTGATGGCGGTGGTCGTGCAGGGGTGCCCGAGCCAGGGAGCGGGTCTGGAGTCCGTCAGTGGCATCACGAGCGGGCTGGTGTTCCGGGTCGGGAAGGACGGAGCAAGCGACAACACGGGCCCTCAGCATCCAGGTCTCGTCCTCCGGGGGAACTGGCTGTGATCATTCGCCAACGGAGAGTCGGAGGGTGAACTGTCCGGGTCAGAGGGCGGCGAGGACCAGGGACATCCAGCAGCGTGGGATTCCAGTTTGGCGGCTGTTGGACCCAGCTCTGGGCAGCCTGGTAAGTGCACTTCATCTAACCTTTGCGCAGTGTTACTAGTTTTTTGCTGGGTCAGTGTAGAGGGGGGGGGGGGCCCTGTTACGGTTGGCAGTTGCATTAATAGGGAAAATGGGGGGGGTTATCATCTGGGGCTGGCGCATGCCGCAAAAAAAGGGTGATATATGTCTGGGGTCTCATCTTACGGTGGAAATTGGGGAGATGATTGGGACGGGTGTGTATGGGTAGATATTTTCGTTAATGCCCCGGAAGAGATTGATCTGGATAGATTACAGCCGGGGGAGTGAAAAGAGGTCTATGGGGGGAATCACTGTTATCGGTTGAACCCCTGTATCTTCAACATCTGATGCAGGCTTCTGCCTTCCTTGCAGGGTCGTAGGAATAAGGTTCATTTACGGGTAGGTCATTAGCTATGCTCGCCAGATGGATGGAGGTGTGGCGTGGCAGAGATATGAGGTGCAGTTCCGTCATCGGATGGCCATCAGACCGGCTCTGCGCTGGGATCATATGGAAATCAGCTTGTGGATGAAGCTTATGACGTCGGTGCGGGCTCCCAGTCAGTTTTCCCGGGGGTACACTTGGTACCTTTTGCTAAGGTTTTGTCACAGGACTTAGTGGTTTTCTCACTTGGGGGGGGTCGGAGGTGCCCCGGCCGCCGGTCAACCGACCGGCACACGTTGGGCCACTGCTGGCAGCTTAATTGGGACAAATGCAATTTTGGCCCAAACTGACGATTCAGGGCCGCATGTGTCGCGGGGGGGGGGGGGGGGAAGCATGCCCTGGTATGGTGTTTTCATGCAAGGAAAGAGAAGTGCCGGGGGGTCAGAGGGACGACGTTTGTCCAAGTGGACTGGGTACTCCCCCTTTTCTCTAGAGGTAACCCGACCGACGGGCGGCTGGGGTGTTAGTGACGGGCTTTGCTAGCGGTTTTGTGAGATCCCCCGTTTACTCTCTGCTGTTCCTCCGTAGGCTGGTAATCTGAGACACACCTGTTGCGGCCTTCGGTGGTCTTTGAGACGCTGTCAAAGGGGGGGGGCCAAGAGGGAGCCGCACAAGTTAGCTTTATTTACCACCTTCTTTTTCAAAGCAGGCTTGGTTACTTATGTTATTGCACTGGGGGAGGGCACGGTGACGTGCGCCTCCTTTACGCGGCGGTAACATGTTCCGCAGGTGCGGGTGGGCCCGGGACATCTCGGGGCTTGGCTCGGGCATTCATTACCTGGCTGGGTTTGTATGTGTGGGCCCTCTGTGGGCTAACATTTTCTCTGTGTTGTCGGGGAACGTTGCAGTATGTAGCGGAGCATTTCGGGGTATGTTGGCACTGGGAGTGTACGTAAGGCCCTACGTCATCCATTGTCTTCTTGGGCATGGTTTGGTTTTCGCTGCGTTGGTAAGATCGGCTGCCGGAGGACAAGCCATAGAGTCTCAAGGTGGAAGTGCGTGGGATTTTTGGTAAGAGGAAGATCCAGCGGCGCCAGTTACAGCTGCGGTGGGGTAAGTTGAATTTTCCGGGCGAGATAAGTCTCAGGGACTGGGTTCTTTTGTCACAGGCTGTCCGCTGCGACGGCAGGGGTGGTATGAGGCAGGGTTCCTGTAGTACTTGGTAATCAGGCGGCTTCCCGATTGGGGTAGTAATGGAACTTTGGGGGGTACTCCTTCCTGTGAGTTTATGGTTCGCCTCAATTTAGACGACCGGGGCGTTGTCCAGATGGGTATCCGGGTTTCGGCTGTTTCGCAGCCGGCGGTGTGGTTTGCTGCGTCATTTGGTACTGGGCTGTCTGCGATGGCAGGTGTTCATTTATGCTTAGCACCTTCTGGGGGTGGATAACACTTTGGCTGACGCCTTGTCTCGTTTTCAGTGGGACAGGTTCAGAGAGTTGGCACCGGATACGTAGCAATATGGGGTTGCCTGTCCCGACTGGTGGGGGAGCATTGCTGTGACAGTGCATCTCGGTGGTTGCGACAATCACGGTAGGCCTACGCCAAGGCATGGTGGGAATGGCTAGCAATTTTGCAGGGGCTGGGGATTTCTTCGGTGGGTCATGAGGTGGGCACTTCCGGCTTTTGCCAGACTTTGAGAAGGGGACTGGGGGTCTCCGTATCTGCTGTCGACTGTACGTTGGCGATTTTGTCATTTCTGTTTCAGGGGCGAAGTTGCTGGATTATGTATATTACAGAGTTTTGGTTTGGTTTCTGGAAGAGGAGGTGAAAGTGGACGTTCTGGATAAAAAGGGGGTACCCATAGGTGGTATGGGGTTATTGGGTACCTTCCGGTCAACAAGGGTTAACCAGGAAGGGGAACATTTTTTAGGGTACTGCGGACATGTGTACCGCCTTCGAGTCGGTGTCTTGCGACTGAAGGCCTAGGGGATATAGTTTGGTCCCAGTGTCCAAGTTGCGAGTTGTGGTCTCATATTACGGAGCTTTGGATATGCAGGCGGTTAGGGGGTACAGGAGTTGCTCTGGTGCTGGGACGGGCGCCGTCCGGTTTCGGTGGGGGATGTTGCACATTTGATTTGGCTATGGCAGTCTGTGCTTCTCGGTGCCCGAGTATTCACTAGTACGGGCAGCCAGTTCACATGCCTGTTGCAGAGCATTTAGGGTTGGCGAGCTGGTCAGTTCTTCCATACTGGCAAAAGGGGCCTGTTGGTACATGAGGTGGAGTGTGCGGACGTTGTGTTGTTCGGGGGCCCGAAACGGATCGGGGGTTTAGGGCATGCGACTCGTTGTGTTTCGCATCCCGTAATATGTCCTTTGCGGGCGGGGTAATTATTTTCTTTCCATGCGTCTAGTATTGGGGGGTGGTCAAGTTATGATCCAGTACGGGTCAGCCCGGCCAGGTTCCGTTGGTGGTGGTGTTGTGGAGATGTTTAATGGCGCCAGGTCGCCACCACAAGGTTCAGGCCTTCCTATCAGCCCGCATAGGGGAGGCCACAGAGGTGGCTCGGGCGGGCAGGTCTGACAACAGGGTTACGGGGATTGGCTGCTGGTATGCTGACAGGGTTCGGCTTTCCATTTGCCCACACTCTGGGCACGAATAAGGGTTTCCACGTGGGTTCCAGGCTCTTTTCTGTATATGGGTGTGGGGGGGGTGATTCCATATCATTAGATGCCTTCTGTTTCATTGTTTCAGGTGGAAAGGTCGGCCAGCTTGGATTCTGGGTCACTCTTCTGTGTTTGGTGGCCATACGGGCTGGTGGACTTCCAAGGGGGGCAGCAGGGTTTTTTCCCTGATATGAAGCTCAGGTTCGGTGCTCGGGGTGCCGGGCAGGGATGTAGTAGAGTCATTTCCGGAAGTTTATATGGTTCTCTAGCCTCGCAGGGCACCGGATATTTTAGTGCCGCATGTGGGTTGGAATGACAGGGGAGCCATGTCTATGCATCCGCTGATATGCGAGGTGAAGTTTGACTTCCTGCGAGTACGCACTTCCTTCCCGGGGATGCGGATTGTTTGGTCAGGCATGGTGGGCAGGACAGCTGGGCGGTGGCATGGTCAGTGGAAACGGTGAACAAGGCTCGAGTACAGGTGGAAAGCGAAGTCGGAAGATTGGTTACTTGTGATGGGGTCCTAGTGGTGAGTCATACGGAGCTGCTGAGCGATGGGGTTTACCTCATGGCTGTCGGCATTGATCTCGGGGCCCCGGGTTTTTCAGGAAGGATTCCGAGGGTTTTGGGGTTTGGAGGTGCGCGCAAGGGTAAGGTTTTACCCCTTGCGTGCTGTGGCAGTGCTCGGTCTCTGGAAGAGGAGAAAAAGGCTGGAATAGTTAGTAAAATGGTGGTACCCATCTGTGGGATGGGGTTATCGGTAGTAAAATGGTGGTACCCATCCGTGGTATGGGGTTATCGGTAGTAAAATGGTGGTACCCATCTGTGGTATGGGGTTATTGGGTACCTTCCAGTCAACGAGGGTTTAACCAGGAAGGGGTAAAATTGTAGGTCACTGCGGACATGTGTACTGTCTCCGAGTCGGTGTCTTGCGACTGGAGGCCTAAGTTAAATAAGTTTTGTCCCAGTGACCAAGTTCTGTGTCGTGGCCTCCAAGACTACCAAGATATGGAAAAAGTTTGTCTGATGTTATGTAAAATGGTTATTTATTTTAAGTTTTGAAATGGTTAAATAAATAGGCCGCAAGGCCAATTTTACTCCACAACTTTGTCAGTTGTTTTATTGGGCAATTGGGAGTTGGGGAGGTTTAGGTCTATCAGGTGGGTCACTACTGGGCATCTGTCCTTAACATGTCAAGAGAGTCCCGGAGCAAGAAAGAAACAGATAGGCGCAGGGACGGCATGACAGGGTGGGACAGTACAGGACAAAAGGAAATTAGGTAGTTTTCCCTTTAAGAAAAGGGGGGTGTCCTGGGGGTTGGAGGTGTTCCCTGGTGTAAGAGTCTGAGAGCAGGAAGTGATGTACAGTCAGTCCTGCAGCAGAAGAGGAAGAAGCTTCCCACCCACCCTCCCTAGGTTTTAGGCGGGGGTATGCAGTTGGGAGGTCGGAACGGTTGTGGCAGTGCTCGGTCTCTGGAAGAGGAGAAAAAGGCTGGAATAGTTAGTAAAATGGTGGTACCCATCTGTGGGATGGGGTTATCGGTAGTAAAATGGTGGTACCCATCCGTGGTATGGGGTTATCGATAGTAAAATGGTGGTACCCATCTGTGGTATGGGGTTATTGGGTACCTTCCGGTCAACGAGGGTTTAACCAGGAAGGGGTAAAATTGTAGGTCACTGCAGACATGTGTACTGTCTCCGAGTCGGTGTCTTGCGGCTGGAGGCCTAAGTTAAATAAGTTTTGTCCCAGTGACCAAGTTCTGTGTCGTGGCCTCCAAGACTACAAAGATATGGAAAAAGTTTGTCTGATGTTATGTAAAATGGTTATTTATTTTAAGTTTTGAAATGGTTAAATAAATAGGCCGCAAGGCCAATTTTACTCCACAACTTTGTCAGTTGTTTTATTGGGCAATTGGGAGTTGGGGAGGTTTAGGTCTATCAGGTGGGTCACTACTGGGCATCTGTCCTTAACATGTCATGAGAAGAGAGAGGCAGAAACAGAAAAAGTTAAGTAGTAGCTGAAATAAACATCCAAATGACATGTCAAAAACCTGCTACCAAGCAAGCCGCAGGAGGAGGAGGACAAAAAGCTGCTGTGGGTAGTTTTGCAGTATCCAACTATATGGAGATTTTTGCAATGAAAAAAGATAATGCCACTAACCAGGGCTTTTTTACAGCTGGAACTTGGTGGAACTCAGTTCCAACACCTCTGGCTCAGGCCCTCTGCTCCCTGCTCACCACTTTCACTTGTAAATACTGAAGTTCGGCTTCTGTGTTCACAAGTGACAGCTTATCTCCAAATGGCTCCCACAGATCTGATCTCCTGAGCGGCTCCTTAGTGCAGGATGGGGAGAAGGGAGATGCAGGTGTCTGGGTGCAGTGTGGATGCCGACACCCCCTGGATGATCTCCCCGCAAGTGAGAGAGGTGGAGCTAACTACAGTGTGTGGGGAGGTACTAGAGCAGGCTGGGTGCTTCAGCTTAATACAGTAACAAAAGTAAGACATTTGGAAGATCATGGAGCTTATAAGGAGGAGGTAGTGGAGGGGGGGTTGCATTCAGAGGTCAGAACTGAAGAGGGGTAAAAGTGAGATGTGAGTGGGGAATGCACACTCTGTACTCAGCACTTTGTACATAGCACACTCCCAAACTCTGCACTATGTGTTTAATACCCCCCAACTCTACACTCTGTATGTAATGCACTCCTGGTATTTAATGCCCCTTTTAGACCCTCCCACTGTTAGTGAAATTGATCTCACCCACTATTTAATGCAGTTTGGAGGGTGTGTGTGTGTGGGGGGGGGGGGTGCTTGGTGGGGTCATGGTTGAGTTCCTGCACCTATTTTCTGAGGAAAAAAGCCCTGCCACTAACCAACCATTGTGTTTTTTTTGCTATCTTTTCTGCCTCTTTTTGTTTTTATAAGGCATAAGCTATTAGTGTCCACTTAATCAATGTCCCTTTATTAGTAAATTTCTCTGCGTTTTATATATATATACTGTATATATATACAGGGCTTTTTTTCAGTGGGAACGTAGGGAAACACAGTTCCGGCACCTTCGGTACTGAATGTACTGTATGTAAGGACAAAGGGTAGTGGGGTGTGATGAAGGGTCTTGTGATGCTTGCTGCTGGGGGATCTGTTGTTGATGGAGGAGATCTATTTTTGCATGGTGGTCTATTGTGACGATAAATCGTTTAAAGTGAAACAATAAAAGTGAAATATTCCTTTAAATTTCGTACCTAGGGTGTGTGTATAGTATGCCTGTAAAGTCGCGCTTGTTTCCCGTGCTTAGAACTGTTCCTGCACAAAGTGTAATTTCTGAAGAAAAAAAACTCACTCGCTATAATGAATTGTCGGCTCCCCGCAATACATAGAAAGTCATTGATAAAAATAAAAAAAAATGCGTGGGGTCCCCCCAAATTCAATTACCAGGCCCTTCAGGTCTGGTATGGATATTAAGGGGGGCTTATCGGAATCTGGAAGACCCCTTTAACAAAGGGGACCCCCAGATCCCGGCCCCCCCTGTGTGAATTGGTAATGGGGTACATTGTACCCCTACCATTTCACAAAGAAAGTGTAACAAATTGTAAAAAAAACACAGACACCGTTGGGAAAGTCCTTTATTAAAAATAAAAAATTAAAAAAACATTCCAGCGATGAAATCCAGTGTCCCGCGGTGATTCGATGTCCAGCGCTGTCCACACGAAACGTCATTGGCTGAGCCTGAGCGGACCTGATGGGGAACTTCCTCTGCAGTGTATTATATGAA
Organism: Rana muscosa; assembly: GCA_029206835.1. NCBI lineage: Eukaryota > Metazoa > Chordata > Amphibia > Anura > Ranidae > Rana > Rana muscosa. The sequence continues at coordinate 15,895,205 of CM055119.1, read as the reverse complement.
TAGACCCGCCCCTTCTAAAGTTCCCCATCAGGTCCGCTCAGCCAATGACGTAGGTGTAAGGCTAAGCGGACCAGATGCGGAACGTGAGAAGGGGCGGGTCTATTCATTTATTACACTGCAGAGGCAGTTCCCCATCAGGATCGCTTAGCCAATGACGTAGGCAGGGTCTGACATACGAGGGGCGGACCTGATGGGGAACTTCCTCCACAGTGTAATAAATGAATAGACCCGCCCCTTCTCACGTTCCGCATCTGGTCCGCTTAGCCTTACACCTACGTCATTGGCTGAGCGGACCTGATGGAGAACTTTAGAAGGGGCGGGGTCTATTCATTTATTACACTGCGGAGGAAGTTCCCCATCAGGTCCGCTCAGGCTCAGCCAATGACGTTTCGTGTGGACAGCGCTGGACATCGGATCACCGCGGGAAACTGGATTTCATCGCTGGAATGTTTTTTTTAAATTTATTTATTTATTTATTTATTTTTAATAAAGGACTTTCCCAACGGTGTCTGTGTTTTTTTTTTACAATTTTTTACCCTTTCTTTGTGAAATGGTAGGGGTACAATGTAGGGGGGGCAAGATCTGGCGGTCCCCTTTGTTTGAGGGGTCTTCTAGATTCCGATAAGCCCCCTGCCCGCAGACCCCCACAACCACCGGGCAAGGGTTGTGGGGATGAGGCCCTTGTCCCCATCAACATGGGGACATCCTCCCCATGTTGAGGGCATGTGGCCTGATACGGTTCAGGAGGGGGGGCGCTCTCTCGCCCCCCCCTCTTTTCCTGCGGCCTGCCAGGTTGCGTACTCGGATAAAGGGTCTGGTATGGATTTTTGGGGGAACTCCACACCATTTTTTTAAAATTTTGGGGTGGAGTTCCCCTTAAATTCCATACCAGACCTGAAGGGCCTGGTATGGATATTTGGGGAACCCCACGCATTTTTTTTTAAATTTGCGGCAGGGTTCTCCTTAATATCCATACCAAACCTGAAGGGCCTGGTAATTGAATTTGGGGGGACCCCCACGCATTTTTTTTACCAATGACTTTTCTATGTATTGCCGGGAGCCGACAATTCATTATAGCCGTGAGCGAGTTTTTTTTTTTTTTATATTAAACGTTTTTATTGAGTACTGTACACATGAAATATATCAATACAGGGTACACGGCAATAATAGTAACAAAGATCTAATACAGACATCAGATGGCATGAACAGGTACAATAGGGGCACAGCTGGCACACATTCCAAAGTGGCTAAGAACGAGGAGGGGGGACATCCCAAAAGGTGGCCACCAAACGCGGCCCCCTACCGAATGTCAACTCCAAAACACATCAGGGACTCCACCAACTAGGGCCAGTCCATACATGTGTTGGAGGATGTGAGCCATCTGTCCCAAACCTTATTATGTTTATCCGGGCAGCCTCTATTAAGATATACGATTTTCTTGTAAGGCAGAGTGGCATTTACATCTGCCTTCCATTCAGAAAAACTAGGGGGTGTAGGCCTTATCCAGTGTCTAGCTATAACCTTCTTAGCTGAGAAAAGTGTTTCGTGAAGAAATGTCTTAGTAAATCTGTCTAGATCTGTGCCGGGGAAAATTCCCAGCAAGCATATCTTTGGGTCGAGGGTCAGGGGGGGACCCCATGTCATCGTGGATAAAGTCTACAATTTGTTTCCACAAGCCCTGGAGTCGAGGATATGCCCAGATCAATTGGAAAAAAGTACCAGTCTCCTGTGAACACATCGTACATTCCGTCCCCATCCCGGATCTGAATCGGGCCACCCGGAGAGGAGTAAGATACGCACAGTGCAAAATGTATAGTTGCGACAATCTGTCCGAGAGTTTAGGGGAAACAGTCTTACAGGCATCAAGTGCCTCACTCCATTCCTCATCCTCCAACGATCCCTCATCCCTCTCCCATCTCGGTTTAAGACTATATGCCAGAGCAGTAGCTGACGGGGTGAGGAGCATGTTATAAAAGTCAGAGATCAACCGGCGAGGGTCCGAACTCTTGACCACCGCCATCAGGGGATTAGAGGTGGGCTGTGGGATGGACGAGGGAAACTGGGAGCGTATTGCGTGCCGCAGTTGAAGGAATCTATAATGCATGGATCGAGGAAGCATATATCGGTCCTGAAGATCCTCAAAATTTCTGAGAGCCCCATCAGATAATATATGCTGTAAATAAAACACCCCCTTCCTGCTCCACACCTCGGTATCTGGAATCAAACGAAGTTCCGGTAAATTTTTATTGTGCCAGAGGGGGGTGAAATTATTAAAAGCGGGAATCTTAACGCATTTAGCAGCAATATCCCAAACCCGTCTATATTGATGTAGGAGGGACTTACGATCGCTATCAGATTCATTACCACTCTGCCCCGTGGCAATCGCTGTCAGGGGATCTGAGGTGCACTGAACCCATGTTGGACATAGTGTGAGAAATCGGAGCCTGTCAGTTTTGTCGATGTGGTGAAGCTGGGACATCTGGGCCGCCAGGTAGTACAACTCAAAGTTCGGGAGGGCTGTTCCACCTAAGTCTGTGGAGTTTTTAAGTACCTTCCAAGCCAGTTTGTGCCTATTACTGCTCCAAACAAAGGACTTAAGTAGGGATTCCATAAGTTTAAGCCGCGAGTGAGTTTTAAATGACTTTTTTTCCTTCAGAAATGACACTTTGTGCAGGGACAGTTCTAAGCACGGGAAACAAGCGCGACTTTACAGGCATACTATACACACCCTAGGTACGAAATTTAAAGGAACATTTTACTTTTATTATTTCACTTTAAGCATTATTAAAATCACTGCTCCCGAAAAAACGACCGTTTAAAAAAATTTTTTTGCATTGATACATGTCCCCTGGGGCAGGACCCTGGTCCCCAAACACTTTTTAGGACAATAACTTGCATATTAGCCTTTATAATTAGCACTTTTGATTTTGAATGTTCGAGTCCATTGTATTTAATAGGGTTCTAAAGTTCGCACAAAGTTTCTGTCTGTTCGCAGGTTCTGGTGCAAACCGAACAGGGGGGTGTTCGGCTCATCCCTATTGCTGAGGTCCATTGTTGCTGGGGGAAATACATTGTTGCTGGGGAGGGTCTGTACAAATTACTTAGCACCACAAAATGATACTTGGCTCTGTAGTCTTTAAAAGTGGCGGTGGTGAGAGGTGGGTGGAATCAAGAAACCGTGCTCGGAGGTGGTTAGGGGGTGGAGACAAGAAATTGACTCAGAAAGGGGGAGTTCCTGCACCTATTCTCTGAGAAAAAGCCCTGTATATACAGTTGTGCCCATAAGTTTACATAATTTTAGATTTATTGGCCATTTTTCAGAGAATATGAATAACAACACAAAAACATTTCTTTCACTCATGGTTAGTGTTTGGCTGAAGCCATTTATCAACAATCAACTGTGTTTAGTCTTTTTAAATCATAATGGCAACAGAATCTACCCAAATGACCCTAATCAAAAGTTTACATATCCTGGTGATTTTGGCCTGATAACATGCACAGAAGTTGACACAAAGGGGTTTGAATGGCTATTAAAGGTAACAATCCTCACCTGTGATCTGTTTTCTTGTAATTAGTGTGTGTGTATATAAGGGTCAATGAGTTTCTGGACTCCTGACAGACCCTTGCATCTTTCATCCAGTGCTGCACTGACGTTTCTGGATTCTGAGTCATGGGGAAAGCAAAAGAATTGTCAAAGGATCTGGGGGAAAAGGTAGTTGAATTGTATAAAACAGGAAAGGGATATAAAAAGATATCCAAGGAATTGAGAATGTCAATCAGCAGTGTTCAAACTCTAATCAAGAAGTGGAAAATGAGGGGTTCTGTTGAAACCAAAACACAGTCTTGTGGACCAACTAAAATTTCAGCCACAACTGCCAGGAAAATTGTTCGGGATGCAAAGAAAAACCCACAAATAACTTCAGGTGAAATACGGGACTCTCTGAAAACAGTCATAATCCTCAGGAGTCGGCACTGAGAAGCTGATCACATGATCGGAAAGACAGACAGCTGCACACAGTTGTAACATATCTGTCAGGAAAGGTTTCACCTGTTGGTGGCACTGTCAGACATTTGGGCCGCAGTACTGATGTCCACCAGCGGGTGTCTCCCATTAGTCTGGAGCCGACATCATCTCCTGCAATCAGGCGTCACCTGAGACTGATTGCAGGAGATGTGTATAAATACCCAGCAGACGCTCAAGCATTTGCTTTGGTATTTTCTTGGAGCCCAGACCTGTATTCCTGAACCTGTACTTGTACCTTGTGACCTGTTATCCTGTACCCGGTGTCCCTGAACCCTGCATCCATCCCTGGACCCCTGTCTCTGTACCTTGTGACCTGTTATCCTGTACCTGGTGTCCTGTGTTCCTGAACCCTGCATCCATCCCTGGACCCCTGTCTCTGTACCTTGTGACTTATTATCCTGTACCTTGTGTCCTGTGTTCCTGAACCCTGAATCCATCCCTGGACCCCTGTCTCTGCACCTTGTGACTTATTATCCTGTACCTGGTGTCCTGTGCGCTCCTGAACCCTGCATCCATCCCTGGACCCCTGTCTTGCAGACTCATCCCTTCCTCCTGTTGTCCTCTCCTTGTCCCCTCCTGCTCCCTGTTCAATCGGACTGATTTCTCATGTATGACCCCGGCTTGATTTTGTTTATGATCATATCTCAATCCTGTTTTCATGTTTGGTTTAGGGAGTTCTTTTGTGTGTCACTGTGGTTGTTTGCTGGTTGCTTTATTGTTCATGAATTATCCTTTTAATAAATCCATATATATTTACTTTATATGCGTTTTGGTCTTCCCTGTTGCAGTCCACACATTCTGGTCGCACTCGCACTCGTTCTCCTGCTCTTTCCTTTCCCCGCTCTCCATCCTGTCTGCTGCCACAGAGAATCTGGATGGAGAGCGGGGTAATGAAAGCGCAGGAAAACGAGTGCCGGGGAAGGATATGTAACAACTGTGTGGCTGCCTGTCTTTCCAATCGTGTGATCAACTTCACACAATCACATACTGCACAGCTAGCCAGGGAGAGGGGGTGAGCACTGCAGGGTGGGAGGACCAGAGAAGTGAGGGGGCAGCAGTCCGCTAATGGGAGGTATAGGTGGAGAAGCAGGTGCAGAAGGATTGATACCAGCTGCGGTGCCCCCCTCAGTACTGCACCTGGGGCACATTCCCCCCTACCCCCCCCCCCCTAGTTTCGACCGTGTGTGTGTGTGTGTATATATAGCAAAACCCTCTTCAGGGCCACTGATTCGTTTTGGGTTTTGCACGTTACCTCTTTAGCTGCGTTGTCCGGGAAGAAAGTCTGTAGTAATGCAATGTCCACACAGATATCTGTAAAACCTCAAACAGTTAGGCTTTATTTTTCTTATGCAGTATAACTTTGAGAAGTACAAGGTACAGAAGAGTAGGGGGAAGGTTCAGGCACTCGTCACAAAAGTTGACAAAGGTAGAAGTTCAAAGTCACTCACCACTCTCAATGTTAGAGTGGGTATTGGTCACCCAGATAGTCCCCTCTCACATGGCCTAGCAACCGGGATGACACACGAATCAGCAAGAGGGCAGTCTCTGCCACAGACTGCCCAAGGTAAAGAAGGTCTCTGCCACAGACCTTTTCAAATGTACAAAGTCCCTGCCACAGACCTGTTTGAAGTTGAGCAATGGATAGTCCAGGAATCCCCTGCCACAGGATTTCAAAGTCCCAAACTTCCAGCCGTACAGTTTAAAGAGTCTTTAAGCCAAGTTGCCAGGCCTCACCCGAGACAGCAGTGTTGTGCCGGTCTCCTCCAGGGCAGGTCTTCCCCTGGTGTCCATTAGGATGCTTTTTCCCCATTTAGATGGACAGCTTGGGATCCCTTCTCTGGATATAGGCCCCAGCCAGACTAGCTGGGCCTACTAAGTAGCGATGCAGCCTCGGGCCAACGTGGCCCCGAGACCAGGACCACACACACATACCTTGCGCCCGGAGGGCTGCGGGGCGAGAATGAACCCCAATCAATGGCGTCTGCCCCTTAAGTATCCCCTCCCAGCAGGCACAGCGGGTTAACCACTCCCATTATACCACTGCCGAGAGGGGCCACTCAATGCACCATAATCTGCCCACATTCCAACAAGTGCCTGAGGTGGCAACGCCACCTACAGGCAAAAAGGGAAATCACTATAATTATCAACCATCTGAGCCCAACTACTTGCTCAGACATCCCTCTAAATTTGAATAGCGTCCCAACCATTTGGGATGGGCGCTACATATATATATATATATATATATATAGTGCTACCCCCAGTTAAGAGAGCCGCTAGTTTTCAGTTAGTTCGGGCCCTGTATACAGCACCGCCAACCCCCGGCAATCTACTCAACCCTCTATGGCACAGTTAGTCTAGGGAATATTTCCTGCATGTAATTCTATACCTGGTTATACACAATATCACAGCAGGATAGGCAGATAATATGCAATGATAAACACTCAGGAGTGGTAAACTATCTCCAATTTACTTAGGTATAAGGGTACAGGTTAAACATAACACACAGCATACATGCAGAGCCCTGCAGTAATAAACCTACTAATAGTGATAGTGCAGAGTGATCACACGCCACGTGCAACTATCTTCTCTGTGCGCACTGTGGCGCACCAACAAAGTTTTAAACCCCTGGTCTGGCCTGACTCAGATAAAGCTCAGTCTCTGTGAGAACAACTCTTCGCATGCAGATGAACGGTGGTGCACATACAGGGACAGTATTTGTAATCCAATAACGGTTAATAAAGGAGAAACGCTTCACCGGAGACTACACAACTCAGTTCCGCCACTAGTCTCCGGCGGGATAATAACTATAGCACGATGGGCCAAGGCAGTCACTAGGCCTAAACAAAGTACAAGTTAAATAGTGAGCAGATGCTAGCTCACCCCTCCGGACGCGATCCCAGTCCAGGCTTCCACCACTGTGTTTCCACACACAGTGTCTGCAATGATCCGGCTTCTGGTTCAACTGATGTCAGCAACTCAAAGAAATCAGGTGTCACCCAGGCTCAGCAGTGGGGTGGAAGGCTCTTTGGAAGCTATGCAAGGCCCAGGCCTCGGGCCTTGCACTGCAACAGATCTGCACAGGGAGTCCTATTGATTGCAGCGCGGTGTCCAAGGAGGCAGAGTTTAGCCTCGCCCTCTTCTTTTATAGCCCCACCCATGAGTCTCTGCGGTGGCCAAATGCACCCTGGGTGCCAAACAGGGTTCTGGGTAACGTAGTCCATAGGGCCTTAAAGGAGACCCTACTACATATATATATATATAGTACATATATCACTTCTGTTTCCCTCTTAAAAGACTAATGTATAGCCTGATCCTTTGCAGATGGGAGATGATAGGACTCTGTCAAAGATTCCTGATTTTGTCTCGCCTTTCCATCGCCTGCCTGACAATTTTTGCAAATTATTAATTGTATTGGTGCAACCTATTGCTATTGTTTCCTACTCCATATTGTTCTTTTTATCAGTGATGTTTACATTCTTAAGCCTGGTACTAATAGTTTTTTTTGTTCAACCCAGTGGGTTGAATGAAAAAAAACCTGACAGCTCAGGTCGGAACCGCTGTACTAACGATCCCAACCCCGATCTGAATGGTCTAAGGTTATCAGTGGTGTACCCCAACATTCAGTGTTGGGACCCTTACTTTTTAATATCTTTATAAATGATATAGGGTCTGGGATCAAAAGTACCATTTCAGTCTTTGCAGATGACACCAAACTATGCAGTAGAATAACGTCCTTACAGGATGTCTCCAACTTACAAGCTGACCTAAATGTACTGTTTAATAGGGCGACTGCGTGGCAGATGAGGTTTAATGTAAATAAATGTAAAGTTATGCACTTGGGGGCTAAGAATATGCATGCATCATACATACTAGGGGGAGTACAACTGGGGGGATAATTAGTGGAGAAGGATCTGGGGGTTTTGGTAGATCATAAGCTCAATAATAGCATGCAATGCCAAACTCTGGTTTCCAAAGCGAGCAAAGTCCTTTCTTGTATTAAGAGAGGTATGGACTCCAGAGAGAGAGATATCATTATGCCCCTGTACAAACCATTAGTAATGCTTCATACGGCAGGAAAAAAAACGACGCTTTTCCAAACTGGATTCCTCTCAAGCCTGACTTGCATACACATGGTTAGGGATGAGCTCGTGTTCGAGTCGAACGCATGTTCGACTCGAACATCAGCTGTTCGCCTGTTTGGCGAAACCAGAACTTTGTAGGCCGTTCGCGCCAAATTCGTGTGAATCGAACGACCCACAATACACTGCGCCATCGCAGTGCATTGCCGGCGCTGTGATTGGCCAAGCATGCACTGTGACCCCGCATGCTTGGCCAATCACAGCGTCAGCAGTGAGGAGAGCCATAATTGGCCACAGGCAGGATGCCTGTGGCCAATTATAGCTCAGGGGGATTTAGTACACACCCCACACTATAAAAGGCCGCCAGCGCGGCGGCCTTGTGTAGTGTGTTGGCGTGCAGGGAGAGAGAAGGATAGGCAGGGACAGTGTCAGGCATCTGCAGCACTTACAGCGGACGTAGTGTGCTTCCTGAAAAATATACACCTGAAGCTAGCCCTTAATGCTGTGTTTTCCTGTTGTGTAACACAGGCAGGCATCTGCAGCACTTACAGTGGGCGTAGTGTGCCTCCTGCACATTATACACCTTAAGCCAGCCCTTTTTGCTGTGTTTTCCTGTTGTGTAACACAGGCAGGCATCTGCAGCACTTACAGCGGGCGTAGTGTGCCTCTTGCACAATATACACCTGAAGCTAGGCCTTATTGCTGTGTTTTACTGTTGTGTAACACAGGCAGGCATTTGCAGCACTAACAGCGGGCGTAGTGTGCCTCCTGCACAATATACACCTGAAGCTAGCCATTATTGCTGTGTTTTCCTGTTGTGTATCTAAGGCAGGCATCTGCAGCACTTACAGCGGGCGTAGTGTGCCTCCTGCACAATATACACCTGAAGCTAGGCCTTATTGCTGTGTTTTCCTGTTGTGTAACACAGGCAGGCATCTGCAGCACTTACAGCGGGCGTAGTGTGCCTCCTGAACAATATACACCTGAAGCTAGCCCTTATTGCTGTATTTTCCTGTTGTGTAACACAGGCAGGCATCTGCAGCACTTACAGCGGGCGTAGTGTGCCTCCTGCACAATATACACCTGAAGCTAGCCCTTATTGCTGTGTTTTCCTGTTGTGTAACACAGGCAGGCATCTGCAGCACTTACAGCGGGCGTAGTGTGCCTCCTGCACAATATACACCTGAAGCTAGGCCTTATTGCTGTGTTTTCCTGTTGTGTAACACAGGCAGGCATCTGCAGCACTAACAGCGGGCGTAGTGTGCCTCCTGCACAATATACACCTTAAGCTAGCCCTTATTGCTGTGTTTTCCTGTTGTGTATCACAGGCAGGCATCTGCAGCACTTACAGCGGGCGTAGTGTGCCTCCTGCATAATATACACCTGAAGCTACCCCTTATTGCTCGTGTTTTTTTTCTTTTGTGTTACACTAACATGCATCTGAAGCACTTACAGCGGGCGTAGTGTGCCTCCTGCAAAACATACACCTGAAGCTAGCCCTTATTGCTGTGTTTTCCTGTTGTGTAACACAGGCAGGCATCTGCAGCACTTACAGCGGGCGTAGTGTGCCTCCTGCACAATATACACCTGAAGCTAGGCCTTATTGCTGTGTTTTCCTGTTGTGTAACACAGGCAGGCATCTGCAGCACTTACAGTGGGCGTAGTGTGCCTCCTGCACAATATACACCTGAAGCTAGGCCTTATTGCTGTGTTTTCCTGTTGTGTAACACAGGCAGGCATCTGCAGCACTTACAGCGGGCGTAGTGTGCCTCCTGCATAATATACACCTGAAGCTACCCCTTATTGCTTGTGGTTTTTTTCTTTTGTGTTACACTAACAGGCATCTGAAGCACTTACAGCGGGCGTAGTGTGCCTCCTGCAAAATATACACCTGAAGCTACTCCTTATTGCTGTGTTTTCCTGTTGTGTAACACAGGCAGGCATCTGCAGCACTTACAGCGGGCGTAGTGTGCCTCCTGCACAATATACACCTGAAGCTAGGCCTTATTGCTGTGTTTTCCTGTTGTGTAACACAGGCAGGCATCTGCAGCACTTACAGTGGGCGTAGTGTGCCTCCTGCACAATATACACCTGAAGCTAGGCCTTATTGCTGTGTTTTCCTGTTGTGTAACACAAGCAGGCATCTGCAGCACTTACAGCGGGCGTAGTGTGCCTCCTGCATAATATACACCTGAAGCTACCCCTTATTGCTTGTGGTTTTTTTCTTTTGTGTTACACTAACAGGCATCTGAAGCACTTACAGCGGGCGTAGTGTGCCTCCTGCACAGTATACACCTGAAGCTACCCCTTATTGCTGGTTTTCCCATCTCCCTGCAGGCCATTAGAATGTCTGGAAGGCCAACAAGGAGAGGCAGACAGTCAGGAGCCAATAAAAGTGGGAAAGCAGGCTCTGTGTCTAGAGACAACAGTGCTGGTCGTGGACGCGGTGCATCGTCATCAGCACGTGGCATTGGGACACGCTTGTCCTTATTTTCGGCAGCTGGACGTGTTCAGCCGCATCATGCCGAATACTTGGTAGAGTGGATGACCAAGCCCTCCTCATCCTCTCTCACCCAGGCTCAGGGTACTGGCAAAGCATCTGCCAAAGCGTCCTCTTCCCTCGTATCAATGTCATCATTAGTCACTCCTTCCCTAGACCCACCATGTCCTCCTGAGGAGTCCTCCGAACTGTTTGAGCACAGTGTTGGGTACATGCTCCACGAGGATGCCCAGCGTTTCGAAGGGTCTGATGATGATACCCAGCTAGAGGAAGGCAGTAGCGTGAGAACAGAGAGAGGGGATACTAAAGAAGGACAGCAATCTGGCAGTCATGTTCCGGCAGCTGCAGCATACTGCCAGATTGGCTCCAGTGATGAGGAGGGAGGGGATGATGAGGTCACTGCCTGATAGGAGAGAGGAGGAGGATGAGGAGGAGGCACACCTCCAACGAGGCAGGATGCCCTCGGGGGGCCAGCGTAAGGGCAGCACAACGACTGAATCACACCGCAGAGCTCCGCCTGTGCAGGGCGCTGCCTCTGCCCGTTATTCCAAAAGTTCTTTGGTGTGGGCCTTTTTTGAGTTGAGTGCATCAGATCGCACCGCTGCTGTTTGCAACATATGTCTCAAGCGTATCTCGCGTGGCCAAAACATCAGCCGCTTGGGCACCACATGCTTGACCAGACATATGTTGACCTGCCATGCAGCTCGTTGGCAAGCCTACCTTAAAGACCCACACCAAAGAACAAAGCAGGCCTCTCCTTGCTCCGCATCAGCTGGGATCTCCAACCCCACTATACCTTCAGTCCTCTCTGAAGCCTGCACTGAGAGGAATGAACGTGTAGAATTAGGTGTGTCACGGCCAAGTACTTGCGGGCACTCTGCTAGCAGTACACTGACGTCCGATTCTAGCAGGCAAATTTCCCTGCCCCAGCTGCTGGACCGTCGAAAGAAGTTCACTCCCAGCCATCCACATGCCCAGCGGTTGAATGCTAGCTTGGCTAAATTGCTAGCACTTCAACTGCTGCCTTTTCAGTTGGTAGACTCGGCCCCCTTCCGTGAGTTTGTGCAATGTGCGGTTCCTCAGCGGCAGGTTCCCAAACGCCACTTTTTCTCACGGAAGGCAATTCCGGCTCTCTACTGGCATGTGGAAGGCAATGTCCATACCTCGTTGAACAGGGCGGTCAGCGATAAGGTGCATATTACCGCTGACTCATGGTCCAGCAGGCATGGACAGGGACGTTACCTTTCTTTCACGGCCCATTGGGTCACTCTTTTGGCTGCTGGGAAGGATGCAGGACAAGGTGCAGTAGTGTTGGAGGTTGTTCCGCCGCCACGCCTCCAAAATGCTACTACTGGTTGCGACACACCTCTCTCCTCCACCCCCTCCTCTTCTTCTTCCTCCATGGCTTCTTCCTGTGCTTGGTCCTCGGAACCAGCGGTGCTCAGTAGGCATTCAAGGGGCTACGCAAGTACGCAGGCAAATAGATGCTATACCGTGCTTGCGCTGGTGTGTTTGGGGGACAGGAGCCACACTGGGGCAGAGGTTCTGTCAGCTCTGCAGGGGCAGGCCGAGAGGTGATTGGCGCCATGCCAGCTTAAGGCAGGAATGGTGGTTTGCGACAATGGCACCAACCTCCTCTACACCCTCTGACAGGGACAACTGACCCATGTGCCCTGTGTGGCTCACATCCCTAACCTTGTGGTGCAGCGGTTCTTGGGCAGGTACCCGGGCTTACAGGATGTCCTGAGGCAGGCCAGGAAAGTCTGTGTGCATTTCCGCAGATCATATAATGCCAGTGCTCGGCTGGCTGAGCTGCAAAAGGAGTTGAACCTGCCCAAGAACCGCCTTATATGTGACATGCCCACCAGGTGGAACTCAACATTGGCCATGTTGCAGTGGCTGCACACGCAGCAGAGGGCCATCAATGAGTACCTGTGCGACTACGGCACCAGGACAGGGTCAGGGGAGCTTGGTTTTTTTTCATCACGCCAGTGGGACATGATCAGGGATGCATGCACTGTCCTGGCACCATTTGAGGAGGCCACAAGGATATTGAGCAGTGACAGTGCATGCATCAGTGACACTGTACCTCTTGTCCACCTGTTGGAGCATATGCTGCGTGGAATAATGGACAGGGCACTTGAGGCAGAACAGAGGCAGGAAGAGGAGGACTTCCTTGCCTCTCAAGGCCCCCTTTACCCAGACAGTGTTCCTTCTGTCCCACCCATCGCACAGGAAGAGGACGAGGAGGAGGAGGAGGAGGAGAAAGAGGAGGATTGTGTCAGCTTGGAGGTGGAGCCTGGCACTCAGCATCAACAGCAGCAGTCTTTTAGGGATGATTTACAGTCCCAACAAACCCGTGGACTTGTACGTGGCTGGGAGGAGGTGGCTGCGGATCATGTCGTCCTTAGTGACCCAGAGGACTCCGGACCGAATGCCTCAGCTAACCTACGCTGCATGGCCTCCCTGATCCTGCAAAGTCTGCGGAAGGATCCTCGTATTCTTCGGATCAAGGAGAGGGACCATTACTGGCTGGCCACTCTCCTTGATCCACGGTACAAGGGTAAGATTGCGGACTTTATCTTACCGTCGCAGAGAGAGCAGAGGATGAGACAACTCCGGGAGGCCTTGCAGAAAGGTCTGTGCAATGCGTTCCCAGAGACTGGGAGGTTACAAACTCCTGGTCCTGGACAACGAGTTGCTGAGGCTTCGGTCAGTCATAGAAGGAGCGGTGGGGAAGGTGGCCGTCTGACCGATGCGTTCAGACAATTTTTTAGTCCGCAGCCCCAAGGTATGATCGGTTCCAGCAACCATCGCCAGCGTCTGATATACATGGTGCAGGAATACCTAGGGGCAAGGTCAGACTTGGACACCTTTCGCACCAAAAATACTCTGGCTTACTGGGTCTTGAGGATGGATCACTGGCCAGAGCTTTCACAGTATGCAATTGAGCTACTGGCCTGTCCTGCATCCAGCGTTCTTTCGGAACGCACATTCAGTGCTGCTGGAGGCTTTGTCACGGATCACAGGGTGCCCCTGTCCACAGACTCGGTTGATCGACTGACCTTCATAAGATGAACCAGTCTTGGATCACCACCAGCTACCAAGCACCTGAAGTTGATATAACAGAATAATTTATTTTCAAATGTCACATCCCTTCAAGACTGATGCTGATGCTGAGTGACTGTCCTGTTATTTTGACTGACTATCCTCCTCCTCCTCAATGATCCGATTCATGATGATAGCTTGGAAGAACATTTTTGTTTCTGGGTGCCGCCACCAGTGGCTAAGGCCCAATTTTTCAGCCCCTGTTTAACAGGGGCATGTAATTACAATTTTTTATGCAATGCTTTGCAGCAGGGCTCATTCCTGCACTCCAACTAGAGTATCTGGGAGAGGTTGCAGTATCGTGGCACCAGCACCAGGGCCTAAGGCCCAATTTTTCAGCCCCTGTTTAACAGGGGCATGTAATTACAATTTTTGATGCAATACTTTGCAACAGGGCTCATTGCTGTGCTCCATGTACAGTATCTGTGAGGGGTTGCAGTGTTGTGGCACCAGTGGCTAAGGGCCAATTTTTCAGCCCCTGTTTAACAGGGGCGTGTAATTACAATTTTTGATGCAATACTTTGCAACAGGGCTCATTGCTGTGCTCCATGTACAGTATCTGTGACAGGTTGCAGTGTTGTGGCACCAGTGGCTAAGGGCCAATTTTTCAGCCCCTGTTTAACAGGGGCGTGTAATTACAATTTTTGATGCAATACTTTGCAACAGGGCTCATTGCTGTGCTCCATGTACAGTATCTGTGAGGGGTGCAGTGTTGTGGCACCAGTGGCTAAGGGCCAATTTTTCAGCCCCTGTTTAACAGGGGCGTGTAATTACAATTTTTGATGCAATACTTTGCAACAGGGCTCATTGCTGTGCTCCATGTACAGTATCTGTGAGGGGTTGCAGTGTTGTGGCACCAGTGGCTAAGGCCCAATTTTTCAGCCCCTGTTCTACAGGGGCATGTAATTACAATTATTGATCTAATAATTCACAGCAGGGCCCATTCCGGCGCCAACCAAGAGTAACTGTGAGGGCTTACAGTGTTGTGGCAACACCACCACCACCACCAAAGGCCCAATTTTTCTGCCCCTGTTCAACAGGGGCATGCAATTACAATTCTTGATCTAATAATGCGCAGCAGGGCCCATTCATGCGCCCACCAAGAGTAACTGTGAGGGCTTACAGTGTTGTAGCACCAGCACCACCACCAAAGGCCCAATTTTTCCTACCACTGTTCAACAATGGCATGTAATTACAATTCCTGATATAATAGTTCACAGCAGGGCGTTCCAGCTCCCACCAAGTGTAACTGTGAGGGATCACAGTGTTGTGGCAACACCAACATCTAAGGGGCAGATTTCAGCAGAGTATATACGGCAGGCCCCTACTTTCAAACATCAAACTTACAAACGACTCCTACTTGCAAACAGAAGGAGACAACAGGAAGTGAGAGGAAATCTACCCCTAGGAAGGGAAATTCTCTCCTGTAAGAGTTAATATGGGAAAAAGGTGCCTCCTCTCTACTGATGCTTTATCACCAATCCTTGTTTCAATAAAAACCCCAATTTTCCAAAAACATTTGTCATTGGGACAGAAAGTGAGGTGAAATGTTCTGAACAGGTGCACAGACAGCAAAACAAATGTTACAGGGGTGATAACCCTTCCCTATGTTTTCCAAAAAGCTTAAAAATAGATGTTTTGGCTGGAGCTACACTTAAACAATGTACCTGTTCAAAATTACAAACAGATTCTACTTAAGAACAAACCTACAGTCCCTGTCTTGTTTGCACCGCCTGTATACTGCTGTTCAGAGTATATAGGGCCTTTTTTTATTTTGGGTGCGGGGTTCCCCTTAATATCCATACAAGACCCAAAGGGGCTGGTAATGGGCTGTGGTAGGAGGGGGGGGGGTGATGGGGTAGCCATGCCATTTTTCTCAAAGATTTTCATCCATATTACGGGACCAGACATGACATTAAAGCCGCAAGCAGTTTTAAATGGCTTTTTTTCCTTTACAAATGTAATTTTGTGCAGGGACAGTTCTAAACACGGAAAACACATGCCACTTCACAGGCATACTTTAGACACCCCCCAGGTACGAAATTTAAAGGAATATTTCACTTTTTTTTTTCACTTTATGCATCATTAAAATGTCTGCTCCCGCAAAAACATCAGTTTTTTAACAAATTTTTTGCAATGATACATGTCCCCTGGGGCAGAACCCGGGTCCACAAACCCTTTTTAGGACAATAACATGCATATTAGCCGTTATAATTAGCACTTTAGATTTCGAACGTTCGTGTCCATTGTATTTAATAGGGTTCTAAAGTTCGCGCAAACTTTCGGTCCGTTCGCAGGTTCGGTTCGGCTCATCCCTACACACGGTCACACAAAAGACAGCTGAACTTTTAAATGCCAAGAACACGGTGACATCAAAGACTACGACGAGCCAAAAAAAATGACGTTCTATGCTTCCATGCATGCGTCAAATTGTTTACGAGCATGCACGTTTTTTTTCCCCTCTGGAAAGCATACAGATGACCAGTTTTCTCGGCAGGAGCTGGTTCTCTTTTTTTTTCTGCCAGTTTTCCTGTCGGGAAAACTGCGATGGAGCATGCACACGGCCGGTTTTCCCGGCCAAAAGCTATCATGGCAGTTTTCTCGTCGGGAAAACCGGTTGTGTGGCATTAGACCTCATCTGGAATATGCAGTTCAGTTTTGGGCACCAGTTCACAAAAAGGATATTGGGGAACTGGAGAAAGTGCAGAGAAGGGCAACCAAACTGATAAGAGGCATGGAGGAAATTAGTTTAGAGGATAGATTAGAGGAAGTAAATTTATTCCCTCTTGAGAAGAGGAGATTAAGGGAGGATATGATCAACATGTACAAATATATAAGGGGTCCATATAGTGAACTTGGCGTTGAGTTATTCACTTTACGGTCAACACAGAGGACAAGGGGGCACTCTTTACGCTTAGAGGAAAAGAGATTTAATCTCCAAATACGGAAAGGTTTCTTCACAGTAAGAGCTGTGAAAATGTGGCATAGAGGTGGTTCTGGCCAGCTCGGTAGATTGCTTTAAGAAAGGCCTGGATTCTTTCCTAAATGTACATAATATAATTGGGTACTGACATTTATAGGTAAAGTTGATCCAGGGAAAATTTGATTGCCTCTCGGGGGATCAGGAAGAATTTTTTCCCCCGTTGTAGAAAATTGGATCATGCTTTGCTGGGGTTTTTTGCCTTCCTCTGGATCAACTGTGGGTAAAGGATTGTGTATATGGGATTATATGATATTATTTTTATTTATTTATTTTTATGGTTGAACTAGATGGACTTTTTTTCAACCTGACTAACTATGTAAGCATTAGAAAAAGCAAAAGAAGAAGGAGAGCGGGACTATAACGGTGCTAGTACAAATTCTGTTAAACACAATGGAAGACCCACACAATGTTATATTAAAAATGTATACAAAAGTTTTTATTACATGAAATCAATACATAACAACTTTAAAAAAAAAAAAAGCAGTATCAGGTGATATTCATTACACAAGAACAGTGTTAAATTGGTGGTTGCATCAAAAGAGAGGGGGCCGAGAGAGTCATACAGTTCCCAACATGTTTCGCCCATTGGGCTTCATCAGGGGAGGTATGTCAAGTCCTGATAATGTTGAAGCCAACTGCAAGGAATACAAAATAATTACAATTAGAAAACAAACCAAATACCATAAATTAATTAGAGTTGGGGACCCACATGTTGACAAGTCCACAATGAAAATATATGAGGCAACACACCACCGGAAGATCTAATGTCCCTAGATCAGGCATGTCCAAAGTCCGGCCCGTGGGCCAATCGCGGCCAGCGTTCCGGTTTCGGACGGCCCGCCTGATCATTTTGACATGTATGTCTTTTGTGGCCCCCAACGAATCCCCGAGCGCCGGGGGCCACAAAAGAAATACATGCTGCTGGCTGCCTTGGAGAAGGTGGGATGAGCGCCGTGCATACAGGAGTATTTCCTGTTTACACGGCCACAGGAAGTCCCGTCTCCTGAGCTGCCCTTGGATGACTGTTCCGTCCATCACAGGAGGCGAGACTTTCGATTAAAGAGGCAGCAGATAAAACAGGAAATTCTCCTGTATGTTTGTCGGCGCTCGTCCCGCCCCCCTCCCTGTCTCCTCCAAGGCTGTAGATGCCCATTAATCAGGCTGCAAAGGTGAGTTTGCATTCATGGCAAGGGGGGTGCTGTATTCATGGCAAGGGGGGTGCTGTATTCATGGCAAGGGGGTGCTTCATTCATGGCAAGGGGGGTGCTGCATTCATGGCAAGGGGGGTGCTGCATTCATGGCAAGGGGGTGCTGTATTCATGGCAGGGGGGTACTGTATTCATGGCAAGGGGTGCTGCATTCAGGGCAAGGGGGTGCTGCATTCAGGGCAAGGGGGTACTGCATTCATGGCAAGGGGGTGCTGCATTCAGGGCAAGGGGGTGCTGCATTCAGGGCAAGGGGGTGCTACATTCGGGGCAAGGGGGTGCTGCATGCAGGACAATGGGGGTGCTGCATTCAGGACAATGGGGGTGCTGCATTCAGGGCAACGGGGGTGCTGCATTCAGGGCAACGGGGGTGCTGCATTCAGGGCAATGGGGGTGCTGCATTTATGGCACTTGTGAGGCTGTATTGATGGGCAGTGACCCTTATTTTGATTCACAGTTCTTTATTTAAAATTAAAGATTTTTTAAAGTGAATGTGCGTGTTATACGCTGATAAATACGGTATATCCAAATAACACGCCTAAGCTCATCTCTTCACCACACACACAGTCACAAAGGCAAAATAATTCTTGTTGGGCCTTGTATTAGTGCTCGAAAGAACACACTTATGCCGCGTACACACGATCGTGATTCACGGCGGTGAAAACACCGCAGTGAATCACGACATGAAAAAAAATGAAAAACGAGGGAACGGCATGTTCCCCCACACACGACCGTTTTTCCCGTCATTTTTTTCTTTGTCGAGAAAAACGACCGTGTGTGGGCTCCGTGGCAGTGATTCCCTATGGGAAAACTGCCGCGGAAAAAAATGCTGGAAAAAACGATGAGAAAAATTAGAACATGTTCTAATTTTTCTCATCGTGATTAATGCCGTTTTTCCCGTCGGGAAAAACGGCAAAAAGCCCACAGACGATCGTTTTTCTCGTCCAAAGGAAAAAATGTCATTTTTCCCGACGGGAAAAATGATCGTGTGTACGCGGCATTAGACCAAATTTTAATGGTTCACAGAATGTCAGGCAAAATGGTCGGCCCTCACGCATGTTCACTTCATCAAATCTGGCCCTCTTTGAAAAAAGTTTGGACACCCCTGCCCTAGATGGATTGGGGAAGGAAGAAGGATGGGACTAAAGCTGGAAAACCCCCATGAAGGAGGGGTGGTCAAACCACCCTGGCACCAGCAAACGTCAAGCCTCCAGGAAAAACATTCACCTATAGTGACCGCTTATAGACCTGGCCAAAAATAATAATAAAGACACATTTAATTGGTTATACTGCAAAACGGTTAAATTCATATAAAACATGTTCCTAATAAATAAAGCCTATTAATAATTATTTGAATTAGCCCCATTTAAAACCAACACAATATGCCCCTATCATCAATAAGAGGTGAAAACCTGGTTGATACAAAACAGAAATCGCTAAAAAGTGTAACCACATATAGCATGAACAGGGCTTAACATATTTAACATTGTTGGCATTACCTGGATTATATTTAAGACTCCTTTGGATCCTTTTTGCTACTGCTTTTACAGGCGCCCCCAGCCCTGTCCATGCTATGTGTGGTTACGCTCTTTAGCTACTTCTGTTTTTAAGTGAGTATCTGGATGGTCGCCCTACAGTATTTGTTTGATGTATATATGACTAAATATGGTTTGCCATGCTGTATCAACCAGGTTTTCACCCCTTATTGATGATAGGGGCATATTGTGTTGGTTTTAAATGGGGCTAATTCAAAAAATTATTAATAGGCTTTATTTATTAGGAACATGTTTTATATGAATTTAACCGCTTTGCAGTATAACCAATTAAATTTGTCTTTATTATTATTTTTGGCCAGGTCTATAAGCGGTCACTGTTCTGTCTCAAGGACATTCAGCTAAACCATTCTTATCCCATAAACATGATACCATATTTCTTCGATCGCAGTTTATTGGAACAAGCTAGGTGAAACTACAAATAACAAGAATAAAACTTGATAAGTACAATATCCCATATATTTAGCATACATTGCAGAGACAAAGATACACAGTACAATATGAGACAGTAAAAACTTACTTTTTAAGTTCTCTAAGAGATTATGGTAAGAGATTGAAATAAGACATATCCTGCCTCCTGCAGTGTCTTGAAAAAGCATGGTGAATGTGTCTCTTCCTGTGGAGATTTTCCCAGAATACTTTGCTTTCTAATCACTTCCTAGGTTACACATTAATGCATTTAATAATGAACAAACTGAAACAATACCAAAAAGGAACGCTAGATGGCGCCTACGCTCTGCAAATGATTTCTATAGAAATTACAACCTTAAAGTGGAGCTCCACCCTAATTTTTTACTTTTGCTACTCGGATTCCTCCCCCCCTCCGGTGTCACAATTGACACCTTTCAGGGGGGAGGGGGGTGAAGATACCTGTCTAAGACAGGTATTTTCACCCACATCCGGGAGTCCTCTCTCCGGGAATCTGCGGGAGTGACGTCACTTCCCCCAGACTTCCCGTAGTGTTCTGGGAGACACTCGGCTCCCAGAACACAGGAGCACCAATCAGAACGGCGCAGCGCGACTCGCGCATGCGCCGTAGGGAACCGGGCATGAAGCCGCAGGGCTTCACTTCCTGGTTCCCTCAGCGAGGATGGCGGAGGGAGCAGCAGAGCGACGAGCGGTCGCTCGTTCTCTGCTACGGACGTCGCTGGACTCCAGGACAGGTAAGTGTCCAAATATTAAAAGCCAGCAGCTGCTGTAGCTGTAGCTGCTGGCTTTTAATATTTTTTTTTCCGGCGGAGCTCCGCTTTAAATGTCATTTTAATCAACACAAATGCAGATAATCAGAATATAGACATCTGATGGACAGAACACTCCCCGCCTGAAGTCAAGTGATGTCACTAACAGAGTCCTCCGTAGAAAGTAACAGAACAAGTTCAGTCACTGGTCTTAAGAACGCTTTGACTTCATTCTGTTGGAAGGTCTTGACCTCGACCTTACGGACAAGATTATCTTTGCTTGGCAGAACTTTGGTGACTAGACCTAAAGGCCACATATTCCTTAGTGTCTGGCAATCTTTCAGGAGCACAACGACACCAAGTTTAAGATTAGGTTTTTCGGTGTGCCACTTCCTCCTTAGTTGTAGAGTAGATGTGTATTGCTCCTTCCACCGACTCCAGAAGGTATTGGCAAGGGTTTGAACTTGTCTTCATTGACGTTTGTAAAGGTCTTTCTCACAAAACTCTCCAGCTGGAGCACCGGCTAGACTAGTCTTTTGCGTGAGCAACATGGTAGGTGTGAGAACCATTGGATCTTCAGAGTCACTTGAAATTGAAGTCAAGGGTCTGGCGCTAATGATAGCTGTAACCTCTGCCATAAATGTCACTAAACATTCGTGAGTAAGCCTTGCAGTTCCTACTTTTAGGAAGATAGAGTCAAGAATTCTGCGGGCTATGCCTATCATCATCTCCCAAACACCTCCCATGTGAGAAGAGTGAGGTGGGTTGAAGATCCATGTGCAGTCTTGCTTACCCAAATATCTTTTTACACTGAGGATGTCCAAGTTGGAAGGAATTTGCAGTTCTTTTACTGCTCCTACAAAGTTAGACCCTCTGTCAGAGCGAATGAGTTTCACTGGGTCTCGGATGGCAATGAAGCGTCTAAGAGCATTAATGAAACTGGAAGTGTCCATTGACTCAATCACTTCAATGTGAACAGCTCGTATGGACATGCAGACGAATATGACTGCCCAGCGTTTACTGTTTGAGTGTCCCCCTTTTGTGTACCGGGTGGTGACAGACCAGGGACCAAAAACATCAAGTCCAACATTAGTGAAAGGTGGATCCATGCTAATTCTGTCAGATGGTAGATTGGCCATCTTTTGTGTCTGTAACATTCCACAAAGCTTTAGACAGATAACGCACTTGAAGAGGAACTTACTCACACATCTTTTGGCTCCGACTATCCATAGTCCAGCAGCTCGTAAAGCTCCTTCAGTAAACAGTCGGCCCTGTTGTTTAGTTTGGTCATGGTAATGTTGAATGAGTAAATATGCAATATGATGGTGACCAGGGATCACTAAAGGATAAACTTAAAAAAAGCTGCGCAAAAAATGTGAATAGTAAATCCTTAGAGTGAATAAAGGATTATCCAGAATCCAATCCTTGAGATTGCAAACGAACAATAGTGACAGATTGATCAAAAATTGTGACTAAATATAAATCTGCCAAAATCAAAGAAATAGTCCTGTACATAAAAATAAATTATCAGAGAGTGTCCAGTAGAATGACATAAATGAATCAAGGTCTCCTCAGTTCACTGTTGGTGACTTCAAACACAAACACCAGATGAAAGAGTGCTGTTATTCTGATAGACAAAGATTCCACCACCATTAGAGATTACTGCCGCTTACCGGAACACCCGATCCCATCTGAGATCAGTAAAAGCAGATAGCTGGTATCCCCTGCCAGGGTCTCTAAGAGTGGCTAGAATCTGTATTCCTCCACTAGGATTATACGCCAGTCCTCTCCATTCAACCCGAATCCAAAATGCAAATGGAAAAGAGAGCCACCATAGCGTAATCCAGTATTAAAAAATGGTATTTATTAGATAAAAATTGCACTTACAATAAGATGTAATACAAAGGCGTGTGGTGTGTAGTATAATAGCCGGCCGGCTAAAGACAGCCCGTTCCTTCCGGACTCTCGGTATGTTGGTGACGTCAGCACGCCGCTCCTCCCTATGCCGTTTCGTCACAAATGACGTCGTCCTGGGGCACGGGCGGCGTGCTGACCCACCGCCATATATAGTGCACACACAGCAGGGACGCCCAGATCTGATCTCCCCGCGTCGCTGCCGCATGGATCGCCATTTTAATAGTGGGCAAAACTGTCCTTAAATATGGTACCCCATACTATACTATTCTGGCTTCATACCTCCGCGATATGTTAAATACATCAGGATCAGAGGTCTACTTAAAACACTATTATGCACACACAGCAGGGACGCCCAGATCTAATCTCCCCGTGTCGCTGCCGCATGAGTCGCCATTTCAATAGTGGGCAAAATTGCCCTTAAATATGGTACCCCATATTCTACTATTCTGGCTTCTTACCTCCGCAATATATTAAGTATATCGGGATCAGAGGTCTATTTAAAACACTAATATGTTTCTAAAACTTCCCATATCCAAGACGGATCCTGCGGGCTGGTGGAGCCTCGCATCCATTCCATCCTAGATATAGGATATTTCCTGTTAAAAGTCCGCAGACTTAAAAACACAAAAATATAACTGAAAATGCCATTAACGTTACAATAGGCTGTAAAAATGTATATCCCATTAATTAATGATCATATAAGCCACTATATTTAAATAATGCAAAGGGCCCCTACTGGATATAACCTGTAGTGCATAATGACAGCCTAATGCACTTGTGTTGATAAAATTTAAATGTATAAAGGAAGAAAAGTGCATAATACAACCCAAATTAATGGGCTAATAAAAAACAAATATTTGAACATAGTTAAACATTTGTTCTTTTGAGAATATGAGGGCAATGTCATGCTCATATGATTGAAGGAAAATCTACCCCTTTGGTGGAAAAATACCATCAAACATAACAAAAGCCAACATAACCCCAACCAGCAGAGATAATAGGGCAGTCGAACCCCAGAGCTGCATCTCCCCAATTAGTGAGACAACGCAATCTCTGAGGGTACCAACCTCCTAAAATAGGGAATAATGATCGGGACATAAAAAATTACTAAATACTTAATAAAAAATTATAAGTTAGAAAAGAATATTTCCATGGCCTCCTGTCAGACGCCTTCTCAATAAGAAATGGTACCCGTCAAGGCTGCCCGTTATCTCCCCTGATCTTTGTTTTGACTCTAGAGCCCCTCCTAAACAGACTAAGGGCCAACACGGATGTCAAGGGAATCTCCATTGCCCATAGAGAATTTAAAGTATCGGCCTATGCTGACGATATCTTATTATCCTTACAATCCCCTCGGATATCGTTACCCAACCTTTTGAAAGACATAAACCATTTCGGCGAGTTATCAAATCTAAAGATCAATTACTCCAAATCGCATGCCTTAAATGTATCCCTCACCCATCAAGAAGTCATGCATTGTCAGGAATCCTTTCCCTTTCATTGGCAGAAGACAGCTTTTACCTATTTGGGTATCCAGGTCACTAAGAACATAACGGATCTTTATAGCCACAATTTCCTTCACGCCCTCTCTAAGCTCCAGGCAAATTTGAAGGATTGGGCCAACCTCAACGTTTCTTGGTTTGGGCGCTCGGCCCTCATCAAGATGGTCGTCCTCCCCCGCCTACTATATTTAATGCAGACGATTCCGATATATTTACCCCCCTCATTCTTTGCGGCATATAAAAAAGTCTGCACTAGATTCATATGGAAGAATAACGCCCCACGAATTAAATACTCACGGTTGACATGTTCCAAAGCAACAGGGGGCATTGGTTTACCGGATCTTTATAAGTATTATCTGGCCTGCCACCTAACTAGAGTGGTGGACTGGAAACTTCACAAAATAAGCAAAGCATGGGTGATGCTGGAAAACTCTCTCACGCAAACTCCGATTGCCACATTACCTTGGCTATCACCTCGATCCTGGCCCCTGACCCTCAAGACACACCCGCTCATTGCACCCTCCCTATCGGCCTTTAGGAAAGCAGTCGCTCTCTTTAACCTATCCTCACAACCGGGTCCGCTAACCTCTCTGAGAGGCAACCCTGAGTTCCCTCCAGGAGACTCAAACACATTCCTCCACAAGGAATGGCCACACGAGGAGGTTTTGGCGTGTCATTTCTTTCATAAGGGCCGTAGACGATCCTATGAGGAGCTCACCTCTGACTCACGTACTAACACTTTTCCTTTCTGGTCTTTCAGACAGCTGTCTCACTTTCTTACCTCTACAGATGCGAAGGTCACGTGGGATAGACAATTTACACCATTTGAAGCACTTTGCTCACGCAATACACCACAACGACACCTTGTGTCATACATTTACGCCCTATTGCAGAACGCCCCTGATACCCCCGCAGTGCAGAATGTGCATGCTTCTTGGGAAAGGGACATGCAAATCACACTTGGGGACGATGACTGGGAATCCATTCTTACTCTGGCGCATAAAGGCTCGATGAACGTTGCAATCCAAGAAAATGGTTACAAAATTATCACAAAATGGTATAGAACCCCATCTCGTTTACATAAATTCTCACCTTCTATTCCAAATACATGTTGGAGGTGTACTGAAGAGGTAGGATCCATGATCCACATTTGGTGGGAGTGTACCTTGCTCCAGCCTTTTTGGAGGGAGGTCAATTCCATCATTACACGGGTCACCACTTTCACTCTAGATTACACTCCTGCTCAATACCTCCTACACCATACTTCCCTACCCAAACGTAATTACCAAAAATCATTGGCCATGCATATGGTTAACGCAGCCAGACTCTGCGTTCCTGCACACTGGCGGTCAAAGAATATCCCGACCATTCGAGAATGGTTAATCAGGGTCGCTAAGATAGAGGAGATGGAGGAATTGATACATATAGCTCATGATCGCTTACAGAAGTTTAGTCTGACCTGGTCCTGTTGGACACATTTTAAGACCACGGATTACTATAAATCCTTTTTCTAGAACGCTGTCCTAAAGTATTTGAAGCATACACAATCTTCATTGCAATCTTTCCTGTGTTTTGAAATGGGGCGGGGACCCGGGACGAGGAGCGGCCCCCACCTCATCTCCCATCTCCCGCTTCTCAATCCTCCCCACTACCTCTTACTTGCTATTCTTGACTGCTACCCTTTACCTACCCTTCTTTCCCCTTTCCCCCCCTTTTTTTTTTGTTTTTTTTGTTTGTCTCTCCCGATTGTGAAGTAACCTACCAAATGATAGCCTGGAGCCTTACTAGAGGCTCCCAACACCTATGCGATCATTGCAATTTCCGTTTTCAGAAGTTCTACCATGACCCCGGATAGGCCTGCTGATATTGGCCTACGGTGGGTCCTTGCGTTCTTACGCTGGTTTACTTGCTCTCTGTCGGTTACCGGTCATTGCTCTGTTTTAATGTTGGTTATTCTTGAAATGTTCATGAGCTTGTATGTCTTGTATGTACATGTACCCTTATTTTTCTCTCAATAAAATCTTTTATAGGAAAAAAAAAGAAAAGAATATTTCCCTCTCTTTCCAAGAATATTTTCTATCCCATACCGTTTCCCCTCTATCTGATTAACAATAAGGAGAAGGCCAATATATCCCTAATACCAATCATGGACAATAAGGAAATCAATGAAATTAATGAACCACTGTCCATAAAATATCAACATAAATCTAATTGACAGATCTATCCTCTCTATATTGAAAACAATCCCCCACTACAGGAATCCAAATAATTATTCCCAAATTACAGATGATCAAAACCCTATCCACATGGCGACTGAGAAATCAGATCTAGTTCACAAATCATTGAATCCACCACCCAGATAACATCATAGACAATGTAACTCCATGTGGATGTTCTAAGCATTATCTATAAATGCATTCACATCTATGTCTATGTTCAGGCCGTAGGGGGTATAACTACGTACCTTATATATCCAAGCCATTTCCATTTTTGATATTTCCCTCATTAGGGAGCCACCCCTCCAATGAGGGCTATACCTATCTATCCCCAGGAACACTGTGCCTGCTGGATTACGCTCATGATGTAAACCATAGTGCCTTGATACTGAGTGGTCTTTGAATCCACTTTTAATGTTGGTAATATGCTCACCCAAACGCACTTGCATCGATCTTTTTGTGCGGCCTATATATTGCATCCCGCAGGGACATTGCAATAAATATACAACCCCTGTGGAACTGCAGGTGACAAATGCCTCAATCTGATGTTCCCTAGAGGTACTTGTTGATTGAAACAAAACCGTTTTTTTAGATTTAATTTTATTGAGTCTACATACTTTGCATCTGCGGCACTGATGATATCCAGAAATATTCTGGAAAAAAGATACTCTTTTGGGTGGTGGGTCAACCACATTAGGTGCTACCTTATCACAAAGTGAGGGAACTCCCCTAAAGATAACCTGTGGTGCTGCTGGCAAAAAAGTGCTAATAATTTGATCGCTCTTCAGCACATGCCAGTGTTTCCGCAGGATCTTTTTCACTAAGAAGTGTTGGGTGGAATAAGTGGTGACAAGTGGTAGGAGTGGTCCATCACGTTTCTTTTTTGGACCTCCATCTAATAAGACTCTTCTATCCATTTTCCCAACCTCTTTTATTGTTGTTTCTAAGGAATTCAAGTCATACCCTTTCTCCACCAATCTCTCTTTTAAGATGTTGGCTTGAAGAGCATAGTCCACCATATCTGAGCAATTCCGCCTCATCCTTATGAATTGGCTTTTGGGCACTGATTTGAGCCAGGAATCCTTATGGCAGCTTCCTAGAGGTATATAAGCGTTACGATCCGTCTCTTTAAAGTATGATATTGTTTTGAAGTCAGTCCCTTCTTTGATCACTGTAAGGTCCAAGAAGTGGATTCTATCTTGACTAGCTTTGTATACAAAACTAATACCCCTATCATTCTTGTTTAAATCCACAAAAAACTCCTCAAGTTGGGAGAAAGTACCTTCCCATAGGAGGAGGACGTCATCAATATACCTCGCCCAAAAGGCGAGGTATGGACTACGTTCCTTATAGATGACGTCCTCCTACCATTTAGCCATAAAGAGATTGGCCAGACTAGGGGCATATTTAGCCCCCATAGCGACACCCCTTCTTTGAATGAGTAAATAGGCAATATGATGGTGACCAGGGATCACTAAAGGATAAACTTAAAAAAAGCTGCACAAAAAATGTGAATAGTAAATCCTTAGAGTGAATAAAGGATTATCCAGAATCCAATCCTTGAGATTGCAAATGAACAATAGTGACAGATTGATCAAAAATTGTGACTAAATATAAATCTGCCAAAATCAAAGAAATAGTCCTGTACATAAAAATAAATTATCAGAGAGTGTCCAGTAGAATGACATAAATGAATCAAGGTCTCCTCAGTTCACTGTTGGTGACTTCAAACACAAACACCAGATGAAAGAGTGCTATTATTCTGATAGACAAAGATTCCACCACCATTAGAGATTACTGCCGCTTACCGGAACACCCGATCCCATCTGAGATCAGTAAAAGCAGATAGCTGGTATCCCCTGCCAGGGTCTCTAAGAGTGGCTAGAATCTGTATTCCTCCACTAGGATTATACGCCAGTCCTCTCCATTCAACCCGAATCCAAAATGCAAATGGAAAAGAGAGCCACCATAGCATAATCCAGTATTAAAAAATGGTATTTATTAGATAAAAATTGCACTTACAATAAGATGTAATACAAAAGCGTGTGGTGTGTAGTATAATAGCCGGCCGGCTAAAGACAGCCCGTTCCTTCCGGACTCTCGGTATGTTGGTGACGTCAGCACGCCGCTCCTCCCTACGCCGTTTCGTCACAAATGACGTCGTCCTGGGGCACGGGCGGCGTGCTGACCCACCGCCATATATAGTGCACGCCCAGATCTGATCTCCCCGTGTCGCTGCCGCATGGATCGCCATTTTAATAGTGGGCAAAACTGCCCTTAAATATGGTACCCCATGCTATACTATTCTGGCTTCATACCTCCGCGATATGTTAAATACATCAGGATCAGAGGTCTACTTAAAACACTATTATGCACACACAGCAGGGACGCCCAGATCTAATCTCCCCGCGTCGCTGCCGCATGAGTCGCCATTTCAATAGTGGGCAAAATTGCCCTTAAATATGGTACCCCATATTCTACTATTCTGGCTTCTTACCTCCGCAATATATTAAGTATATCGGGATCAGAGGTCTATTTAAAACACTAATATGTTTCTAAAACTTCCCATATCCAAGACGGATCCTGCGGGCTGGTGGAGCCTCGCATCCATTCCATCCTAGATATAGGATATTTCCTGTTAAAAGTCCGCAGACTTAAAAACACAAAAATATAACTGAAAATGCCATTAACGTTACAATAGGCTGTAAAAATGTATATCCCATTAATTAATGATCATATAAGCCACTATATTTAAATAATGCAAAGGGCCCCTACTGGATATAACCTGTAGTGCATAATGACAGCCTAATGCACTTGTGTTGATAACATTTAAATGTATAAAGGAAGAAAAGTGCATAATACAACCCAAATTAATGGGCTAATAAAAAACAAATATTTGAACATAGTTAAACATTTGTTCTTTTGAGAATATGAGGGCAATGTCATGCTCATATGATTGAAGGGAAATCTACCCCTTTGGTGGAAAAATACCATCGAACATAACAAAAGCCAACATAACCCCAACCAGCAGAGATAATAGGGCAGTCGAACCCCAGAGCTGCATCTCCCCAATTAGTGAGACAACGCAATCTCTGAGGGTACCAACCTCCTAAAATAGGGAATAATGATCGGGACATAAAAAATTACTAAATACTTAATAAAAAATTATAAGTTAGAAAAGAATATTTCCCTCTCTTTCCAAGAATATTTTCTATCCCATACCGTTTCCCCTCTATCTGATTAACAATAAGGAGAAGGCCAATATATCCCTAATACCAATCATGGACAATAAGGAAATCAATGAAATTAATGAACCACTGTCCATAAAATATCAACATAAATCTAATTGACAGATCTATCCTCTCTATATTGAAAACAATCCCCCACTACAGTAATCCAAATAATTATTCCCAAATTACAGATGATCAAAACCCTATCCACGTGGCGACTGAGAAATCAGATCTAGTTCACAAATCATTGAATCCACCACCCAGATAACATCATAGACAATGTAACTCCATGTGGATGTTCTAAGCATTATCTATAAATGCATTCACATCTATGTCTATGTTCAGGCCGTAGGGGGTATAACTACGTACCTTATATATCCAAGCCATTTCCATTTTTGAGATTTCCCTCACTAGGGAGCCACCCCTCCAATGAGGGCTATACCTATCTATCCCCAGGAACACTGTGCCTGCTGGATTACGCTCATGATGTAAATCATAGTGCCTTGATACTGAGTGGTCTTTGAATCCACTTTTAATGTTGGTAATATGCTCACCCAAACGCACTAGCATCAATCTTTTTGTGCGGCCTATATATTGCATCCCGCAGGGACATTGCAATAAATATACAACCCCTGTGGAACTGCAGGTGACAAATGCCTCAATCTGATGTTCCCTAGAGGTACTTGTTGATTGAAACGAAACCGTTTTTTTAGATTTAATTTTATTGAGTCTACATACTTGGCATCTGCGGCACTGATGATATCCAGAAATATTCTGGAAAAAAGATACTCTTTTGGGTGGTGGGTCAACCACATTAGGTGCTACCTTATCACAAAGTGAGGGAACTCCCCTAAAGATAACCTGTGGTGCTGCTGGCAAAAAAGTGCTAATAATTTGATCGCTCTTCAGCACATGCCAGTGTTTCCGCAGGATCTTTTTCACTAAGAAGTGTTGGGTGGAATAAGTGGTGACAAGTGGTAGGAGTGGTCCATCACGTTTCTTTTTTGGACCTCCATCTAATAAGACTCTTCTATCCATTTTCCCAACCTCTTTTATTGTTGTTTCTAAGGAATTCAAGTCATACCCTTTCTCCACCAATCTCTCTTTTAAGATGTTGGCTTGAAGAGCATAGTCCACCATATCTGAGCAATTCCGCCTCATCCTTATGAATTGGCTTTTGGACACTGATTTGAGCCAGGAATCCTTATGGCAGCTTCCTAGAGGTATATAAGCGTTACGATCCGTCTCTTTAAAGTATGATATTGTTTTGAAGTCAGTCCCTTCTTTGATCACTGTAAGGTCCAAGAAGTGGATTCTATCTTGACTAGCTTCGTATACAAAACTAATACCCCTATCATTCTTGTTTAAATCCACAAAAAACTCCTCAAGTTGGGAGAAAGTAACTTCCCATAGGAGGAGGACGTCATCAATATACCTCGCCCAAAAGGCGAGGTATGGACTACGTTCCTTATAGATGACGTCCTCCTCCCATTTAGCCATAAAGAGATTGGCCAGACTAGGGGCATATTTAGCCCCCATAGCGACACCCCTTCTTTGTCTATAGAAATTGTGGCTAAACCAGAAGTAATTGTGGCCAGCCGCATATTCCAGTAAATCCATGACGAAAGATTGCTGTTCCTGCGGTATCGTAGAAAGCAACTCTAAATAATATTTTACTGCTGACAATCCCAATACGTGTGGTATAACAGTGTATAGGGATGCCACATCTGCCGTGACCATCCATGTATGTTCAGTCGCCTTTTGGCCTGCCAATAGATTGATTACATGACGTGTGTCTTTGAGGTATGAGGGCATTTGTTGTACCAACGGTTGCAAAAAATGGTCTATATACTTGCCCACCCGGGACGTAATGGAATCAATTCCACTCACTATTGGGCGTCCCGGGGGGCAAGTAAGACTTTTGTGGATTTTCGGCAGGCAATAAAGAACAGGCACCCTTGGTGCTTTTGGAATCAGAAAAAGTTGTTCTTTCTCATTCAATATACCCAACCTTACGCCCTTCTGGACAAGTATTTCCAACGTACTTTTGTACTGAACTATTGGATTACCTGGCAAAAGTGTATAAGTATTCTTATCGCCTACTATTCTCGATAATTCCTGGAGATAGTCACTTCTATCTAAGATGACTATCCCCCCCCCTTATCTGCGGGGCGAATAACCAGCTTCTTTTTTATTACACAACGAGTCAAGTCCCTCTTGTAAAATTTTATCTGTTCCTTTATTTGCAACCTTTACCGTTTCTAGTTCCTTCAGAACGTGATGTAGTTCTGAAGGAACTAGAAACGGTAAAGGTTGCAAATAAAGGAACAGATAAAATTTTACAAGAGGGACTTGACTCGTTGTGTAATAAAAAGGAGCTGGTTATTCGCCCCGCAGATAAGGGGGGGGGGGATAGTCATCTTAGATAGAAGTGACTATCTCCAGGAATTATCGAGAATAGTAGGCGATAAGGATACTTATACACTTTTGCCAGGTAATCCAATAGTTCAGTACAAAAGTATGTTGGAAATACTTGTCCAGAAGGGCGTAAGGTTGGGTATATTGAATGAGAAAGAACAACTTTTTCTGATTCCAAAAGCACCAAGGGTGCCTGTTCTTTATTGCCTGCCGAAAATCCACAAAAGTCTTACTTGCCCCCCGGGACGCCCAATAGTGAGTGGAATTGATTCCATTACGTCCCGGGTGGGCAAGTATATAGACCATTTTTTGCAACCGTTGGTACAACAAATGCCCTCATACCTCAAAGACACACGTCATATAATCAATCTATTGGCAGGCCAAAAGGCGACTGAACATACATGGATGGTCACGGCAGATGTGGCATCCCTATACACTGTTATACCACACGTATTGGGATTGTCAGCAGTAAAATATTATTTAGAGTTGCTTTCTACGATACCGCAGGAACAGCAATCTTTCGTCATGGATTTACTGGAATATGCGGCTGGCCACAATTACTTCTGGTTTAGCCACAATTTCTATAGACAAAGAAAGGGTGTCGCTATGGGGTTAAATATGCCCCTAGTCTGGCCAATCTCTTTATGGCTAAATGGGAGGAGGACGTCATCTATAAGGAACGTAGTCCATACCTCGCCTTTTGGGCGAGGTATATTGATGACGTCCTCCTCCTATGGGAAGGCACTTTCTCCCAACTTGAGGAGTTTTTGTGGATTTAAACAAGAATGATAGGGGTATTAGTTTTGTATACGAAGCTAGTCAAGATAGAATCCACTTCTTGGACCTTACAGTGATCAAAGAAGGGACTGACTTCAAAACAATATCATACTTTAAAGAGACGGATCGTAACGCTTATATACCTCTAGGAAGCTGCCATAAGGATTCCTGGTTCAAATCAGTGCCCAAAAGCCAATTCATAAGGATGAGGCGGAATTGCTCAGATATGGTGGACTATGCTCTTCAAGCCAACATCTTAAAAGAGAGATTGGTGGAGAAAGGGTATGACTTGAATTCCTTAGAAACAACAATAAAAGAGGTTGGGAAAATGGATAGAAGAGTCTTATTAGATGGAGGTCCAAAAAAGAAACGTGATGGACCACTCCTACCACTTGTCACCACTTATTCCACCCAACACTTCTTAGTGAAAAAGATCCTGCGGAAACACTGGCATGTGCTGAAGAGCGATCAAATTATTAGCACTTTTTTGCCAGCAGCACCACAGGTTATCTTTAGGGGAGTTCCCTCACTTCGTGATAAGGTAGCACCTAATGTGGTTGACCCACCACCCAAAAGAGTATCTTTTTTCCAGAATATTTCTGGATATCATCAGTGCCGCAGATGCCAAGTATGTAGACTCAATAAAATTAAATCTAAAAAACTGGTTTAGTTTCAATCAACAAGTACCTCTAGGGAACATCAGATTGAGGCATTTGTCACCTGCAGTTCCACAGGGGTTGTATATTTATTGCAATGTCCCTGCGGGATGCAATATATAGGCCGCACAAAAAGATTGATGCAAGTGCATTTGGGTGAGCATATTACCAACATTAAAAGTGGATTCAAAGACCACTCAGTATCAAGGCACTATGATTTTCATCATGAGCGTAATCCAGCAGGCACAGTGTTCCTGGGGATAGATAGGTATAGCCCTCATTGGAGGGGTGGCTCCCTAGTGAGGGAAATATCAAAAATGGAAATGGCTTGGATATATAAGGTACGTAGTTATACCCCCTACGGCCTGAACATAGACATAGATGTGAATGCATTTATAGATAATGCTTAGAACATCCACATGGAGTTACATTGTCTATGATGTTATCTGGGTGGTGGATTCAATGATTTGTGAACTAGATCTGATTTCTCAGTCGCCATGTGGATAGGGTTTTGATCATCTGTAATTTGGGAATAATTATTTGGATTCCTGTAGTGGGGGATTGTTTTCAATATAGAGAGGATAGATCTGTCAATTAGATTTATGTTGATATTTTATGGACAGTGGTTCATTAATTTCATTGATTTCCTTATTGTCCATGATTGGTATTAGGGATATATTGGCCTTCTCCTTATTGTTAATCAGATAGAGGGGAAACGGTATGGGATAGAAAATATTCTTGGAAAGAGAGGGAAATATTATTTTCTAACTTATAATTTTTTATTAAGTATTTAGTAATTTTTTATGTCCCGATCATTATTCCCTATTTTAGGAGGTTGGTACCCTCAGAGATTGCGTTGTCTCACTAATTGGGGAGATGCAGCTCTGGGGTTTGACTGCCCTATTATCTCTGCTGGTTGGGGTTATGTTGGCTTTTGTTATGTTCGATGGTATTTTTTCCACCAAAGGGGTAGATTTCCCTTCAATCATATGAGCATGACATTGCCCTCATATTCTCAAAAGAACAAATGTTTAACTATGTTCAAATATTTGTTTTTTATTAGCCCATTAATTTGGGTTATATTATGCACTTTTCTTCCTTTATACATTTAAATTTTATCAACACAAGTGCATTAGGCTGTCATTATGCACTACAGGTTATATCCAGTAGGGGCCCTTTGCATTATTTAAATATAGTGGCTTATATGATCATTAATTAATGGGATATACATTTTTACAGCCTATTGTAACGTTAATGGCATTTTCAGTTATATTTTTGTGTTTTTAAGTCTGCGGACTTTTAACAGGAAATATCCTATATCTAGGATGGAATGGATGCGAGGCTCCACCAGCCCGCAGGATCCGTCTTGGATATGGGAAGTTTTAGAAACATATTAGTGTTTTAAATAGACCTCTGATCCCGATATACTTAATATATTGCGGAGGTAAGAAGCCAGAATAGTAGAATATGGGGTACCATATTTAAGGGCAATTTTGCCCACTATTGAAATGGCGACTCATGCGGCAGCGACACGGGGAGATTAGATCTGGGCGTCCCTGCTGTGTGTGCATAATAGTGTTTTAAGTAGACCTCTGATCCTGATGTATTTAACATATCGCGGAGGTATGAAGCCAGAATAGTATAGTATGGGGTACCATATTTAAGGGCAGTTTTGCCCACTATTAAAATGGCGATCCATGCGGCAGCGACGCGGGGAGATCAGATCTGGGCGTCCCTGCTGTGTGTGCACTATATATGGCGGTGGGTCAGCACGCCGCCCGTGCCCCAGGACGACGTCATTTGTGACGAAACGGCGTAGGGAGGAGCGGCGTGCTGACGTCACCAACATACCGAGAGTCCGGAAGGAACGGGCTGTCTTTAGCCGGCCAGCTATTATACTACACACCACACGCCTTTGTATTACATCTTATTGTAAGTGCAATTTTTATCTAATAAATACCATTTTTTAATACTGGATTACGCTATGGTGGCTCTCTTTTCCATTTGCATTTTGGATTCGGGTTGCATGGAGAGGACTGGCGTATAATCCTAGTGAAGGAATACAGATTCTAGCCACTCTTAGAGACCCTGGCAGGGGATACCAGCTATCTGCTTTTACTGATCTCAGATGGGATCGGGTGTTCCGGTAAGCGGCAGTAATCTCTAATGGTGGTGGAATCTTTGTCTATCAGAATAACAGCACTCTTTCATCTGGTGTTTGTGTTTGAAGTCACCAACAGTGAACTGAGGAGACCTTGATTCATTTATGTCATTCTACTGGACACTCTCTGATAATTTATTTTTATGTACAGGACTATTTCTTTGATTTTGGCAGATTTATATTTAGTCACAATTTTTGATCAATCTGTCACTATTGTTCGTTCGCAATCTCAAGGATTGGATTCTGGATAATCCTTTATTCACTCTAAGGATTTACTATTCACATTTTTTTAAGTTTATTTGATTTTATTGTGTGTGTCTCACATTTAAGTTGCAGCATTTGTCACTGAAGCATATCAGGTTGCTATATAGTTAGTTAGTTTCTTTAGACAGCGCAGTATACATTTTTACTTTTTACGATCACTAAAGGATGTTTCTCTGAGAACTCTAACTTTCCTTCTTTTAAACGGCCTCCTACTCTCAACATGCCATTTTCATCAAGGATTGGATCAAGTTTCTTTAAAACATTGTCTTTAGGAACAGGTTTGTGGTTGAGACTTCTCTCTGTACAACAGATTAGTGATGAGCCGAACACCCCCGGGTTCGGTTCGCACCAGAACCCGCGAACGGACCGAAAGTTCGAACGAACATTAGAACCCTATTAAATACAATGGATGCGAACGTTCGAATTCTAAAGTGCTAATTATAACAACTATTATGCATGTTATTGTCCTAAAAAGGGTTTGGGAACCCGGGTTCTGCACCAGGGGACATGTATCAATGCAAAAAGAAGTTTTAAAAACGGTCGTTTTTCGGGAGCAGTCATTTTAATGATGCATAAAGTGAAAAAAAAAAAGTCAAATATTCCTTTAAATATCGTACCTGGGGGGTGTCTAAAGTATGCCTGTGAAGTGCCACGTGTTTCCCGTGTTTAGAACTGTCCCTGCACAAAATGACACTTCTAAAGGAAAAAAAAGCCATTTAAAACTGCTTGCGGCTTTAATGTAATGTCTGGTCCCGGTAATATGGATGAAATTCTTTAAGAAAAATGGCATAGCTACACCATGACCCCCCCCCTACCCCAGCCCATTACCAGCCCCTTTGGGTCTTGTATGGATATTAAGGGGAACCCCGCACATAAAATAAAAAAGGCCCTATATACTCTGAACAGCCCTATACAGGCGGTGCATACAAGACAGGGACTGTAGGTTTGTTCTTATGTAGAGTCTGTTTGTAATTTTGAACAGGTACATTGTTGAAGTGTAGCTCCAGACCAAAAATCTATTTTTAAACTTTTTGGAAAACATAGGTAAGGGTTATCACCCCTGTAACATTTGTTTTGCTGTCTGTGCCCCTGTTCAGAACATTTCACCTCACTTTCCGTCCCAATGACAACTGTTTTTGAAATGTGGTGTTTTTCTTGAAACAAGGATTGCTGATAAAGCATCAGTACAGAGGAGACACCTTTCTCCCATATTTATTCTTACAGGAGAGAATTTTCCTTCCTAGTGGTAGATTTCCTCTCACTTCCTGTTGTCTTCTTGCGTTTGCAAGTAGGAGTCGTTTGTAAGTTGGATGTTTGAAAGTAGGGACCTGCCGTATATACTCTGCAGAAATAGGCCCCTTAGTTGTTGGTGTTGGCACAACACTGTAAGCACTCACAGTTACTCTTGGTTGGTGCTGGAACGCCCTGCTGTCAACTATTATATCAGGAATTTTAATTACATATAATTGTTGAACAGTGGTAGTAAAAATTGGGCCTTTGATGGTGGTGCTGGTGCCACAACACTGTAAGCCCTGACAGTTACTCTTGGTGGGTGCAGCAATGGGCCCTGCTGTGAATTATTAGATCAAGAATTGTAATTACATGCCCCTGTTGAACAGGGGCTGAAAAATTGGGCCTTAGGCACTGGTGGCACAACACTGCAACCCCTCACAGATACTGTACTTGGAGCACAGCAATGAGCCCTGTTGCAAAGTATTGCTTCAAAAATTGTAATGACACGCCCCTGTTAAACAGGGGCTGAAAAATTGGGCCTTAGGCACTGGTGGCACAACACTGCAACTCCTCACAGATACTGTACTTGGAGCACACCAATGAGCCCTGTTGCAAAGTATTGCTTCAAAAATTGTAATGACACGCCCCTGTTAAACAGGGGCTGAAAAATTGGGCCTTAGGCACTGGTGGCACAACACTGCAACTCCTCACAGATACTGTACTTGGAGCACAGCAATGAGCCCTGTTGCAAAGTATTGCTTCAAAAATTGTAATTACACGCCCCTGTTAAACAGGGGCTGAAAAATTGGGCGTTAGGCACTGGTGGCACAACACTGCAACTCCTCACAGATACTGTACTTGGAGCACAGCAATGAGCCCTGTTGCAAAGTATTGCTTCAAAAATTGTAATTACACGCCCCTGTTAAACAGGGGCTGAAAAATTGGGCGTTAGGCACTGGTGGCGGCACCCATAAACAAAAATGATCTTACAAGCTATCATCATCAATCGTATCATTGAGGACTCGGAGGAGGAGGATAGCCAGTCAACATAACAGCACAGGCACTCAGCATCAGCATCAGTCTTGAAGGGATGTGACATGTTAAAATCAATTAGTCTGTTATATCAGCATCAGGTGTGTGGTAGCTGGTGGTGATCCAAGACTGGTTCATCTTGATGAAAGTCAGTCGATCAACCGAGTCGGTGGACAGGCGCACCCTGTGATCCGTGACAAATCCTCCAGCAGCACTGAATGTGCGTTCCGAAAGAACGCTGGATGCAGGACAGGCCAGTAGCTCAATTGCATACTGTGCAAGCTCTGGCCAGTGATCCATCCTCAAGACCCAGTAAGCCAGAGGATTTTCGGTGGGGAAGGTGTCCAAGTCTGACCTTGCCCCTAGATATTCCTGCACCATGTTTATCAGACGCTGGCGATGGTTGCTGGAACCGATCATACTTTGGGGCTGCGGACTAAAGAATTGTCTGAACGCATCGGTCAGACGGCCACCTTCCCCACCGCTCCTTCTTTGACTGGCCGAAGCCTCAGCAACTCGTTGTCCAGGACCAGGAGTTTGCAACCTCCCAGTCTCTGGGAACGCGTTGCACAGACCTTTCTGCAAGGCCTCCCGGAGTTGTCTCATCCTCTGCTCCCTCTGCGACGGTAACATAAGGTCCGCAACCTTACCCTTGTACCGTGGATCAAGGAGAGTGGCCAGCCAGTAATGGTCCCTCTCCTTGATCCGAAGAATACGAGGATCCTTCCGCAGACTTTGCAGGATCAGGGAGGCCATGCAGCGTAGGTTTGCTGAGGCATTCGCTCCGGAGTCCTCTGGGTCACTAAGGACGACATGATCCGCAGCCACCTCCTCCCAGCCACGTACAAGTCCACTGGTTTCTTGGGACTGTAAATCATCCCTAAAAGACTGCTGCTGATGATGCTGAGTGCCAGCCTCCACCTCCATGCTGACACAATCCTCCTCCTCCTCCTCCTCCTCCTCCTCCTCCTCCTCTTCCTGTGCGATGGGTGGGACAGAAGGAACACTGTCTGGGTAAAGGGGGCCTTGAGAGGCAAGGAA
This sequence comes from Rana muscosa, assembly GCA_029206835.1. Classification (NCBI taxonomy): domain Eukaryota; kingdom Metazoa; phylum Chordata; class Amphibia; order Anura; family Ranidae; genus Rana; species Rana muscosa. Next base: position 15,856,128 of record CM055119.1, on the reverse strand, counting down.
GTCCTCCTCTTCCTGCCTCTGTTCTGCCTCAAGTGCCCTGTCCATTATTCCACGCAGCGTGTGCTCCAACAGGTGGACAAGAGGTACAGTGTCACTGATGCATGCACTGTCACTGCTCACCATCCTCGTGGCCTCCTCAAATGGTGCCAGGACAGTGCATGCATCCCTGATCATGCCCCACTGGCGTGGAGAAAAAAAACCAAGCTCCCCTGACCCTGTCCTGGTGCCGTAGTCGCACAGGTACTCATTGATGGCCCTCTGCTGCGTGTGCAGCCGCTGCAGCATGGCCAACGTTGAGTTCCACCTGGTGGGCATGTCACATATAAGGCGGTTCTTGGGCAGGTTCAACTCCTTTTGCAGCTCAGCCAGGCGAGCACTGGCATTATAAGATCTGCGGAAATGCACACAGACTTTCCTGGCCTGCCTCAGGACATCCTGTAAGCCCGGGTACCTGCCCAAGAAGCGCTGCACCACCAGGTTAAGGACGTGAGCCACACAGGGCACATGGGTCAGTTGTCCCTGTCGGAGGGCGGAGAGGAGGTTGGTGCCATTGTCGCAAACCACCATTCCTGGCTTAAGCTGGCGTGGCGTCAACCACCTCTCGGCCTGGCCCTGCAGAGCAGACAGGACCTCTGCCCCAGTGTGGCTTCTGTCCCCCAAACACACCAGCGCAAGCACGGCATGGCATCTTTTTGCCTGCGTACTTGCGTAGCCCCGTGAACGGCTACGGAGCACCGCTGGTTCATAGGACAAACCACAGGAAGAGGCCATGGAGGAAGAAGAAGAGGAGGGGGTGGAGGAGAGAGGTGTGTCACAACCAGTAGTAGCATTTTGGAGGCGTGGCGGTGGGACAACCTCCAACACTACTGCACCTTGTCCTGAATCCTTCCCAGCTGCCAAAAGAGTGACCCAATGGGCCGTGAAAGAAAGGTAACGTCCCTGTCCATGCCTGCTGGACCATGAGTCAGCGGTAATATGCACCTTACCGCTGACCGCCCTGTCCAGCGAGGCCAAGACATTGCCTTCCACATGCCGGTAGAGAGCCGGAATAGCCTTCCGTGAGAAAAAGTGGCGTTTGGGAACCTGCCACTGAGGAACTGCACATTGCACAAACTCACGGAAGGGGGCCGAGTCTACCAACTGAAAAGGCAGCAGTTGAAGCGCTAGCAATTTAGCCAAGCTAGCATTCAACCGCTGGGCATGTGGATGGCTGGGAGTGAACTTCTTTCGACGGTCCAGCAGCTGGGGCAGGGAAATTTGCCTGCTAGAATCGGACGTCGGTGTACTGCTAGCAGAGTGGGCGCAAGTACTTGGCTGTGACACACCTAATTCTACACCTTCATTCCTCTCAGTGCATGTTTCAGAGAGGACTGAAGTTATAGTGGGGTTGGAGATCCCAGCTGATGCGGTGCAAGGAGAGGTCCGCTTTGTTCTTTGGTGTGGGTCTTTGAGGTAGGCTTGCCAACGAGCTGCATGGCAGGTCAACATATGTCTGGTCAGGCATGTGGTACCCAAGCGGCTGATGTTTTGGCCACGCGATATACGCTTGAGACATATGTTGCAAACAGCAGCTGTGCGATCTGATGCACTAGCCTCAAAAAAGGCCCACACCAAAGAACTTTTTGAATGACGGGCAGAGGCAGCGCCCTGCACAGGCGGAGCTCTGCGGTGTGATTCCGTCGGTGTACTGCCCTTACGCTGGCCACCAAAGGGCATCCTGCCTCGTTGGAGATGTGCCTCCTCCTCATCCTCCTCCTCCTCCTCTCTCCTATTAGGCACCCACGTGGAGTCAGTGACCTCATCATCCCCTCCCTCCTCATCACTGGAGCCAATCTGGCAGTATGCTGCAGCTGCTGGAACATGACTGCCAGATTGGTGTCCTTCTTGAGCATCCCCTCTGTCTGCTCTCACGCTACTGCCTTCCTCTAGCTGGGTTTCATCATCAGACCCTTCGAAACGCTGGGCATCCTCCTGGAGCATGTACCCAACACTGTGCTGAAACAGTTCGGGGGACTCCTCAGGAGGAGGACATGGTGGGTCTAGGGAAGGAGTGACTGATGATTTTTCTGACATTGATACCAGGGAAGACGACGCTTTGGCAGCTGCTTTTCCAGTACCCTGAGCCTGGGTGAGAGAGGATGAGGAGGAGGAGGAGGGCTTGGTCATCCACTCTACCAAGTCTTCGGCATGATGTGGCTCAACATGTCCAGCTGCCGAAAAGAAGGACAAGCGTGTCCCATGGCCATGTGCTGATGACAATGCACCGCGTCCACGACCAGCACTGTTGCCCCCAGACACAGAGCCTGCTTGCCCTCTTTTATTGCCTCCTGACTGTCTGCCTCTCCTTGTTTGCCTTCCAGACATTCTAATAGATGGCCTGCAGGGAGATGGGAAAAAAGCAATAAGGGCTACCTTCAGGTGTCCTTCTCTGTCCCTTGAAACAAGGACTTGCAGAGTGAAAGAAAAAAAACACTCTCCCTACCTACAGTTTTCTGTCCCTAGAAAAAATGTTTTTTTTAATCACAATATAGCACAAGGACAATTCACTCACTGTCCTTACAGGTCCCTGGAAACAAGGACTTGCAGAGTGAAATAAACTGACACTCTCCCTACCTACAGTTTTCTGTCCCTAGAAAAAATGTTTTTTTTAATCACAATATAACACAAGGACAATTCACTCACTGTCCTTCCAGGTCCCTGGAAACAAGGACTTGCAGAGTGAAATAAACTGACACTCTCCCTACCTACAGTTTTCTGTCCCTAGAATAAATGTTTTTTTTAATCACAATATAGCACAAGGACAATTCAGTCACTGTCCTTCCAGGTCCCTGGAAACAAGGACTTGCAGAGTGAAATAAACTGACACTCTCCCTACCTACAGTTTTCTGTCCCTAGAATAAATGTTTTTTTTAAGCACAATATAGCACAAGGACAATTCACTCACTGTCCTTACAGGTCCCTGGAAACAAGGACTTGCAGAGTGAAAGAAAAAAAACACTCTCCCTACCTACAGTTTTCTGTCCCTAGAAAAAATGTTTTTTTTAATCACAATATAACACAAGGACAATTCACTCACTGTCCTTCCAGGTCCCTGGAAACAAGGACTTGCAGAGTGAAATAAACTGACACTCTCCCTACCTACAGTTTTCTGTCCCTAGAATAAATGTTTTTTTTAATCACAATATAGCACAAGGACAATTCAGTCACTGTCCTTCCAGGTCCCTGGAAACAAGGACTTGCAGAGTGAAATAAACTGACACTCTCCCTACCTACAGTTTTCTGTCCCTAGAATAAATGTTTTTTTTAAGCACAATATAGCACAAGGACAATTCACTCACTGTCCTTACAGGTCCCTGGAAACAAGGACTTGCAGAGTGAAATAAACTGACACTCTCCCTACCTACAGTTTTCTGTCCCTAGAATAAATGTTTTTTTTAAGCACAATATAGCACAAGGACAATTCACTCACTGTCCTTACAGGTCCCTGGAAACAAGGACTTGCAGAGTGAAAGAAAAAAAACACTCTCCCTACCTACAGTTTTCTGTCCCTAGAAAAAATGTTTTTTTTAATCACAATATAGCACAAGGACAATTCACTCACTGTCCTTACAGGTCCCTGGAAACAAGGACTTGCAGAGTGAAATAAACTGACACTCTCCCTACCTACAGTTTTCTGTCCCTAGAAAAAATGTTTTTTTTAATCACAATATAACACAAGGACAATTCACTCACTGTCCTTCCAGGTCCCTGGAAACAAGGACTTGCAGAGTGAAATAAACTGACACTCTCCCTACCTACAGTTTTCTGTCCCTAGAATAAATGTTTTTTTTAAGCACAATATAGCACAAGGACAATTCACTCACTGTCCTTACAGGTCCCTGGAAACAAGGACTTGCAGAGTGAAAGAAAAAAAACACTCTCCCTACCTACAGTTTTCTGTCCCTAGAAAAAATGTTTTTTTTAATCACAATATAGCACAAGGACAATTCACTCACTGTCCTTACAGGTCCCTGGAAACAAGGACTTGCAGAGTGAAATAAACTGACACTCTCCCTACCTACAGTTTTCTGTCCCTAGAAAAAATGTTTTTTTTAATCACAATATAACACAAGGACAATTCACTCACTGTCCTTCCAGGTCCCTGGAAACAAGGACTTGCAGAGTGAAATAAACTGACACTCTCCCTACCTACAGTTTTCTGTCCCTAGAATAAATGTTTTTTTTAATCACAATATAGCACAAGGACAATTCAGTCACTGTCCTTCCAGGTCCCTGGAAACAAGGACTTGCAGAGTGAAATAAACTGACACTCTCCCTACCTACAGTTTTCTGTCCCTAGAATAAATGTTTTTTTTAAGCACAATATAGCACAAGGACAATTCACTCACTGTCCTTACAGGTCCCTGGAAACAAGGACTTGCAGAGTGAAAGAAAAAAAACACTCTCCCTACCTACAGTTTTCTGTCCCTAGAAAAAATGTTTTTTTTAATCACAATATAACACAAGGACAATTCACTCACTGTCCTTCCAGGTCCCTGGAAACAAGGACTTGCAGAGTGAAATAAACTGACACTCTCCCTACCTACAGTTTTCTGTCCCTAGAATAATTTTTTTTTTTAAGCACAATATAGCACAAGGACAATTCACTCACTGTCCTTACAGGTCCCTGGAAACAAGGACTTGCAGAGTGAAAGAAAAAAAACACTCTCCCTACCTACAGTTTTCTGTCCCTAGAAAAAATGTTTTTTTTAATCACAATATAACACAAGGACAATTCACTCACTGTCCTTCCAGGTCCCTGGAAACAAGGACTTGCAGAGTGAAATAAACTGACACTCTCCCTACCTACAGTTTTCTGTCCCTAGAATAAATGTTTTTTTTAATCACAATATAGCACAAGGACAATTCAGTCACTGTCCTTCCAGGTCCCTGGAAACAAGGACTTGCAGAGTGAAATAAACTGACACTCTCCCTACCTACAGTTTTCTGTCCCTAGAATAAATGTTTTTTTTAAGCACAATATAGCACAAGGACAATTCACTCACTGTCCTTACAGGTCCCTGGAAACAAGGACTTGCAGAGTGAAATAAACTGACACTCTCCCTACCTACAGTTTTCTGTCCCTAGAATAAATGTTTTTTTTAAGCACAATATAGCACAAGGACAATTCACTCACTGTCCTTACAGGTCCCTGGAAACAAGGACTTGCAGAGTGAAAGAAAAAAAACACTCTCCCTACCTACAGTTTTCTGTCCCTAGAAAAAATGTTTTTTTTAATCACAATATAGCACAAGGACAATTCACTCACTGTCCTTACAGGTCCCTGGAAACAAGGACTTGCAGAGTGAAATAAACTGACACTCTCCCTACCTACAGTTTTCTGTCCCTAGAAAAAATGTTTTTTTTAATCACAATATAACACAAGGACAATTCACTCACTGTCCTTCCAGGTCCCTGGAAACAAGGACTTGCAGAGTGAAATAAACTGACACTCTCCCTACCTACAGTTTTCTGTCCCTAGAATAAATGTTTTTTTTAATCACAATATAGCACAAGGACAATTCAGTCACTGTCCTTCCAGGTCCCTGGAAACAAGGACTTGCAGAGTGAAATAAACTGACACTCTCCCTACCTACAGTTTTCTGTCCCTAGAATAAATGTTTTTTTTAAGCACAATATAGCACAAGGACAATTCACTCACTGTCCTTACAGGTCCCTGGAAACAAGGACTTGCAGAGTGAAAGAAAAAAAACACTCTCCCTACCTACAGTTTTCTGTCCCTAGAAAAAATGTTTTTTTTAATCACAATATAACACAAGGACAATTCACTCACTGTCCTTCCAGGTCCCTGGAAACAAGGACTTGCAGAGTGAAATAAACTGACACTCTCCCTACCTACAGTTTTCTGTCCCTAGAATAAATGTTTTTTTTAATCACAATATAGCACAAGGACAATTCAGTCACTGTCCTTCCAGGTCCCTGGAAACAAGGACTTGCAGAGTGAAATAAACTGACACTCTCCCTACCTACAGTTTTCTGTCCCTAGAATAAATGTTTTTTTTAAGCACAATATAGCACAAGGACAATTCACTCACTGTCCTTACAGGTCCCTGGAAACAAGGACTTGCAGAGTGAAATAAACTGACACTCTCCCTACCTACAGTTTTCTGTCCCTAGAATAAATGTTTTTTTTAAGCACAATATAGCACAAGGACAATTCACTCACTGTCCTTACAGGTCCCTGGAAACAAGGACTTGCAGAGTGAAAGAAAAAAAACACTCTCCCTACCTACAGTTTTCTGTCCCTAGAAAAAATGTTTTTTTTAATCACAATATAGCACAAGGACAATTCACTCACTGTCCTTACAGGTCCCTGGAAACAAGGACTTGCAGAGTGAAATAAACTGACACTCTCCCTACCTACAGTTTTCTGTCCCTAGAAAAAATGTTTTTTTTAATCACAATATAACACAAGGACAATTCACTCACTGTCCTTCCAGGTCCCTGGAAACAAGGACTTGCAGAGTGAAATAAACTGACACTCTCCCTACCTACAGTTTTCTGTCCCTAGAATAAATGTTTTTTTTAAGCACAATATAGCACAAGGACAATTCACTCACTGTCCTTACAGGTCCCTGGAAACAAGGACTTGCAGAGTGAAAGAAAAAAAACACTCTCCCTACCTACAGTTTTCTGTCCCTAGAAAAAATGTTTTTTTTAATCACAATATAGCACAAGGACAATTCACTCACTGTCCTTACAGGTCCCTGGAAACAAGGACTTGCAGAGTGAAATAAACTGACACTCTCCCTACCTACAGTTTTCTGTCCCTAGAAAAAATGTTTTTTTTAATCACAATATAACACAAGGACAATTCACTCACTGTCCTTCCAGGTCCCTGGAAACAAGGACTTGCAGAGTGAAATAAACTGACACTCTCCCTACCTACAGTTTTCTGTCCCTAGAATAAATGTTTTTTTTAATCACAATATAGCACAAGGACAATTCAGTCACTGTCCTTCCAGGTCCCTGGAAACAAGGACTTGCAGAGTGAAATAAACTGACACTCTCCCTACCTACAGTTTTCTGTCCCTAGAATAAATGTTTTTTTTAAGCACAATATAGCACAAGGACAATTCACTCACTGTCCTTACAGGTCCCTGGAAACAAGGACTTGCAGAGTGAAAGAAAAAAAACACTCTCCCTACCTACAGTTTTCTGTCCCTAGAAAAAATGTTTTTTTTAATCACAATATAACACAAGGACAATTCACTCACTGTCCTTCCAGGTCCCTGGAAACAAGGACTTGCAGAGTGAAATAAACTGACACTCTCCCTACCTACAGTTTTCTGTCCCTAGAATAAATGTTTTTTTTAAGCACAATATAGCACAAGGACAATTCACTCACTGTCCTTACAGGTCCCTGGAAACAAGGACTTGCAGAGTGAAAGAAAAAAAACACTCTCCCTACCTACAGTTTTCTGTCCCTAGAAAAAATGTTTTTTTTAATCACAATATAGCACAAGGACAATTCACTCACTGTCCTTACAGGTCCCTGGAAACAAGGACTTGCAGAGTGAAATAAACTGACACTCTCCCTACCTACAGTTTTCTGTCCCTAGAAAAAATGTTTTTTTTAATCACAATATAACACAAGGACAATTCACTCACTGTCCTTCCAGGTCCCTGGAATCAAGGACTTGCAGAGTGAAATAAACTGACACTCTCCCTACCTACAGTTTTCTGTCCCTAGAATAAATGTTTTTTTAAGCACAATATAGCACAAGGACAATTCACTCACTGTCCTTACAGGTCCCTGGAAACAAGGACTTGCAGAGTGAAAGAAAAAAAACACTCTCCCTACCTACAGTTTTCTGTCCCTAGAAAAAATGTTTTTTTTAATCACAATATAGCACAAGGACAATTCACTCACTGTCCTTACAGGTCCCTGGAAACAAGGACTTGCAGAGTGAAATAAACTGACACTCTCCCTACCTACAGTTTTCTGTCCCTAGAAAAAATGTTTTTTTTAATCACAATATAACACAAGGACAATTCACTCACTGTCCTTCCAGGTCCCTGGAAACAAGGACTTGCAGAGTGAAATAAACTGACACTCTCCCTACCTACAGTTTTCTGTCCCTAGAATAAATGTTTTTTTTAATCACAATATAGCACAAGGACAATTCAGTCACTGTCCTTCCAGGTCCCTGGAAACAAGGACTTGCAGAGTGAAATAAACTGACACTCTCCCTACCTACAGTTTTCTGTCCCTAGAATAAATGTTTTTTTTAAGCACAATATAGCACAAGGACAATTCACTCACTGTCCTTACAGGTCCCTGGAAACAAGGACTTGCAGAGTGAAAGAAAAAAAACACTCTCCCTACCTACAGTTTTCTGTCCCTAGAAAAAATGTTTTTTTTAATCACAATATAACACAAGGACAATTCACTCACTGTCCTTCCAGGTCCCTGGAAACAAGGACTTGCAGAGTGAAATAAACTGACACTCTCCCTACCTACAGTTTTCTGTCCCTAGAATAAATGTTTTTTTTAAGCACAATATAGCACAAGGACAATTCACTCACTGTCCTTACAGGTCCCTGGAAACAAGGACTTGCAGAGTGAAAGAAAAAAAACACTCTCCCTACCTACAGTTTTCTGTCCCTAGAAAAAATGTTTTTTTTAATCACAATATAGCACAAGGACAATTCACTCACTGTCCTTACAGGTCCCTGGAAACAAGGACTTGCAGAGTGAAATAAACTGACACTCTCCCTACCTACAGTTTTCTGTCCCTAGAATAAATGTTTTTTTTAATCACAATATAGCACAAGGACAATTCACTCACTGTCCTTACAGGTCCCTGTAAACAAGGACTTGCAGAGTGAAATAAACTGACACTCTCCCTACCTACAGTTTTCTGTCCCTAGAATAAATGTTTTTTTTAATCACAATATAGCACAAGGACAATTCACTCACTGTCCTTACAGGTCCCTGGAAACAAGGACTTGCAGAGTGAAAGAAACTGACACTGTCCCTACCTACAGTTTTCTGTCCCTAGAATAAATGTTTTTTTTAAGCACAATATAGCACAAGGAGAATTCACTCACTGTCCTTCCAGGTCCCTGGAAACAAGGACTTGCAGAGTGAAATAAACTGACACTCTCCCTACCTACAGTTTTCTGTCCCTAGAATAAATGTTTTTTTTAAGCACAATATAGCACAAGGACAATTCACTCACTGTCCTTACAGGTCCCTGGAAACAAGGACTTGCAGAGTGAAAGAAACTGACACTCTCCCTACCTACAGTTTTCTGTCCCTAGAATAAATGTTTTTTTAAGCACAATATAGCACAAGGACAATTCACTCACTGTCCTTCCAGGTCCCTGGAAACAAGGACTTGCAGAGTGAAAGAAACTGACACTGTCCCTACCTACAATTTTCTGTCCCTAGAATAAATGTTTTTTTTAAGCACACTATAGCACAAGCACAAAACACACTGACACTCTCCCTACCTATCCTTCTCTTTCCCTAAACTAAAGGAATCCAGGTTAAGCAAGAAAGAAATAACAGTCACTGTCCCTGCCTATGCTGCTCTATCCCTGCTCCGGAACACACTACACTAGGCCGCCGTGCTGGCGGCCTTTTATAGTGTGGGGCGTGTACTAAACACCCTCAGCAATAATTGGCCACAGGCATCCTGCCTGTGGCCAATCATTGCTCTCCTCGCTGCCGGCGCTGTGATTGGCCAAGCATGCGGGGTCACAGTGCATGCTTGGCCAATCACAGCGCCTGGATGACACTGCGATGGCGTAGTGCATTGTGGGCCGTTCGCGTCACTCGAATTTGGCGCGAACGGCCCAAATCGTTCGATCTTCGTCGAACGATCGAACAGCCGATGTTCGAGTCGAACGTATGTTCGACTCGAACACGAAGCTCATCCCTACAACAGATATTAACAGATATTAATCAATTTTTAGATTGTTCTAGGTCAGTTGCTGAGTAGACTTTCCTACAGTGGTGCCAACCTCTGCAATCGTCATGAGTTGGTGGTTGTTTTTTGTAAGACTGAGCTATGTGGATTAAACAAGTGATAGCTCTAACTAGTCACCTCCAGGTGGAGAACCTGCTGAAATGGTGGGTTTTAAACTGGTTGAGAGAAGTTGTTGTGACTACAGTAGAAACCTGAGGGCGAATTTCCTGATCCTTGTCTGCATCTATTAGGTCAAACGTGGTGAGGTCATTAGTGTTACAGTCAGGACTGCGTACAAAGGTGGGACCTGTGAACCATGAAGTTCTTTCGAGGCGACTGGCCGTTACAGATCTGGTCGCTATGTCTGCAGGATTATAGTCTGTAGGCACAAAATGCCATTGCTCTGGGCGAGTGGACATCCTTATTCTCAGCACTCTGTTATTGACATAGACATAGAAACGCCTAGTTTCATTATGGATGTAACCCAGAACTACTTTATTGTCTGTGTAGAACTCAGCTTCTTGCATTTCTAAGTTTGCCTCTGTTGTTTTTAGTTCAGCTAGCTCTGTAGCCAATACTGCAGCACAAAGTTCCAGCCTGGGTATGGTGTGTTCAGGCAGTGGTGCAAGTTTTGCTTTTCCCATTACAAACCCTATGTAGCATTGTCCTTTAATGTCTATGATTTTCAGGTAAGCTACAGCAGAAATTGCTTTAACAGAAGCATCCGCAAACACACAAAGGGGCTTATTTACGAAACATTTGCGCCATGAGTATCAGCGCATCTGCGCGCGCAATGGCTGTTTTAGTATTTACAAAACATTAGCGCCGGTAGCGCAGCCCTATTTCCCATTTACTATAGTGTTCTCGGCAGACGGGAGGAGGCGCTCAGTGCGCTACTATGGACCTAGCGCACGGCATCTTAAAATCTAAATATAAAGAAGCTGGAAGTGCCAATATAATGGGCGTGATGTGGGGTGATGTGAGGAAGTGTAGTGACACCTGCCCAAATAACAAATATGCCCAAAATAGAGTGAGAAAGTAACTTTTTCTGAACCAGCCCGCTGCGCCAGCAAGTACGTTTTAGAACTGCGAGAGGTTTTTTTGAGCTCAGCGCGGGAATTTTACTTGTTCAAACACGCCAAGACACTGCGCCAGCAAAATCTTAGTAAATGTCAAGTCACATAACTCAATTTGCATAAGTTGAACAGGCGCAGCTCTGAACTTGCCAGTGCCCCAGCAAAATGACATTTCTAAAGGAAAAAAAAAGGCATTTAAAAGCACCTGCAGCTATAATGAATTGTCGGCTCCCGGCAATATAAAGAAAAGTCATTGAAAGTCTTTGATAATAAAGAAAAAAAGCGTGGGGTCCCCCCAAATTCCATTACCAGGCCCTTCAGGTCTGGAATGGATATTAAGGGGAACCCTGCCACAAATAAAAAAAAAATGCGTGCGGTTCCCCCAAATATCCATACCAGGCCCTTCAGATCTGGTATGGATTTTAAGGGGAACTCCACCCCAAATTTAAAAAAAAATGGCGTGGAGTACCCTCAAAAATCCACACCAGACCCTTATCCAAGCACGCAACCTGGCAGGCCACAGGAAAAGAGGGGGGGGACGAGAGAACGCCCCCTCCCTTCTGAACCATACCAGGCCACATGCCCTCAACATGGGGAGGATGTTCCCATGTTGATGGGGACAAGGACCTCATCCCCACAACCCTTGCCTGGTGGTTGTGGGGGTCTGCGGGCAGGGGCCTTATTGGAATCTGGAAGACCCCTTTAACAAAGGGGACCCCCAGATCCTGCCCACCCTGTGTGAAATGGTAATGGGGTGCAAATGTACCCCTACCATTTCACAAAGAAAGTGTCAAAAAGGTAAAAAATGACAATAGCCGGTTTTTGACAATTCCTTTATTAATGTCTTCTCCTTTCTTCCATCCTCTTCTTTCTTCTTCTTCCATCTCCTTCTTTTCTCCATTTGGGTTTCTTCCTCCATCTTGTTCTTCATCTTCCTCTTCATCTTCCTTCTTCCTTCGGTGTTCTCGTCCGCATCTTGCTCCGGCTTCTTGTTCCCCTTCTTCTTTCTTCGGCCACTCTGTTTGAATTCGAGGTTCTCGCTGTGTGACGCTTCAGTTCTCCTCTTTGTCCGGTGACCCCACCCCCCTGAGACACCACGGGGAAAGTCCCCGTGAAATCCATGTGCGTCAGAGGGGGGCGGGGTCACCGGGTGGCAGCGGACCCAGAGGAGAACTGAAGAACTGAAGTGTCACACAGCGGGAACCTCCAATTCAAACGGAGCGGCCGAAGAAAGAAGAAGGGGAAGAAGAAGCCGGAGCAAGATGCGGACGAGAACACTGAAGGAAGAAGGAAGATAAAGATGAAGAGGAAGATGAAGAAGAAGATGGAGGAAGAAACCCAAATGGAGAAAAGAAGATGGCAGCAGAAGATGGAAGAAGAGGATGGAAGAAATGAGAAGACATTAATAAAGGAATTGTCAAAAACCGGCTATTGTAATTTTTTTAATTTTTGACACTTTCTTTGTGAAATGGTAGGGGTACATTTGTACCCCATTACCATTTCACACAGGGGGGGCCGGGATCTGGGGGTCCCCTTTGTTAAAGGGGTCTTCCAGATTCCGATAAGCCCCCTGCCCGCAGACCCCCACAACCACCGGGCAAGGGTTGTGGGGATGAGGCCCTTGTTCCCATCAACATGGGGACATCCTCCCCATGTTGAGGGCATGTGGCCTGGTACGGTTCAGGAGGGAGGTGGGGCGCCCCCTCGTCCCCCCCTCTTTTTCTGCGGCCTGCCAGGTTGCGTGCTCGGATAAGGGTCTGGTGTGGATTTTTAGGGGGACCCCCACGCTATTTTTTTTTAAGTTTGGCACGGGGGTCCCCTTAAAATCCATACCAGACCTGAAGGGCCTGGTACGGATTTTGTGGGGAACCCCCACGCCATTTTTTTTTATAAATTTAGCGCAGAGTTCCCCTTAATATCCATACCAGACCTTTAGGGCCTGGTAACGGAATTTGGGGGACCCCCACGCATTTTCTTTTTTTTCAAAGACTTTCAATGACTTTTATCTGTATTGACGGGAACCAGCAATTCATCACAGCCGCGAGTACTTTTAAATGACTATTATTTTACTTTAGAAATGTCATTTTGCTCTCGAACTGTTATAAACATGGAAAACATGCGCTACTTTCCAGGCATACTATAGACACCCCCCAGGTATGATATTTAGGGCCAGTTCACACCGGATGCAGTGCAGTGCGTTTTTTTGATGCATGAAAAACGCAAAGAAAGTTGATCACATTAATGCCAATGGCATAGTTCACACCACTGCAGTCCGTTCCAGTGCGATTCAGAAAGGAAAAAAAAATTGGTCATGCTGCATTTTTTAGGTACAGAACTGTACTGGACCGCAGTGAAACACATCAAAAACGCAACAGAACGTACCAAAAACGCACTGGAATGCACCGGAACGCACCTAAATGCACCAAAGACGCACTGCAACACACTTGTCCTAAGTGAAAAGAGAGGGAAAAAAACACTGGACTGCATCAAAAACGCATCAAAAATGCACTGGAATGTGTCAAAAACGCACATTCAGAAAAGCACCTGGAACGCATCCAGACTGCATTTCTATGGTGTGAACTAGGGCCAGTTCACACCATAGAAACGCAATCTGGATGCGTTCCAGGTGCTTTTTTGCATGCACGTTTTTGATGCGTTCCAGTGCATTTTTGGTACGTTTTTGATGCAGTCCAGTGCTTTTTTTTCACCCCTCTTTTTTATTAACCATAGATAAGGACAGGTGTGTTCCAGTGCGATTTTGGTGCATTTAGGTGTGTTCCTGTGCGTTCCAATGCGTTTATGATGCGTTTTGCTGCGTTCCAGTACAGTCCAGTGCAGGTAAAATGCAGCATGTTCTACTTTTTTTTGGAACTAGAACGCACTGGAACAAACACTGCCATTTAGAACCATATAACCAACTTTCCATGCATTTTTGATGCATAAAAAAGGCAATGGACTGCATGTGGTGTGAAATGGCCCTTAAGCAATTTGGCATATTTAAAGGCACTTCTCCTTGTTTTATTTTTGGTGTTGTCCAAATTGGTGACATTGATATATGCCCCTTAGGGTGGGACCTGGGCCCCCATTTTAAGGCCAATAACTAGAAGATAAGCCAGCCAGGTGGGGACTAACAAAATTAACAATTCAGTTCCCATAGACTGCAATGGTATTTGTTGGTGGGGGGGGGGGGTGATTGTCCCATCTCTAATTGTGTAGCATGCTGGATGATGTGCTTAATTTTGGACAGGGGGGAGGGGCTATTTTCTGCTAGCTGCATTTGTGTTGTTCTGAGCATGCCCAGGCAGTTAGATTTTTTTTGTGCTTTTTGTGTGTGAACAGCACCTGGATATTTCTGGGCATGCTCAGAGAGTGTTTTTATGGGTTAGTAATTGAAGGACATCCTTAACAAGTGTACCCACTTTGAAGTTCAGTCTCTACATTGGGTGAACTTGCATTTTGGGTGTTTCATGGACTGTGCATGTGTTTTCAATTGCCTCATTAGCACACAAACCTATGTTATATAAACCTCGCAGATAGCATCCTCTCCCTTACCCTGAAAAGAGGCAAGTGTGTGTGTGCGCCCGGCAAAAAGTACATTTTGGTGTCCTTATCGAGTTTGTAACACATGTATTTTATTTGTTATGTCTTTGCAAAACAGGTATTTGTTGTAATTTTGTGGATTGTATTTTTTTGTGTGGGGGAAATGTTCCCCTGAAATAATTTTGATGTTGTTAATGTGTGTCGTTTGTTCACTTTGATTTAATTGTTTGTGCTGCATTATTTTGCCAAATCTTTCTCAAGATGTTGTGAGTCTGTGACTGTTTCAAATTGACCCTGTTTTTTATTTTGGCTTCCCTTTGTTTTGTTGACCAATAAACATTGATGCAAAGTTTTGAGGTTTGTTTTGCGTTTTCTTTGCAACAAATGGACAGCTGATTGGCATGTCAAAACAAAACAGGTGTGATTTGTCTACCCTGGTGCCTTCATGCTAGTATATGCATGTATTGTGTGCTGCCATGGATGGTCACCAGGAAATGAAAAATACAGAGCGGTAAGTATTCAATTTTCCTTTTTACTGCAGTGGTTCTCAGCCTCAGTCCTCAAGTACCCCCAACAGGACATGTTTTGTGAATTTATCTTATCGAGAATTGCTGTCCAAAACTCAAAACCATTGACTGTGATTTAAAGCACATGTGCAAGATGAAGGAAAACCTGCAAACATGGCCTGTTGGGGGTACTTGAGAAGCACTGATTTAGAGCACTGCACTTAAAAATAGCTCAAGGCAATACGATTCTAATTGTGGGCATTTTGAGGGAAACAAAGTAAGTGTTAGAACCCCTGCTTGTTGTTTTGTTTTTTTTAGGTTGGGCTTTGTGTCCCCTTTTAGTAAAATTGGCTTCACTTCCTGTCACACAGCTAAACAGGAAGTGAAGGTAAAACCCTACCAATGTCTTTTCTTTGGGACACACAGATCAATCTAACTAGTGTCCCCATAAAGCAAATTGCACTCTAACACTGTTGTGTACACCCCAAATCATTGGGTAGTTTGGGGTTTAGTAAAGACAAATTCACTCTGCAGTAAAAGTGTAGCTGCTGAAAATCTGAGGGATCACTGGTGATTGTAACATCCAATCATGTAAAAGCAAAGATGGTGTTTTTTTTTGTTTGCTTGCATGTCCCCCTCGGATATCCAGCAAGTGCACTTGTAGTGCAAAGTAGATTTGCCTTTAGTAAATAAACCGCAAAGTCCAAAATACCTAATAATTTGGGGTGTACCCCACAAAATGCTGGAGTGCAATGTACATAATGGGGAAAGTATTTAGATTGACCTGTGTGTCCCCAAGGAAAGACATTGGTAGGGATTTCCCCTCACTTCCTGTGTGACAGGAAATGAATTATTTGGAAGGATAAAGTGGCCAAATTTGGGAGTTGTCTTCACCCTATCAGGGGTGCAGACATCCCCAAATACTGTCTAGACTTGTAATCCCTCTGCACTCTATCCCCAAGCAAAAATAAGAAAGGATTTCATTTAGTTTAACTTTGCAAAGACACATTCCTAAGTTGAATTGTGATGCATGTCAATGGCCCATTTAGACCCTCTTTAATCACTTGAGATCAGCGCTATACCTGATCGACGGCCACAGCATGGTCCTCAATTGCCGGGAGTCCGTCAATAGATGTCCTCCCCTTCGCGCGCGCGCTGTGGTCACCGAGTCACTGAGACTCGGGTGATGACAGATCCGAGTAAGGGGCAGATCCCTGCCCTTTACCATGTGATCAGCTGTCAGCCAATGACAGCTGATCACGTGATGTAAACAAAAGCTGGGTAATGGTTTTTGTTTTCTCCTTGTGCTGACAGCGTGAGCATAAAAAAGGCAATCACCGGCTTATGTGCAAGGGACATCGGGCCCGAAGAGGAAGAGGCAATTCTGTGACAATCAGTAGCCCCTGCCAGTGCCACCTATCAATGCCCACCACTGGTGCCAATCAGTGCCACCTAGCAGTGCTGCCTATCAGTGCCCATCACTGCCAACTATCATTGCCACCTAGCAGTGCCACTTCTCAATGCCCACCAGTGCCAACAAGCAATGCCACCTCTCAGTGCCCACCCTTGCCACCTTATCGGTGCCCATCAGTGCAGTCTCATCAGTGTACATCAATGAAGGAGAAAAATTACCTTTTTTCGAAATTTTCTAAATATTAACCACTTTTCTACCGCCCACCGTCCTTGGCTTTGTGCGGTGACATCTGAATGATGCCTGCAGTTGCAGGCATCATTTAGATATCATTCTTTTTAGCCGGCGATTCTGTGCACGATAAAAATGATCATAGCAGCAGTTCCGTTGCTTGATCATTCTTATAGGCGGCGGGAGGGGACTCCCCCCCCCCACCGCCATCCGGTGCTTCTCCGGGCTCTCCCGTGCCATCTGGGGCTCAGAGAACGAATTGGCCGGCGCCAGATGGGAAGCATAGAGATGACTGGTGACCAGATGGCTATGACCGTCAGAGGCCCGGGCGCGACGTTATGACATCACGCCGGGTTCCCGTATGTAAACAAAGCCGTGATCTCGGCTGTCAGCATGAGATCAGTGAATTTTTTTGACCGATCTCATGCTTTCCAGCCTGGAGAGATGTGGGGTCTTATTGACCCTGCATCTCTCCATAAAGAGGACCTGTCACAATAGATTCCTATTACAAGGGATGTTTACATTCCTTGTAATAGGAATAAAAGTGATCAAAAAAAAAAAAAAAGTAAAAAAAAGAGTAAGAAATACAAAAAAGTAAAAAATAAAAAAAAAAGAATAAAAAATAAAAACGCCCATGTCCCCGGTAGCTCGCGCTCAGAAGCGAACACACGCGTAAGTCCCGCCCACATATGTAAACGCTGTTCAAACCACACATGTGAGGTATTGATACGTGCGTTAGAATGAGTGCAACAATTCTAGCACTAGACCCCCTCTATAATGCGAAAATGGTAACGTGTAAAAAATTTTAAAGCATCGCCTAGGGAGATTTTTAAGTACTGAAGTTTGCTGTCATTCCATGAGTGTGCGCAATTTTAAAGCGTGACATGTTAGGTATCTATAAGGATAAAAAAATTATCGCGCCCAATCTTAATGAAAGAGAACTCAACTAATAAATTCTAATACAAAATTAATACGGCCTATACCATATGTATTTAAGTAAACCAAAACCTAAAAATAAATATATATCCACAGTGGTGATTGGTGCAAAACAGTACAACAAAATAAAATTGATAAAGATCGAATTGACAACCCCTATGTTGTTCCTACTAAATTACACTACAACTGAATGTTCTAATATAAATATTAACAATCAATCAATATTAATAATCCTACTAAATTATAACCATAAAAAACATAAAAACATGTACTGATGTGATGAGAAGGTCCTATAAAAAAATTCCCCACACAAAAAATACAAGAAAGGAATAAAAATAGTCCAATAATTGTATTGATTCTCCAAAAATGAAAAACCATCAGTGATTTTACAATGGAAAAAGTGCCCAAAGGAAATCCACAAACGCCAGAAGAGGAGCCGCATCCACCACGGTGAATATAATTAAAGATGGGTACTTTACCACAGAAGTTGGACCTCCACTGTGGCAAGGTCTATTGGGCCTGCAGATATCACCCTCTGCGGGGTATAGATGTTAATCCCAGAAATCCAAATGATATCCCCGATCAGAAATCCCGGTGCTGACTCGTACTGTGCTGTCTCATCCACTCCAGCCACTGAGATCTGCAGCTCCAAGCAGCGTGGTGCACACCTCCGAGTGGGATACCAGTGTATGGAAGAAAGGAAGAAAGGGGGGACTCCACTAGTGTATTACCTCAAGTTGAAATTTATTCCGCGTAGAAGAGGCATACAAAATAGTACATAAATTTTTTTTAAATTGCCGGCATAAAATATGCAATCGCCCGTGCTAGCGGGGTCACGTAGTAGTGACGTTTCAGTGTTAGGTATCTATTTACTCAGCATAACAACATCTTTCACATTATCCCAAAAAATTGGGCTAACTTTACTGTTTTGTAATTTTTTTTAATTCATGAAGCCATTTTTTTTCTTAAAAAAAAGGCGTTTGAAAATTTATTGCGCAAATACAGAGCGAGCTAAAAATTTGCAATGACCGCCATTTTATTCCCTAGGGTGTCTGCTAAAAAACATATATAATGTTTGGGGTTTTGAAGTAATTTTATAGCAATAAATTTATGATTTTTACATGAAGGAGAGAAGTGGCAGAATAGGCCCAGTGGTTAAAATATCCTATTTTTTTTTTTTTTTAGTTGGTCTTTTGTATTTATAGAAAAAAAAAAAACGCAGAGGTGATCAAATAGCACCAAAAGAAAGCTCTATTTGTGTGCCAAAAAATAATACATTTTCATTAGGTTACAGTGTTGTATGAGCGCACAATTGTCATTCAAAGTGCATCAGTGCTGAAATTTGAAAATTGGTCTGGGCAGGAAGGGGGTTTAAGTGGCCAGTGCACAAGTGGTTAATAGAAGGCTACATGCACACGGACGTTCTTCCAGCCGCTTTTTTGAGCGTTTTTTGCAGCTTAAAAATGTCTCTCCATGTTAGCCTATGGCCTCATGGCTACCATGGCGTTTTTGAGCTGTAAATGGCATAGGCGTTTTTATGCCCCATCTACACGGGACGCTGGTGCAAAGTCTTCAGAACTAAGGTTGAAAGCGGTGTTTAGAAAGGCGCGCTTTGTGGCGTTTGCATGCCGCGTTTTACCACATTTGCGTCTATATGCGTTTAGTTAGGAAACATCATAAGGAGCCGCCCTAAGCTCAAAAAAACAGTATTATTAACCATTTCAGCTATTTTGTGAGACCAGAGTGAGTATCAGCAGCTGAGAGAGCAGCAGTGTAGTTGTATTTAGCGTGTCACTTGCCACATCACTTGCCACAAGTTGTGGATTGTCCACTTGCCATGTCAGCTGCCCCAAGTTGTGGATTGTCCACTTGCCACGTCACCTGCCCCAAGTTGTGGATTGTCCACAATGCAATGGAAGCAATTTCATTATTTTTTTGATATACACTGTATATATATATATTTTTAATGGTTTTTCCTCATTTGCCATAATTTTTGAGTTTATCAATGTACAAAAATAGGTCACCTTTTAAAACGCTTCTAAACTAAAATGCGGCTAAACGCCGGTACCCGTGTCTGAAATGTGGAAATCTTTGGCGTCTGAAGACATTTTTAGGCTTTGTGAAAAACGATGTTAAACGCAACTGCAGATTTTTTTTCCAGGCCAAAAACAGTGTTTTGAATGTAATAGAATTCAATGGACCCGCATCCAAAATGCAAGTATCGCGACTTTGCGGCTATTTTTTATTTATTTTTTAACCTGTTTATAGCTGCCATTGCCAGCTCAAAAAAAAAAATCTTGAAAAAAAACAGCGTGGGGTCCCCCCCCAGGTCCATACCAGGCCCTTGGGTCTAGTATGGATTCAAAGGGGATCCCCCCCCACCAAAATGAAAAAAAAATGGCGTGGGGGACCTCCCAAAATCCATACCAGGCTCTTCAGGTCTTGTATGGATTTTAAGGGGAACCCCGCACCAAACTTAAAAAAAAATAAATAGCGTGGGGGTCCCCCTGAAAATCCACACCAGACCCTTTATCCGAGCACGCAACCTGGCAGGCCGCAGGAAAAGAGGGGGGACGAGAGAGCCTCCCCCTTCCCTCCTGAACCGTACCAGGCCACATGCCCTCAACATGGGGAGGATGTTCCCATGTTGATGGGGACAAGTGCCTCTTCCCGACAACCCTAGCCGTTGGTTGTTGGGGTCTGCGGGCGGGGGGCTTATCGGAATCCGGGAGCCCCCTTTAATAAGGAGGACCCCAGATACCGGCCCCCCACCCTATGTGAATGAGTATGGGGTACATCGTACTCCTACCCATTCACCTGGTGGAAAAAATGTCAATAAAAAACACAACACAGGTTTTTAAAGTGATTTATTAGGCAGCTCCGGGGGTCTTCTTCCGACTTCGGGGGTCTTTCTGCCGGGCGCCCCACTATCTTCTTCCAGCTCTTTTGCTAGCGGGGTCCCGGTCTTCATTGTCGTCTTCTTCCGACTTCGGGGGTCTTTCTGCCATGCGCCCCGCTATCTTCTTCCACCTCTCTTGATAGCGGGGTCCCGGTCTTCATCGTCGTCTTCTTCCGACTTCGGGGGTCTTTCTGCCGGGCGCCCCGATATCTTCTTCCAGCTCTTTTGCTAGCGGGGTCCCGGTCTTCATCGTCGTCTTCTTCCGACTTCGGGGGGGTCTCTTGTTCTGTTCTCCGGTGTCTTCTCCGCGCTCTCCGGTTCTTCTCCCGCTCTCCGGTGCCTTCTCCACGATCTCCGGTTCTTTCTGCCTTCTGCCAGGCACCCCGCTATCTTCTTTCAGCTCTTTTGCTAGCGGGGTCCCGGTCTTCATCGTCGTCTTCTTCCCACTTCTCTCCGTCCAATGTTGCCTCGTTGCTGTCCGCCGCTACAATGCTCTGTCCGCGGAGCGCACCCACTTATATTGGCATGGGGCGTGGTCACCGGGTGATACCACTCACTGACCCTGCCCCCGTATGACGTCACAGTCCCATCATTCCCTGGGACTGTGACGTCATACTGGGGCGAGGTCAGCGGGTGGCATCACCCGGTGACCATGCCCCATGCCAATATAAGTGGGTGCGCTCCGCGGACAGCGCATTGTAGCGGGCGGACAGCGACGAGGCAATATCAGACGGAGAGAAGAGGGAAGAAGACGATGATGAAGACCAAGACCCCGCTAGCAAAAGAGCTGGAAGAAGATAGCAGGGCACCCGGTAGAAGGCAGAAAGAATTGGAGATCGTGGAGAAGGCACCGGAGAGCGGGAGAAGAACCGGAGAGCGCGGAGACGACACCAGAGAACAGAACAAGAGACCCCCGAAGTCGGAAGAAGACGACGATGAAGACCAGGACCCCGCTAGCAAAAGAGCTGGAAGAAGATAGCGGGGCGCCCGGCAGAAAGACCCCCGAAGTCAGAAGAAGATGACGACGATGAAGACCGGGACCCCGCTAGCAAAAGAGCTGGAAGAAGATAGCGGGGCGCCCGGCAGAAAGACCCCCGGAGCTGCCTAATAAATTACTTTAAAAACCTGTGTTGTGTTTTTTATTGACTTTTTTCCACCAGGTGAATGGGTAGGGGTACGATGTACCCCATACTCATTCACATAGGGTGGGGGGGCCGGGATCTTGGGCCCCCTTATTAAAGGGGGCTCCCGGATTCCGAAAAGCCCACCGCCCGCAGACCCCGACAACCAACGGCCAGGGTTGTCGGGAAGAGGCCCTTGTCCCCATCAACATGGGGGCAGGGTGCTTTGGGGTGGGGGGGCCGCAGATCGCCCCCCTGCCCCAAAGCACCAAACCCCTCATGTTGAGGGCATGTGGCCTGGTACGGTTCAGGAGGGAGGGGGGCCGCTCTCGTCCCCCCTCTTTTCCTGCGGCCTGCCAGGTTGCGTGCTCGGATAAGGGTCTGGTTTGGATTTTGGGGGGACCCCCACGCCGTTTTTTTCGGCTTAGGGGGTTCCCCACTAAAATCTATATCAGACCTAAGGGCCTGGTATGCTCCTGGAGGGGAACCCATGCTGGTTTTTTTAATAAAAATTTGGCGTGGAGTTCCCCTTCATGATTCATACCAAACACGGCACAGCGAGTGCGAGGCTGCCGAGAACCAGCGCGATTCCATCGCGCTGGAGACATTCTCGGCCAGGTATTCGCCTCTAGGACACGACTTGAGCGGCTGCTTCATGCTCAGGTCGTGTTCAAGTTGCCTCGCAAAGTCGCGTTGTCCCTGTGTCAGCCGTCACACGAGTCGCCCTGCGAGTCGGATCGGCTTCATCCGACTTCCCGGGCGACCTCTATTCAAATCAATGGGCTCCCATAGGGAACCATTCATTTTCAGTAGAGGGCCGCTGACATTTTTATTTACTATAACAGTGCGCCGCTGGTTCCTGCGCCCAGTGAAGGATTTATCCGATGCAGCAATTAAGGTATCAACCAGCGCAGCGCACTGTTATTAGTAAATCACCCCCAAAGTCTTTGCATCTGAACGTCTGCAGATGACAGAGGAGCATATGGGCGTTTAATTTTAAGATTGGATAACGCTGTTAGTGAGTCCTGACACTCTAGCCATAGGTTCTTCCTGTCAGTGGGGAGAGGGTGGTTCCAATCTAGCGACTCACAG
Source organism: Rana muscosa (assembly GCA_029206835.1). NCBI lineage: Eukaryota > Metazoa > Chordata > Amphibia > Anura > Ranidae > Rana > Rana muscosa. The sequence goes on along the minus strand of CM055119.1, from coordinate 15,833,339 downwards.
GTAAAGTCTCTTCGTAGTGCCTTACCCTGGATGGTGACAGGTGCTGCAAAGCCTAAAGGATCGTACAGGCTGTTTATGGTAGACAGGACACCTCTACGGGTAAAGGTTTTTTCTTTTGTGTTTACTTGGAAAGAAAAGGTGTCAGATCTTATGTCCCAAAGAAAACCAAGGCTGTGTTGCATGGGAAGTGAGTCTGTGCCTAAATCTAAGTCCTTTAACTCGTTGGAATGATCTTGGGCAGGGAAGGCTTCTAAAACTTCTCTACTGTTGGAAGCAATCTTGTGGAGCCTTAAGTTGAAATACGCAAGCATTGAGTTCTTTTGAGAAGACTGATTGCGGCTTCATTTGTGGGTAGTGATTTCAAGCAATCGTCTACATAGAAATCCTTGTCCACAAATTGTCTGACATCTGACCCATACTCTGACTTTCCCACTCTAGCAGTGTCGAGTGTCTGAGGCCATATATAGCAACTGCAGGGGAAGGGCTGTTGCCAAATATGTGCACCCTCATGCGGTATTCTGTGATGTCTCCAGAGGGATTGTTGTCCCTGAACCAGAGAAACCTTAGAAAGTTTTGGTGTTCTTCTTTAACAAGAAGACAATAGAACATTTGTTGTATGCCTGCCATGAATGCGACCAAATCCTTGCGGAAGCGGAGAAGTACTCCTAATAGTCTGTAGTTGTGGTCAGGGCCAGTAAGAAGGACATCATTTAGAGAGACACTCTCATTCTTGGCGCTGGAATCCAGCACCACTCTAATCTGCCCTAGCTTCTTAGGGTGATAGACCCCAAATATGGGTAAGTACCAACATTCCTATCTCAGCATGACCATTCTGGAATATTTTGTCCATGAAGGAAAAGAAATGTTCTCTCATCTCTGGTTTCCTTTGAAGATTGTGTCTTAGGGAAGTGAGGCGTTTATATGCTAGTTCTCTGTTGTTAGGCAAACGTTGTCTTTGTGGCCTAAAGGGAAGAGGTGCTACCCAGCTATTAGTCACGTTTTTCTCCATACTGCTTTCCATATCTTCTAGGAAGATCCTATCCTCAATGGACATTGCTACCTGGTTGTCCTCCTTTGTTCTCCTGAACACTGAGTGTCCTAAGTCGCTTTGGTCATCGTCATAGGTATTGCTGTCACAGAGGGGACTTAGGAAAGGAAGAGGTGCAGGGTTGTTGTGAGGTAGCTCCTTTATGAGGATGTGATTTGGACAGGGTTGGAAAAGAGAAGGACGACCATTCTCGAGGGTACTAGTGAGCAGATTATTAACAGATGCCGGTTTGTGTGCACCTCCCAGGCAAACATCACCTATAATGACCTACCCAAGATCCAGTTTTTGGGCATATGGAGCACTTTTAGGACCGTTGATCAGTTTCCTTACTTTGTGGACTTGCAAGATATCTCTCCCTAGGAGTAAGATTATCTGAGCCTGATCATCTAGTTCTGGTATGAGATGTGCAATGTGCTTCAAGTGGGTCTGGTGAGCTGCTGCGTCTGGTGTGGGAATCTCTGATCTTTTGTCTGGCATCTGGTTGCACTCTATTATGGTCGGTAAGGGTAGGCATGTCTTACCATCCATAGATTCAATTTGTAGGCTGTCAGCTCTTCTCCTCGCCGTTTCCACTGTACCTGCACAAGTCCTAAGGGAGTAAGGGCTGCTGGGGCCTTTAAGGTTTAGAATGTCAAAAAACACAGGTCTAGCTAGTGACCTATTACTCTGATCATCCAAGATGACGTAGAGCTTGACTGCTTTGTCTCTGCATCTTTTTGGGTAAACTTTCACTAGACAGATTTTAGAACAAGATCTGGCACTTGTACTTCCTTTGCAGACTTCAGTGCACTGTGAAGTGATTGCTGTGGCATCTGTACTAGAGTCTTTGGTCTCCCTGTCTTGTTCCTTGTCACCATGGACAGGTGGGAAGGTTCTTGGAGTAGGTCTTGGGTGTAAAGCTGTGTTGTGTTCTGTGCTGTCACACTCTGTGCATTTGACACTGACCTTACAGTCCTTGGCGAAGTGTGTGGACGAAGAGCAGCACTTGTAACAGATGTTGTTCTCTTTGAGGAAAGCTTTGCGATCCTGGATGGTCTTTGTCCTGAAGGCTCTGCATTTCAGAAGAGGATGTGGCATCTTATGTAGAGGGCAGAACTTAGTAGGGTCGTTGTCTTGATCCTCTGGCTGAGACTCAGCAAATCTGTGGGAAGAAATGTTAGTTTTGTGCACTGCTACTGGAGCTCTGAGTTGCTTAGGGCCAGAAGAAGTGGTGTAAGACACTGGAAAATGAAGCTGGGGTCATCTTTCATTCCTGCTTGTCTGTCTACAAAGTCCACAAACTCACTAAAGGGTGGAAAAGGCACTTTGTGTTTCCGTTTGTAATTACAGCCATGAGCAATCCATCTTTCGTGTAACTCATAAGGAAGTTTTTGTGCTAAGGAGTTAATACCTCTAGCAGAGTCAAGATAAGAAAGGCTAGGTAAGTCCCCTTCTGCTTTAGCAACTTGTAACTCCATACACAGGTCACTGAATTCTCTGAGTCTTTGGTAACCTCTGCTAGGTATTTTTGGGAAGTCATCTATCCTTTTAAACAGTGTACTCTCTATAGCCTCTGGTGAGCCATAACATCTATCCAGTTTGTTCCAGATGTTTGTAAGGCCTATCTCAGTGGTTTATATTAATGTCTCTGATCCTTTTGGCGTGTTAAGCAGAATCATTGCCAAGCCACTTTACGAGGAGTTCTATCTGTTGCCTGCAGGATAGATCTAAACCTTGAATGACACTTTGGAAAGAGGATCGCCACGCTCTGTAGTGTTGAGGGCGATCACTAAATTTGACAAGTCCTTGGGTAACTAGCTCACGTTTGGCTAGGAACTTGGCAAAGTCTACAGTAGCCTGATTGGCATTGGGGTAGGCTGCTGGTGTATTGTGGTGCGGTGTATAGGCGTACCTGGTAGAAGTCTCTTCTTTAAGCTCTCTGGGTTCAAACTTGCATAAGGTTGGCAGTTCGTACCGGCTCATTGCATACACCTTTGGAGTGAAGACAGGTGTTTGATGTTTGTATGAAGGCTGGGTACCTTGTAGAGTAGAAGGTTTGGTTGGGACTGGAACGTCTGGAACTTTGTCAGATTTTTCTTGCTTGTAGCACTGGGGTCCAAGGTCGGCTTGTCGCTTCTTTATTTGATGAGACTCACTGACATCATGTTTAATTTCTTGTTGTAGGATGCTGCTTGGGTCACAGTGTTGGTAGACATAATCTGAAGTGCGTTGCGAGAAATCTTGTTGGTCCTCCTCTAGGCCCGGTATGCTGCTACTTGCTCTTGGCTCATCGTAGATGGCTGCTTCTAAAGCTTCTGCTTCTGCAATGGCGGTGGCAGCGTCTCGGTCCACTGCCAGCTTCTCCATGTTAGCTTCAAAGATAGCTTGCTGCAATTTCAAAGATGCTTCCTGCTGGGCTAGCTCGTCTTCCAGGCGTATTCTTTCTTTTTTCATCTGCAGCTCTTGGACTGCGAATGCGGCCCTGGCTCTTGCTGCTTCAGCTTTTGAACGGGTCGATGGCTGCTGCATTTGCAACAGATGACCTAGATAAGCCTGCTCGTGATCGTGTTTTGTAAGAAGATGTTCCACTGTGAGACATGGCTGCGGGGAAGAAGCTGTCTTGCTGTATAGAGACTGTTGCGGAGCTCCAACGTCCGCTGGGAAAATCAAAACCATTTCTCAGTTTCAGTATTTTGCTACAGAGACCATTAGTGTCGGTGCTGCTTGACAGAGCGCGTCTCTGTGTAGCGTGGCTGCTTGCTTTGCTTCCCACAGGCCTGTTTCTTTAAGGCTTCTGACTGTATGGTAACTGCGTAGCCCCGGGCTGTACAGACTTCCGAAGTCAGCTTATCTTCCCTTCAGAGGTCAGCTTAAAAATGTCACTGTTCTTTCTCAAGGACATTCAGCTAAACCATTCTTATCCCATAAACATGATACCATATTTCTTCGATCGCAGTTTATTGGAACAAGCTAGGTGAAACTACAAATAACAAGAATAAACCTTTATAAGTACAATATCCCATACATTTAGCATACATTGCAGAGACAAAGATACACAGTACAATATGAGACAGTAAAAACATACTTTTTAAGTTCTCTAAGAGATGATGGTAAGAGATTGAAATAAGACATATCCTGCCTCCTGCAGTGTCTTGAAAAAGCATGGTGAATGTGTCTCTTCCTGTGGAGATTTTTCCAGAATACTTTGCTTTCTAATCACTTCCTAGGTTACACATTAATGCATTTAATAATGAACAAACTGAAACAATACCAAAAAGGGACGCTAGATGGCGCCTACATTCTGCAAATGATTTCTATAGAAATTACAACCTTAAATGTCATTTTAATTAACACAAATGCAGATAATCAGAATATAGACATTTGATGGACAGAACAATCACTATAGGTGAATGTTTTTCCTGGAGGCTTGACGTTTGCTGGTGCCAGGGTGGATTGACCACCCCTCCTTCGTGGGGGTTTTCCAACTTTAGTCCCCACCTTCTTCCTTCCCCAATCCATCTAGGGACATTAGATTTCCCGGTGGTGGGTTGCCTCATATATTTTCATTGTGGACTTGTCAACATGTGGGTCCCCAACTCTAATTCATTTATGGTATTTGGTTTGTTTTCTAATTTCTAATTATTTTGTATTCCTTGCAGTTGGCTGCAACATTATCAGGCCTTGACATACCTCCCTTGATGAAGCCCAATGGGCAAAACATGTTGGGAACTGTATGACTCTCTCGGCCCCCCCTCTTTTGATGCAACCACCAATTTAACACTGTTCTTGTGTAATGAATATCACCTGATACTGCTTTTTTTTTTTAAAGTTGTTATGTATTGATTTCATGTAATAAAAACTTTTGTATATGTAGCGGCCTCACCCCATCTCTTTTATCTAGGGGTATCACACACGACAGGGTGAGATGCGCTACGGCCCATGTCCTCCCCATAGCTGTGGGTGAGGTGAAGGCCAGTACCAAATATTTCCTCTGGCCTGTGTGCTTCTGTCTAGAATCAAGTCCTGCTGCGCCAACACTTCCCTCTGCTCCCATTAACCAGAGTTCCACACACCGATCACAGTCCAACTCTTGTTTAAACAGTGCTTCAGTAGCCAACTGGTTGCGACTTGATAACATCTTGATGCAGGGGATGAGCAGGTCGAGGCACTATCCTGGTTGTCAGCTAAACCACTGCGATCTCGCCAGTGGTTACTATAGCCTTAGCTATAAAGGACTTAGAACCTGAGAGTCTCTACCAGCGACTCAAGAGAACATAGATAGGAGTACCTTCGCTGCGCTGCGGCCCCTGTCAGGGGAAGATGTCCCTCCAAGGGAGTTACCAGAGGCCCATCCGTCACTGGGTTGATGCTGCTCCAGACTCTCCGAATGGTTAACCTCCCCGGCCTCCTCACCTCAGACATGAGCCCCATCCACTTCAGGGACCCTCGGACTTCTCCACCCTTGCGGGACTCAGTCGAAGTCACTGGGCCCCAGGCCTCCTGGTTTAGTACCTCACCCCAGGCTGAAGGTGCCTGGGATGGACTCCAACTCCATCCCGGTCAGGCCTAGGGTACCTGAGCCGGAATCCAGAACCGCCCAACCCAGGCCTAAGGTGCCTGGGCGCGTGATGATCAACCTCCAGAAGAGCAAGACCTCGTGACCAGGGCGTCTCCCCCTTTTATCCCCTGCCATCGACGCCACGGCAGGTTCCCCGCCCTCGCCGTACCATCTCCGAGAAGGGACAAAAAGTACAGCACTGTAACGGCAAATCTACCTTGAGCCTGTGGGCACCTGCCACCCACAGGCCAAGGTGATTATTACACCGTCCAATCCTCCACGAATACAAATAGTCCATTACTCCCATACTTACACACCTGGGTGTGTCCCACCTAAATTTAGAGACCCCGCTACATACTCCCCCCTGTGATTTGACGCTGGTCCCCAGCGTCTGGTGCAAACCTATGTCTCCCAAAGGTGGTGACATAAGCCCGACCCCAGTGGCCTTCCCTAAAAATTTGAACCTTAACCATACCAAGACCTGCTCAAAGGGGAAGGGAACATAAAACAATAAAACTTTTTTTTTTTTTTTTAAAACCCTCTAAGCATGTACACATACACAATCCCTCCCTTTTCTGTCTAAGAACCACCCCATCCTCAGTAGTCTTGACAGACGAATCTCCTGCAGAGGGAAAGAAAAAAAACAACACACAAAAAAAAAACACATTCTGACATTCTGTGTTAAATTGGAATGAATGGGTTTGTCGTCAGAGTCTTCGAGTCCTCGAGTGTGACAGTGATAACCCTAATGCACCAAGGCCTGAGGTGTGCCTTGGCCTAGCTGGTCAGTATGCCTGAAAAGTGGGCATACCCTGAATGTAAGAATAAGAATAAGGAAAATAGAATGAGTATGCATGAATCTGGGGGAACGGGTGGGTGGGAGCCCAGAAATGACGGCAACCCAGACCCGACAGGGGAGGAGGCTTAAGTAGCCCTCTCAGTCTCCTCCCACAAATACAGGCTGGCCTGCGGCCAGCCTTACCACTTGTCGTCAGAGTCTTCGAGTCCTCGAGTGTGACAGTGATAACCCTAATGCACCAAGGCCTGAGGTGTGCCTTGGCCTAGCTGGTCAGTATGCCTGAAAAGTGGGCAAAAAGAGACAACTGTAGGTGAAGAAGGGAAGGTAACGAACAGAGAAGTAGCACGCACCCGGACGGCAACAGTATCTGAACCCGGTCCCGTGCAAGAATGGAATAAGCCTGATGCCCGGCACAATCCAAACATGAGAATGACCTGCTAGCAAATGAGAGGATACGTGGGGGGAAAGGAAGCGAAGGCTGGCCCGAGGAGCCTCTGCAACCGATGGGCGAGTAGATCGTAATACTCCAACCGGACATCAACGATGTGCCTCCGGCCTACCCATACTAGGTATGGGGAAGAGAGGGAGAGGGCAAAAATTGACAACTGGCAGGAGTTGTAGGACTGGATACCTGGAGGATGGGTTGCCGGAGTAGGCGGAAAAGGCCAAGCGCTACGGCAATGAGCATAGTCAAGCATGGGAGAAACATGCCAGACACAGAACACTGGTCCCACCTGACTCAATCGGATCGTGCCACCGCCTGTGACCTGACAAGCGACTGAATCCTGAACCTAGAAAGGAAGGTCAGACTCCATCCCGGGCAAGAAGTCTCATGGCATGATGCAGACATGCCTGGACAAAAGATCAGAGCCGCTAGCGGAACCCCAAACCCACCCCTGTGGCCGACAAGGGGCCGTGGCTCAGCACATACCCCGAGAAAGACTGAAACCCTAGGTGGTGACCAGGGCCTCAGCAACAGAACGACGATTTAGTAAAATGAAGACTGCTTCCTACCCAAGGGTGAACCCAGTGATGAATGACATCCGCACCAATCAACTAGCCCTGGCAAACGGGCAGGACTGATGGAAGCGAGTGCAAGCAATGTTTGATGAAGGCGAAGATGCCAGCGCAGCCCAACCTGAGAACACAAACCAGAGAAATGACAGACAACCAGACATGAGAACAACAACGAGCCTACCTAAGAAGAGAACATGCAGAAGTGACAAGACCACCGCGCGTACATGAACCTGATGACGGATGACCCCCCCCCCCACCTTGTGTGAGTGGCGAGTGAGCCCGAGTAACCTGTAGCGCAGAGACAGGCAATTAACTGAACACTCAGGGCTGGTGTACCCACGGACCGTGGTGGGTGATCGTATAGGTGTAAGAATGAACGTGCATCGTATGACGTATGGTATACGGGCGAGAAGATTGTGGTCAACAATCATTAAAAACGAAACCTCAGCCCGTATGGATCTGTAGACGTGACAGATCCGGAAATGTGTGCCCTAACTAACCCAGGTACAAACATGGACGAAGATAACATGATACATAGAAACCAACAAAGAAGAGAACAGCTACCGGAGTATGCCGTGACTGGACCACAACACCCCTCTGGAACGCTAAGACTGAAACGTTGCAACGGAAATGCTAAAAACTGAATGCTGAGGCGGAAATGCTACGACAGAAATCTAGGGGCAGAAATGCAAGGACAGAAATGCTGAAACGGAAACGTTTGAGGCAGAAATGTGAAGATGGAAACGCTGAGACTGCAACGCTGAGGCAGAAATGGAAAGACGGAAATCCTGGAGGCAGAACGTTAAGACAGGAATGCTGAGGCAGAAACGCAATGCCAGAATCGCAGATACGCTATGATGGAAATGCTGAGACTGGACACGGAGACAGAAATACTGGGGCAGAATGCTACGACGGACACACAGCAACAGAAATCCTGGGGCAGAGACGCTATGACAGAACTCCTGGGGCAGAAAACGCAGACAGAAATCCTGGGGCAGAAAACGCAGACAGAAAACCTGGGGCAGAAAACGCAGACAGAAAACCTGGGGCAGAAAACGCAGACAGAAAACCTGGGGCAGAAAACGCAGACAGAAATCGTGGGGCAGAAAATGCAGACAGAAATCGTGGGGCAGAAAAACGCAGACAGAAATCCTGGGCAGAAAAACGCAGACAGAAATCCTGGGGCAGAAAAAGCAGACAGAAATCCTGGGGCAGAAAACGCAGATAGAAATCCTGGGGCAGAAAAACGCAGATAGAAATCCTGGGGCAGAAAAACGTAGACAGAAATCTCGGGGCAGAAATGCTGAGGCAAAAACGCAGACAGCAATACTTGGGCAGAAAAGCTATGACAGGAACGCCGGGCAGAAAACGCTATGACAGGAACGCCGGGGCAGAAGCGCTATGACAGGAACGCCGGGGCAGAAACGCTATGACAGAAATGCCGGGGCAGAAACGCAATGACAGAAATGCCGGGGCAGAAACGCAATGACAGAAATGCCGGGGCAGAAACGCAATGACAGAAATGCCGGGGCAGAAACGCAATGACAGAAATGCCGGGGCAGAAACGCAATGACAGAAATGCCGGGGCAGAAACGCAATGACAGAAATGCCGGGGCAGAAACGCAATGACAGAAATGCCGGGGCAGAAACGCAATGACAGAAATGCTGGGGCAGAAACGCAATGACAGAAATGCTGGGGCAGAAACGCAATGACAGAAATGCTGGGGCAGAAACGAAATGACAGAAATGCTGGGGCAGAAACGAAATGACAGAAATGCAATGACAGAAATGCTGGGGCAGAAACGAAATGACAGAAATGCAATGACAGAAATGCTGGGGCAGAAACACAATGACAGAAACGTTGAGGCAGGAAACGCAATGGCAGAAACGCAATGACAGAAATGCCAGGGCAGAAATGCCGAGGCAGAAACGCAATGACAGAAATGACGGGGCAGAAACGCAATGACAGAAATGACGGGGCAGAAACGCAATGACAGAAATGACGGGGCAGAAACGCAATGACAGAAATGACGGGGCAGAAACGCAATGACAGAAATGACGGGGCAGAAACGCAATGACAGAAATGACGGGGCAGAAACGAAATGACAGAAATGACGGGGCAGAAACGAAATGACAGAAATGACGGGGCAGAAACGAAATGACAGAAATGACGGGGCAGAAACGCAATGACAGAAATGACGGGGCAGAAACGCAATGACAGAAATGACGGGGCAGAAACGCAATGACAGAAATGACGGGGCAGAAACACAATGACAGAAATGCTGGGGCAGAAACGCAATGACAGAAATGCTGGGGCAGAAACGCAATGACAGAAATGCTGGGGCAGAAACGCAATGACAGAAATGCTGGGGCAGAAACGCAATGACAGAAATGCTGGGGCAGAAAACGCAATGACAAACGCTGGGGGAGAACGTAATGACAGAAATGCCGGGGTAGAAACGCAAAGACAGAAATGCTGGGGCAGAAATGCAATGACGGGAATGCTGGGGGTAGAAACGCAATGACAGAAATGCTGGGGTAGAAACGCAATGACCGAAATGCTGGGGTAGAAACGCAATGACCGAAATGCCGGGGTAGAAACGCAATGACCGAAATGCCGGGGTAGAAACGCAATGACAGAAATGCCGGGGTAGAAACGCAATGACAGAAATGCCGGGGTAAAAACGCAATGACAGAAATGCCGGGGTAGAAATGCAATGACAGAAATGCCGGACACCAAACGGATGGCCCCCCATCTCTTGACACCAGCATGGACAGCCCCCCCCTCCTGACACCAGCATGGACGCCCCCCCCCCTCCTGACACCAGCATGGACGCCCCCCCCTCCTGACACCAGCATGGACGCCCCCCCCCTCCTGACACCAGCATGGACGCCCCCCCCTCCTGACACCCGCATGGACGCCCCCCCCCTCCTGACATCAGCATGGACGCCCCCCCTCCTGACACCAGCATGGACGCCCCCCCTCCTGACACCAGCATGGACGCCCCCCCCCCTCCTGACACCAGCATGGACGCCCCCCCTCCCTCTTGATACTTGGAGCCCCGGGAGATGTGACAGGTGGACAGCCTCCCACCCCCATGCTGCCAACATGAGCCTGGGACGAGTCAGCTAGAGCCCCATGAAGACAGGGAGAAGGAGGGCGGCCCTGCAAGGACACCAGCCGCCAAGCCACCGCGCTGAACATAGAAACTCTTCTGACATGCATGGAAAAACTGGCTTATGCCAAGAATACTAAGTGGCAAGGTGGTAACACCTGACGGTGGGGGACAGCGGACTGCTGGGAGTGCTGTGCAATCCATGGCGGCTGGCTAAGCAGGGCCCGAGGACTAAAAAAGCCCCCCCCCAGGCTAAACTGAGGCGGTGGATGCCCGGGAGGTTAGCAGGCGGGTGAGCGCCCCTCCGCAGCCGGCGTGAGAACTGGGAGGCATGCGGGCATCCCCTCCATGCCTGACATGAGATCCAGGGAGGTGAACTGGCGGTGAGTGCCCCCCCCCTTCCCCAGATGGAGCGGCGTGAAAAAACGGGCGGTGAGTGGCTCCCCCTACCCCTGCTGCTCAGCGTGAGGACCGGGATAGCAGGCAGGCAGGCAGGCAGGCAGCCCCCCCCCCCGATACCCGGCGTTAGCACCGGGAGAGGAACCGCCACGAGACTCCATCGGTCGATCAGCCGTAACCGGAAGTGACACGGTCCCCGAAAAATGACGTCAGGAGGAGGGGCTGGCTGCAGCCCGGAAATGACGGCAACCCAGACCCGACAGGGGAGGAGGCTTAAGTAGCCCTCTCAGTCTCCTCCCACAAATACAGGCTGGCCTGCGGCCAGCCTTACCACCTATCAGCCGAGAGACCCACTCGCTCCAATAAGTAAGTGATGTAAATGTACAAGCAACAACCGTTGCGCAACACTGCCACCTGGTGACAGTGCCGCGGTAATGACACTTGGTGAAATCTTCATTCTTCCTGCGTCCCTACACTGATTCTACCCCCAAAGTCTGTCTTTAAACTGTGAAAGAAGAGAGAACAAACAAACAGCTCTCATTCCTCCAAAAGAGTAGAAAAAAAAAAAAATGAGGGTACAGTTCGATGCTCCAGCAAGAACACTTCCAGAAGGTTGTCACAGGAAAAACAAGTGAGTCTCTTCTCACAAATAAAACCTCGGGTCAGGCAAAAACAAGGGCTTCAGATGTTTATCGAAAACCTCAATCGAATAGTCAGCGTCCTCTCCATCTTTCCTGCAGATGCGCACCTTGTCTGCGTGGATATGGCGGCCCCACATCCAATCTGCTCTGCAGTCTCTAAACTTTTTCGACACGGGTGGCGAACAAGACAAGTACCGCCGGGCATGAGGCACTTTAAGTTTCTCCCAAACAAACTCGTCATACCACCGCTGTCGCAGAACTTCAACCTCAAACAGCAAGTCTCTGGGCAAGTAAGGATATTCCCATCCGTACTCGTGGGCAACCCTCTGAGAAAAGAGCCGTTGCAATCGGGCTAAAGGAGGCATTGTGGCCCACTCACCTTCTCCTGGTTGAACGATGGCCTCCGGGTGCCGAGGTACTTTCACTACCTCTGATGGCTTTTCTCTCGGTGCTCGTAGTGATGCTCGCTGTTTCCCCGCCAACAAAACGGGTGATAATGTGGACTGTGGAAGAGCAATTGGAGGACTAGGCTTCCTCGTAGACTCTGGGGCCTCCGCCCGGGACATGCTATCCCCTATGGACATAGGTGAATCTTGGGGTGCACGTAGCATAGGTAATGGGCGTTTGTCCCAGCCCTTCTGGTGAAACAGTTCATCGATCTCACCGTCATCTCCACAATCCGACAGTGATTCTAGGTCGGAGGTGTCATACATCTCCGCGGGAAGGTAGTCTCTAGTAGACGTGGAACTACCCTGCCTAGCGGGCTCCACCAACTGTGGACCCCCGACACCTCCAACCACCACCACAGTCCCAGCCCCTGGCTCACCTTGACCTTTTGTAGAACTGGGATGTCCAGGACTCTTCCAACCGGATCCATCCAGGCCAGGCAAGCGAAGGGGTGAAGCTCTTCCACGACCATAGGAGGCCTGCACCAAGCCGACTTTCCTCTTCGGGGGTGGGAGCAGAGAATCTGTGGTGACCGAAGCAGCATCCTCTGATTTTTCTTTCTCAGTCTCTGATTGGGCAGTCACATCGCCCTGGTCAGTGCGCACGGGAACCCCCGCAAAGGCCTGGATCTCCCCCTCCGGAGCAGCGGCACCTGTGAGGCTGTTGAGGCGAAGGGCCCGGGGCCCCACTGTGGATGGCTCCACCTCGAACAAGAACTCTTTGCATGCCTCGCAACGCCCGAATGGCTTCAGGTGGACCACCAGTCCCGAGCATCCGGGACAGATCACGCCGAGGGCCTCCGTGTCTCTGCATGTGTACAGAGCCAACTGTCCTCGGGGCCTGAGTCTTATCCCCGTGTCTGTAAGGGGAGCAGCAAAGGTAGTCATCTTCGTGGGGTAGGGAACCGGAATCCACGGGGAGCTTGAGGCCATCCCGACTGTCTGCTGCTCCATCACGCACTGACCACGCGCCAAAGTCTCCACGTGAGTTCCTCCACATGGCCAGACTCCTCCCACGACTTGCACGTTTTTGCGGGCTTCCATCAGGCTCCGCCCACGAACTGCGCAGTCACGGGGTGCCTCGTGGCGCAGTGCAGTAAAAGCCCCCACATGTAGTACATCACACGGCTGGACTTCTCCCTCTTCTCGCTCCTCCGCATGGGCCTTTCCCGTCTTAGGGTCATTTCCACGACTTTGAGCAGGGATGCACTTTGGCCGATCACATGGCCGACCTGCTCGGAACTCCTCTGGGCAGCAAAGTCCAGACACAGCCATTCTTACTTCCAAAGTCAAAGCACACATCATCCCGGACTCACGAGCCCCCACGTGTAGCGGCCTCACCCCATCTCTTTTATCTAGGGGTATCACACACAACAGGGTGAGATGCGCTACGGTCCATGTCCTCCCCATAGCTGTGGGTGAGGTGAAGGCCAGTACCAAATATTTCCTCGGGCCTGTGTGCTTCTCTCTAGAATCAAGTCCTGCTGCGCCAACACTTCCCTCTGCTCCCATTAACCAGAGTTCCACACACCGATCACAGTCCAACTCTTGTTTTATTGCATATCTCACAATAAACAGTGCTTCAGTAGCCAACTGGTTGCGACTTGATAACATTTTGATACAGGGGATGAGCAGGTCGAGGCACTATCCTGGTTGTCAGCTAAACCACTGCGATCTCGCCAGCGGTTACTATAGCCTTAGCTAGAAAGGACATAGAACTTGAGAGTCTCTACCAGCGACTCAAGAGAACATAGATAGGAGTACCTTCGCTGCGTTGCGGCCCCTGTCAGGGGAAGATGTCCCTCCAAGGGAGTTACCAGAGGCCCATCCGTCACTGGGTTGATGCTGCTCCAGACTCTCCGAATGGGTAACCTCCCCGGCCTCCTCACCTCAGACATGAGCCCCATCCACTTCAGGGACCCTCGGACTTCTCCACCCTCGCGGGACCCAGTCGAAGTCACTGGGCCCCAGGCCTCCTGGTTTAGTACCTCACCCCAGGCTGAAGGTGCCTGGGATGGACTCCAACTCCATCCCAGTCAGGCCTAGGGCACCTGAGCCGGAATCCAGAACCGCCCTCACCCAGGCCTAAGGCCCTTCAGATTAAGCCAGGCACATGGATGCTGAGGGAGAGGAGTGCCCAGAGACAGCAGGTGCACACTGATTAGAAAAGCCTGACCAGCTGATTAGAAGACTGCAGTCACATAGGAGAAAAAAGTGCATTATTACTGTAGCAATACCCCTAGCTAAGAGAGCCGCTGGAATGATTTGTTTGGGCCCTGTAATGCACTGCTGTCAACCCCCCAGCAATTGGCTCTAACCTCTCCTGGCTAGGGTTGCCACCTGTCCGGTTTTGACCCGGACAGTACGGGTTTGGACACGGGTTTGGATACATGTGCCCACTCACTGTAACATCAGCCTGTGCGAGATTGGCTGCATGGGTCATGTGACGTCTGTGCAAGCGGCCTGTGATTGGGCCAGTGGAGGCTAGCTGGTGACTGGTCTCCGCAGACCAGGGATAGACCATTTGTGCAGGGGGGAACATTAGAACACCTGCCACTGTGGAGACAGCAGAAGAGGCATTTCCTCTAAATACACTGCCTGTGGTGTGTGTTGAGGATCCGAAGCTCCTTTCTGTCTCCCCACCCCCCTCCAGTCTCCTGCAGGCAGGGTCTCTCTGATCTCTGACTGATATCCCCCCCTCTATTACTAGTGCGGTGTAGTGAGAGAATCGGGAGGCGGAGCTCACTGGGACTACTGTCGGGATGGCGCTGTTTACACTGCATGCAGGGAGAGGTGAGCTGAGTTTTGTTTGTGACAAGTCTCTGTGGGTGGAAAGCTGTAAACTTTCAGGAAGATTTGTTTCACTGATGCAGTGAAGGGGACATTAGAATTGGAAGAGATAGTGAGTGTTCGTGGGGGTGGGGAGTCTGCAGGATCACAGCTGACAGTCTATCTCCCAGGCCTGAACACACTTCTGTACAAACATCCCCAAATCCTCAGTCCAGATAATGTGAAGTCATTTATCACCATTCATGTAACCTGTGTGTATGTGGTCTGATTGTACAGACTCAGAGCCTGGATAACAGTGTTACATGAATGGTCATCCATTAACTTCACATCATCCAGGTATACAGAGTGCTGGGAGCTGGCTTACAGTACATACATATGTACTTCTTATACCAGATAGTTTTCATTGAGCAGTATTGTTGTATATAGTAGTGGATGAGCTTTTTTTTCATTATAGAGATCAATATCTGACCACTTCTCAGCCCCCCACTCCCCCCAGCTTGTATCACCCCCAGACCATTATATACAGACATCACTCCGAGCTGCTTCCTACCCCCCCCCCTTCAGCTGAGGGACATCATTCCATGGTCACTTTCCTCTTCCCAACATCACTCCCTGGTAACCCCATAGACACCGAAAGAAATCCTTCCCCATAATGCCCCCATCATCCCCTCCACAGTCCTCTCCTGTACATACTGCCCCCATCATCCCCTCCACAGTCCTCTCCTGTACATACTGCCTTCCATCGTCCCCTCCACTGTCCTCTCCTATACATACTGCCCCCATCATCCCCTCCACATTCCTCCCCTGTACATACTGCCACCATCATACCCACCACAGTCCTCTCCTGTATATACTGCCACCATCATACCCACCACAGTCCTCTCCTGTACATACTGCCCCCATCATCCCCTCCACAGTCCTCTCCTGTACATACTGCCCCCATCATCTCCTCCACAGTCCTCTCCTGTACATACTGCCCCCATCATCCCCTCCACAGTCCTCTCCTGTACATACTGCCCCCATCATACCCACCACAGTCCTCTCCTGTACATACTGCCCTTATCATCCCCTCCACAATCCTCTTCTGTACATACTGCCCTCATCATACCCACCACAGTCCTCTCCTGTACATACTGCCCCCATCATCCCCCCCACAGTCCTCTCCTGTGCATACTGCCCCCATCATACCCACACACTACTGTCCTGTACATACTGCCACCATCATACCCACCACAGTCCTCTCCTGTACATACTGCCACCATCATACCCACTACAGTCCTCTCCTGTACATACTGCCCCCATCATCCCCTCCACAGTCCTCTCCTGTGCATACTACCCCCATCATACCCACACACTACTGTCCTGTACATACTGCCACCATCATACCCACCACAGTCCTCTCCTGTACATACTGCCACCATCATACCCACCACAGTCCTCTCCTGTACATACTGCCCCCATCATACCCTTCACAGTCCTCTCCTGTACATACTGCCCCCATCATACCCACCACAGTCCTCTCCTGTACGTACTGCCACCATCATACCCACCACAGTCCTCTCCTGTACATACTGCCACCATCATACCCACCACAGTCCTCTCCTGTACATACTGCCCCCATCATACCCACCACAGTCCTCTCCTGTACATACTGCCCCCATCATACCCTTCACAGTCCTCTCCTGTACATACTGCCCCCATCATACCCACCACATTCCTCTCCTGTACATACTGCCCCCATCATACCCACACACTACTCTCCTGTACATACTGCCCCCATCATACCCACCACATTCCTCTCCTGTACATACTGCCCCCATCATACCCACACACTACTCTCCTGTACATACTGCCCCCATCATACCCACCACAGTCCTCTCCTGTACATACTGCCCCCATCATACCCTCCGCACACCTCTCCTGCAGATTTAGCTATAAAGGGAAACTCTGTGGATTCAGATGTAGAAGGGGAACTATGTTGACTCTGATGCAAAGGGGAACTCCTGTAATTAACTCCATATGATTAGAAATTTTATTTAATCAGAAAATTGCTGTGCATTGCTTTGTACAGAGGTAATACATTGAATGTACTACTACAAAAAATAAAAAATCGGCGTGCGCTGCTGAAGTGTTCGGGTTTGGCTTGACGAAAAGGTGGCAACCCTACTCCTGGCACAGTCAGTAGGGTATGATAGGATTGTGTAACCTATAACTCTCCGAGGCACAATCCTGCAATAAACACAGAAATAGGGTATGGCTATCAATAACCGTTTCTTCTGCACAGTAAATGACACAAACACAAGTGTACTTAAAATGAGAATAAGTATACTGCGCTGTCTGTAAAGAACATATAGTGATAAATCAATATCTGTGCTGCAACTAAAAAATGTGAGACACCCACAAAAAACAATATTATAAAGAAACTAAAGCTGCGCAACAAAGTATCCAAACGTGGTGAATGAATGATGAATGGGTGAAAAAATTATTCTGTGTATGATCACACTATGATATCACCTGACTATGCAACATATATAATGAAAGATAATCCTTGAGCCTCTAGGCAGAGATATTGAACAGTGTCACACTCTTTTCCTTAGTATTGGTACACAATGGCAGTTCATGCATAACAAAAAAGTCCTCAGGAGAAAGAAATGAAGTGCAAGGGTACAATCTCTTTGAAATTTATTTGTGACTTCAAACTGGAACACCATAGAAAAAGTGCTGATACGACAGAAAGGAATCCACCACCTTGTCTTTCTCAGGCTGCTTACCAGAAATCCTGATCCCTAAAAGAGATCAGTCTGAGCAGATGGCTATTATCCCCGCCAGGGTCTCTAATTGTCTCTCTCTGTTCTCTCTCTGTACTTTATACCTAGTTACTGTTCATAGCATATAAAATGGTGGTGGGTCAGCACGCCGCCCGTGCCCCTGGATGACGACAGGTTTGTCGAAACGACGTAGGGAGGAGCGGCGTGCTGACGTCACCACAATACGAATCCCGGAAGCAACGGGTAGTGAGAGCCGGCCGGCCCTATACACAACCACTGCTGTTTTTTACTACATATGCTGTAAGTGCATTATTTTATTTGAATAAATGTTTTAAATTACTGGATTACACTATGGGGCTTTTTTTTTCACCCTAAATATGATCTGCGGAGATATCGGGGGACTACAGACTGAAACCCAACTGAATATAAAGTACAGAGAGAGACAATTAGAGACCCTGGCGGGGATAATAGCCATCTGCTCAGACTGATCTCTTTTAGGGATCAGGATTTCTGGTAAGCAGCCTGAGAAAGACAAGGTGGTGGATTCCTTTCTGTCGTATCAGCACTTTTTCTATGGTGTTCCAGTTTGAAGTCACAAATTAATTTCAAAGAGATTGTACCCTTGCACTTCATTTCTTTCTCCTGAGGACTTTTTGTTATGCATGAACTGCCATTGTGTACCAATACTAAGGAAAAGAGTGTGACACTGTTCAATATCTCTGCCTAGAGGCTCAAGGATTATCTTTCATTATATATGTTTCATTGCATAGTCAGGTGATATCATAGTGTGATCATACACAGAATAATTTTTTCACCCATTCATCATTCATTCACCACGTTTGGATACTTTGTTGCGCAGCTTTAGTTTCTTTATAATACAAGTGTACTTAACCCTGGCACTTTTACTGAGAGTGTTGGTTAAGCATAGAAAAGTATACATGAACACATGCAGAGCACTGCAATGAAAAGAGTACTTTTGCAAACAGACAGATATAATAAAAGAAACTAACAGTCCCCGCTGCTGCTATTCTACCTCGTGGGTAAAAATGGCACCCAGAAATGTCTACGCTACTAAGTCAGGCCTGACTGTACTATGTAGAAGTTCTGCAGAGGAAAATCTTTGCTAGCAAACGGTGGTGCACTTTTGAAGAAAACAAGTTATAATCCACAAAGAGAAAAAGGGTCTTGAACTTGGTGAACACAGGATAAGTCTTAGAGACTCCTAGATACTCAAGGCGCTGTCTCTCCGGTGTATGACTACAAGCACTAGGGTTAATTCTGAACAACAATTATCTGGCCTAGGAGATCCTGTGTTTGTCTCTAAACAGGTGCTCTCACACCCAACCGGACCAGTCTGTGTCCGTATCTTCTGTTGCTGTGTCTCGGTACACAGATCCCACGACACACGGGTCTTCGGTCCTCCTCGCAACAGCACAGCAGCGGTCGGATGATGTCCCGCAAGCTCCTAGGTGAAACGGAAGGCTCTTTGGAGAAAAACCCAGGCTTCAGGCCTGGTAACACAGCAGACTCGAACAGGAGTTCCACTTGCTGGGGCGGGCGGTGTCCAAAGAGACCGAACTCAGTCACGCCCCCCAGTTAAATAGCCCACCCCAGCAGTCCTTGCGCGGGGCAATGCACCTTGTGTGTCCCGTGGCATTCTGGGTACTGTAGTCTCCGAGGCATAAAAGCAATACCCCGCTACACACTCCCCCCACTTAAAATCTTTGGTCCCCAAAGATAAAATCAACATAAAGTACAAACACTGCAATTTATAGCAAAAGAACTGGGTAGGGGAACCTCCCACCAAGCTCGGTGAGGGAGATTTTCCTGCCCACAGGTCATACTAGTGGGAGTGACCTGCCTAACTGTGCCAGAGAGTGAGCTGGGGTTGCCCTCCACCAAATGCACAGTGGAGGGGCCAGGTTTCTCTATTGTCCTTCTTGCAGTTATCACAGTGTCCTCAGAGCATTCTCCCATTTGAGTGTAAGTCAACTTCCTGGGAGGGCGAATAATTCTCTTCACTCTTTGTTCTCTGGGGGTCACAATATCTGGCACTATGGGTGCCTCCATTGGGGTAGGTGTCAGAGGACTTGTGGCTTCAAAGGCATGTAACTCTGGTGCAGAAAGGTACAGTGATTTCCCTGGGTCCTCAGCTGGGACTAACTCCAAAGCATCTTCCCATTCTTCAGTCTGTGTACTGGATGGAATGAACTCAGCAGCTTCAGAGTTCAAGGTGTCATTTAAGAGGAATTCAGAGAGTGTGAGATCCACCATCAGGGGTTCAGGTGCTTGGGACGGCCATAGCCAGCTGAGCTCCAGCTCCTCATCTTCACTTTGATCTGTATTTTCCTCCTCCCTTGACTGAGTTGCTTGAGACCTGGTATTAGGTCTTGGAGTGCGGGCAGTTGAAGGTAGTTCAGGGGAATCCGGAGCCGGAGGTATCCTGACTGCCTCAGAAAGGGGTAGCAGATGGTTCCTGTGCCAGGTCTTCAGAGGCCCCACTCTTCCTTCAGGCTTCAACTGATACACTGGTAAGCCAGGCGGTTTCCTACAGATCACATAGGGCTCTGACTTCCATCTGTCTGCCAGCTTGTGCTTTCCTGGGACTCCTAGGTTTCGCAGCAACATTCTGTCTCCTGGTTGTAGATCCTGGATCCGGACCCTAAGGTCGAAGTTCCGCTTATTCCGGGCTCCTCTCTGGTCAGAAGTCAATTGGGCCTTCTTATAAGACAACTTCAAGCTTTTCCGCAATCTGTCCACGTACCCCTTGTGTGAGGCAGCTGATGTGTGGTCCATTGAGGTGCCAAAGGCCAAGTCTATGGGTAGTCTTGCTTCCCTGCCAAACATCAGTCTATACGGGGAATATCCTGTGGCATCACTGGTCGTGCTGTTGTAGGCATGCACTATAGCAGCTATGTTCTTGCCCCAATGCTGCTTTTCCTCACTATTCAGAGTCCCCAACATGTTTAACAAAGTCCTGTTGAACCTTTCCAGTTGGGCATCACCTTGAGGGTGATAAGGGGTGGTGTGAGTCTTCTTTATGCCCAAAGAGTCCAGTAACTTCCGTATCAGTCAACTTTCAAAGTCCCTCCCTTGATCCGAGTGAAGGCATTGAGGTAACCCATAATGCACAAAGTACTTCTCCATAAGCACCTTGGCTACAGTGGAGGCCTTCTGGTCTTTAGTTGGAAAGGCCTGGGCATAACGGGTGAAATGGTCGGTTATCACCAGAACATTTCCATGTCCACTCAAGTCAGGTTCCAGACAAAGGAAGTCAATGCATACCAAGTCCAAGGTGTTGTGGAATTCCTAGGCTGTTTGCAGAGCACACAGCCTATAATTCCTGTGCTCTATAAGCACACACTTTAGATTCATCTTTTTGGAATAATGCTATCTTTAAGTTTGCAAAAATCCACTCACCGTTCATTCCCATTCATCCAAGAAAGGCAGCACCACAAAAGCTTATCTTCTCATCTCCAGCATACCAGCATGACTGACTAGCCGACGCCTAATCATAGGCTTTTATTAAACTCAAAAGATCTCACACAGGAGGTGATTGGCTGCAGCAACCAATCCCCTCCCCCATGGGCGGGAACCTCACAGGATGTTCCTTCCTCACAGGAAACTGACAATACCTGGACATTCCTTCCAACAGGAGATGTCATACATGAATACAATAACGTAGGATGGCTAAAGTTACCATTGATAGGAATTCTTATTCTGCGCTATTCCATAGAATAACGCATATTACGATTATACTATTATTGAATGGGGGAGGGAGGCTATCTGCAGATGCGCACTACGAATTCCAACCAATGTTGATCAGACACAGCAGAGACAAGAGTACGCATCTGCTCATAACCAATGATGTTGTTGCAGAGCGAGCATATCCCCTCCTTAACGATCGTCCATGCTAATGCACAGAGGGCCCCCGTTGGCAGACATATCCGCACCCTGCAAACATCACACTCCAACCTCAAAACGTTTTCCCCTATCAGACGGGATTCAACCAGCCTCAGACTACCCCAATCAGCTCTTTTAGAGCGGGTTGCGGAAGTACTAACACTGGGTGACACTATGACAATACATATTAAATACATCTCCATAAAAATCTCCACAACAGTCCTCCCTTTTTTGTCATATGCACCCCATGTGTCCCTCGATGAGAGTTGATCTGCTTCTTACACCTGTAAATGAATCAGTCCTTAGTCCATAAAAAGGAAAACACGGCTTGACATGTAGACTCTACTCTTCAGGGGCATGACTTGTAAAGGAGGACACGACATGGTGAGCTGTAGTAATCGCCGATCCGTCTGTGATCCTCTGTGTCTTGTATGTGGGTTCGGCTTCGGGGCGTCTCATCAAGGAAACTCTGGTCACGCGTCAAATCAGGCAACAGGAGCCTCTCGTCACGACATAGAAAGAATAGAAATAAAAACGACATGAGTATATATATTCCCACTTCCTTTAACCACGATCCGCTGTAAAATAAAAAATTAGATCCCCAAAGATTCCCAGACCCTTAAAAAGGACTCCCAACCTTCACTTAGCTACAGCTCTGGCTTCAACAATTACATGAAGAACCCTATCCTTAATGGATGAGAATTGTTCAATCGTATCCCAAGCCCGAGCCCCCCCCCACCTTGTACATGCAGGACCCCATGCCCAGACCTGGTCGGGATTGGTGAACAAATCCCTTCTAGCTGTCCCTGCCATTCTTAATTTCCTGCGCCATCAGATCCTTGCGATCGGCCGCGACCTAAAATGTTGGGACAGCTTCACCATCGCGCATGAACCTCTTGCTTTGGGGGAATTACCTTTATAAGCTGCAGATCCACATAAACACCAAACTAAAGTTCAAACACACTTGTGGGCTGCCTAGATACCCAAACCGACAAGAGACAGAGCCATTAAAACTAAAACTTAATTTTACCCTCTAAAAATACATCGTTAGGTTCCATTGACAAGTGTCTGTCTGGAGTCTTCACTAGTTTGTCAAAAACTCCTCATACCCATAATAACATCATAAATGACATGTACCGCTGTCATCGCTGGGGACTAAAACTCCTCATACCCATAATAACATCATAAATGGCATGTACCGCTGTCATCGCTGGGGACTAAAACTCGGTGAAGACTCAGAACAGACCATCGGTCCTGTTCGCTTTCTGAGCTAGTCAGGACATACACTTTAAATAATAACTTGGGATGCTTTTCACCGTTACCCTCGCTAAAATTTACTAAACAACAAAAATATAAATAAACAAAGATACTCCTCATTCTTTGGTGTGGTTGAGCCGCTTCTTGCAGTGGTTGGCGTGGTCTCATCCCTCAAGCTTCTTTACAACGACCCAGTCACCTGGTTGGAAAGAATGTAAACTGATTATTAAGTCAGGGTCCGGGAGGGAATCGTGAACCCTGTGGTGGACATTTTGAAGTTCATGTCACAACGATCGCACCCACCCCATCAGCCGAGAATATAAGTGACAGCTAATGAGGAGAGTACGACCCTGATTTTGATTGACCTCCAAACAACCTTCATATGACAATAACCCAGACATCGGGAGTGTGGTCACTGCATAACCTGTGCGTGGCTTACAATACCTGGAACCACTGACAAAAGGTTCTTAGCCTCTGGGATGGGAACCTACTTCACCAGACTTCTGCTTGCCGATTCAAATTCTATCAAAGAAAGACAGTCTTGGCACAAACTTGGTTAGAATTACAGAGGTTATTATTAGTTTGAAAAAAAAAAAAAACTGTCACTCTTACATTTATCACTTCTCCCCCCTTTTCTTCCTCATTACAGACTGAAGGAAGAAATGCGTGGTGCAGGAAAAAAGAAACAATGAAATAGCCTATGATACTTTTACCGCCTTAGACTCATATTTATCCATATGTACAGCTGTCTACATACACCTGTTCTCTGTGTACAAACTCCTTGGACCTGAAAAATACTTATAAGCAAAATCATTACTCTATCCTTCATATTTAACCTGCAAAGAATGGAAAATAATAATGACATTCCTGTACATTGGTAAATTGTCAATGACATTCTTTCAAAACTGATTCAAACAAAACCCTCTGTAACCCTTACTTTTCCCGTTCCTACAAAAATACAACAGCCGCGATGCATCGAAGGATCGCCACGGTAAGTTCGAACATATTCACGTTACTACATATAAACACTCAGATACAAACGTGGGGGAGATACTTCATAGTTTCCAAAACCAAAAATTAAAAAAAAAAAACAGTCAGAATTCTCCCTTCACTCTTTCAGCAATAGAAAAAAATACAATGGGAATATGAGAGCAGGAAAAAAATATAAAGAAACTGCGCTATAGTGTAAAACCTGGTAAATAATTAAATTTAACTAGAAAAAAGGGAAATAAAGGAAAGCAGCAACTATTCTGAAAACAATCATCAGTGCATGTAAATAAGAAAAAATATATATATAGTCGCGCTAACTTATGACTGAACATAAGCCCACCACTGAATAATTGAAAAAAATCCAAATACCAACAGTGATAAATCATATAAATACTCAATGAAGAACCATGAAAAATCTGTAAATTATAAATAATAATAAGGTGAGTGAACCATGATTAAACAGTTAATAAGATGATAGTCCACAACTGCTATATGAAACTCTCAAGGTTCACGTCTAAAAGTCCATAATAAACAAAACACCCGTGAGTAAGTGTCCAAAAAAGCCAACGACAGAAATCTTCTTATAATCCGTGACTTTCACCACCACCAGTAAGAATTCCTGCTTACCAAAAAGGGATGGTCCCCTATGACAGAGGACCTAAAACAGCCTCAAATGATACTCAGTGGAACCTCCGGATTTCAGCAGATGATGAACTTCAATGGTTTAGTAGCCCAACAGCTCATACAGCCTCATGCGAATGTTCAACATCAACATGAAAAGAAGGAAGGACACCGAATAGTGTAAAATCCTTGGTGTACATTTATTAAAGGAATAATGGAATGATACTCACAAAAGCAGTTAAAAAGACAGCCTTAAAGTGCGTCAGCGCCGACCGGTCAGAGGCGCTGGCACACAAATACGTCCGTGGAAGCCGAGCAGTGGAGGGTGACGTCAGCACAAAGCTTGTATCCTGCCCTACGCGTTTCGTGAAAATTCACGTCGTCTCGTGCCCCTTAGCAATGACTAAGCACTAGACCTTAGTGCGAAACGCGTCTGCTGTGTCTGTTTATTTTGCTGTGACTTGCAGTGCCTTATGTGTGTTTTACCTAAATAAAGGCAACCTTGATGGTTCTCGGAGTGCGGCTGTCCACATATCCTGTTTCTTCTTCGCATCAATTGCATTGCCGGCACCCGTGGTCCCTGGGAAGACACTGATTGTCCACTTGTACTCACCTGGAGCGGTGATCTCTTTCTTTCTTCAAAACCAGCATGGGACGTCACAATGAACACCACATTGGTTCCCCTACACAAAGAAAAACACAAATTGCCTCTAACAGGTTCCAATGCAGAAAAGATCGCACTATATTCGCACCAGACATCAAAATCTGCCCCAAAGGCTGAGAAATTCCACCAGCGAAATAGCAGACGAATGCCACATGGTATAGTGCCCAAAAGAAAGGTGGCTGCACCTTCCCTTATAGGATACCCACAGGCTAAGGAAAAACTGTGCGTCAAAATGGCAGACAAACCTGCAAGGCTAACAAAAACCAAGAATGGCGCCATTACTTTTTCCCGCCAAAACCAGCATCTCTTTAAAAAAAAATGTTTTTCTCCACAAAGACTGACTACACCATTGAAACTTTTCTAAATTATCATCAAAATCCACTGAAAAAGGTGTCAGCTACACTCTACAAGGACCACATGTACACTTACAAACTTAGCCTCCCTTTTGCCAACTAAACAGCACATTCAATAAATGTGAGTTACATGAACAATATTAAAAACATATTCATTTCTCTAAGTTCATATACTCTGAGATATTCACCACTTTTCTCTACCTAAAGTTCACACACATTGGCTTCAGCTTCCATAACAAAGCCATTGCAGAGACATACCTCCTCAATGCTAGCATCCAAAACAGCCTGCAACCATTCAAAGGGCGTATTCCTTTCAACAAACAGCTACTATTGTCTGGCTTCCAACAATGCCTGGCCACTTGGATATGCGGCAGGAATTTTCAACTTTAAAACCAAACACTTTTGTTAAAATATTTTTACACTTATGGGGACATGTTTCTTTGTCCCCTACAAAAATCCCAATCTAACCATTTCTATTTTTCATAGAAATCACAAACACCACACACATACAGTATATTGTTGCTTGTACATCAGATCATCTCTCAGGGCCCTTCCACTACAAAACTCCTGCATGCTATTTACAGAAAGTCACCAACTTTCACCCTTGTAACTGAGATGCTGCCCGCCCCTCCCCCACTAAACCTCATGGCTTATGGCTCAATGCAGCGGCCATCTTTAACAAGGCCGCCAATGTAGGCTGCATGAAATACCACAGCTATACCTTCATTTCATACACAATATACAGTCTCCATCAGATCATCTCTTACACAATTTCAATCGCACTCATGGGTACACATGTCCTGCATCACACAAACAATCTAATCACACACAGGCACACACAAACAAATTCACAGGCCTACCATCGGATTCAGAGGCATACGATCTCTCTCCCAACAAAATCACACACACACATGCACGATCGGATTCGCAGACATACACACGCACACATACACACGCTGCAAACTTAAAGCATTATTTCAAAAAGACAAAAAAAATGTTCTTTTAAAGAGTAGAGCCCCCCACATCGGAACGTAGATCCACACTTCCCCCCATCTCGATCCGATGTCCAAAGGGACTCCATCTATTCCCAAAAATCCTGGCCCACCATTACTGTTGTGGAAATATGGGTTGTTTGCAGAGCACACAGCCCATAATTCCTGTGCTATCTAAGCACACATCAGATTTCATCTTTTTGCAATAATGCTATCTTTAGTCTAAGTTTGCTAAAGATCCACTCACCGTTCATTCCCATTCATCCAAGAAAGGCAGCACCACAAAAGCTTATCTTCTCATCTCCAGCATACCAGCATGACTTACTAGCCAACGCCTAATCATAGGCTTTTATTAAACTCAAAAGATCTCACACAGGAGGTGATTGGCTGCAGCAACCAATCCCCTCCCCCATGGGCGGGAACCTCACAGGATGTTCCTTCCTCACAGGAAACTGACAATACCTGGACATTCCTTCCAACAGGAGATGTCATACATGAATACAATAACGTAGGATGGCTAAAGTTACCGTTGATAGGAATTCTTATTCTGCGCTATTCCATAGAATAACGCATATTAAGATTATACTATTATTGAATGGGGGAGGGAGGCTATCTGCAGATGCGCACTATGAATTCCAACCAATGTTGATCAGACACAGCAGAGACAAGAGTACGCATCTGCTCATAACCAATGATGTTGTTGCAGAGCGAGCATATCCCCTCCTTAACGATCGTCCATGCTAATGCACAGAGGGCCCCCGTTGGCAGACATATCCGCACCCTGCAAACATCACACTCCAACCTCAAAACGTTTTCCCCTATCAGACGGGATTCAACCAGCCTCAGACTACCCCAATCAGCTCTTTTAGAGCGGGTTGCGGAAGTACTAACACTGGGTGACACTATGACAATACATATTAAATACATCTCCATAAAAATCTCCACAACAGTCCTCCCTTTTTTGTCATATGCACCCCATGTGTCCCTCGATGAGAGTTGATCTGCTTCTTACACCTGTAAATGAATCAGTCCTTAGTCCATAAAAAGGAAAACACGGCTTGACATGTAGACTCTACTCTTCAGGGGCATGACTTGTAAAGGAGGACACGACATGGTGAGCTGTAGTAATCGCCGATCCGTCTGTGATCCTCTGTGTCTTGTATGTGGGTCCGGCTTCGGGGCGTCTCATCAAGGAAACTCTGGTCACGCGTCAAATCAGGCAACAGGAGCCTCTCGTCACGACATAGAAAGAATAGAAATAAAAACGACATGAGTATATATATTCCCACTTCCTTTAACCACGATCCGCTGTAAAATAAAAAATTAGATCCCCAAAGATTCCCAGACCCTTAAAAAGGACTCCCAACCTTCACTTAGCTACAGCTCTGGCTTCAACAATTACATGAAGAACCCTATCCTTAATGGATGAGAATTGTTCAATCGTATCCCAAGCCCGAGCCCCCCCCACCTTGTACATGCAGGACCCCATGCCCAGACCTGGTGGGGATTGGTGAACAAATCCCTTCTAGCTGTCCCTGCCATTCTTAATTTCCTGCGCCATCAGATCCTTGCGATCGGCCGCGACCTAAAATGTTGGGACAGCTTCACCATCGCGCATGAACCTCTTGCTTTGGGGGAATTACCTTTATAAGCTGCAGATCCACATAAACACCAAACTAAAGTTCAAACACACTTGTGGGCTGCCTAGATACCCAAACCGACAAGAGACAGAGCCATTAAAACTAAAACCAATTTTACCCTCTAAAAATACATCGTTAGGTTCCATTGACAAGTGTCTGTCTGGAGTCTTCACTAGTTTGTCAAAAACTCCTCATACCCATAATAACATCATAAATGACATGTACCGCTGTCATCGCTGGGGACTAAAACTCCTCATACCCATAATAACATCATAAATGGCATGTACCGCTGTCATCGCTGGGGACTAAAACTCGGTGAAGACTCAGAACAGACCATCGGTCCTGTTCGCTTTCTGAGCTAGTCAGGACATACACTTTAAATAATAACTTGGGATGCTTTTCACCGTTACCCTCGCTAAAATTTACTAAACAACAAAAATATAAATAAACAAAGATACTCCTCATTCTTTGGTGTGGTTGAGCCGCTTCTTGCAGTGGTTGGCGTGGTCTCATCCCTCAAGCTTCTTTACAACGACCCAGTCACCTGGTTGGAAAGAATGTAAACTGATTATTAAGTCAGGGTCCGGGAGGGAATCGTGAACCCTGTGGTGGACATTTTGAAGTTCATGTCACAACGATCGCACCCACCCCATCAGCCGAGAATATAAGTGACAGCTAATGAGGAGAGTACGACCCTGATTTTGATTGACCTCCAAACAACCTTCATATGACAATAACCCAGACATCGGGAGTGTGGTCACTGCATAACCTGTGCGTGGCTTACAATACCTGGAACCACTGACAAAAGGTTCTTAGCCTCTGGGATGGGAACCTACTTCACCAGACTTCTGCTTGCCGATTCAAATTCTATCAAAGAAAGACAGTCTTGGCACAAACTTGGTTAGAATTACAGAGGTTATTATTAGTTTGAAAAAAAAAAAAAACTGTCACTCTTACATTTATCACTTCTCCCCCCTTTTCTTCCTCATTACAGACTGAAGGAAGAAATGCGTGGTGCAGGAAAAAAGAAACAATGAAATAGCCTATGATACTTTTACCGCCTTAGACTCATATTTATCCATATGTACAGCTGTCTACATACACCTGTTCTCTGTGTACAAACTCCTTGGACCTGAAAAATACTTATAAGCAAAATCATTACTCTATCCTTCATATTTAACCTGCAAAGAATGGAAAATAATAATGACATTCCTGTACATTGGTAAATTGTCAATGACATTCTTTCAAAACTGATTCAAACAAAACCCTCTGTAACCCTTACTTTTCCCGTTCCTACAAAAATACAACAGCCGCGACGCATCGAAGGATCGCCACGGTAAGTTCGAACATATTCACGTTACTACATATAAACACTCAGATACAAACGTGGGGGAGATACTTCATAGTTTCCAAAACCAAAAATTAAAAAAAACAAACAGTCAGAATTCTCCCTTCACTCTTTCAGCAATAGAAAAAAATACAATGGGAATATGAGAGCAACTCGAGAAGCTTGCATGGACCAGCCATACAAAGTTCAAACAAACGGGCATGAGACTACACCTCCATCAACACTCATCATTACAGATTTCTGAAGCCGCAGCTTAACTACATCCATTCCAGAGGGATACCGAAAATAGTATCCTTGGACCACCTATGTTAATCTTTTTGGGGTTCAAAGGCCTTTGCCCCAAAACTAGGCTTTGTGCACTGTGTGACCGTCTGACTATGGGAAGCCTCCATTCCTTCCCTTTTCACACACCTCCTTGTGTCCATGGCGATTCGAATCGGCTTATCGTCTTAAAGTGGAGCTCCACCCTAAATAGCAACTTTTGCTATTTGGAACCCTCCCCCCCTCCGGTGTCACAATTGACACCTTTCAGGGGGGAGGGGGGTGAAGATACCTGTCTAAGACAGGTATTTTCACCCACATCCGGGAGTCCTCTCTCCGGGAATCTGCGGGAGTTACGTCACTTCCCGCAGACTTCCCTTGGTGTTCTGGGAGACACTCGGCTCCCAGAACACAGGAGCACCAATCAGAACGGCGCAGCGCGACTCGCGCATGCGCCGTAGGGAACCGGGCATGAAGCCGCAGGGCTTCACTTCCTGGTTCCCTCAGCGAGGATGGCGGAGGGAGCAGCAGAGCGACGAGCGGTTCGCTCGTCCTCTGCTGCGGACGTCGCTGGACTCCAGGACAGGTAAGTGTCCAAATATTAAAAGCCAGCAGCTGCTGTAGCTGTAGCTGCTGGCTTTTAATATTTTTTTTTTCCGGCGGAGCTCCGCTTTAAACCTGCGTCCAGGTTAAACCGTTGCACCCTTTCGGAGATCACCGCCCGGTGTCTTCTTATACGGTGAATTGCAGAACTACAACCACTATATGGTCAAGTCCTCCAACTAGAAACCCTAACCGAGGTGTCAACTCTATGGCTTGTTGTCCCAACACTTTTGGAACTACAACAACCACCGATCAACCCCCGAATTAGGCCTCTACCTCTCACAGTGCATGCATACACAAGCATTTTCCGCTATACACCCATACACTGCGTTGTCAGACTAAACCACACAGAACACTTACGCCAGTTTACCACCTGCAGAACAATGTGGCTTCTCTCTGTATCTAGATGATAAAACAATGGTGATACCGCCTGTTTGCTCTCTACCCAAAACTGTATTTCAGTACAAAACGTCACAAAACTGGAACAAAATATAAAAGACTTTTAAACGCCAAAATGCTTTCCATTTTCCTTCCAAGCACAAATCTCATTCAGACAACCCCAAGCTCCTCCCACCAACTTTCTGCTGATATATAAATGCTGAAAAGAAACTTCCGGTTATGCTCAGCTACTTAAAAAAAAAAAACTGGTTTATTTACATATCAATTGTTCAGGAAGAGGGAGGGGGAGGGGAGGCCTTAGAATCGCCTTGTCTATCAAGACTTCAAAAAAAAAAAAAAATCCATGGCTACACATCATATATATTTCAACCATTTAAAACCTTGTCAAGGAAATGATGGAATAAACCCCCCTTTGCAAATGGGAGGGAATCCCCCCTGACCCACATTCCCTGGAAGTCAAACCATAAGTTGGGACCCAAAATACAAACTCCTGCCAAAAGATGGCTATACAGTACAAGTTCCAAAAAATGAATTGCCCTCTGGGAAACTCCCAAATATTTAAACATAAAAACACATCATTGTACAAAAACTCTGTTAGTCTTACAATCTATCAAAATTCAGTGTAAAGTGAAGTTTTTTCTTAAAACCAAAATCCAAAACCCCAAACCCCTGCTCATATACTGCTAAGTCAGCCGATCCTGCAATAGCCCACACTCACCCAAATGAAAACAGAGAAATCCCCCCTCCTAGCACCACCTGCATGGAGTTTGCATGTCCTCCCTGTGTCTGCGTTGGCCTCCCCCCACACTCCAAATGCTGGTAGATCAGCTAGATCCCATCCATAAATAGGCCCCAGCATGTGCGTGTGTCTGCAAGCACGTTGTGGCCCCTCGGGGTAAAACCGCGCTATTTCAAGATACCTCTCAACTCACCTCAAAAGGTGATGCTTAGAAAAGCAATTTAAACCAGCGAATTCATTAAACAAAAACCAGTCTCTCAGTATGTCCCCCTGGTGTCTCACTACTCTTCCCAGCAGTGCACAGGTCAAACTGTAAACGCATAAAACATAAGAAAACTGCGCCGATCAACAAATGCCAATACAGCATATTCAGGAGCCGTGTTTGCTAAACTGGAACTTCCTATCTCAAACTGTAAACGTCTCTCAAAATGGCCGACAAGCCAGGACAGCAAAATGGTGGATGAAAACCACACACCTCATGGACAACAATGGCGCCATTAACGCATGCAATATTTCCCGCCAAAACCAGCATGGGACGTCACAATGAACACCACATTGGTTCCCCTACACAAAGAAAAACACAAATTGCCTCTAACAGGTTCCAAATGCAGAAAAGATCGCACTATATTCGCACCAAACATCAAAATCTGCCCCAAAGGCTGAGAAATTCCACCAGCGAAATAGCAGACGAATGCCACATGGTATAGTGCCCAAAAGAAAGGTGGCTGCACCTTCCCTTATAGGATACCCACAGGCTAAGGAAAAACTGTGCCTCAAAATGGCAGACAAACCTGCAAGGCTAACAAAAACCAAGAA
The DNA here is from genome assembly GCA_029206835.1 of Rana muscosa. Classification (NCBI taxonomy): domain Eukaryota; kingdom Metazoa; phylum Chordata; class Amphibia; order Anura; family Ranidae; genus Rana; species Rana muscosa. Next base: position 15,801,192 of record CM055119.1, on the reverse strand, counting down.
TGGCGCCATTACTTTTTCCCGCCAAAACCAGCATCTCTTTAAAAAAAAAATGTTTTTCTCCACAAAGACTGACTACACCATTGAAACTTTTCTAAATTATTATCAAAATCCACTGAAAAAGGTGTCAGCTACACTCTACAAGGACCTCATGTACACTTACAAACTTAGCCTCCCTTTTGCCAACTAAACAGCACATTCAATAAATGTGAGTTACATGAACAATATTAAAAACATATTAATTTCTCTAAGTTCATATACTCTGAGATATTCACCACTTTTCTCTACCTAAAGTTCACACACAGTGGCCTCAGCTTCCATAACAAAGCCATTGCAGAGACATACCTCCTCAATGCTAGCATCCAAAACAGCCTGCAACCATTCAAAGGGCGTATTCCTTTCAACAAACAGCTACTATTGTCTGGCTTCCAACAATGCCTGGCCACTTGGATATGCGGCAGGAATTTTCAACTTTAAAACCAAACACTTTTGTTAAAATATTTTTACACTTATGGGGACATGTGTCTTTGTCCCCTACAAAAATCCCAATCTAACCATTTCTATTTTTCATAGAAATCACAAACACCACACACATACAGTATATTGTTGCTTGTACATCAGATCATCTCTCAGGGCCCTTCCACTACAAAACTCCTGCATGCTATTTACAGAAAGTCACCAACTTTCACCCTTGTAACTGAGATGCTGCCCGCCCCTCCCCCACTAAACCTCATGGCTTATGGCTCAATGCAGCGGCCATCTTTAATAAGGCCGTCAATGTAGGCTGCATGAAATACCACAGCTATACCTTCATTTCATACACAATATACAGTCTCCATCAGATCAACTCTTACACAATTTCAATCGCACTCATGGGTACACATGTCCTGCATCACACAAACAATCTAATCACACACAGGCACACACAAACAAATTCACAGGCCTACGATCGGATTCAGAGGCATACGATCTCTCTCCCAACAAAATCACACACACACATGCACGATCGGATTCGCAGACATACACACACACACATACACACGCTGCAAACTTAAAGCATTATTTCAAAAAGACAAAAAAAATGTTCTTTTAAAGAGTAGAGCCCCCCACATCGGAAGGTAGATCCACACTTCCCCCCATCTCGATCCGATGTCCAAAGGGACTCCATCTATTCCCAAAAATCCTGGCCCGCCATTACTGTTGTGGAAATATGGGTTGTTTGCAAAGCACACAGCCCATAATTCCTGTGCTATCTAAGCACACATCAGATTTCATCTTTTTGCAATAATGCTATCTTTAGTCTAAGTTTGCTAAAGATCCACTCACCGTTCATTCCCATTCATCCAAGAAAGGCAGCACCACAAAAGCTTATCTTCTCATCTCCAGCATACCAGCATGACTGACTATCCGACGCCTAATCATAGGCTTTTATTAAACTCAAAAGATCTCACACAGGAGGTGATTGGCTGCAGCAACCAATCCCCTCCCCCATGGGCGGGAACCTCACAGGATGTTCCTTCCTCACAGGAAACTGACAATACCTGGACATTCCTTCCAACAGGAGATGTCATACATGAATACAATAACGTAGGATGGCTAAAGTTACCGTTGATAGGAATTCTTATTCTGCGCTATTCCATAGAATAACGCATATTAAGATTATACTATTATTGAATGGGGGAGGGAGGCTATCTGCAGATGCGCACTACGAATTCCAACCAATGTTGATCAGACACAGCAGAGACAAGAGTACGCATCTGCTCATAACCAATGATGTTGTTGCAGAGCGAGCATATCCCCTCCTTAACGATCGTCCATGCTAATGCACAGAGGGCCCCCGTTGGCGGACATATCCGCACCCTGCAAACATCACACTCCAACCTCAAAACGTTTTCCCCTATCAGACGGGATTCAACCAGCCTCAGACTACCCCAATCAGCTCTTTTAGAGCGGGTTGCGGAAGTACTAACACTGGGTGACACTATGACAATACATATTAAATACATCTCCATAAAAATCTCCACAACAAAGGGTCCTTGGCTTTGCAGGTGGCCCATTGGGGCAGTGACTTTCTCTGTATACAACGAGCACATGAGTGACAGTACTCCTCTACTTCGGCTCACATGCAGGGCCAGTAGAATCTACTCCTTATGAGCTGGAAGGTTCTTTCTGCCCCTAGGTGGCCATGATTGTCATGTAGGGCAACTAAGACAGTCTTTCGATGTTTTTCCGGCAAGAACAGTTGCCACTTGTCTTCCAGGTCATCAGAGGGGCCCCTTGGTTAGACCACCCCTTGATGCACCCGCAACCTGTCCCATTCCTTGTGTATTAACCGGGCTTCCTTGGAGGGATCATGCAAGAGCCTGTCCGGATCCGGATCTTCCAGGGCTTCCAAGGCCAATCTTCCCCAAAGATCTTCCAACTGGTCACGTCTTATATCCTTTTTGGACAGTTTTGGCCAATCGTCTTCACCAATCTGGGTCACATCACAATAGTACTTGGGCACTCCTACCACCGAAACTCCAATTTCTTCTGCCCGGGATTCTCCACTAGCTTGAAGCTGTGCTCCCTGACACAAGGCCTGCACCCCAATCCGGGGTCACCTGTGTCCAGTCTTCTGTCCTGCAAGTGGGAGCATGAGACCTTCTGGACAAAGCATCAGCATCTCGGTTTCCAGTCCCAGGCCTATACTTTAAGCTAAAGTTGAACCCAGAGAGGGCTGCCAACCAACGGTGGCCAGTGGCATCCAGCTTAGCTGTGGTAAAGAGGTAAGTAAGTGGGTTATTGTCTGTTTTCACTACAAAGTCAGCTCCATACAAGTAGTCTTTGAGTTTGTCTACAACAGCCCACTTTAAGGCTAAGAATTCCAATTTGGGGGTGGGGTAATTCTTTTCCGCTGGGGTTAAACTTCTACTCACATAGGCAACTGGTCTCAGCTGTCCTTCATACTCCTGATACAGCACGCCTCCCAGACCATCATGACTGGCATCCACGTGCAATTCGTATGGCTTATTGGTGTCGGCTAGGGATGAGCTTCATGTTCGAGTCGAACATACGTTCGACTCGAACATCGGCTGTTCGATCGTTCGACGAAGATCGAACGATTTGGGCCATTCGCGCCAAATTCGAGTGACGCGAACGGCCCACAATGCACTACGCCATCGCAGTGTCATCCAGGCGCTGTGATTGGCCAAGCATGCACTGTGACCCCGCATGCTTGGCCAATCACAGCGCGGGCAGCGAGGAGAGCAATGATTGGCCACAGGCAGGATGCCTGTGGCCAATTATTGCTGAGGGTGTTTAGTACACGCCCCACACTATAAAAGGCCGCCAGCACGGCGGCCTAGTGTAGTGTGTTCCGGAGCAGGGAAAGAGAAACATAGGCAGGGACAGTGACATTTATTTTTTTCTTGCTTAACCTGGATTCCTTTAGTTTAGGGAAAGAGAAGGATAGGTAGGGAGAGTGTCAGTGTGTTTTACTGTGCGAATCCTTGTTTCTAGGGACAGGGAAGGACAGTGAGGGAATTCTCCTTTTGCTATAGTGTGCTTTAAAAAAACATTTTTTCTAGGGACAGAAAACTATAGGTAGGGAGAGTGTCAGTTTCTTTCACTGTGATAATCCTTGTTTCTAGGGACAAAGAAGGAAAGTGAGTGAAATTCTCCTTGTGCTATAGTGTGCTTTAAAAAAACATTTTTTCTAGTGACAGAAAACTATAGGTAGGGAGAGTGTCAGTGTGTTTTACTGTGCGAATCCTTGTTTCTAGGGACAGGGAAGGACAGTGAGGGAATTCTCCTTGTGCTATAGTGTGCTTTAAAAAAACATTTTTTCTAGGGACAGAAAACTATAGGTAGGGAGAGTGTCAGTGTGTTTTACTGTGCGAATCCTTGTTTCTAGGGACAGGGAAGGACAGTGAGTGAAATTCTCCTTGTGCTATAGTGTGCTTTAAAAAAACTTTTTCTAGGGACAGAAAACTATAGGTAGGGAGAGTGTCAGTGTCTTTTACTGTGTGAATCCTTGTTTCTAGGGACAGGGAAGGACAGTGAGGGAATTCTCCTTGTGCTATAGTGTGCTTTAAAAAAACATTTTTTCTAGGGACAGAAAACTATAGGTAGGGAGAGTGTCAGTTTCTTTCACTGTGATAATCCTTGTTTCTAGGGACAAAGAAGGAAAGTGAGTGAAATTCTCCTTGTGCTATAGTGTGCTTTAAAAAAACATTTTTTCTAGGGACAGAAAACTATAGGTAGGGAGAGTGTCAGTTTCTTTCACTGTGATAATCCTTGTTTCTAGGGACAAAGAAGGAAAGTGAGTGAAATTCTCCTTGTGCTATAGTGTGCTTTAAAAAAACATTTTTTCTAGGGACAGAAAACTATAGGTAGGGAGAGTGTCAGTGTGTTTTACTGTGTGAATCCTTGTTTCTAGGGACAGGGAAGGACAGTGAGGGAATTCTCCTTGTGCTATAGTGTGCTTTAAAAAAACATTTTTTCTAGGGACAGAAAACTATAGGAAGGAAGAGTGTCAGTTTCTTTCACTGTGATAATCCTTGTTTCTAGGGACAAAGAAGGAAAGTGAGTGAAATTCTCCTTGTGCTATAGTGTGCTTTAAAAAAACTTTTTCTAGGGACAGAAAACTATAGGTAGGGAGAGTGTCAGTGTCTTTTACTGTGCGAATCCTTGTTTCTAGGGACAGGGAAGGACAGTGAGGGAATTCTCCTTGTGCTATAGTGTGCTTTAAAAAAAAAATTTTTCTAGGGACAGAAAACTATAGGTAGGGAGAGTGTCAGTGTGTTTTACTGTGCGAATCCTTGTTTCTAGGGACAGGGAAGGACAGTGAGTGAAATTCTCCTTGTGCTATAGTGTGCTTTAAAAAAACTTTTTCTAGGGACAGAAAACTATAGGTAGGGAGAGTGTCAGTGTCTTTTACTGTGCGAATCCTTGTTTCTAGGGACAGGGAAGGACAGTGAGGGAATTCTCCTTGTGCTATAGTGTGCTTTAAAAAAACATTTTTTCTAGGGACAGAAAACTATAGGTAGGGAGAGTGTCAGTTTCTTTCACTGTGATAATCCTTGTTTCTAGGGACAAAGAAGGAAAGTGAGTGAAATTCTCCTTGTGCTATAGTGTGCTTTAAAAAAACATTTTTTCTAGGGACAGAAAACTATAGGTAGGGAGAGTGTCAGTTTCTTTCACTGTGATAATCCTTGTTTCTAGGGACAAAGAAGGAAAGTGAGTGAAATTCTCCTTGTGCTATAGTGTGCTTTAAAAAAACATTTTTTCTAGGGACAGAAAACTATAGGTAGGGAGAGTGTCAGTGTGTTTTACTGTGCGAATCCTTGTTTCTAGGGACAGGGAAGGACAGTGAGGGAATTCTCCTTGTGCTATAGTGTGCTTTAAAAAAACATTTTTTCTAGGGACAGAAAACTATAGGAAGGAAGAGTGTCAGTTTCTTTCACTGTGATAATCCTTGTTTCTAGGGACAAAGAAGGAAAGTGAGTGAAATTCTCCTTGTGCTATAGTGTGCTTTAAAAAAACTTTTTCTAGGGACAGAAAACTATAGGTAGGGAGAGTGTCAGTGTGTTTTACTGTGCGAATCCTTGTTTCTAGGGACAGGGAAGGACAGTGAGGGAATTCTCCTTGTGCTATAGTGTGCTTTAAAAAAACATTTTTTCTAGGGACAGAAAACTATAGGTAGGGAGAGTGTCAGTTTCTTTCACTGTGATAATCCTTGTTTCTAGGGACAAAGAAGGAAAGTGAGTGAAATTCTCCTTGTGCTATAGTGTGCTTTAAAAAAACATTTTTTCTAGGGACAGAAAACTATAGGTAGGGAGAGTGTCAGTTTCTTTCACTGTGATAATCCTTGTTTCTAGGGACAAAGAAGGAAAGTGAGTGAAATTCTCCTTGTGCTATAGTGTGCTTTAAAAAAAACATTTTTTCTAGGGACAGAAAACTATAGGTAGGGAGAGTGTCAGTGTGTTTTACTGTGCGAATCCTTGTTTCTAGGGACAGGGAAGGACAGTGAGGGAATTCTCCTTGTGCTATAGTGTGCTTTAAAAAAACATTTTTTCTAGGGACAGAAAACTATAGGAAGGAAGAGTGTCAGTTTCTTTCACTGTGATAATCCTTGTTTCTAGGGACAAAGAAGGAAAGTGAGTGAAATTCTCCTTGTGCTATAGTGTGCTTTAAAAAAACTTTTTCTAGGGACAGAAAACTATAGGTAGGGAGAGTGTCAGTGTGTTTTACTGTGCGAATCCTTGTTTCTAGGGACAGGGAAGGACAGTGAGTGAAATTCTCCTTGTGCTATAGTGTGCTTTAAAAAAACTTTTTCTAGGGACAGAAAACTATAGGTAGGGAGAGTGTCAGTGTCTTTTACTGTGCGAATCCTTGTTTCTAGGGACAGGGAAGGACAGTGAGGGAATTCTCCTTGTGCTATAGTGTGCTTTAAAAAAACATTTTTTCTAGGGACAGAAAACTTTAGGTAGGGAGAGTGTCAGTTTCTTTCACTGTGATAATCCTTGTTTCTAGGGACAAAGAAGGAAAGTGAGTGAAATTCTCCTTGTGCTATAGTGTGCTTTAAAAAAACATTTTTTCTAGGGACAGAAAACTATAGGTAGGGAGAGTGTCAGTTTCTTTCACTGTGATAATCCTTGTTTCTAGGGACAAAGAAGGAAAGTGAGGGTAATTCTCCTTGTGCTATAGTGTGCTTTAAAAAAACATTTTTTCTAGGGACAGAAAACTCTAGGTAGGGAGAGTGTCAGTGTCTTTTACTGTGCGAATCCTTGTTTCTAGGGACAGGGAAGGACAGTGAGGGAATTCTCCTTGTGCTATAGTGTGCTAAAGCATTCCTCATCAACCATCTTTGAAATCCTTGTTTTTTTGGACAGTCAGGGAAATTGTCGTTGTGCTATTCTGTGCAAAAGCAATCATCCTCAACCATATTTAGAAATCCTTAAGTAAAGGGACAGAGAAGGACACCTGAAGGTAGCCCTTATTGCTTTTTTCCCATCTCCCTGCAGGCCATCTATTAGAATGTCTGGAAGGCAAACAAGGAGAGGCAGACAGTCAGGAGGCAATAAAAGAGGGCAAGCAGGCTCTGTGTCTGGGGGCAACAGTGCTGGTCGTGGACGCGGTGCATTGTCATCAGCACATGGCCATGGGACACGCTTGTCCTTCTTTTCGGCAGCTGGACATGTTGAGCCACATCATGCCGAAGACTTGGTAGAGTGGATGACCAAGCCCTCCTCCTCCTCCTCATCCTCTCTCACCCAGGCTCAGGATACTGGAAAAGCAGCTGCCAAAGCGTCCTCTTCCCTGGTATCAATGTCAGACTCATCATCAGTCACTCCTTCCCTAGACCCACCATGTCCTCCTCCTGAGGAGTCCCCCGAACTGTTTGAGCACAGTGTTGGGTACATGCTCCAGGAGGATGCCCAGCGTTTCGAAGGGTCTGATGATGAAACCCAGCTAGAGGAAGGCAGTAGCGTGAGAGCAGACACGGGGATGCTCAAGAAGGACACCAATCTGGCAGTCATGTTCCAGCAGCTGCAGCATACTGCCAGATTGGCTCCAGTGATGAGGAGGGAGGTGATGATGAGGTCACTGACTCCACGTGGGTGCCTAATAGGAGAGAGGAGGAGGAGGAGGATGAGGAGGAGGCACATCTCCAACGAGGCAGGATGCCCTTTGGTGGCCAGCGTAAGGGCAGTACACCGACGGAATCACACCGCAGAGCTCCGCCTGTGCAGGGCACTGCCTCTGCCCGTCATTCAAAAAGTTCTTTGGTGTGGGCCTTTTTTGAGGCTAGTGCATCAGATCGCACAGCTGCTGTTTGCAACATATGTCTCAAGCGTATATCGCGTGGCCAAAACATCAGCCGCTTGGGTACCACATGCCTGACCAGACATATGTTGACCTGCCATGCAGCTCGTTGGCAAGCCTACCTCAAAGACCCACACCAAAGAACAAAGCGGACCTCTCCTTGCACCGCATCAGCTGGGATCTCCAACCCCACTATAACTTCAGTCCTCTCTGAAACATGCACTGAGAGGAATGAAGGTGTAGAATTAGGTGTGTCACAGCCAAGTACTTGCGGCCACTCTGCTAGCAGTACACCGACGTCCGATTCTAGCAGGCAAATTTCCCTGCCCCAGCTGCTGGACCGTCGAAAGAAGTTCACTCCCAGCCATCCACATGCCCAGCGGTTGAATGCTAGCTTGGCTAAATTGCTAGCGCTTCAACTGCTGCCTTTTCAGTTGGTAGACTTGGCCCCCTTCCGTGAGTTTGTGCAATGTGCGGTTCCTAAGTGGCAGGTTCCCAAACGCCACTTTTTCTCACGGAAGGCTATTCCGGCTCTCTACCGGCATGTGGAAGGCAATGTCTTGGCCTCGCTGGACAGGGCGGTCAGCGGTAAGGTGCATATTACCGCTGACTCATGGTCCAGCAGGCATGGACAGGGACGTTACCTTTCTTTTACGGCCCATTGGGTCACTCTTTTGGCAGCTGGGAAGGATGCAGGACAAGGTGCAGTAGTGTTGAAGGTTGTTCCACCGCCACGCCTCCAAAATGCTACTACTGGTTGTGACACACCTCTCTCCTCCACCCCCTCCTCTTCTTCTTCCTCCATGGCCTCTTCCTGTGGTTTGTCCTCGGAACCAGCGGTGCTCCGTAGGCGTTCAAGGGGCTACGCAAGTACGCAGGCAAAAAGATGCCATGCCGTGCTTGCGCTGGTGTGTTTGGGGGACAGAAGCCACACTGGGGCAGAGGTCCTGTCTGCTCTGCAGGGCCAGGCCGAGAGGTGGTTGACGCCACGCCAGCTTAAGCCAGGAATGGTGGTTTGCGACAATGGCACCAACCTCCTCTCCGCCCTCCGACAGGGACAACTGACCCATGTGCCCTGTGTGGCTCACGTCCTTAACCTGGTGGTGCAGCGGTTCTTGGGCAGGTACCCGGGCTTACAGGATGTCCTGAGGCAGGCCAGGAAAGTCTGTGTGCATTTCCGCAGATCTTATAATGCCAGTGCTCGCCTGGCTGAGCTGCAAAAGGAGTTGAACCTGCCCAAGAACCGCCTTATATGCGACATGCCCACCAGGTGGAACTCAACGTTGGCCATGCTGCAGCGGCTGCACACGCAGCAGAGGGCCATCAATGAGTACCTGTGCGACTACGGCACCAGGACAGGGTCAGGGGAGCTTGGTTTTTTTTCTCCACGCCAGTGGGGCATGATCAGGGATGCATGCACTGTCCTGGCACCATTTGAGGAGGCCACGAGGATGGTGAGCAGTGAGAGTGCATGCATCAGTGACACTGTACCTCTTGTCCACCTGTTGGAGCACACGCTGCGTGGAATAATGGACAGGGCACTTGAGGCAGAACAGAGGCAGGAAGAGGAGGACTTCCTTGCCTCTCAAGGCCCCCTTTACCCAGACAGTGTTCCTTCTGTCCCACCCATCGCACAGGAAGAGGAGGAGGAGGAGGAGGAGGAGGAGGAGGATTGTGTCAGCATGGAGGTGGAGGCTGGCACTCAGCATCATCAGCAGCAGTCTTTTAGGGATGATTTACAGTCCCAAGAAACCAGTGGACTTGTACGTGGCTGGGAGGAGGTGGCTGCAGATCATGTCGTCCTTAGTGACCCAGAGGACTCCGGAGCGAATGCCTCAGCAAACCTACGCTGCATGGCCTCCCTGATCCTGCAAAGTCTGCGGAAGGATCCTCGTATTCTTCGGATCAAGTAGAGGGACCATTACTGGCTGGCCACTCTCCTTGATCCACGGTACAAGGGTAAGGTTGCGGACCTTATGTTACCGTCGCAGAGGGAGCAGAGGATGAGACAACTCCGGGAGGCCTTGCAGAAAGGTCTGTGCAACGCGTTCCCAGAGACTGGGAGGTTACAAACTCCTGGTCCTGGACAACGAGTTGCTGAGGCTTCGGCCAGTCAAAGAAGGAGCGGTGGGGAAGGTGGCCGTCTGACCGATGCGTTCAGACAATTCTTTAGTCCGCAGCCCCAAAGTATGATCGGTTCCAGCAACCATCGCCAGCGTCTGATAAACATGGTGCAGGAATATCTAGGGGCAAGGTCAGACTTGGACACCTTCCCCACCGAAAATCCTCTGGCTTACTGGGTCTTGAGGATGGATCACTGGCCAGAGCTTGCACAGTATGCAATTGAGCTACTGGCCTGTCCTGCATCCAGCGTTCTTTCGGAACGCACATTCAGTGCTGCTGGATGATTTTTCACGGATCACAGGGTGCGCCTGTCCACCGACTCGGTTGATCGACTGACTTTCATCAAGATGAACCAGTCTTGGATCACCACCAGCTACCACACACCTGATGCTGATATAACAGACTAATTGATTTTAACATGTCACATCCCTTCAAGACTGATGCTGATGCTGAGTGCCTGTGCTGTTATGTTGACTGGCTATCCTCCTCCTCCGAGTCCTCAATGATACGATTGATGATGATAGCTTGGAAGATCATTTTTGTTTATGGGTGCCGCCACCAGTGGCTAAGGCCCAATTTTTCAGCCCCTGTTTTACAGGGGCGTGTAATTACAATTTTTTTAGCAATAATTTGCCATAGGGCTCATTGCTGTGCTCCAAGTACAGTATCTGTGAGGGGTTGGAGTGTTGTGGCACCAGTGCCTAAGGCCCAATTTTTCAGCCCCTGTTTAACAGGGGCGTGTCATTACAATTTTTGAAGCAATACTTTGCAACAGGGCTCATTGCTGTGCTCCAAGTACAGTATCTGTGAGGGGTTGTAGTGTTGTGCCACCAGTGCCTAAGGCCCAATTTTTCAGCCCCTGTTCAACAGGGGCATGCAATTACAATTCTTGATCTAATAATTCACAGAAGGGCCCCTTGCTGCACCCACCAAGAGTAACTCTGAGGGCTTACAGTGTTGTGGCAACACCACCACCACCACCACCACCACGAAAGGCCCAATTTTTCAGCCCCTGTTCAACAGGGGCATGCAATTACAATTCTTGATCTAATAATTCACAGCAGGGCCCATTGCTGCACCCACCAAGAGTAACTCTGAGGGCTTACAGTGTTGTGGCAACGCCACCACCACCACCACCACGAAAGGCCCAATTTTTCAGCCCCTGTTCAAAAGGGGCATGCAATTACAATTCTTGATCTAATAATTCACAGCAGGGCCCATTCCTGCACCCACCAAGAGTAACTCTGAGGGCTTACAGTGTTGTGGCAACACCACCACCACCACCACCACCACGAAAGGCCCAATTTTTCAGCCCCTGTTCAACAGGGGCATGCAATTACAATTCTTGATCTAATAATTCACAGCAGGGCCCATTGCTGCACCCACCAAGAGTAACTGTCAGGGCTTACAGTGTTGTGGCACCAGCACCACCATCAAAGGCCCAATTTTTACTACCACTGTTCAACAATTATATGTAATTAAAATTCCTGATATAATAGTTGACAGCAGGGCGTTCCAGCACCAACCAAGAGTAACTGTGAGTGCTTACAGTGTTGTGCCAACACCAACAACTAAGGGGCCTATTTCTGCAGAGTATATACGGCAGGTCCCTACTTTCAAACATCCAACTTACAAACGACTCCTACTTGCAAACGCAAGAAGACAACAGGAAGTGAGAGGAAATCTACCACTAGGAAGGAAAATTCTCTCCTGTAAGAATAAATATGGGAGAAAGGTGTCTCCTCTGTACTGATGCTTTATCAGTAATCCTTGTTTCAAGAAAAACACCACATTTCAAAAACAGTTGTCATTGGGACGGAAAGTGAGGTGAAATGTTCTGAACAGGGGCACAGACAGCAAAACAAATGTTACAGGGGTGATAACCCTTACCTATGTTTTCCAAAAAGTTTAAAAATAGATTTTTGGGCTGGAGCTACACTTCAACAATGTACCTGTTCAAAATTACAAACAGATTCTACATAAGAACAAACCTACAGTCCCTGTCTTGTATGCACCGCCTGTATACGGCTGTTCAGAGTATATAGGGCCTTTTTTATTTTATGTGCGGGGTTCCCCTTAATATCCATACAAGACCCAAAGGGGCTGGTAATGGGCTGGGGTAGGGGGGGGGGGTCATGGGGTAGCTATGCCATTTTCTTAAAGATTTTCATCCATATTACCGGGACCAGACATTACATTAAAGCCGCAAGCAGTTTTAAATGGCTTTTTTTTTCTTTAGAAGTGTCATTTTGTTCAGAGACAGTTCTAAACACGGGAAACACGTGGCACTTCACAGGCATACTTTAGACACCCCCCAGGTACGATATTTAAAGGAATATTTGACTTTTTTTTTTTCACTTTATGCATCATTAAAATGACTGCTCCCGAAAAACGACCGTTTTTAAAACTTCTTTTTGCATTGATACATGTCCCCTGGTGCACAACCCGGGTTCCCAAACCCTTTTTAGGACAATAACATGCATAATAGTTGTTATAATTAGCACTTTAGAATTCGAACGTTCGCATCCATTGTATTTAATAGGGTTCTAATGTTCGTACGAACTTTCGTTCCGTTCGCGGGTTCTGGTGCGAACCGAACCCGGGGGTGTTCGGCTCATCACTAGTGTCGGCATAGGCCAAGACGGGGACGGTGGTCAGACTTTTCTCCAACATTGTGAGAGCCTCTTCACACTTCTCAGTCCACTGGTCTTCCACTGGTTCTCCTGGCTTCCTGGGCCCAGTGTCATCCTCCTCTCCTTCTGTCTTCAGCAACTCATTCAGAGGTTTGGCGATTCTTGCAAATCCCTCCACAAACCTGCGATAATAGGAGCAGAACCCCAGGAAGGATCTGAGCTCCGTCACTGTAGTCGTCGGGGCCAGGAGGTGACTGCCTCCAGTTTGTCAGGGTCTGTAGACACTCTTTCTTCAGACACTATGTGTCCCAGGTAGTGGACTGAGGATTGGTAGAACTGGCACTTCTCCCTGGAGAGTTTAAGCTCCTCATCACTAAGTCTCTTCAGGACTTTCTCCAGTCTTTCCTCGTGTTCCTCCAGAGTCCTCCCAAAGACAATGATGTCATCTAGATACACTAGGACTTCAATGAGGTTCATGTCCCCCACTGTCTTCTCCATTAGTCACTGGAAAGTGGCAGGAGCCCCCAACAATCCTTGAGGCATCCGGTTAAATTCATAGAATCCCACTGGGGTGATGAATGCCGTCTTCTCTCTATCCTCTGGATGCATTGGGATCTGGTAATACCCACTCTTCAGGTCCATGACACTGAACCACTTGGCTCCAGACAGACTCTGCAGAGCATCCTCTATCCTGGGGGTGGTGTATTGGTCAGGTATGGTCCTCCTATTGAGAGTCCTGTAATCTATGCAGAGCCTCAGTGACCCGTTCTTCTTCCTGACTACTACAATAGGGGAGGCATATGGACTTCTGGACTCTCAGATAACTCCAGTTCTCTTAAGCTCTGCCAGTTGCTCACGTAAGTCCTCCAGGTCGGCCAGTGGGACCCGCCGGACTCTCACCCGGAAAGGTTTGTCTTCCTGCAGACGGATCTTGTGGGTGGCACTCCTTGCACACCCCACATCAAATTCATCTCTGGAGAAGATCTTTCTCCACTTGGTCAGCTGGACCCTGGCTCTCTCCTTCCATACCGGTGGTAGGGTCGTGTTTTCCAGGCAGAGCTTCTCCAGCATGGGTGCCCCTCCTTCAGTTTTCTCCAGATCAGACAGAGCCACTGGGGTAGCAGGGTTTACTTGGTCCAACAGCATCCAGGCCGGAATCTTCACAGGCAAGTCAGTAATGTTCCTGATGCTCACTGGTATCCAGCCATTGGCCTTCTTCAGAGCCCTCAGCAGGACTACCTCAGGGATGACTTCCAATCCTGGGTGGGTATCTAGGGGGTCCGGTTCCAGAATCACGAAGAGGCCAGGCTGCTCCCATGTGAGCTTCACAGTGGCCTTCAGACAGGTCATCTCACCAGGCTGTAACACTCTCTCCTCCTTCTCCAATCTCCAGACTTTCCCTACCCCCTCTTCTGGGGCCTTCTGTTCCAGGACCAGTCGCTGGTAGGCCAACCACAACATTGGGTGGATCCTGGCTGTCAAATTACCCTGCTCCTGTGCTAGGGGAGCCAGTAATCTCCTGACCAGGTCAGTATTGGTCCCTATTATCAGGGAACTCTTGTTGGCCCCTGGTGGGCGAGGGCAAACTACTGCCAGGGTGTCAAAGTCCTCTGTCTTTCCGGCTATCGAGGGGTCGAAGGCTAGTCGGATTGAGACATAGCCGTCGTAGGGGAAGCTTTGGGTGCCAATCCCCCATATTTCCAGATCTTCCAATTTCTGTAAGGGCAAGTGACTCAGGTGCTTTTGGTAAAAGTCGCGGTACAGAAGAATGACTTGGGCCCCTGTGTCCAGGATGGCCCTTGTGTAAGCTCCCTCCACTTGAATGGGAACCACAGGGAAGGGTCCCACCAATTTGGCTGGAAACCCCTTCGGGGAGGCTTCTTTCTTTGGACTTGTGGGTTTTCCCTTAGGAGTTTTCTTCTTCTTCCACCTTTTTCTGGATCTTAATCCCTGTTGGGCCTGGTATGCATTGACTCCTTGCAGGTCTTGAAAGTTTAACTCTTGGCGTGCGGTATTTAGCATTTTGGGAAGGGCATGATTTTCCTTCTCCCTCGACTTTTCTTGCATGAGGATTTTAGTGGAGCTTGCTGAAAATGATGGGCTCCCGGCTGACTCCTTCACCGGGGCCCTCTGGAGTTTTCCGTCGGCTGGTGATAGGTGCCACGGGTCTTCCTTGGGCTGGGGCACACTCGCCCAAAGTGGCCAACTCCTCCACAGTTGAAACAGTTGAAACAAATAGCCTCTCCCCAGTCTCGAGGAGAGACTGGCGTTGAGGCACTCTGGTGCGGTTCCTTCCTTCCTGACTTCCTCTTTTTTTTGTACTCCTGAGTTCTTAGCCATTAGGGAGGTCAAAAGATACAGCACTTGGGTCATCTGAGACTTTAATATCTCCACTTCCGAGTCCCGTTCAGAGGCTATTGCTGATCTGACTCCCACTGAGGGGGAAGGGGTGGCTTTTTCAACCGCCTGCTGGTCCTTCAATAGAGCTTCTTCGTCCCTTATGATCCGCACAAGGTCTGGGTAACTCAGAGACATGACTCCTTCAGAGGTCTTCAGGTGGAGCTAGACATGTGCAAAAGGAAAAAAATTGTTTTGTTTAGTTTCGTTTTAATTCGTTAATTAATTAATTTTGTTTAGTTAGATTCGTTAAATTCGTTTTCGGATTTCGTTTCGTTTTCGACCGAATTCGAAAAATCGGTCGCATTCGAAAATATTTCAACCGAATTCGAAAATATTTCTACCGGATTCGAAATGATTTCAACATGATTCGAAATTATTTCAACCGCATTCGAAACTATTTCAACCGGATTCGAAAATATTTCAACCGAATTCGAAAAAATTTCAACCGGATTCGATAATATTTCAATCAGATTTTTTGCAGATTACTATTTATTTCCATCAGATCTCCTGCAGTATATTAACATCTATTTCATTTTTTTTGCAGATCTCCTGCAGACTATTAGCATCTATTTCATTTTCAATTTTTTTTGCAGATTACTATTTATTTCCATCCGATTTATATAAATGCTAATAGTCTGCAGGAGATCGGATGGAAATAAATAGCATTAGCATTTATATAATTTTTTTGCAGATCTCCTGCAGACTATTAGTATCTATTTCATTTTCTCATCAGATCTGCAGACCATAAGCATCTATTTAATTATTTTTTTTGCAGGTCTCCTGCAAACTATTAGCAGCCATTTCCCTTGTCTAGTCTATTTCTAGTCTATTTTCTATTTATATTCTAATCTTTTCTAATTGGAATTTGAATTCATTCTATACGAAATTCAAATGTTGGAACATGGTTTATTATAATCTTTTCTATTCGGTTGGAATAATTTTGAATCTGGTTGAAATATTATCGAATTTGGTTGAAATATTTTCGAATGCGACCGATTTTTCGAATTCCAATTAGAAAAGATTAGAATAGAAATAGAAAATAGACTAGAAAAACAATAGAACAACAGAATAGAATATAGATACTATCTATTTCATTTAAAAAATTTTTTTGAAGATTACTATTTGTTTCCATAAGATCTCCTGCAGACTATTAGCATCTATTTTTTTTTGCAGATCTCCTGCAGACTATTAGCATCTATTTCATTTTTTATTTATTTTTTGAAGATTACTAATAGTTTGCAAAAAAAATTCAATAGATGCTAATAGTCTGCAGGAGATCTTATGGAAACAAATAGTAATCTTGTTCTATTGTTTTTCTTTTTCTATTCTAATCTTTTCTAATTGGATTTCGAAAAATCGGTCGCATTCGAAAATATTTCAACCAAATTCAATGATATTTCAACCGGATTCAAAATTATTCCAACCGAATAGAAAAGATTATAATAAACCATGATCCGACATTCGAATTTCGTATAGAATGAATTCAAATTCCAATTACAAAAGATTAGAATATAAATAGAAAATAGAATAGAAATATAAATGCTAATAGTCTGCAGGAGATCGGATGGAAATAAATAGTAATCTGCAAAAAATAAAAAATGAAATAGATGCTAATAGTCTGCAGGAGATCTGCTGAAATAAAGGAAATGGCTGCTCTAATGCAAAAAAAGAAAAAGAAAATAAAAATGAAATAGATGCTAATAGTCTGCATGAGATCTGCAAAAAAATGAAATAGATGTTAATATACTGCAGGAGATCTGATGTAAATAAATAGTAATCTGCAAAAAAAAAAAAAATGAAATAGATGCTATTTTTTTCCGTCAGATCTCCTGCAGTATATTAACATCTATTTCATTTTTTTGCAGATCTCCTGCAGACTATTAGCATCTATTTAATTTTTCTTTTCTTTTTCATTTTTTTTGCATTAGAGCAGCCATTTACTTCATAATTTTTTTCACAGATTACTATTTATTTCCATCCGATCTCCTGCAGACTATTAGCATTTATATAATTTTTTTTGCAGATCTCCTGCAGACTATTAGTATCTATTTCATGTTCTCATCAGATATGCAGACTATAAGCATCTATTTCATTTTTTTTTTTGCAGGTCTCCTGCAAACTATTAGCAGCCATTTCCCTAGTCTAGTCTATTTCTAGTCTATTTTCTATTTCTATTCTAATCTTTTCTAATTGGAATTTGAATTCATTCTATACCAAATTCGAATGTCGTAACATTGAAACAGTGAAATATTATCAAATTTGGTTGAAATATTTTCGAATGCGACCAATTTTTCGAATTCCAATTAGAAAAGATTAGAATAGAAATAGAAAATAGACTAGAAAAAAAATAGAACATAATAGAATAAAATATAATATATATATATATTGTATTTTATTCTATTCTGTTCTATTGTTTTTCTGTTTGATTTTTTCCAATATTTTCTATTCTATTCTAATTGTTTTCAAATTCGATTCGACTAGAATTTTTTTCGAATTCGATTCGAATTTTTTTCGAATTCGATTCGAATTTCGTCCGTGGTTTTTCAATTCGAAACGTTATTTCGGATTCGGTTGAATCGAACGAATGAAAATTCGTCCGAATTTCGATTCGGAACAAAACGAAATGCACATGCCTAGGTGGAGCCACACTGGATCCGAACGCAATGCTGCCCTCAGGATCTGCTTCATCCTGGTCGCATCTATGACTTGTGGCAGCATCCCCTTTTTAAGGACAATTTGGCAGAGCATCTTATTTAACCTTCTGACATATTCAGACAATCTTTCTCCCAGCTGTTGAAGGGTATTCTCTAATTGGTATACTAGCTCAGCCACCTTTTCCAACTGGCCAAATTCTTCCTGTAACATAGTCAGATAATCATAAGCAGTACACGCAGAATTGCTGAACCTAAGATTCTTTACAGCTTCAGCAGCAGCGCCTTTCAAACTCTCACTTATGTGCTGCTTCTTCTGGCCCTCTGGTACTTCCCATCCTTCCAGAGCCTGCATTGCTTGCTCAATCCAGGTGTCAAAGTCTTCCTCCCCCAGGGGGACAGGTTGCTTCCCCGAGAAAATCCTGAGCTTCCGGTACCTGGCTTCTACATGTACCGTGATATTCTTCTGGCACTTCGTGACAAAATCTCCCAGAGCATTCAACAGTTCAGGCCCTATAGCGGCCAGGGGTGTCCCTGAGGCTATCTTCTCTTTTGGCTTCTCTGCTTTAGGGGATAATGGTGGAGAGGATGACGGAGGTGATGGCAGGGGAGATTTCTGAGGTTCCCCCTTCACTGCCTCTGTATGCGTCAATTGGTATGTCTGGTTATCTATGGCCTGTATGTTCTGACCTCTAAAGTCCTCTGGTATTCCATTTCTCCATTCCACTAATGCGTATGTAAACGAGGTCTCTGGATCAGACTTTAAATCCATCACCCATGCCTTTTGGCTTGGAGACAGTGACATGATGAGCCGCTTTACTTCCTCTTCTGGCGAGTTTTCTCCCGGGAGCTCAATAACTACCGCCATGGTTGGGTTGGTGCCAACTGTCGCGCACCACTGTGTCACTACTAACGGGTCCATGCCGGTGTCTCTGGCAGGCTCTGATTGCAGCATGCAGTATACAGGAATCCCAGACTCGAGCCCCCACGTGTAGCGATTCCCCCAGCTAAGAGAGCCGCTGGAATGATTTGTTTAGGCCCTGTAATGCACTGCTGTCAACCCCCCAGCAATTGGCTCTAACCTCTCCTGGCACAGTCTGTAGGGGATGATAGGATTGTGTAACCTATAACTCTCGGAGGCACAATCCTGCAATAAACACAGTAATAGGGTATGGCTATCAATAACCGTTTCTTCTGCACAGTAAATGACACAAACACAAGTGTACTTAACCCTGGCACTTTTACTGAGAGTGTTGGTTAAGCATAGAAAAGTATACATGAACACATGCAGAGCCCTGCAATGAAAAGAGTACTTTTGCAAACAGACAGATATAATTAAAGAAACTAACAGTCCCCGCTGCTGCTATTCTACCTCGTGGGTAAAAATGGTGCCCAGAAATGTCTACGCTACTAAGTCAGGTCTGACTGTACTATGTAGAAGTTCTGCAGAGGAAAGTATTCGCTAGCAAACGGTGGTGCACTTTTGAAGAAAACAAGTTATAATCCACAAAGAGAAAAAGGGTCTTGAACTTGGTGAACACAGGATAAGTCTTAGAGACTCCTAGATACTCAAGGCGCTGTCTCTCCGGTGTATGACTACAAGCACTAGGGTTGATTCTGAACAACAGTTATCTGCCCTAGGAGATCCTGTGTTTGTCTCTGAGCAGGTGCTCTCTCACCCAACCGGAACAGTCCGTGTCTGTATCTTCCGTTGATGTGTCTCGGTACACAGATCCCACGACACCCGGGTCTTCGGTCCTCCTCGCAACAGCACAGCAGCGGTTGGATGATGTCCCGCAAGCTCCTAGGTGAAACGGAAGGCTCTTTGGAGAAAAACCCAGGCTTCAGGCCTGGTAACACAGCAGATTCGAACAGGAGTTCCACTTGCTGGGCGGGCGGTGTCCAAAGAGACCGAACTCAGTCACGCCCCCCAGTTAAATAGCCCACCCCAGCAGTCCTTGCGGGGCAATGCACCTTGGGGGTCCCGTGGCATTCTGGGTACTGTAGTCTCTGAGGCCTAGAAGCAATACCGCGCTACATTACCATTAACAAAAGGAGAACTGTCTGGCCCATCTGACCACTTTACCAGTTGGAAAAGAAGTGGGTGGGAAGAGAGGTGGGCATACAGGGCCGGATTAACATAGGGGCTATTAGAGCTGTAGCTCCAAGCCCCTACTTTAAGGCCCAGTGAGTCACTAATGCTCAGCCCTGCTCTGTGTGTGTGTACACATGATTAATATGTAAATTGCGGTAGGCAGCATTGATATATAAATTGCGGGCGGTAAACAGCATTGATATGTAAATGCTGGGGTGCCAGACACCATTGATATGTAAATCATGGGTGCATTCATAGGTATATCAAACTCCCCTGAGCCCCGGTCCACCATCACCTCTGCTGAATGCTGCCAACATTTGGGATGTAAACATGCCTTGCACCTTACTACCCGTTACCATACACTACAAATGCCTCTCCTGCACATACTACCCACCACCATACACTCCGCACTCCTCTCCTGCACATACTGCCCACCACCTTCTTCTATACATACAGTATCTGACAAAAGTGAATACGCCCCTCGCATTTTTGTAAATATTTTATTATATCTTTTCATGTGACAACACTGAAGAAATTACACTTTGCTACAATGTAAAGTAGTGAGTGTACAGCTTGTATAACAGTGTGTAGCGGACCCCCCAAAATTGGGGTCACTATGCTCTAAATTTAAGGGTAGCCCAAGCAATAGTTTGGCTCAGGTTCTCCAATTCTGTTAGTTTGGACTCTGCTCTGCTGTAATGTTGCCTGGAGTATAGTTCCCCTTGACCTGTAGGTGGCGCTGTTGCCCAGGTCTTGGGTTGAACCACGGGTGGCGTTGTGGTGTGATTGGGTGTCCTCCCTCGGCTGCCATGCGGTGGGTGGGTTTTGCCTGCTGTGCATGCCGGGAGAGCGTACATAAAGGGCAGATGCCATGATCTGTGGTGGTGTGCCCGGGGGGATTCCAAGGAAGACCCCTGGGTGGCGAAGTCGCGCCCTTTGGCCCTGCTGGCCGAGGGGTGTGTGAACTGGTCGAGGAGTCTCTGGCACCTTTAGTCTGAGGCTACAGAGTTCCAGGTAGGCCCAGTACCTTCAACTGGGTCTACAACCAATCACTGGAGTCCCAGGGAGCCCAGGTGAGGGTGGCCCACTCTGAAACAGAGGAAACCATGGGAGGACCTGTCCGATGGATCGGTGAAGGAAGTCACGGTCTCGGGGAGGCCTGGTTGCCTATCAGAGGGAAGGATTTGTGAGTTGCAAGATAGCTCCTGTAGTGTGCCCCATTGGCACCTATGATCTCTAATAATCTACAGGCGTTAGGAAGTTCTAAATTCAGGAACTAAAGGATTCTGTGGCAGAGGATCTCCTGAACTTGTCCTTGAAGGGGACTAAATCTGAAGTGACTGTTCGTGCTTCACTCCGGCTGCTAGAAATGTGAGAGGGATCTATCTGGGTGAGCAATGCCCACTCAGGCTTGAGTGGAGAATAGGGTGACTGGGTGCCGCGTGCCTCAACCTATCTCCCTACCTAATCCTATTGCTGTCTTCAACCTTTTTCCCAATTTGTTTCAAGCAAGAAAAATAAACTCATCTGTTGGAGTTTAAATACTGTCTGGACATTGGCCTTCTTTCGGGGAAAAGAATAGACTTTTCCCTATATTCTAGGCACGAGAACCAATGGAGGGAGGTAACTCGCTGCAGGACCCAAAATTGTAAGAACACAGCTCAACCTCTTATACCAGGAGGATACGGGCATTTGGCATGGTGTGCCTTTACCCCTGCAAGTGAAGGTAGGCAGGAAAAGGGTCTGTGTGCTACAAGTGTAAATTTGCTGTCCCCTCAAAATAACTCAACACACAGCCATTAATGTCTAAACCGCTGGCAACATAAGTGAGTACACCCCTAAGTGAAAATTTACAAATTGGGCCTAATTAGCCATTTTTCCTCCCTGGTGTCTGGTGACCCGTTAGTGTTACAATGTCTCAGGTGTGAATGGGGAGCAGGTGTGTTAAATTTGGTGTTATCACTCTCACTCTCTCATACTGGTCACTGGAAGTTAAACATGGCCCCTCATGGCAAAGAACTGTCTGGGGATCTGAAAAAAATTATTTTTGCTCTACATAAAGATGGCCTAGGCTATAAGAAGTTTTCCAAGACCCTGAAACTGAGCTGCAGCACGTTGGCCAAGACCATACAGCGGTTTAACAGAACAGGTTCCACTCAGAACAGGCCTTGCCATGGTCGACCAAAGAAGTTGAGTGCACGTGCTTAGCATCATATCCCGATGTTGTCTTTGGGAAATAGACGTATGAGTGCTGCCAGCATTGCTGCAGAGGTTAAAGGGGTGGGGGGTCAGCCTGTCAGTGCTTAGACCATACGCCACACTCTGCATAAAATTGGTCTGCATGGCTGTCATCCCAGAAGGAAGCCTCTTCTGAAGATAACGCACAAGAAAGTCCGCAAACAGTTTGCCGAAGACAAGCAGACTAAGGACATGGATTACTGGAGCCATGTCCTGTGGTCTGATGAGACCAAGATAAACGTATTTGGTTCAGATGGTGTCAAGCGTGTGTGGCGGCAACCAGGTGAGGAATACAAAGACAAGTGTGTCTTGCCTACAGTCAAGCATTTTGGTGGGAGGGTCATGATCTGGGACTGCATGAGTGCTGCCGGCACTGGGAGCTACAGTTCATTGAGGGAACCATGAATGCCAACATGTACTGTGACATACTGAAGCAGAGCATGCTCCCCTCCCTTCGGAGACTGGGCCACAGGGCAGTATTTCAACAGGATAATGACCCCAAACATACCTCCAAGAGGACCACTGCCTTGCTAAAGTGGCTGAGGGTAAAAGTGATGGACTGGCCAAGCATATCTCCAGACCTAAACCCTATTGAGCATCTGTGGGGCATCCTCAAATGGAAGGTGGAGGAGCGCTAGGTCTTTAACATCTACCAGCTCTGTGATGTCATCATGGAGGAGTGGAAGAGGACTCCAGTGGCAACCTGTGAAGCGTTGGTGAACTCCATGCCCAAGAGGGTTAAGGCAGTGCTGGAAAATAATGGTGGCCACACAAAATATTGACACTTTGGGCCCAATTTGGACATTTTCGCTTAGGGGTGTACTCACTTTGTTGCCAGCGGTTTAGACATTAATGGCTGTGTGTTGAGTTATTTTGAGGGGACTGCAAATTTACACTGTTATACAAGCTGTACACTCACTACTTTACATTGTAGCAAAGTGTAATTTCTTCAGTGTTGTCACAAGAAAATATATAATAGAATATACAAAAAAAGTGAGATACTGTACTATCAGCTGTCATACACTCCATACTCCTTTCCTACACATACCATCATACCCCCTGTACTGAAGTGGATGTCCCACACACATAGGACATACTACAATGGCTTGTTGAATGCACAGCAAAAAAGGTGTCCCTGGAACTTTTTTGAAATATTGGCAACTATGTCCTATGTGACTCCCAGTATGTACATTAATAGTAAAACTAAAAATACACACACTCTTAGCGCTACCCTTGTCCGTACACAACCATTGTAAAACTAGCAACAGGGACTGTTGTCCCAATATACTGAGCTAATATAACATGGTATGCTTTCAGAGGTTAGAAGTATCAGTCACTGGCTGACATCCAGGGCTTGAGCAAGGCTGCCTTCTCAAAAAGGGCTGGGAACCCAAGTGCTGCTATAGAAGAGGGGAGGGTAAGAGAGGCGCCAAGCCAGCGCTGGTGTAGCACGGTTTATTGTAGAAGCATAGAATCACAGATAAAATACACTCATAATATAGTGTTGGGCAACAGGCGGTGTTATGTAGGGTGTATGGGACAGTAAACAGCTAAATTAATTATTTCCAGTACAGTTAATTGAATAAAAGACAACCACAAATATTTCTTTGGATTAATAAAATAATTTTATTTATTTTATTGGCCGCGGCTTATTTATTGGTTTACCAATTAATCTTATTAAACCAATCCATAAATAATTTCTTATCAGAATTCACCAATAACTTTTTTATCATAAATACTAATATAAACTGAACAGCTCAGCCATAATAGCTCAAGTTGTATAACAAGCATCACTTTAATCATAAATTGTCCCTCTCTTCATTAGAAAAGGTGACCCGAACCACATAAATATTTAGCCGCGACAGTCCAGGGAGGGTGGGAGGGGAGCTCCGCCGCTGATGACCTCCTGAGGTGACTGGCAGTTTCCTCAAGCGGAACCTCCCTTATATAGGGGTCCCCTCAGGCTTCTAAAAACTTCCTTGACTAGTTTCAAGGGTCCCCCTCCCCACTGTTTCAATGCACCTTGACCTACTTTTCAGGGAGCCCTGACCTACTTTCCAGGGGGAGCCTTGAAACTTCTTTTAGCTGCCACTGTCCCATTAGAAAAGGGGCCCGGGGGAACTTGAAACCCCCTATCCCTTTTCCCTCACATGGGACAGTAAGCAGCTAAATTAATTATTTCCAGTACAGTTAATTGAATAAAAGACAACCACAAATATTTCTTTGGATTAATAAAATAATTGTATTTATTTTATTGGCCGCGGCTTATTTATTGATTTACCAATTAATCTTATTAAACCAATCCATAAATAATTTCTTATCAGAATTCACCAATAACTTTTTTATCATAAATACTAATATAAACTGAACAACTCAGCCATTATAGCTCAAGTTGTATAACAAGCATCACTTTAATCATAAATTGTCCCCAAAAAAGCAGGAGCCATAACAAGCCTCCTGCCTACCTACCCCAAACCGCGGCAGTTTCAATTACTGTCTGGAAATTTAAATTCAAGATGTCCAGGCCTACATCCGAAAGATGAATTCCATCCTTCCGATATAGTCCTGGAATTCCTCCTTCCAAATCTACATGTCTAAATGATAAGCCATATCCTAATGTCATGAACTTTTCTATCCTTCTATTAATTCTCTTCCTGACTTTGTCAAAAACTGAAAACCCATCAACACGTAACCAGAGTAGGCGAGGAACGATTTCTGAGAAAACAATGACGGTCTTAGGAGAAGCAGATTTTAATTCTTTGATGGCCGATCGGATTTTAATTAATAAATTTAAGGTTTTTAATTTGCCAATATCATTACCTCCTAGGTGAATAATTAGAACATCTGGTAAAGGCCATCCATAAGCCAACCTTCCCAATACAGACATCAATTCCTCCCAAATCATCCCTCTTTTACCAAACCAAAAAATGTTAAACAATTTCGGATCCAAATCCAAGTTTTCTCCATAAATTCTGTTCAATGCTCTCCTATTTGCCCAGAACACAAATGAGTGTCCGACGATCCATATAACTTTTGGAGTATCTGAAATTCAAAACTACACATTAGGTCTCACATAAGAAACATAGGCATTCGATTTCCATCGTCCAATGTTTTTTATCTTATTTTTATTCAAACCAAGTCTGGCTGCCTCTGATGCAGCATCAATTCTAAATGAATGGCAAGACAATTTTAATTTGTCCAATTTAAGAGCATGCAGACATTTTCTCAGCACTCTACTGAATTGAAATCTAGTCAATGGAACACTATTCTCATGAACAAATAATAATACATGACCAAATGGACGAGAACACATATAATCATTTAAAAGTTGAACCGGGCAAATTGTAGACTTATTACAGCGATATAGAGTTATCCATGCACCTTTGCCCAATTGATCAGTTTTTGATCTTAATAGCAAAATGCGTACGCAATTTTCGCTAATTTTAATGGATTCAAAACGAAGGCCATTTAACGCTGACTTGTTGTTAGGTATTAGTTCAGAAATTCTCAAGGCTGCGAAAAAACAAATAGAGAAAGCCGCTTTGAATAATTGGGCTTCATATTTAGAAAAACAAATACTATCCGTAATTAAACAGAGTTTTTCTAACAGTTCCGACGAAATCAGATGTCTAGAATCCACAGAAAACTTTGTCTTCTTGTAACCTTTCATTGCCTGACTTAAAGAGAAAAAATTAAAAAGCGAAGGAAAACCGTTCAATTTTAGAAAAAATGAGATTCCACATATTGTTTTATTAATATGTGACCATGAGAATTTCCTCTCCATCAAACTATTAAGAAAAGAAAGAGCCATGTTTTCATTAAAAGATGACCAAGGTATATCTTGTGCACTAAAATAAGATATCCAAGAAAACCAAGCAGAAGAGTATCCTAACCAAGTCTTAGGTGCTAAAGATTGTTTTATATTTTCATAGATTACACTATTTCCCAAAGACTGCGCGGACATACCATACCAATCTTGTCCGCTTCTGGGAGCAGCTTGAAAAATCATGTCATCTGTAATCGAGAAAGAGCATCTGCTACAACGTTGTCCTTACCTGGGATATATTTCGCTTTTAACCAAATATTTAGCAATAAGCATTGAAACACCAAGTACCGTAATAGATTGTTCACTGTAGGCGATTTAGATGCCAAACAGTTAATTGCGAACATCACTCCCTTATTATCAGTACTAATAAGCAGGCGATGGTTGCTAAAATATTTTCCCCATATTTCTATAGCTACTATAATAGGGAACAGCTCCAATAAGACACTATTCTTCAGCAAACTAAGCCGTTTCCATCTTACCAGCCATTTCTCAGCACACCAATGATTGTTCCACACTGCAGCAAAACCAACCGATCCTGCAGAATCAGTTGACAAACAAAAATCTTTATCCAAAACAAATTCATGCTGCAGTATGGTTCGTCCATTAAAGTGTGACAAAAAATTTATCCACACAATCATATCTTCTCTTATGTCAGAAGTTATATGAATATGAGAATAAGGGTTTTTAAAACCTGCTCTAGCAAAATACAGCCTTCTGGAAAAAAATCTTCCCACTGGTAAAACGCGTGTTGCAAAAGCCGGATTAAGGCTATGAGAAGTGCAGAAATAACTTCTAATTTTTCCAGTGGGAGCCTAAATTCCATCAAGGCTGTGTCAATTGTAATTCCTAAGAATTCAAGGCAATTGACTGGAAATACTGTCTTTTCTTTTACTAAAGGAATACCAAACCCTTCACAAATTTCAAAAAATAACTTCAGAAGGTTCATACACTCTTCCGACTCATATGCTCCTAAAAATAAGAAATCATCCAGATAATGTAGTATGTATGGGGATCCTGAAATTTCTTTCACTAACCATTCTACAAAACTAGAAAATGCCTCAAAATACCTACATGAAACGGAACACCCCATTGGCAAGCATTTATCAAAATAGTATTGTTGATCAAAATAAAAACCTAACTAATTAAAACTGTTTGGGTGAATAGGCAACAATCTAAATGCAGATTTTACATCTGTTTTTGCCAATAACGCGTTTGGGCCTAATTTTCTTACCATTAGTATTGCATCTTCAAAAGATGCATATTCAACTGAACAAATTTCATCAGGAATCTGATCATTAAGAGACTTACCATCCGGGAATGATAGATGATGTATCACCCTAAATTTGTTATGTTCTTTTTTAGGCAAAATTCCTAACGGAGAGATTCTAAAATCCACAAATGGCGGACTTTTAAAAGAACCTGCGTTTCTTTGACTTTTAATTTCACTATCTATTTTTTCTCGTACAATATTTTTTAAAGAATCTACTGTATTCATATTTTTAACGATTTTACAACCTTTACCATTAAATGATGGCAACTCGAAACCCTCCGTAAAACCTTTATACAGCATGATTGCCGTCTGCTGATCTGGGTACCTGAGTAGCCATGGCAGCATGTTTTGAATACTCACTGGCGATGGAGCTTTTAAGAAAGGGCTCCTTGTTCTGAGTCTGGTTGGAAGCCATTTTCTTAAAACATTTTGTCACTGAGTGTGAGCCAGAACAAAATGCACATTCATGCCTATATCGGCAATTAGTTGACCATTTACATTGCGCGTCGTTAAACGCGAAACAAATGCCTTTTTTATAAGACATAGCATTAGTGTTCACTTGTAAAGGCAAAGGACGTACCATTTGAGGTCTCTGAGGTAGCAAAAGATTGAGCCATAAGCTAATATCTTTGCTACCCCAAGGAAGATTTTTATGTACTGCCAGTTTTTGTCTAAATTGTTCATCATAAATGAACCAACCAAATCCTCTGAAATTTTTATATGCTTCCAAAATAATGTCTATGTGATGAATAGACCCATACTATGTTCCGGATATTTTTCGCATATTATACTTGCATAAATTCAAAAGGCCTGGAGCCAGTTATTAAAATTCCTGGTCACAGGCCTTCTTCTATCCTCATTGTCATATTTATCTTTTTTACTTTTAATGAAATCTTTGTTGGACGGAAGCAATGAAAGTAAATCAATGAAATCAGCTTTCCATATTTTCTCCTTCATTGCCACCGTCAAATGAAAGCCAAGTGGCAAAGACTGACATGGCAGGCTTTCTTTTAAACAAATTTCAGGAACATTTTTTTCCATGACACTACTCTGTACTATATTATCTGAAGTATTTGTAGTATCAGTAGTAATGTGATCCAAAATCACTTTATCCGGAACATTCCAAACACTAGAAACATCCCGAATATTATTAGTATGCATATCTTTCATACTAGACAAAGAAGTAGCTAACTGGGAAATAGATCTATACAAGGTAGTCATAAAATCAGCGTTACCCAACTCACCTTGTATAGCAGCAGAAGGCAATGTCATGTCATTTCTACCTATACCTTCATTGCTTCCTGCTGCTGCTGTGTTTTGAAATTCCCTGTCTATCTGCATCCTTCCTCTGGGCACGGCTCCGCTGCAGCTACTGCTTGCCCTGGGGTTCTGTGTATGTTGTTGCCTGGGAGACCGACTTACACCTTTCGCTGCAGGACTCCTCCCCTTCTTCGGTTTGCTCACGCCTCCGCTGACATCATTCTCCTTCGGCCGCGCCACTGTCAGCGCCGACTTTACCGGTGCGCTTCCTCTCTTCTCCACCGGGGGGCTGTATGGCCGGCGCGCTCTTCCTTTCCTCTTCTCTCTTCCAGCGGTGACGACATCTCCTTCAGCCGCCTCTTGACCTCGCCGCTCCGGAACTGGAAATGAGGGGAGCTCTTCCTGCGCGATGTCCTCTTCCCCGACATTCCTCTCACCGCTGCTGTAGGAGTCCCGTGTTCCATCCCCGCTTGCTTCTGGGGCCATTTCTTCAGCCTCCAGCCTATCCGGTAAGGCGAGGCACAGGCGCAGCCATTCTTCTCCCCCTTCGGTCTCCGCTCTCTCAATGAGTTGATGCAGGAGAGTCTTCATGTCACCTCAGTGGTTAGCGGCAAAATGGCTTAGTATTATAGCTCTTTCACAGAGCTCCGCCGCTGATGACCTCCTGAGGTGACTGGCAGTTTGCCTCAAGCGGAACCTCCCTTATATAGGGGTCCCCTCAGGCTTCTAGAAACTTCCTTGACTGGTTTCAAGGGTCCCCCTTCCCACTGTTTCAATGCACCCTGACTTACTTTTCAGGGAGCCCTGACCTACTTTCCAGGGGGAGCCTTGAAACTTCTTTTAGCTGCCACTGTCCCATTAGAAAAGGGGCCCGGGGGAACTTGAAACCCCCTATCCCTTTTCCCTCACATTCTCTCAGAGAAAGTCCAAGGAGAGCCAGAGCCGTCGGTGCACAAAGCCGCCAGGGCAGCAGTGCCAGATTCAGTGGACGCCACAGTAAGGGAACTATCAAGCTCAAAGAACGACCTGTCAACCCAAGATGCTGTGTGGCCAATCGGGATGTGCTTTGGAGGCAAGCTACACTTCCTTTCTCAGCCTGTCAGATTTCTTAACCTCTGGGAAATCTTATACTGGCAGCTGCTAACCCTTTCCTGCCCGGTCAGCAGCTGCAGTAGATGAAGTATACAATGCATGAGAAGCAAACATAGCTGCATACAGAGAATTATAAAGTGCATAAAAAGCTATCATGGCATTTATAAGAAATGGAGAAAGTTCATGTTTGAATAAATATAATACATTAGGATAATTTATGTTAAAAAAAAGTTGTATCAGGGGTTTGTGTGGGAATTACTCCACATACAATTCAATAATACCAATAATATTCTTAGAGAATATAAATACTGTATACACACATAAGTCATCATAAGCATGTCTTACATCAGCATGAGGAAACTACAGTCATAATGACAAACATGGAAATTTGAATATCAGCAAAATATTGCATTATAGGAAAATGGTTTATCAGTAGCGGGATCTAATATTTTATACAGAATTGATGCTTAGATATAGTAAGATATATGTATATGAATACTCATGGGTGGTATCTGAAATTAAAACAAACTTCCTAACCCCCCAAGAGAATATAGTAGTGTAGTAAAAAGCCAAGAGAATGATTTTCAGAGAAACCAACAATAATGACTAGAATGCAAGGAACAAGAGACTGGACCTCTGATAGGAGTTATAAGATGGTATTGATTAGGGATGATAAATGTGGTATTGATGCGCTAAAAAATCAACCCTAAGTGAATATACAGATAAAGCGTTATATAAATGAATAAGGATAGCATATATAAACCAAAAGCGCAAACTGCAAAAAAGGTGCAAACTCCATGTGCAAGTTTACAACAGTGCAGAAATTCTCCAAAACACCCTGATGAGTGCAATCCAGTGCAGCATATACAGCCTAAAAACTACTAATATTACTGCTCCTCAGCAGTTCTGTGGGATATACACACACAATAGTTCTTAGTCCCATGTAGAGACCAAAATGCTCCTTGATATGTCCCTCTCATCCAGCTGATCAAGGACTGGGACGGCTGTTTAGATTTCTGGCTTGAGCAGTCTAAGCGGTGAGCTCATAATAGATGAATCATAGAAGGAAAAAGAAAAAAACCATTGCGCAATGCTGTGTATCCTACAAGCAATGATTTTTACATTAGGCGCTTTCACTCACGTGACCGTAGATAGGTTTTGTGCATAGATAGCCACAGTTCAGCTCAGTTTGAGCAATCTCCTTCACTGCTCCGGGTTCCGATATCTCAGAATACCGCTGGTAGTGTGATTAGGCTCCTTCCCCTACGCCAGGCTTTCTCAACCTTTTAACCCTAGAGGAACCCCAAAAAAAATTTTCATGTCTCGAGGAACCCTTACTAAAACCAAATCAGCAGGGCTCAATAGGAACAATGCTCCTTTATATTGGTGATCAATAGGAAGAAGGTCCCCCTTAAAGTGGTGTTCAGAATGCCACCCTTAAGGACAGCTGAACGTTGAACTCTGTAGGCATCATCAAATAGGTGGTCCATCAGCCACAGCTCAAGGAACCCCTAGCAACCTCTGGAGGAACCCCAGGGTTCCACGGAACCCTGGTTGAGAATGGCTGCCCTACGCGTTGCGTCACACGTCACGTGACTTAGTCATGGGTTAGCCATGTGACAGGAAGAACCATGTATTTATACACAAGTAGCGTACTGGTTGCCATGACGGCAACAGGGATCATAGACCATCATCGCTGACAGGCACTATGCATGTGTAACTTCACAATAGAGATTTAATACATGTAGCGGCCTCACTCTCTCTACATCTTTATCGGTTACACACCAGCTCATGTCTAGGGGTTCCTGGGTTGTGAGAGTGAGATGCGCCACGGCCCATGTCCTCCCCATTGTAGTAGGGAGGTGAAGGCCACTTACTGATGTTTCCTCAGGCCGGTGTGTTCTGTGAATGCACTGAGTCTGTAATTGCAAGCTCACCAGCCTCCCCTTTGTTTCCAG
The DNA here is from genome assembly GCA_029206835.1 of Rana muscosa. NCBI lineage: Eukaryota > Metazoa > Chordata > Amphibia > Anura > Ranidae > Rana > Rana muscosa. The sequence continues at coordinate 15,769,839 of CM055119.1, read as the reverse complement.
TAACTGGAGTTCACACACCGGAGAAAGGTCCAACACTTGTTTATTTGACACTCCAATAAGCAAAGCACAATAAACAGTTCTTTTGCAGCAAACTGGTTGGGACCTATAACCTTGCCAACGGTGGGGCGAGCAGATCGAGGCACTTCCTAAAGTTTAAGTTCTATGCCACTGTACTATGACCAGCGGCGCTTAAGCCAACCCGGCTGTTACAGAACAGGAAAGATGGGGTCTCTTCCAGCAACCCCTATGAACAGCAATGGAGCCCTCTTCGATACGCTGTGGCCCCTATCAGGGGGATGTGTCCTCCCAAGAGAGTTCCCAGAGGCCCACTGTCACCGGGTTGGTGCTGCTCCGGGTCTCCAGTGGGTAACCTCTCTGGCCTCCTCACCTCAGATACGAGTCCCTCCGCTCAGGGACCCTCGGACAGTCCACCCTAGCGGGACCCAGTCGAAGGTACTGGGCCCCAGGCCTCCTCGATAGTACCTCACCCCAGGCTAAAGGTGCCTGGGATGGACGCCAACATGACTCCGGACCAGGCCATGGGCACCTGGACCAGACTCCTGGATCTCCCGCACCCAGGCCTAAGGGCCCTGGGTGCGGACCGCAACCCTCCTCCTCCGAGGACTTCCTTCTCCGCAAGACCTTGTGGTAAGGGCGTCTCCCCCTTTTATCTCCTCCCATCAACGGCCCGGCGGGTTCCCCGCCCCAGCCATACCATCTCCGGGAAGGGACAAAACAGGGAGCACTGCAGGAGATGATTCTACCTGAAGCCTGTGGGTACCCCGCCACCCACAGGCAAAGGAGAATACTACATCCTCCAATCCTCCACGAAACAAAAAGGGGTCTGAACCCTAACACGATTATACACCTGGGTCACACTATTCCCCAGGTGTATCCCATCAATTTGAGGACCCCGCTACACATTCCCCCCTGTGATTGGACGCTGGTCCCCAGCGTCAGGTGCACACCCATGCCTCCCATAAAGTGGTGACATGGAGTGAAACCCCTGAGGCAGTTCCTCTAAATTTTTCCCAAGTGCCAAGACCTGCTCAGGGAATGGGGAACATATAAAACAACTTATGTCATAAGACACTTTAAACATCTGCAAAATCACAACCCCTCTCCCACACTGTCTAAGAGCCACCCACTCTCAATGATGTTGATTGACGATTCTCCTGCAGGGGGAAGAAAAAAAACAACATCCTAACATAATTTCGTGTCATTTGGCATGAGTGGGCCCGTCAGCCGAGAGACCCACTCACTCCAACAAGCAAGGTGATGTGTGTGTGAAACATTTTCAAACATTTGTTGCGCAACACTGCCACCTGGTGACAGCGCCGCGGTCATGACACTCAACGAATCTTCGTTCTTCCAGCTTTTCCCTACTCTGCCACTATTCCCAAATGTCCTTGCCTTTGGCACATGAAGAAAAGGTGAAACACAAAAAAACACAACAGCCCCAAGTCTCCAATGAGAAAAAGAAAAGCCCAAATAAAAACAAAAGCAGGGCACAGTCCTGGGTGTCTGGGAATGGCTCTTCCAGAAAGTTCAAGTGCACAAAGGAAATAAACAGGAGTTCTTTTCTCCTATAAGTAAAACTTTGGATCCGGCAGATACAGGGGTTTCAGGTGTTTGTCAAATGCCTCTATCGAATACTCGACATCTTCTCCTTCTCTTCTGCAAATGACTATCTTGTCAGCATGGATATGGCGCCCCAATTTCCATTCAGCTCTGCAGTCCTCAAACCTCTTAGACACTGCCGGCAGACATTCCAGGTACCTACGAGCATGAGGCACCTTCAACTTGTCCCACACAAACTCGTCATACCATCTTGCTCTCCAGACTTCCACCTCAAACAGCAAGTCCCGGGGCAGATACGGGTACTCCCACCCATATTCCCGAGCTACTTTGTGGCAAAACAGTCTCTGCAAGCGGGCCAAAGGTGGCATAGTGGCTTTCTCTCCAGTTCCAGGCAGCACAATAGCTTCCGGATGCCGAGGTGCCTTTACCAGCTCCCTGAAACTGACTTTCGGCGCTCTCAGAGAAGCGCGGGGTGTCCCCACAACCAAAGCAGGTGAGGTCACAGTAGATGAGGACACCGGTGGAGGGGTAGGTTCCCTCGTAAGCTGCAGGTCTTCCACCCGAGGTGTGCTGTCTCCTGTGTACATAGGTGAATCCCGTACCGCACGGGAAGCAAGAAGTGGCATTCTATCCCAGCCCTTGCGGCTGAACAGTTCGTCTATCTCGCCATCATCTCCGCAATCAGACAGCGACTCTAGGTCGGAGGTGTCATACATCTCCACAGGCAGATATCTTCTGGTGGACACAGAATCATCCTCCCTGGGGGGCTCCACCTCCAATGGGCCCCCGACACCTCCAACCACCACCACAGTCCCAGCCCCTGGCTCACCTGACCCTTGTAGAGGACTGGGATGTCCGGGACTTCCTTCTCGACCGGCGCCATCCAGGCCAGGCAAGCAGCGGGGTGAAGCTCGACCACGTCCATAGGATGCCTGTACTAGGCCAACTTTCCTCTTCGGGGGTGGGAGCAGAGAACTTGTGGCGACCGAGGCAGCATCCTCGGATTTTTCTCTGTTGGGCAGTCCATCACCCTGGTCAGCACACACGGGAACCTCGACAAAGGCCTTGATCTCCCCTTCCGGAGTAGCGGTACCCGTGAGGTGGTTGAGGCAAAGGGCCCGGGGCCTTGCTGTGGACGACTCGACCTCAAAAAGGAATTCTCTGCACTCCTCACATCGCCCGAATGGCTTCAGGGTGACCACCAGTCCCGAGCAGCCGGGACAGATCACACTGAGGGCCTCCGTGTCTCTGCAAGTGTACAGAGCCAACCGCCCTTGGGGCCTAAGTCTTATCCCCGTGTCTGTGATGGGGGCAGCAAAGGAAGTCATTCTCGTGGGGTGAGGAACCATAATCCACGGGGCACTTGAGGTCATCCCGACTATCTGCTGCTCCATCATGCACTGACCCCGCGCCGGAGTCTCCACGTGTATACCCACACTTGGCCAGACTCCTCCCATGAGCTGTACATTTTCGCGGGCTTCCTCTTGACTCCGCCCACGAACGATGTCGCCATGGGGTGCCTCGTGGCGCAGTGCGTTAACAGTCCCCACGTGCAGTACGTCACACGGCTGGACCTCTCCCTTTTTCCGCTCCTCCGCATGAGCCTTTCCCGTGTTAGGGTCATTTCCACAACTCCGAGCAGGGACGCACTTTGGCCAGTAATATGGCCGATCTGCTCGGAACTCCTCTGGGCAGCAAAGTTCAAATGTAGACATTCTCAAGTCCATCTTTAGAACACACTCTATCCCGGACTCACGAGCCCCCACGTGTAGCGGCCTCACTCTCTCTACATCTTTATCGGTTACACACCAGCTCATGTCTAGGGGTTCCTGGGTTGTGAGAGTGAGATGTGCCACGGCCCATGTCCTCCCCATTGTAGTAGAGAGGTGAAGGCCACTTACTGATGTTTCCTCGGGCCGGTGTGTTCTGTGAATGCACTGAGTCTGTAATTGCAAGCTCACCAGCCTCCCCTTTGTTTCCAGTAACTGGAGTTCACACACCGGAGAAAGGTCCAACACTTGTTTATTTGACACTCCAATAAGCAAAGCACAATAAACAGTTCTTTTGCAGCAAACTGGTTGGGACCTATAACCTTGCCAACGGTGGGGCGAGCAGATCGAGGCACTTCCTAAAGTTTAAGTTCTATGCCACTGTACTATGACCAGCGGCGCCTAAGCCAACCCGGCTGTTACAGAACAGGAAAGATGGGGTCTCTTCCAGCAACCCCTATGAACAGCAATGGAGCCCTCTTCGATACGCTGTGGCCCCTATCAGGGGGATGTGTCCTCCCAAGAGAGTTCCCAGAGGCCCACTGTCACCGGGTTGGTGCTGCTCCGGGTCTCCAGTGGGTAACCTCTCTGGCCTCCTCACCTCAGATACGAGTCCCTCCGCTCAGGGACCCTCGGACAGTCCACCCTAGCGGGACCCAGTCGAAGGTACTGGGCCCCAGGCCTCCTCGATAGTACCTCACCCCAGGCTAAAGGTGCCTGGGATGGACGCCAACATGACTCCGGAACAGGCCATGGGCACCTGGACCAGACTCCTGGATCTCCAGCACCCAGGCCTAAGGGCCCTGGGTGCGGAACGCAACCCTCCTCCTCCGAGGACTTCCTTCTCCGCAAGACCTCGTGGTAAGGGCGTCTCCCCCTTTTATCTCCTCCCATCAACGGCCCGTTGGGTTCCCCGCCCCAGCCATACCATCTCCGGGAAGGGACAAAACAGGGAGCACTGCAGGAGATGATTCTACCTGAAGCCTGTGGGTACCCTGCCACCCACAGGCAAAGGAGAATACTACATCCTCCAATCCTCCACGAAACAAAAAGGGGTCTGAACCCTAACACGATTATACACCTGGGTCACACTATTCCCCAGGTGTATCCCATCAATTTGAGGACCCCGCTACATACATAACATAAACAACTTTAATCGTCTCTTCCCGAGACTACATAGATAATGTACATCAATTAAATATATGTTAAGAACTATTTAAAAACCAAATACTGCATGTCGCTAATATGAGGTATGTTCATCTGATAACTCCCTCAAGTGGTGTTTAATGGTACTACACCAAACTGATAATTATTATTCCTATAGGATATACTACTGTGATACCTCTATTCCTGGACTAGACCAATATGACATACAATATTCAAATAAAATATATAAAAATTATAAAAATATTCAAAAGGGATTTAGGTATAAAATATAAAAATATCTGCAATAGGACACCAGAATTTAAAATTAAATATATATATAAAATATCTAAATGACACATTTAATAATTGGATATAAAGCAATTTAAATCAAATTCGATATTTAAACCATTAGGCGCAAGAGTACGCATTTCATGTTTCCATCTGGACTCACTTTTACTGTGATCCCTCACTTTATGGCTACCCCTCCAATGAGGTTTACATTTTTCAATGGCCCAGAATTTAAATTCTGTAGGGTCTTTTTGGTGGTATAGTGCAAAATGACGAGAAACATTATGTTTCGGAAAACCGTTTCCAATATTTTGCACGTGCTCCCTTATTCGCTTCCACGTGGGTCTTTTTGTACGCCCTATGTATTGTAATGAACAAGAGCACTCCAGCATGTAAACCACCCCCTCAGTCCTGCACGTAATCAAATCTTTTATTTCATAGCTTTGTTGTGTAGCATTAGATTTGAATTTAGAGCATTTTTGACCATTCAGGTTTGTTTTCCTGCAAGCATAACACCTTTTGCAAGGAAAGAAACCCTTACCTTGAAAAAAAGTGAGAGTGTTCAACTTAGTTGGTGGATCGGGTACATTTTTGGCCACTATATCTCTGAGTGTTGGGGCTTTCCTATATATATGATCCTGGGTACAATTGGCAATATACTCTGTATCTGACTATCAGCTTTGAGTATTGGCCAATGCTTTTTGAATATAGATTTGATTTGTCTGTGTTGAATATTGAAGTTCATTATAATAGGTAGTTCTTGGAAGGATGTATTTGTCTTATCCTTATCCTGCACAAGGGTAGCCCTCGGAATCTCAAAAACTTCTTGTATTTTGGTGTTGACGAATTCTTCATTGTATCCCTTTGAAATGAACTTCTTTCCCATCATTTTAGCTTGTTCCAGGAATACTTGTTCATCCGTGCAGTTTCTAAGCAGTCTAATCAGCTGTCCCTTTGGTATATTGATAAGCCATGGTTCAAAGTGGCAGCTATCTACTGGAATATACAGTAGCTGTTTCGTTCCACTGGTTTAAAGTAAGTTTTTGTGGTTATTGCATTCCCTTCCAGTGAAATTTCCAGATCCAAAAACTGTATGGTTTTATTGCTCATTGTATACGTTAATTTTATATTTTGTTCATTCTCATTCAATTTTTCAAAAAATTGGACTAGGGTACTTTCATCCCCATCCCAAATTACTATGCAATCGTCAATGAATCTTCTGTATAGCATTAGTTGTTCAGGTATATTTTCATAGATGGCTAGCTCCTCCCACTCAGACATGAAAATATTCGCCACACTTGGTGCATACTTTGCACCCATCCCAATTCCATTGAGCTGCCTATAGTAATTTGAACAATGCCAGAAATAATTATGCTGGAGTCCAAAAGCTAAACTTCTTAGTACAAAACGTTTTTGTTTAGAAATGAGATTAGTGAATTTGTCCAAGGCCCATTTAGAGGCCCTGATTGCATCATCATGATCTATTACCGTATACAATGATGCGACATCCGCCGTGGCTATCAGGTACTCATGTTCTGGGTTAATCACTACTTTCTCCAGGATCTGGATTAAGTTTTTGGTGTTCCTCAAATAAGATCGTGTTTTTGGGACCAATGGCTGCATGAATTTGTCAACATATTCACCAATCCTTGAATTTATCGATTGGATTCCATTTATTATGGGCCTTCTCGGTGGTTTTTGCAAGTTCTTGTGTATTTTGGGTATCGTATATATGATTGGAACCCTACACACATCGGGAACTAGATACTTTTCTTCCCTCTTGGCTAAGATGTCGCTCATGGTACCCCTAAGTATCAGTTCAGACAATTCTTCTTTATATTCCCTTGTAGGGTTTCCCCTAAGTTTAATATACATATTAGTGTCATTTAATTGACCCAGTAATTCCTAATGGTAATAGTCTTTAGACATAACCACAATGGCGCCCCCTTTGTCAGCCGGCCTTATTACCACTTGTTTGTTGTTTTCTAATTCTTTTATACCCCGATGAATAGCTATAGGGTCAGCCATTCTTTTGACTTTTAGTCTCTCTAAATCTCTCAAAACCATTTTGTTAAACACCTCAATATGCTCATTGTTGTGTACTGGTGGGTTGAAGAGAGATTTATTCCACAACTCACTATGAACTACACTTCCTGATGTATTTGTACTCTCTTTTTCCCTCATTGGTGGTTTATTCAACATATATTTTTTAATGTTGAGTTTCCTTGTATATTTTTGAATATCTACATATACATCGAATTTGTTCAGGTTTCTCTTAGGCGCATACTTTAGTCCTTTATCCAATGTTATCATTTCTGTCCTTGTAAGTTCAACTCCACTAATATTATATATGCCCTCGCCTACTTCATTCTTCTTTTTTTTGACTTTGAATCCTCCTCGGCATCCCCTCTTCCGTTTGGACTTCGGGCGCTTGTCATTTGCTCGTATCGAGGAGGAGTTCTGTCTCTTATGCGATACTCCAAAAAAGACCTTGTTTCATCTTCTTCCCTGTAGTTGCTTAATGGTTCATATCTATTTTGTATATGAACCGGGCTTTTTCTATTTTCATATTGATACTGGTCCTGGTGATTCTGAGGCCCTTGATATTGATATTGCTGGGTATAACCACCTTGATAATGTTGGGTTTGATAGGGGTATGCATCTCTTGTGTCCCTTCTTTCATGGTTATACTAAGTGTAATCACCACGATTTCCCTGTTGATACCCCACCTGATAGCCAGGATGATTTTGCGGAGGATTAGGGGGTTTTTGATTATTCCTATTATTTTTCCAAAATGTTTTTTTAGGAGATTGTGACCATGGTTTTTGATTACTCTTATTCTTCCACCATGGTTTTAGTGTTCTAGGACCAGTATGATCATCCCTATATGGTCTTTCAATACCATTATCTCTATAGGGCCTATCATGACTGCCCACATTCTCTCTATATTGTCTAGATGGCTCAGGTGATCTATATCTACGGTCCCTGGAGGGGGATACAATACATACCTCCCTGACCGGAGAAGAAGTTACCGATCCCTTTCTGCCATCTTTCAGATTAGGTTGCCACTTGTAGGCCTGTTCTAATTTGTAGTCATTTGTATCCCTTAGATATTTTCTCTTTTTTCTTTGTTTTAACTCAATATCTTTTTGTTCCAGTACCTTATTTAACTGATTGGTGAGTGTTAATAACGGAGGGGTGTCCTTATATCCCTCCAATATAACCTTGCAATCTGTAATTTGTTTATTAATATTAGTAAGTTTACGTTGTTTCCGTTTTACTAAGAATTGCAGCACCTCTATACCTTTTGCATTCAAAAATTGTAACCATTCCTCTACCGATTCTTTATCAAGCAAACCGTCATTAATTGAGACATCCCACCTTAATCTTCTGGGTACTAACCCTTCTTTAATGTACTGCTCATGGGATGTTAAATCCAACCAAAGGCTCACCTTCTTTTCCATGAGGTGGCCAAACTTCCTAAAGTTAGTGTCTAAATCCTCAGTTTCTGTAATGGGATTTGTAGTAAAGACATCTTTGAGGTCTACTGTGCGGTTTTCCACAAATTTAAATATGTCCATAATTGCTGCTTCAGTGGAGTGTCAGAAAAACCAGTGATAAAATAAATAAATTACTGAAGCGCTAAAATGGTGCACAATAAAGTGTCAATAAAAATATGTGAAACTAATCAACTAAGGAAAACTAAATGATTAAAGCTGCAATCAATCAAAAGTATTTCTAATACTAAAATGTGAATAATAAATGTGGTATTGATGCGCTAAAAAATCAACCCTAAGTGAATATACAGATAAACCATTATATAAATGAATAAGGATAGCATATATAAACCAAAAGTGCACACTGCAAAAAAGGTGCAAACTGCATGTGCAAATTTACAACAGTGCAGAAATTCTCCAAAACACCCTGATGAGTGCAATCCAGTGCAGCATATACAGCCTAAAAACTACTAATATTACTGCTCCGCAGCAGCTCTGTGGGATATACACACACAATAGTTCTTAGTCCTATGTAGAGACCAAAATGCTCCTTGATATGTCCCTCTCATCCAGCTGATCAAGGACTGGGATGGCTGTTTAGATTTCTGGCTTGAGCAGTCTAAGTGGTGAGCTCATAATAATTGAATCATAGAAGGAAAAAGAAAAAAAAACATTGTGCAATGCTTTGTATCCTACAAGCAATGATTTTTACATTAGGCGCTTTCACTCACGTGACCGTAGATAGGTTTTGTGCATAGATAGCCACAGTTCAGCTTAGTTTAAGCAATCTCCTTCACTGCTCCAGGTTCTGATACCTCAGAATACTGCTGGTAGCGTGATTAGGCTCCTCCCCCTACGCGTTGTGTCACACGTCACGTGACTTAGTCATGGGTTAGCCATGTGACAGGAAGAACCATGTATTTATACACAAGTAGCGTACTGGTTGCCATGGCGGCAACGGGGATCATAGACCATCATCGCTGATAGGCACTATGCATGTGTAACTTCACAATAGAGATTTAATACATAACATAAACAACTTTAATTGTCTCTTCCCGCCTCTTCGTATACAATGAGCAATAAAACCATACAGTTTTTGGATCTGGAAATTTCGCTGGAAGGGAATGCAATAACCACAAAAACTTACTTTAAACCAGTGGAACGAAACAGCTATATTCCAGTAGATAGATGCCACTTTCAACCATGGCTTACCAATATACCAAAGGGACAGCTGATTAGACTGCGTAGAAACTGCACGAATGAACAAGTATTCCTGGAACAAGCTAAAATGATGGGAAAGAAGATCATTGCAAAGGGATACAATGAAGAATTCATCAACACCAAAATACAAGAAGTTTTTGAGATTCTGAGGGCTACCCTTGTGCAGGATAAGGATAAGACAAATACATCCTTCCAAGAACTACCTATTATAATGAACTTCAATGTTCAACACAGACAAATCAAATCTATATTCAAAAAGCATTGGCCAATACTCAAAGCTGATAGTCAATTACAGAGTATATTGCCAATTGTACCCAGGATCATATATAGGAGAGCCCCAACACTCAGAGATATAGTGGCCAAAAATGTACTCGATCCACCAACTAAGTTGAACACTCACTTTTTTTCAAGGTAAGGGTTTCTTTCCTTGCAAAAGGTGTTATGCTTGCAGGAAAACAAACCTGAATGGTCAAAAATGCTCTAAATTCAAATCTAATGCTACACAACAAAGCTATGAAATAAAAGATTTGATAACGTGCAGGACTGAGGGGGTGGTTTACATGCTGGTGTGCTCTTGTTCATTACAATACATAGGGCGTACAAAAAGACCCATGTGGAAGCGAATAAGGGAGCACGTGCAAAATATTGAAAACGGTTTTCCGAAACATAATGTTTCTCGTCATTTTGCACTATGCCACCAAAAAGACCTTACAGAATTAAAATTCTGGGCCATTGAAAATTTTAAACCTCATTGGAGGGGTAGCCACAAAGTGAGGGATCTCAGTAAAAGTGAGTCCAGATGGATACATGAAATGCGTACTCTTGCACCTAATGGTTTAAATATCGAATTTGATTTAAATTGCTTTATATCCAATTATTAAATGTGTCATTTAGATATTTTATATATATATTTAATTTTAAATTCTGGTGTCCTATTGCAGATATTTTTATATTTTATCCCTAAATCCCTTTTGAATATTTTTATAATTTTTATATATTTTATTTGAATATTGTATGTCATATTGGTCTAGTCCAGGAATAGAGGTATCACAGTAGTATATACTATAGCAGTGATGGCGAACCTTGGCACTCCAGGTGTTTTGGAACTACATTTCCCATGATGCTCATGCACTCTGCAGTGTACTAAAGCATCATGGGAAATGTAGTTCCAAAACATCTGGGGTGCCAAGGTTCGCCATCACTGTCCTATAGGAATAATAATTATCAGTTTGGTGTAGTACCATTAAACACCACTTGAGGGAGTTATCAGATGAACATACCTCATATTAGCGACATGCAGTATTTGGTTTTTAAATAGTTCTTAACCACTTAACGACCGCCCACTGTAAATATACGTCAGCAGAATGGCACAGACAGGCAGAATCACGTATATGTACGTGATTGCCTTTGTATAGTTGGGGGGTCCGATCGGACCCCCCTTCTTTACAGTGAGCGGTCGTTTTACCTTCGGGAGCGATCCGGCATGAGGGGACGGCCGTTCGATTCCGGCCACCCCCTCTCGATCGCTCCCGGCGAATGAGAGAGCTTCCCCTGCCTGCCAGGAAGGAGGAAGTGATGTCATCTCTCCTGGGGCGCTCACATATACCGAGCGCCGTACAGGAGAAGATGCCAGGTTAGTACACAGAACAGCACACTGACACCAGGATACATAGGCACATAAATCGCCCCCCCAGGCCCCCCCAGACACCCCCAGATCACCCCCCAGCCCCCCCCAGCCCCCAGTCACAGTGTCACTGATTGCAGTGACCATTTATTTAGTGATCACTGCAATCAGTGACATTTGTGACTGTAAAAGTGTCAGTACATTTAGTTTTAGGTCCAGTGTAGCCCCCTAACCCCCCCTAATAAAGGTTTAACCCCCTGATCACCCCCCAGATAACCCTTTCACCCCCTATCACCACTGTCACTAAGCAATCATTTTTCTGATCGATGTCTTAGCGTCGGTGATGCTGACCGGTAGCCAGTAATTTTTTTTAGGTTCGCCGCAGGTTTTTATAGCGTCGGGTACCCCCATATATTACCTAATGAAGGTTTAACCCCATTGATCGCCCCCCAGGTAACCCTTTCACCCCCTATCACCACTGTCACTAAGTTATAATTTTTCTGATCGATGTCTTAGCGTCGGCGATGCTGATCGGTAGCCAGTAATTTTTTTTAGGTTCGCCGCAGGTTTTTATAGCGTCGGGTACCCCCATATATTACCTAATAAAGGTTTAACCCCCTTGATCACCCCCCAGGTAACCCTTTCACCCCCTAGCACCGCCGTGGCTATGCGATCATTTTTCTGATCGATGTCTTAGCGTCGGTGATGCTGATCGGTAGCCAGTAATTTTTTTTAGGTTCGCCGCAGGTTTTTATAGCGTCGGGTACCCCCATATATTACCTAATAAAGGTTTAACCCCCTTGATCGCCCCCCCAGGTAACCCTTTCACCCCCTATCACCACTGTCACTAAGCGATAATTTTTCTGATCGATGTCTTAGCGTCGGCGATGCTGATCGGTAGCCAGTAATTTTTTTTAGGTTCGCCGCAGGTTTTTATAGCGTCGGGTACCCCCATATATTACCTAATAAAGGTGTAACCCCCTTGATCACCCCCCAGGTAACCCTTTCACCCCCTAGCACCGCCGTCACTATGCGATCATTTTTCTGATCAATGTCTTAGCGTCGGTGATGCTGATCAGTAGCCAGTAATTTTTTTTAGGTTCGCCGCAGGTTTTTATAGCGTCAGGTACCCCCATATATTATCTAATAAAGGTTTAACCCCCTGATCGCCCCCCAGGTAACCCTTTCACCCCCTATCACCACTGTCGCTAAGCAATCGTTTTTATGATCGTTGTCTTAGTGTCGGTGATGCCGATAGGTAGCCAGTAATTTTTTTTTAGGTTCGCCGTCAGGTTTTTATATAGCGTCAGGTACCCCCATATATTACCTAATAAAGGTTTTAACCTCCTAATTGCCCCTAGTTAACCCTTTCACCAGTGATCATCATATAAGTGTTACGGGTGACGCTGGTTAGTTAGTTTGCTTTTTATAGTGTCAGGGCACCCGCCATATATAACCCAATAAAGGTTTAACCCCCTGATCGCCCGGCGGGTGATATCAGTTAGGTTTTAGCGTCAGAGAGGGTCTGCGTCACACCCCAGGCAGCGTCAGGTTAGTGCCAGTAGCGCTAACACCCACACGTGAAGCATACACCCCCCTTAGTGGTATACTATCTGATCAGCTCAATATCTGATCTGATCAGATCTATACTAGCGTCCCCAGCAGTTTAGGGTTCCCAAAAACGCAGTGTTAGCGGGATCAGCCCAGATACCTGCTAGCACCTGCGTTTTGCCCCTCCGTCCAGCCCAGGCCACCGAAGTGCAGTATCGATCGATCACTGTCACTTGCAAAACACAACACACATAACTGCAGCGTTCGCAGAGACAGGCCTGATCCCTGCGACTCCAGTGCTGTAGGAGGTAATTTCACCACCACAGTTAAAAAAAAAAGCATATATGCCGAAGCATTGGGGCAGCAGGAGCGGAGGAGCGATTTTGCTCCTAATGCCGCGTATATACGGTCGAAATTCCGACGGAGGCTTGCCCGTGGAAAAGTCTGACCATATGTACGCGGCATAACTTTTGCGAGAAGATGCCCCCATGCTTCGGCATATATAAATGGTGCATGTATGCCCATCATTGGAAGTGGGTGGATGAAGGGCGGTATTCTAATGGTGGGCATACCCACCGATCAATCATTTTTTTCGTTCAGCCAACAGGCAGAAGGAAAAAAAAGATTACAATACATGTCCAACAAGGACCAGCAACGTACTGGTATGTTGCTGGACTTTGAATGTTTATACCAGAATGATGCCTGCGGGTTTAGGTATCATCTTGGTATCATTCTTTTCAGCCAGCGGCTGGCTTTCATGTAAAAGCAATCCTAGTGGCTAATTAGCCTCTGGACTGCTTTTACAAGCAGTGGGAGGGAATGTCCCCCCCGGATATAAAAAGCGCCATTGGGAAATTGGGAAAGCATTTTATCACACCGATCTTGGTGTGGTCAGATGCTTTGAGGGCAGAGGAAAGATCTAGGGTCCAATAGACCCCAGTTTTTTCAAAAAAGAGTACCTGTCATTACCTATTGCTATCATAGGGGATATTTACATTCCCTGAGATAACAATAAAAGTGATACAAATAAATAAATATGGAAGCAACAGTTTAAAAATAAAATAAAAAAGCAAAATTAATAATAAAAAAAATAAAATAAAAAAAAGCACCCCTGTCCTGCCCTGCTCTTGCCCAATGGCGAACGCAAGCGTCGGTCTGGCGTCATATGTAAACAGCAATTGCACCATGCATGTGAGGTATCACCGCGAAGGTCAGATCGAGGGCAGTAATTTTAGCAGTAGACCTCCTCTGTAAATCTAACAGGGTAACCTGTAAATGCTTTTAAAGGCTTTTAAAAATGTATGTAGTTTGTCGCCAATGCGCGTTTGTGCGTAATTTTAAAGCATGTCGTGTTTGGTATCTATGTACTCGGCCTAAGATCATCTTTTTTATTTCATCAAACATTTGGGCAATATAGTGTGTTTTAGTGCATTAAAATTAAAAAAAGTGTATTTTTTCCCAAAAAAATGCGTTTGAAAAATCGCTGCGCAAATACTGTGTAGAAAAAAAAATGCAACACCCACCATTTTATTCTGTAGGGCCTTTGCTTAAAAAATATATATAATGTTTGGGGGTTCAACATAATTTTCTTGCAAAAAAAAATATGTTTTCATGTAAACAAAAAGTGTCAAAAAGGGCTTTGTCTTCAAGTGGTTAGAAGAGTGGATGTAAGCTTCCTAATGTTGTGTATAAAATGCCAGAACAGTTCAAAACCCCCCAAATGACCCCATTTTGGAAAGTAGACACCCCAAGCTATATACTGAGAGGCATGTCGAGTCCATGGAATATTTTATATGTTGACACAAGTTGCGGAAAAAATAATTTTTTTTTTTTTTTTTTGCACAAAGTTGTCACTAAATGATATATTGCTCAAACATGCCATGGGCATATGTGGAATTACACCCCAAAATACATTCTGTTGCTTCTCCTGAGTACGGGGATACCACATGTGTGAGACTTTTTGGGAGCCTAGCCGCGTACGGGACCCCAAAAACCAATCACCGCCTTCAGGCTTTCTAAGGGTGTCAATTTTTGATTTCACTTCTCACTGCCTATCACAGTTTCGGAGGCCATGGAATGCCCAGATGGCACAAAACCCCCCCAAATGACCCCATTTTGGAAAGTAGACACCCCAAGCTATTTGCTGAGAGGTATTGTGAGTATTTTTCAGATCTCGCTTTTTGTCACAAAGTTTTGAAAATTGAAAAAAAAAAGAAAAAAAAAAAATGTTCTTTCTTCATTTTCAAAAACAAATGAGAGCTGTAAAATACTCACCATGCCTCTCAGCAAACAGCTTGGGGTGTCTACTTTCCAAAATGGGGTCATTTGGGGGGGTTTTGTGCTATTTTGGCATTTTATGGCCTTCAAAACTGTGATAGGTAGTGAGGAGTGAAATCAAAAATTTGCGCCCTTAGAAATCCTGGAGGCGGTGCTTGGTTTCCGGGGTCCCGTACGTGGCTAGGCTCCTAAAAAGTCCCACACATGTGGTATCCCCGTACTCAGGAGAAGCAGCAGAATGTATTTTGGGGTGCAATTCCACATATAACCATGGCATGTGTGAGCAATATATCATTTAGTGACAACTTTTTGTAATTTTTTTTATTTTAATTTTTTTTGTCATTATTCAATCACTTGGGACAAAAAAAAAAAAATATTCAATGGGCTCAACATGTATCTCAGCAATTTCCTTGGGGTGTCTACTTTCTAAAATGGGGTCATTTGGGGGGGTTTTGTGCTATTTTGGCATTTTATGGCCTTCAAAACTGTGATAGGTAGTGAGGAGTGAAATCAAAAATTTGCGCCCTTAGAAATCCTGAAGGCGGTGCTTGGTTTCCGGGGTCCCGTACGTGGCTAGGCTCCTAAAAAGTCCCACACATGTGGTATCCCCTTACTCAGGAGAAGCAGCAGAATGTATTTTGGGGTGCAATTCCACATATAACCATGGCATGTGTGAGCAATATATCATTTAGTGACAACTTTTTGTAATTTTTTTTTTTTGTCATTATTCAATCACTTGGGACAAAAATAAATAAATATTCAATGGGCTCAACATGCCTCTCAGCAATTTCCTTGGGGTGTCTACTTTCTAAAATGGGGTCATTTGGGGGGGTTTTGTACTGCCCTGTCATTTTAGCACCTCAAGAAATGAGATAGGCAGTCATAAATTAAAAGCTGTGTAAATTCCAGAAAATGTACCCTAGTTTGTAAACGCTATAACTTTTGCGCAAACCGATAAATATACGCTTATTGACATTTTTTTTACTAAAGACATGTGGCTGAATACATTTTGGCCTAAATGTATGACTAAAATTGAGTTTATTCGATTTTTCTTATAACAAAAAGTAGAAAATATCATTTTTTTTCAAAATTTTCGGTCTTTTTCCGTTTATATCGCAAAAAATAAAAATCGCAGAGGCAATCAAATACCATTAAAAGAAAGCTCTATTTGTGGGAAGAAAAGGACGCAAATTTCGTTTGGGTACAACATTGCATGTCCGCACAATTTACAGTTAAAGCAGCGCAGTGCAAAATTCTGAATTCACCTCTGGTCCTCTAGCTACCAAATGGTCCGGGGCTTAAGTGGTTAACATATATATATTTTTTACAAATCTCTTTATTGAATTTTTCCTTTTTCTCTCATATTAATTATACATTTTACATCATACATTTCATATCTTACTTCCTATTCCCTCATATTAAATTATAAATTTTACATCACACATTTTACATCTAACATCCTATCCTCTCATATACATTTTACATCATACATTTCACATCTTACAGTTGTCCACCCACCGGGAAAGAAACAAACAAAAAAAAAATTCCCGTCGGTATAGCCCATTTCCTCACATTCCAGTTTAGGTTTGTATGTTCCTTGACCCTTTCTTCCCTTGGTGTAATTCTATCCCACTTCCGCACCTCTCTCCCCCGAAGCCATCATAGCATTCTCTATCCAATTTGCCCAAATTTTTCTATATTTCTCTTCCTTTCCACTATTACAATGACAGATTACTGTTTACCAGGTTTTTCCATTGAGTCAGTGAGGGTGCTTCAGCCTTCTTCCAGTTTAGCACTATTGCCTTTCTTGCATAGAATAACAGCAGGCCAACCTGTGTTCTTATTTCTATAGAGGCCGTATTTTCCTCCACCAGTCCCAGTAGGCAGATCTCTGCCTCTGGGTCCAGCTGGACTGACGTTGCTTTATCGATTATTCTCAAGATCTCTCTCCAAAATATCATTATCTTTGGGCAGGTCCAAAAAATATGAATACAATTTCCTGGAATGCCTGCACATCTCCAGCAGTTTTGAGGATTAGATTGTGATATTTTGGACAGTTTATATGGTGTAAAATAACTCCTGTGTGTTATTTTAAATTGAATTAATTTGTCTCTAAGTGAAACTAAAATCTGAAATGGAAATTTATATATCTTTCTCCAATTTTCTGCTGATAATTTTGGAACATCCCTTACCCAGCACTCACATAGTTTATTCATATCTGATGATTCTGTCTTTAATAGGTAGTTGTATATGATTGAAATCATCCCCCTTTCTCTTCTCTTTCTCATCTTTTTTTCTAAGCCTGTTTCTATTAATTGAGGGATACCGTCTGGAAACTGTGCTGATAGCGCATGTACTAACTGGGTATATCTAAAAAAAATAGCTGTCGGGCATGTTCCAGTTTTTTCTCATATCTGCAAATGAAGATATTTTTTCCTCATGTATTACTTACTGATATTTTTTTAACTCCAAATTTTGTCCATGCTCTAGGATCCGGGATAGAATCTAAATGTATGAGCTCAGGATTTCTCCATAATGGAGTATTTGGAGATATGTCTATTTTTGGATTACTCTCTCTTGTCATGCCAGCTTTCCATGCTTTTATAGTTGTTACCATTGATGGAGTTAAGTCTCGACTATTTTTTAACCCGCGGAATGGTAGTGCCTGCAGCGCCTCCAGAGACTGGACTACTGCAGCCTCCACCATTGTAGCGGGATCATATCTATCAGGATCCAGACACCTCCCTACTGTCACCAGCTGTGCTGCTAGGTAATACCTATGCAGATCTGGGAAGGCTAACCCCCCCTGTGACACCGGGCGCATGAGTGTTTTTAATTTTATTCTAGCCAATTTGTTTTGCCATATAAATGAGGATAATATACCATGTAGCTGTGTAAAGAAACGTTTTGGTAACCATTGTGGTAAGTTTCTAAACAAATATAACAGCTGGGGGAGAATCTTCATTTTTATTAGGTTTATACGCCCTAGCAGAGACAGGGGGGAGCGTCTCCCACACCTTTAATTTTTTCTTATATTCCTGCAGCAGTGGATCTAAGTTCAGTACTTTAAATTTCTCAGCCTGTCGCAATATTATTATGCCCAGATATTTGAATTCTGTTACCCATTTTAATGGCAGATTTGGGCTTGCCGTATCCTGTGCTCCTTTATCAATAGCAAATAATAATGATTTTCCCCAATTTACTTTAAGTCCTGTGAATAATGGGAAAGTATTCAATAACTCTAACACTCCGTTCAATGACGGTCCCAAATCTCTCACAAATAACAACATATCGTCTGCGTACAGGGCTACCCTCTCCTCCAGCCCTCCTATTTGGAGTCCCCGAATCTCCTGTGAAGTCCTCAAAGCCTCTGCCACTGACTCTATTGCTACCGCAAAGAGTGTCGGAGAGAGAGGGCAGCCCTGTCTCGTACCTCTGTATGACTCAAAAAAAGGTGACAATTTTCCTGATAGTTTGACCGCCGACATAGGTTTTCTATATATTGTTTGAACCCAGTTGATAAACTTTAAAGGGAACCCCATCCTTCTGAGTACTTCCCATAGAAAGGGCCATTCTATTGTATCAAAGGCCTTTTCAATATCTAGGGAAGCCACCGTCCTAGATCCTTCACCGTTATGATGCGCGTGTATATTCGTAAATAATCTGCACAGATTAACATCTGTCGTTCTCTGTGGCATAAATCCCGTCTGATCGGAGTCTATAATAGATTTTAATAAAGTTGTAGTCTGGATAATATTTTAGTTAATATTTAAAATCTATATTCAGTAATGCTATCGGCCTATATGAAGGGCATAGTTTTGGATCCTCCCCTTCTTTATATATTAGGGTTATGTGTGCCTGTCTCATTGAGTCTGGCAATATCCCCTTCAGTAATCCCTCTGTAAATACTTTTACCAATTTTGGAGCTAATAGATCTTTGTATTTGTTAGAAAATTCGGCAGGGATTCCATCTGGACCTGGTGTTTTTTCTCCTGGAAATGTACTTATGACCTTAATTATTTCCTCATTTGTAATTGGGCCCACCAATGCCTCCCTCTCCCTGTCCGACAACCACCCGAGGGCCACCCGGTCCAATAGGTCCGACATGGCCCCTGGGCGGAAGCCGGAGGGGAGAGAGAAGGCATATAGCCCAGCATAATAATCACTAAAGGCCTTCAAAATCTCCTCTGGTTCTTTTACTCTCATTCCTTCTGATATTTCTATTTCTGCTATAGTTGTAGCTTGATAATCTTGTTGTGCCAATCTCGCCAAGAACCTCCCACTTTTATCCCCTAGTTCAAAGATATTTTGTTTCTTTTTATGTAATTCTAACCTTGTTAATTCCTCTATATGTAATTGTAGTTCTCTTTGTGCGGCCATCATTAAATCAAAATTGTGATTACTTGAGTCTTGACTGTATTTTTCCTTACTGTATTCTACCTATATTTGTAACTCTTGTATCTTACCCTTCTGTTTTTTATTTACTGCTGCAATGTTTGAAATGTATAGTCCTCGTACATATACCTTGAATGCATCCCAAACTATTTCCCCTGAGGACGATCCTTCATTATTTTCCCAATATTCCTTTATTGCGGTTGTCATCTTTTGTGATATTTCTGGGTATATCACCCACTGTGGAGATAACCTCCACAATGCTGTATCTCTGAGAGTGGGGATGTGTATTGACACCCGTAGGGGAGCGTGATCTGACAGACCGTTTGGTAAATACTCAGCATCTACAATATCCATTAACATTGCGGAATCCGCAAATGCCAAGTCTATCCTAGACGCTGTTTTATAAGATGTGGAATAGCAGGAATACATTATTTTTTCTGGATTTTTCCATCTCCATATCTCTGTTACTCCCGTCGCTTGTGCCCAGTTATATAAATCGGCTGAGTGATTCTTGGAAGGTTTCGGTCTATCCAACTCTGCGGACATCACTGAATTGAAATCTCCAATGAGCATCAGTTTTGCTGGAAAATATTGAATGATCTTTTCCATTATCTCATTCAAGATTCCAACTGAGAATGGAGGTGGAATATATATTGCCACTATAATACATCTTTGTTGTCCGATCTTATATAATAAAATCACATATTTCCCTTGTGGGTCTATATGCGCTTTTTCCACCTTTCCGGGGAAGGATTTATTCACTAACACTGATACCCCTCTAGCATAGGACGAATAGGTGGCATGATATTCTTTTTGTATCCAGATTTTTTTTAACGTTGTTGTTTTATTTCCTAATAAAAGTGTCTCTTGCAATATAATTAGTTGCGGGCTATATTTTCTTATGTATTGAAACATCAGAGCTCGCTTAAATTTAGAGTTCAATCCTCTGACATTCCACGATATTATTGAGTAACTATTATTTTTACCTGACATTATATTTAAAGCCCTTGTAGCTACCTCCTTCTCCTTTCATTTGGGGGGGGGGGGCTCTTCTGGGATCCTAAACTACTCCTCTGGACATTTATAAACTTCATTCTTACCACAACTTTCCCTCCCTCCTCCCTTCCCACCCTATTCCTCTCCACCTCCTCCTTTGATCCAAAATTCCATCCATACCCAGACGAGAGTGGAGAGACATTTCGACTAATCCCTTTTTTACTGACCATGGTATCCAGAAACCTGAACAAATTCGATGTATATGTAGATATTCAAAAATATACAAGGAAACTCAACATTAAAAAATATATGTTGAATAAACCACCAATGAGGGAAAAAGAGAGTACAAATACATCAGGAAGTGTCGTTCATAGTGAGTTGAGGAATAAATCTCTCTTCAACCCACCAGTACACAACAATGAGCATATTGAGGTGTTTAACAAAATGGTTTTGAGAGATTTAGAGAGACTAAAAGTCAAAAGAATGGCTGACCCTATAGCTATTCATCAGGGTATAAAAGAATTAGAAAACAACAAACAAGTGGTAATAAGGCCGGCTGACAAAGGGGGCGCCATTGTGGTTATGTCTAAAGACTATTACCATTAGGAATTACTGGGTCAATTAAATGACACTAATACGTATATTAAACTTAGGGGAAACCCTACAAGGGAATATATAAAGAAGAATTGTCTGAGCTGATACTTAGGGGTACCATGAGAGACATCTTATCCAAGAGGGAAGAAAAGTATCTAGTTCCGGATGTGTGTAGGGTTCCAATCATATATACGATACCCAAAATACACAAGAACTTGCAAAAACCACGGGAAGGCCCATAATAAACGGAATCCAATCGATAAATTCAAGGATTGGTGAATATGTTGACAAATTCATGCAGCCACTGGTCCCAAAAACATGATCTTATTTGAGGGACACCAAACACTTAATCCAGATCCTGGAGAAAGTAGTTATTAACCCAGAACATGAGTACTTGATAGCCCCGGCGGATGTCGCATCATTGTATACGGTAATAGATCATGAAGATGCAATCAGGGCCTCTAAATGGGCCTTGGACAAATTCAGTAATCTCATTTCTAAACAAAAACGTTTTGTACTAAGAAGTTTAGCTTTTGGACTCCAGCATAATTATTTCTGGCATTGTTCAAATTACTATAGGCAGCTCAATGGAATTGGGATGGGTGCAAAGTATGCACCAAGTGTGGCGAATATTTTCATGTCCGAGTGGGAGGAGCTAGCTATCTATGAAAATATACCTGAACAACTAATGCTATACAGAAGATTCATTGACGATTGCATAGTAATTTGGGATGGGGATGAAAGTACCCTAGTCCATTTTTTTTTAAAATTGAATGAAAATGAACAAAATATAAAATGAACGTATATAATGAGCAATAATTTCAATAAAGAGATTTGTAAAAAAAATATATATGTTAAGAACTATTTAAAAACCAAATACTGCATGTCGCTAATATGAGGTATGTTCATCTGATAACTCCCTCAAGTGGTGTTTAATGGTAATACACCAAACTGATAATTATTATTCCTATAGGATATACTACTGTGATACCTCTATTCCTGGACTAGACCAATATGACATACAATATTCAAATAAAATATATAAAAATTATAAAAATATTCAAAAGGGATTTAGGTATAAAATATTAAAATATCTGCAATAGGACACAATATATTTAATTGATGTACATTATCTATGTAGTCTCAGGAAGAGACGATTAAAGTTGTTTATCTATGTATTAAATCTCTATTGTGAAGTTACACATGCATAGTGCCTGTCAGCGATGATGGTCTATGATCCCCGTTGCTGTCATGGCAACCAGTACGCTACTTGTGTATAAATACATGGTTCTTCCTGTCACATGGCTAACCCATGACTAAGTCACGTGACGTGTGACGCAACGCGTAGGGGGAGGAGCCTAATCACGCTACCAGCGGTATTCTAAGATATCGGAACCCGGAGCAGTGAAGGAGATTGCTCAAACTATCTATGCACAAAACCTATCACGTGAGTGAAAGTGCCTAATGTAAAAATCATTGCTTGTAGGATACACAGCATTGCGCAATGGTTTTTTTCTTTTTCCTTCTATGATTCATCTATTATGAGCTCACCGCTTAGACTGCTCAAGCCAGAAATCTAAACAGCCATCCCAGTCCTTGATCAGCTGGATGAGAGGGACATATCAAGGAGCATTTTGGTCTCTACATGGGACTAAGAACTATTGTGTGTGTATATCCCACAGAGCTGCTGAGGAGCAGTAATATTAGTAGTTTTTAGGCTGTATATGTTGCACTGGATTACACTCATCAGGGTGTTTTGGAGAATTTCTGCACTGTTGTAAATTTGCACATGGAGTTTGCACCTTTTTTGCAGTTTGCACTTTTGGTTTATATATGCTATCCTTATTCATTTATATAACAGTTTATCTGTATATTCACTTAGGGTTGATTTTTTAGCGCATCAATACCACCTTTAATATTCACATTTTAGTATTAGAAATACTTTTGATTGATTGCAGCTTCAATCATTTAGTTTTCCTTAGTTGATTGGTTTCACATATTTTTATTGACACTTTATTGTGCACCATTTTAGCGCTTCAGTAATTTATTTATTATTATTATTGATTAGGGATGAGCTTCGTGTTCGAGTCGAACCCATTTTCGAGTCGAACATCGGCTGTTCGCCGAATTGCGAATATTATGGGCCGTTCGCACCAAATTCGAATGGCGTGTCACGGCCCATAATTCACTGCGGCATCGCAGTGCATTGCTGGCTGATGATTGGCCAAACATGCACTATGACCCGCATGCTTTGGCCAATCACAGCGCGCAAAAAATGGAGAGCCATAATTGGCCAAAGCCAAGATGGCTTTGGCCAATTATGTCTCAGGGGGTTTAGTACACGCCCCACCCTATATAAGGCCATCTCCGTGGCGGCCTTGTGTAGTGTGTTGCGGTGGTTAAAGAGAGTGCTTACAGAGTGAGAGAGACAGTGTCATTTATATTGAGTTAGATAGAGCAGGCAGGCGGGTCATTTAGCTGCAGTTACAGTGTGTAGGGGATATATATGCATCCTAGTTGTTGTATATATAGTTATACACTCTATTCAGTTTAGCTAGATTCGTTCCTGTTATTCTCTATTAGGGATGAGCTTCGTGTTCGAGTCGAACATACGTTCGACTCGAACATTGGCTGTTCGATTGTTCGACGAAGATCGAACGATTTGGGCCGTTCGCGCCAAATTCGAGTGACGCGAACGGCCCACAATGCACTACGCCATCGCAGTGTCATCCAGGCGCTGTGATTGGCCAAGCATGCACTGTGACCCCGCATGCTTGGCCAATCACAGCGCCGGCAGCGAGGAGAGCAATGATTGGCCACAGGCAGGATGCCTGTGGCCAATTATTGCTGAGGGTGTTTAGTACACGCCCCACACTATAAAAGGCCGCCAGCACGGCGGCCTAGTGTAGTGTGTTCCGGAGCAGGGATAGAGTAGCATAGGCAGGGACAGTGACTGTTATTTCTTTCTTGCTTAACCTGGATTCCTTTAGTTTAGGGAAAGAGAAGGATAGGTAGGGAGAGTGTCAGTGTGTTTTGTGCTTCTGCTATAGTGTGCTTAAAAAAAACATTTATTCTAGGGACAGAAAACTCTAGGTAGGGACAGTGTCAGTTTCTTTCACTCTGCAAGTCCTTGTTTCCAGGGACCTGTAAGGACAGTGAGTTAATTGTCCTTGTGCTATATTGTGCTTAAAAAAAACATTTATTCTAGGGACAGAAAACTCTAGGTAGGGACAGTGTCAGTTTCTTTCACTCTGCAAGTCCTTGTTTCCAGGGACCTGTAAGGACAGTGAGTTAATTGTCCTTGTGCTATATTGTGATTAAAAAAAACATTTATTCTAGGGACAGAAAACTCTAGGTAGGGACAGTGTCAGTTTCTTTCACTCTGCAAGTCCTTGTTTCCAGGGACCTGTAAGGACAGTGAGTTAATTTTCCTTGTGCTATATTGTGATTAAAAAAAACATTTTTTCTAGGGACAGAAAACTGTAGGTAGGGAGAGTGTTTTTTTTCTTTCACTCTGCAAGTCCTTGTTTCCAGGGACCTGTAAGGACAGTGAGTTAATTGTCCTTGTGCTATATTGTGCTTAAAAAAAACATTTATTCTAGGGACAGAAAACTCTAGGTAGGGACAGTGTCAGTTTCTTTCACTCTGCAAGTCCTTGTTTCCAGGGACCTGTAAGGACAGTGAGTTAATTGTCCTTGTGCTATATTGTGATTAAAAAAAACATTTATTCTAGGGACAGAAAACTCTAGGTAGGGACAGTGTCAGTTTCTTTCACTCTGCAAGTCCTTGTTTCCAGGGACCTGTAAGGACAGTGAGTTAATTTTCCTTGTGCTATATTGTGATTAAAAAAAACATTTTTTCTAGGGACAGAAAACTGTAGGTAGGGAGAGTGTTTTTTTTCTTTCACTCTGCAAGTCCTTGTTTCCAGGGACCTGTAAGGACAGTGAGTTAATTGTCCTTGTGCTATATTGTGCTTAAAAAAAACATTTATTCTAGGGACAGAAAACTCTAGGTAGGGACAGTGTCAGTTTCTTTCACTCTGCAAGTCCTTGTTTCCAGGGACCTGTAAGGACAGTGAGTTAATTGTCCTTGTGCTATATTGTGATTAAAAAAAACATTTATTCTAGGGACAGAAAACTCTAGGTAGGGACAGTGTCAGTTTCTTTCACTCTGCAAGTCCTTGTTTCCAGGGACCTGTAAGGACAGTGAGTTAATTTTCCTTGTGCTATATTGTGATTAAAAAAAACATTTTTTCTAGGGACAGAAAACTGTAGGTAGGGAGAGTGTTTTTTTTCTTTCACTCTGCAAGTCCTTGTTTCCAGGGACCTGTAAGGACAGTGAGTTAATTGTCCTTGTGCTATATTGTGCTTAAAAAAAACATTTATTCTAGGGACAGAAAACTCTAGGTAGGGACAGTGTCAGTTTCTTTCACTCTGCAAGTCCTTGTTTCCAGGGACCTGTAAGGACAGTGAGTTAATTTTCCTTGTGCTATATTGTGATTAAAAAAAACATTTATTCTAGGGACAGAAAACTCTAGGTAGGGACAGTGTCAGTTTCTTTCACTCTGCAAGTCCTTGTTTCCAGGGACCTGTAAGGACAGTGAGTTAATTTTCCTTGTGCTATATTGTGATTAAAAAAAACATTTATTCTAGGGACAGAAAACTCTAGGTAGGGACAGTGTCAGTTTCTTTCACTCTGCAAGTCCTTGTTTCCAGGGACCTGTAAGGACAGTGAGTTAATTTTCCTTGTGCTATATTGTGATTAAAAAAAACATTTATTCTAGGGACAGAAAACTCTAGGTAGGGACAGTGTCAGTTTCTTTCACTCTGCAAGTCCTTGTTTCCAGGGACCTGTAAGGACAGTGAGTTAATTTTCCTTGTGCTATATTGTGATTAAAAAAAACATTTTTTCTAGGGACAGAAAACTGTAGGTAGGGAGAGTGTTTTTTTTCTTTCACTCTGCAAGTCCTTGTTTCCAGGGACCTGTAAGGACAGTGAGTTAATTTTCCTTGTGCTATATTGTGATTAAAAAAAACATTTTTTCTAGGGACAGAAAACTCTAGGTAGGGAGAGTGTTTTTTTTCTTTCACTCTGCAAGTCCTTGTTTCCAGGGACCTGTAAGGACAGTGAGTTAATTGTCCTTGTGCTATATTGTGCTTAAAAAAAACATTTTTTCTAGGGACAGAAAACTCTAGGTAGGGAGAGTGTTTTTTTTTTTTCACTCTGCAAGTCCTTGTTTCCAGGGACCTGTAAGGACAGTGAGTTAATTGTCCTTGTGCTATATTGTGCTTAAAAAAAACATTTATTCTAGGGACAGAAAACTCTAGGTAGGGACAGTGTCAGTTTCTTTCACTCTGCAAGTCCTTGTTTCCAGGGACCTGTAAGGACAGTGAGTTAATTTTCCTTGTGCTATATTGTGATTAAAAAAAACATTTATTCTAGGGACAGAAAACTCTAGGTAGGGACAGTGTCAGTTTCTTTCACTCTGCAAGTCCTTGTTTCCAGGGACCTGTAAGGACAGTGAGTTAATTTTCCTTGTGCTATATTGTGATTAAAAAAAACATTTTTTCTAGGGACAGAAAACTGTAGGTAGGGAGAGTGTTTTTTTTCTTTCACTCTGCAAGTCCTTGTTTCCAGGGACCTGTAAGGACAGTGAGTTAATTTTACTTGTGCTATATTGTGCTTAAAAAAAACATTTTTTCTAGGGACAGAAAACTGTAGGTAGGGAGAGTGTTTTTTTTCTTTCACTCTGCAAGTCCTTGTTTCCAGGGACCTGTAAGGACAGTGAGTTAATTTTCCTTGTGCTATATTGTGATTAAAAAAAACATTTATTCTAGGGACAGAAAACTCTAGGTAGGGACAGTGTCAGTTTCTTTCACTCTGCAAGTCCTTGTTTCCAGGGACCTGTAAGGACAGTGAGTTAATTTTCCTTGTGCTATATTGTGATTAAAAAAAACATTTATTCTAGGGACAGAAAACTCTAGGTAGGGACAGTGTCAGTTTCTTTCACTCTGCAAGTCCTTGTTTCCAGGGACCTGTAAGGACAGTGAGTTAATTTTCCTTGTGCTATATTGTGATTAAAAAAAACATTTTTTCTAGGGACAGAAAACTGTAGGTAGGGAGAGTGTTTTTTTTCTTTCACTCTGCAAGTCCTTGTTTCCAGGGACCTGTAAGGACAGTGAGTTAATTTTCCTTGTGCTATATTGTGATTAAAAAAAACATTTTTTCTAGGGACAGAAAACTCTAGGTAGGGAGAGTGTTTTTTTTCTTTCACTCTGCAAGTCCTTGTTTCCAGGGACCTGTAAGGACAGTGAGTTAATTGTCCTTGTGCTATATTGTGCTTAAAAAAAACATTTTTTCTAGGGACAGAAAACTCTAGGTAGGGAGAGTGTTTTTTTTTTTTCACTCTGCAAGTCCTTGTTTCCAGGGACCTGTAAGGACAGTGAGTTAATTGTCCTTGTGCTATATTGTGCTTAAAAAAAACATTTATTCTAGGGACAGAAAACTCTAGGTAGGGACAGTGTCAGTTTCTTTCACTCTGCAAGTCCTTGTTTCCAGGGACCTGTAAGGACAGTGAGTTAATTTTCCTTGTGCTATATTGTGATTAAAAAAAACATTTTTTCTAGGGACAGAAAACTGTAGGTAGGGAGAGTGTTTTTTTTCTTTCACTCTGCAAGTCCTTGTTTCCAGGGACCTGTAAGGACAGTGAGTTAATTGTCCTTGTGCTATATTGTGCTTAAAAAAAACATTTATTCTAGGGACAGAAAACTCTAGGTAGGGACAGTGTCAGTTTCTTTCACTCTGCAAGTCCTTGTTTCCAGGGACCTGTAAGGACAGTGAGTTAATTTTCCTTGTGCTATATTGTGATTAAAAAAAACATTTTTTCTAGGGACAGAAAACTGTAGGTAGGGAGAGTGTTTTTTTTCTTTCACTCTGCAAGTCCTTGTTTCCAGGGACCTGTAAGGACAGTGAGTTAATTTTCCTTGTGCTATATTGTGATTAAAAAAAACATTTTTTCTAGGGACAGAAAACTGTAGGTAGGGAGAGTGTTTTTTTTCTTTCACTCTGCAAGTCCTTGTTTCCAGGGACCTGTAAGGACAGTGAGTTAATTGTCCTTGTGCTATATTGTGCTTAAAAAAAACATTTTTTCTAGGGACAGAAAACTGTAGGTAGGGAGAGTGTTTTTTTTTTTTCACTCTGCAAGTCCTTGTTTCCAGGGACCTGTAAGGACAGTGAGTTAATTGTCCTTGTGCTATATTGTGCTTAAAAAAAACATTTATTCTAGGGACAGAAAACTCTAGGTAGGGACAGTGTCAGTTTCTTTCACTCTGCAAGTCCTTGTTTCCAGGGACCTGGAGAGACATTGAGTGAATTGTCCTTGTGCTATATTGTGATTAAAAAAAACATTTATTCTAGGGACAGAAAACTCTAGGTAGGGACAGTGTCAGTTTCTTTCACTGTGAAAGTCCTTGTTTCAAGGGACAGAGAAGGACACCTGAAGGTAGCCCTTATTGCTTTTTTCCCATCTCCCTGCAGGCCATCTATTAGAATGTCTGGAAGGCAAACAAGGAGAGGCAGACAGTCAGGAGGCAATAAAAGAGGGCAAGCAGGCTCTGTGTCTGGGGGCAACAGTGCTGGTCGTGGACGCGGTGCATTGTCATCAGCACATGGCCATGGGACACGCTTGTCCTTCTTTTCGGCAGCTGGACATGTTGAGCCACATCATGCCGAAGACTTGGTAGAGTGGATGACCAAGCCCTCCTCCTCCTCCTCATCCTCTCTCACCCAGGCTCAGGGTACTGGAAAAGCAGCTGCCAAAGCGTCGTCTTCCCTGGTATCAATGTCAGACAAATCATCAGTCACTCCTTCCCTAGACCCACCATGTCCTCCTCCTGAGGAGTCCCCCGAACTGTTTCAGCACAGTGTTGGGTACATGCTCCAGGAGGATGCCCAGCGTTTCGAAGGGTCTGATGATGAAACCCAGCTAGAGGAAGGCAGTAGCGTGAGAGCAGACAGAGGGGATGCTCAAGAAGGACACCAATCTGGCAGTCATGTTCCAGCAGCTGCAGCATACTGCCAGATTGGCTCCAGTGATGAGGAGGGAGGGGATGATGAGGTCAATGACTCCACGTGGGTGCCTAATAGGAGAGAGGAGGAGGAGGAGGATGAGGAGGAGGCACATCTCCAACGAGGCAGGATGCCCTTTGGTGGCCAGCGTAAGGGCAGTACACCGACGGAATCACACCGCAGAGCTCCGCCTGTGCAGGGCGCTGCCTCTGCCCGTCATTCAAAAAGTTCTTTGGTGTGGGCCTTTTTTGAGGCTAGTGCATCAGATCGCACAGCTGCTGTTTGCAACATATGTCTCAAGCGTATATCGCGTGGCCAAAACATCAGCCGCTTGGGTACCACATGCCTGACCAGACATATGTTGACCTGCCATGCAGCTCGTTGGCAAGCCTACCTCAAAGACCCACACCAAAGAACCAAGCGGACCTCTCCTTGCACCGCATCAGCTGGGATCTCCAACCCCACTATAACTTCAGTCCTCTCTGAAACATGCACTGAGAGGAATGAAGGTGTAGAATTAGGTGTGTCACAGCCAAGTACTTGCGCCCACTCTGCTAGCAGTACACCGACGTCCGATTCTAGCAGGCAAATTTCCCTGCCCCAGCTGCTGGACCGTCGAAAGAAGTTCACTCCCAGCCATCCACATGCCCAGCGGTTGAATGCTAGCTTGGCTAAATTGCTAGCGCTTCAACTGCTGCCTTTTCAGTTGGTAGACTCGGCCCCCTTCCGTGAGTTTGTGCAATGTGCGGTTCCTCAGTGGCAGGTTCCCAAACGCCACTTTTTCTCACGGAAGGCTATTCCGGCTCTCTACCGGCATGTGGAAGGCAATGTCTTGGCCTCGCTGGACAGGGCGGTCAGCGGTAAGGTGCATATTACCGCTGACTCATGGTCCAGCAGGCATGGACAGGGACGTTACCTTTCTTTCACGGCCCATTGGGTCACTCTTTTGGCAGCTGGGAAGGATTCAGGACAAGGTGCAGTAGTGTTGGAGGTTGTCCCACCGCCACGCCTCCAAAATGCTACTACTGGTTGTGACACACCTCTCTCCTCCACCCCCTCCTCTTCTTCTTCCTCCATGGCCTCTTCCTGTGGTTTGTCCTATGAACCAGCGGTGCTCCGTAGCCGTTCACGGGGCTACGCAAGTACGCAGGCAAAAAGATGCCATGCCGTGCTTGCGCTGGTGTGTTTGGGGGACAGAAGCCACACTGGGGCAGAGGTCCTGTCTGCTCTGCAGGGCCAGGCCGAGAGGTGGTTGACGCCACGCCAGCTTAAGCCAGGAATGGTGGTTTGCGACAATGGCACCAACCTCCTCTCCGCCCTCCGACAGGGACAACTGACCCATGTGCCCTGTGTGGCTCACGTCCTTAACCTGGTGGTGCAGCGCTTCTTGGGCAGGTACCCGGGCTTACAGGATGTCCTGAGGCAGGCCAGGAAAGTCTGTGTGCATTTCCGCAGATCTTATAATGCCAGTGCTCGCCTGGCTGAGCTGCAAAAGGAGTTGAACCTGCCCAAGAACCGCCTTATATGTGACATGCCCACCAGGTGGAACTCAACGTTGGCCATGCTGCAGCGGCTGCACACGCAGCAGAGGGCCATCAATGAGTACCTGTGCGACTACGGCACCAGGACAGGGTCAGGGGAGCTTGGTTTTTTTTCTCCACGCCAGTGGGGCATGATCAGGGATGCATGCACTGTCCTGGCACCATTTGAGGAGGCCACGAGGATGGTGAGCAGTGACAGTGCATGCATCAGTGACACTGTACCTCTTGTCCACCTGTTGGAGCACACGCTGCGTGGAATAATGGACAGGGCACTTGAGGCAGAACAGAGGCAGGAAGAGGAGGACTTCCTTGCCTCTCAAGGCCCCCTTTACCCAGACAGTGTTCCTTCTGTCCCACCCATCGCACAGGAAGAGGAGGAGGAGGAGGAGGAGGAGGAGGAGGAGGATTGTGTCAGCATGGAGGTGGAGGCTGGCACTCAGCATCATCAGCAGCAGTCTTTTAGGGATGATTTACAGTCCCAAGAAACCAGTGGACTTGTACGTGGCTGGGAGGAGGTGGCTGCGGATCATGTCGTCCTTAGTGACCCAGAGGACTCCGGAGCGAATGCCTCAGCAAACCTACGCTGCATGGCCTCCCTGATCCTGCAAAGTCTGCGGAAGGATCCTCGTATTCTTCGGATCAAGGAGAGGGACCATTACTGGCTGGCCACTCTCCTTGATCCACGGTACAAGGGTAAGGTTGCGGACCTTATGTTACCGTCGCAGAGGGAGCAGAGGATGAGACAACTCCGGGAGGCCTTGCAGAAAGGTCTGTGCAACGCGTTCCCAGAGACTGGGAGGTTGCAAACTCCTGGTCCTGGACAACGAGTTGCTGAGGCTTCGGCCAGTCAAAGAAGGAGCGGTGGGGAAGGTGGCCGTCTGACCGATGCGTTCAGACAATTCTTTAGTCCGCAGCCCCAAAGTATGATCGGTTCCAGCAACCATCGCCAGCGTCTGATAAACATGGTGCAGGAATATCTAGGGGCAAGGTCAGACTTGGACACCTTCCCCACCGAAAATCCTCTGGCTTACTGGGTCTTGAGGATGGATCACTGGCCAGAGCTTGCACAGTATGCAATTGAGCTACTGGCCTGTCCTGCATCCAGCGTTCTTTCGGAACGCACATTCAGTGCTGCTGGAGGATTTGTCACGGATCACAGGGTGCGCCTGTCCACCGACTCGGTTGATCGACTGACTTTCATCAAGATGAACCAGTCTTGGATCACCACCAGCTACCACACACCTGATGCTGATATAACAGACTAATTGATTTTAAAATGTCACATCCCTTCAAGACTGATGCTGATGCTGAGTGCCTGTGCTGTTATGTTGACTGGCTATCCTCCTCCTCCGAGTCCTCAATGATACGATTGATGATGATAGCTTGGAAGATCATTTTTGTTTATGGGTGCCGCCACCAGTGCCTAACGCCCAATTTTTCAGCCCCTGTTTAACAGGGGCGTGTAATTACAATTTTTGAAGCAATACTTTGCAACAGGGCTCATTGCTGTGCTCCAAGTACAGTATCTGTGAGGAGTTGCAGTGTTGTGCCACCAGTGCCTAAGGCCCAATTTTTCAGCCCCTGTTTAACAGGGGCGTGTCATTACAATTTTTGAAGCAATACTTTGCAACAGGGCTCATTGCTGTGCTCCAAGTACAGTATCTGTGAAGGGTTGCAGTGTTGTGCCACCAGTGCCTAAGGCCCAATTTTTCAGCCCCTGTTCAACAGGGGCATGTAATTACAATTCTTGATCTAATAATTCACAGCAGGGCCCATTGCTGCACCCACCAAGAGTAACTGTCAGGGCTTACAGTGTTGTGGCACCAGCACCACCATCAAAGGCCCAATTTTTACTACCACTGTTCAACAATTATATGTAATTAAAATTCCTGATATAATAGTTGACAGCAGGGCGTTCCAGCACCAACCAAGAGTAACTGTGAGTGCTTACAGTGTTGTGCCAACACCAACAACTAAGGGGCCTATTTCTGCAGAGTATATACGGCAGGTCCCTACTTTCAAACATCCAACTTACAAACGACTCCTACTTGCAAACGCAAGAAGACAACAGGAAGTGAGAGGAAATCTACCACTAGGAAGGAAAATTCTCTCCTGTAAGAATAAATATGGGAGAAAGGTGTCTCCTCTGTACTGATGCTTTATCAGCAATCCTTGTTTCAAGAAAAACACCACATTTCAAAAACAGTTGTCATTAGGACGGAAAGTGAGGTGAAATGTTCTGAACAGGGGCACAGACAGCAAAACAAATGTTACAGGGGTGATAACCCTTACCTATGTTTTCCAAAAAGTTTAAAAATAGATTTTTGGTCTGGAGCTACACTTCAACAATGTACCTGTTCAAAATTACAAACAGATTCTACATAAGAACAAACCTACAGTCCCTGTCTTGTATGCACCGCCTGTATACGGCTGTTCAGAGTATATAGGGCCTTTTTTATTTTATGTGCGGGGTTCCCCTTAATATCCATACAAGACCCAAAGGGGCTGGTAATGGGCTGGGGTAGGGGGGGGGGTCATGGGGTAGCTATGCCATTTTTCTTAAAGATTTTCATCCATATTACCGGGACCAGACATTACATTAAAGCCGCAAGCAGTTTTAAATGGCTTTTTTTTCCTTTAGAAGTGTCATTTTGTGCAGGGACAGTTCTAAACACGGGAAACACGTGGCACTTCACAGGCATACTTTAGACACCCCCCAGGTACGATATTTAAAGGAATATTTGACTTTTTTTTTTTCACTTTATGCATCATTAAAATGACTGCTCCCGGAAAACGACCGTTTTTAAAACTTATTTTTGCATTGATACATGTCCCCTGGTGCAGAACCCGGGTTCCCAAACCCTTTTTAGGACAATAACATGCATAATAGTTTTTATAATTAGCACTTTAGAATTCGAACGTTCGCATCCATTGTATTTAATAGGGTTCTAATGTTCGTTCGAACTTTCGGTCCGTTCGCGGGTTCTGGTGCGAACCGAACCCGGGGGTGTTCGGCTCATCACTATTCTCTATACTGTGACAGGCAGGCAGGTGATTGTGCCAGCTGCAGTGTTTCACCTAGTGTACTGTGTGCTTTGCATAGCGTTCACCTAAAGCTTACCTGAATACAATTAGTGGTGTTCTCATAATAAAACCACAGGCAGGGAGCTGCATTACTGCAGTACTTCTGTCCTTTGCACAGCGTTCACTTAAAGGAACCTGAATACAATTTGGGGTGATCTCATAATAAAACCACAGGCAGAGAGCTGCAAGTATTTTAGTGTACTGTGTCCTCTGCACAGTGTTCACCTAAAACTAACTGAAGACAATTGCTGCTTTTCTCATACTAATAACACAGCAGGCAGTTGATTCTGATAGCTGCATTATAATCAGTACAGAGATATAAATATATATATATACCGTATTTATCGGCATATAACACGCATTTTTTTCCCCTTAAAATCAGGGGAAAATCGTGGGTGCGTGTTATACTCCGTCGAATTCCCCTGCTGAAACGAGCGAGAGGAGCGAGCGGAGCCGAAGCCGAAGTACACTCGGCTTTACTCAGCTCCTCTCGCAGTCCCGCCCATCTCTGACTGCGCCGCTGACATAGAGAAAGCCGAGTGTACTTCGGCTAGTCTCGGCTCCTCTCGCAGTCCTGCCCCTGACTGTGAGCAGAGCCGAGTCTAGCCGAAGTACACTCGGCTTTCTCTGTCAGCGGCGCAGTCAGTGGAGATGGGCGGGACTGCGAGAGGAGCCGAGTCTCTAGCCGAAGTACACTCGGCCCCGCTCGCTCCTCTCCACAGAAATCGGCGCCAAATTTAAAAAAACGCAGAGACTGACAAGATTGCAAAGGCACCGGGCAAGGCTGCAGATGGACAGATGGACACTGGGCAAGGCTGTAGATGGGCAGATGGACACTGGGCAAGGCTGCAGATGGACAGATGGACACTGGGCAAGGCTGCAGATGGACAGATGGACACTGGGCAAGGCTGCAGATGGACAGATGGACACTGGGCAAGGCTGCATGCTGCATTTAAATGTAAGTTTTTTTTCCCTTGAATTTCCCTCCTAAAAGTTTTTTTCCTTAAAATTCCCTCCTAAACTTGGGGTGCGTGTTATACGCCGGCGCGTGTTATACGCCGATAAATACGGTATATATATATATATATATATATATATATATACAGCCCACCTTTGTGCATCTACATCTCACTGCAGGCCATTAGTATGTCTGGAAGGCAAACAAGGAGAGGCAGACAGTCACAAGGCAATAAAAGAAGGCAAGCAGGCTCTGTGTCTAGAGGCAACAGTGCTGGTCGTGGACACGGTGCATCCTCATCAGCACGTGGCTGTGGGACACGCTTGTCCTTCTTTTCGGCAACTGGCCATGTTGAGCCGCAACATGCCCAAGTCTTGGTAGAGTGGATGACCAAGCCGTCCTCATCCTCTCTCACCCAGGATCAGGGTACTTTGTCTGGCAAAGCAGCTGCCAAAGCGGCCTCTTCCCTCGGCTCAATGGCATCAGTCACTCCTTCCCTAGCCCCACCATGTCCTCCTGAGGAGTCCCCTGAACTGTTTGACCACAGTGTTGGGTACATGCTCCAGGAGGATGCCCAGCGTTTTGAAGGCTCCGATGATGGAACCCAGCTAGAGGAAGGCAGTAACGGAGCCCAGAGAGAGGGGGTAGTAACGTGAGCCCAGAAAGAGGGGGTGCCCAACAAGGACAGCTATCTGGCAGTTATGTTCCCCCAGATGCAGCATACAGCCAGATTGGCTCCAGTGATGAGGAGGGAGGGGATGATGAGGTCACTGACTCCCCGTGGGTGCCTGATAGGAGAGAGAGGAGGAGGAGGCACATCTCCAATGAGGCAGGATGCCCTCCAGGGGCCAGCTTAAGGGCAGCACACCGACTGCATCACACCGCAGAGCTCCGCATGTGCAGGGCGCTGCTGTCCCTGCACGTTATTCCAAAAGTTCTTTGGTGTGGACCTTTTTTCAGACGTGTGCAGCAGATCACACCGTTGCCATTTGCAACATATGTCTGAAGCGTATCTCGCGTTGCCAAAACATCAGCCGCTTGGGCACCACATGCTTGACCAGACATATGTTGACCTGCCATGCAGTTATGGGAAAGCGTACCTAAAAGACCCACACCAAAGAACAAAGCAGACATCTCCTTGCTCCTCATCAGCTGGGATCTCCAACCCAACTATACCTTCAGTCCTCTCTGAAACCTGCACTGAGAGAAATGAATGTGTAGAATTAGGTGTGTCAAAGCCAAGTACTTGCGGGCAATCTGCTATCGGTACACCGACGTCCGATTGTACCAGGCAAATTTCCCTGCCCCAGCTGCTGCACCATCAAAAGAAGTTTGCTCCCAGCCATCCATATGCCTTCAACTGCTGCCTTTTCAGTTGGTAGACTCTGCCCCCTTCCGTGAGTTTTTGGAATGTGCGGTTCCTCAGTGGCAGGTTCCCAAACTGCACTTTTTCTCACAGAAGGCGATTCCAGCTTTCTACCGGCATGTGGAAGGCAATGTCTTGGCCTCGCTGAACAGGGCGGTCAGTGGTAAGGTGCATATTACCGCTGACTCATGGTCCAGCAGGCATGGACAGGGACATTACCTATCTTTCACGCCACATTGGGTGACTCTGCTGGCAGCTGGGAAGGATGCAGGACAAGGTGCAGTAGTGTTGGAGGATGTTCTGCCACCACGCCTCCAAAATTTTACTACTATCTCCTCCACCCCCTCCTCTTCTTCTTCCTCCATGGCCTCTACCTGTGCTTTGTCCTTGGAACCAGCGGTGCTCCATAGGCGTTCAAGGGGCTACGCAAGTACGCAGGCAAAAAGATGCCATGCAGTGCTTAAGCTGGCGTGCTTGGGGGACAGGAGCCACACTGGGGCAGAGATTCTGTCAGCTTTGC
This sequence comes from Rana muscosa, assembly GCA_029206835.1. Classification (NCBI taxonomy): domain Eukaryota; kingdom Metazoa; phylum Chordata; class Amphibia; order Anura; family Ranidae; genus Rana; species Rana muscosa. The sequence goes on along the minus strand of CM055119.1, from coordinate 15,733,365 downwards.
AGAGGCAGGCTCAGAGGTGGTTGACGCCACACCAGCTTAAGCCAGGAAAGGTGGTTTGCGACAATGGCACCAACCCCCTCTCTGCCCTCCAACAGGGACAACTGACCCATGTGCCCTGTTTGGCTCACGTCCTTAACTTGGTGGTGCAGTGGTTCTTGGGCAGGTACCCGGGCTTACAGGAGGTCCTGAAGTAGGCCAGGAAACTCTGTGGGCATTTCCGCCGGTCATATAATGCCAGTGCTCGGCTGTCTGACCTCCAAAAGGAATCCAACCTGCCCAAGAACCGCCTAATCTGTGACATGCCCACCAGGTGGAACTCTACGTTGGCCATGCTGCAGTGGCTGCACGTGCAGCAGAGGGCCATCAATGAGTATCTGATGCAATATGGCACCAAGACAGGGTCAGGGGAGCTTGGATTTTTTTCCCCACGCCAGTGGGCCATGATCAGGGATGCATGCACTGTCCTGGCACCCTTTGAGGAGGCCACGAGGATGGTGAGCAGTGACAGTGCATGCATCAGTGACACTGTCCCTCTTGTCCACCTGTTGGAGCACACGCTGCGTGGAATAATGGACAGGGCACTTGAGGCAGAACAGAGGCAGGAAGAGGAGGACTTCCTTACCTCTCAAGGCCCCCTTTATCCATACAGTGTTCCTGCTGGCCCAGCTATCACACAGGAAGAGGAGGAGGAGGAGGAGGATTGTGTCAGCATGGAGGTGGAGCCTAGCACTCAGCATCAGCAGCAGTCTTCAAGGGATCGATTACAGTCCCAAGACACCCATGGACTTGTACGTGGCTGGGAGGAGGTGGCTGCGGATCATGTCGTCCTGAGTGAACCAGAGGACTCCGGACCAAATGCCTCGGCAAACCTACGCTGCATGGCCTCTCTGATCCTGCAAAGCCTGCGGAGGGATCCTCGTATTCGTGTGATCAAGGAGAGAGATCATTACTTGCTGGCAACCCTCCTTGATCCACGTTACAAGGGTAAGGTTGCGGACTTTATCTTGCCGTCGCAGAGGGAGCAGAGGATGAAGCATCTTTGGGAGGCCTTTCAAGAAAGCGTTCCCAGAGACTGGGAGGTTACAAATTCCTGGTCCTGGACAACGTGTTGCTGAGGCTTCGGTCAATCAAAGAAGGAGCAGTGGAGAAGGTGGCCATCTGACCGATGCGTTCAGACAATTTTTTAGTACGCAGCCCCAAGGTATGATCGGTTTCAGCAACCATCGCCAGCGTCTGGTTTACATGGTACAGGAATACCTAGGGGCAAGATCAGACTTGGACAATGTAACGACACCCCTAATATGAAAGGGTTTTAACGCCGTTTCCGATATTCCCTCTCCTGGACACACATTCGCTACCGATTCTCCACAGTCAGGCGACCACTTCCCATAGGAATAATCCTTCCAAAGAATGAGACAACGCTCTGTATCTTTCCAGAATAGACTCCCACTTTATTGCAAAACACTGCAACTTACAGTGGGGATCGAAAGTTTGGGCACCCCAGGTAAAAATGTGTATTAATGTGCATAACAAAGCCAAGGAAAGATGGAAAAATCTCCAAATGGCATCAAATTACAGATTAGACATTCTTATAATATGTCAAAAAAAGTTAGATTTTATTTCCATCATTTACACTTTCAAAATTACAGAAAACAAAAAAATGGCATCTGCAAAAGTTTGGGCACCCTGCAGAATTTATAGCATGCACTGACCCCTTTGCAAAGCTGAGACCTGCCAGTGTCATGAATTGTTCTCAATTATCGTTTGGGAAGACCAGGTGATATCAATCTCAAAGGTTTTAAATGGCCAGACTCATCTGACCTTGCCCCAACAATCAGCACCATGGGTTCTTCTAAGCAGTTGTCTAGAAAACTGAAACTGAAAATAAAGCTGGAGAAGACTATAAGAAGATAGCAAAGCGTTTTCAGATGTCAATATCCTCGGTTCGGAATGTAATTAAGAAATGGCAGTCATCAGGAACAGTGGAAGTTAAAGCAAGATCTGGAAGACCAAGAAACATATCAGACAGAACAGCTGGCAGGATTGTGAGAAAAGCAATTCAAAACCCACGTTTGACTGCATGATCCCTCCAGAAATATCTGGCAGACACTGGAGTTGTGGTACACTATTCCACTATAAAGAGATACTTGTACAAATATGGTCTTCATGGAAGAGTCATCAGAAAAAAACCTCTTCTACATCCTCACCACAAAAATCAGCATTTGAACTTTGCAAATGAACATATAGACAAGCCTGAGGCATTTTAGAAACAAGTTCTGTTGACCGATGAGGTTAAAATAAAACTTTTTGGCCGGAATGAGCAAAGGTACTTTTGGAGAAGAAAGGGCACAGAATTTAATGAAAAGAACCTCTGTCCAACTGTTAAGCATGGGGGTGGATCAATCCTGCTTTGGGGTTGTACTGCAGTCAGTGGCACAGGGAACATTTCACGAGTAGAAGGAAAAATGGATTCAATAAAATTTCAGCAAATTTTGGATGGTAACTTGATGCCATCTGTGAAAAAGCTGAAGTTAAAGAGAGGATGGCTTCTACAAATGGATAATGATCCTAAACACACCTCAAAATCCACGGGGGATTACATCAAGAGGCGTAAACTGAAGGTTTTGCCATGGCCTTCACAATCTCCTGACCTCAACATTATTGAAAACCTATCGATAGACCTTAAAAGAGCAGTGTGTGACAGACAGCCCAGAAATCTCAAAGAACTGGAAGACTTTTGTAAGGAAGAATGGGCAAAGATACCTCAAACAAGAATTGAAAGACTCTTGGCTGGCTACAAAAAGCGTTTACAAGCTGTGATACTTGCCAAAGGGGGCAGTACAAGATATTAACTCTGCAGGGTGCCCAAACTTTTGCAGACACCATTTTTTTGTTTTCTGTAATTTTGAAAGTGTAAATGATGGAAATAAAATCTAACTTTTTTGACATATAATAAGAATGTCTAATCTGTAATTTGATGCCATTTGGAGATTTTTCCATCTTTCCTTGGCTTCGTTATGCACATTAATACACATTTTTACCTGGGGTGCCCAAACTTTCGATCCCCACTGTATATCCACATAGAGAGGAGTTTTTGACCCTCCTCTCAGAATACATCTTTGACCAGAGCTAATTTGCATGAGCCACTTAACTACCGCTGATGACTCACACATATGACAGTAGGCTAGCTTTTGTCTCCCAATCCACATTTCAGTTTAAATTATTATGCATGATCTTTAGGCTAGCCTTACTGTCTCCCATTTATCAAGAGACTTCACACAATAGATACATAACGAGCTCCAAATACACATCTCACAATGAAAGGATCTGTAGCATAGTTGAGGTTCATTAACATTACACAAGCAGACAGGTGACACATCAGCATCTCTTAATTTAACCTGTTGAGTTCAGGATCAACAAAATAGTTATTTACAGATCCTGGGAAGTATTAGGGAATAATATTACAGACCCATTTTAAAGCAATGCAATACATATTCTCAATGTCCATTATTTCCTGGCTCACCCTGTGCCCAAAGTGACCCCTGTCACAACAATGTATATACAGCATTGAATCTGATTAGCACAGATCATAGTGGGGTTTTCATTCACCCTGTGCCCCTAATAGGGACACAGGGTGGTTTACACATAAGAGGCATTGGGGAAGCTGAAGCAAGGGTATCTCATACTTTCTAGGAGATTCTGGGTTCCCCGGGCCCTCCCGTTACATCTCTCCCCTTTCGGCAGGAGACTAACACAGGAGGAGACCCCAGACGGGTTGACTCCGAAGGTAGTCCATAGTTCTATTCCTCTAATGCCGGTATCCACACAGTACCCAAAATAAATTGCTCCAAACAGAGCATTACTTACCCAGCCAACCTCTGCCTCTCTCAGAGAACATACCCGCCGCTGGGGAGAGGCCTGGCCTGGCCCTTCTCCCTGGGGTCCTTTCAGTTGCTGGAGAGAAGACAGGGTGACTGGGCTCAGTCCGTCATGCTGTTGGGGATCCAGGCCGACTGCCCAGCATCCCTGGAGTATACAAGTGGAGACTGAAGTCCCATCCACTTGTGGTGGGTGAAAATCCCCCAGTGCTTGCAAAGCAAGGCTGACATCCTCCTGTCTCAGTGTCACACCATTTTCTGGGGTTGTGTCAGTGAGGACCGAAGTCCCATCCAGTACCACAGGAACTCCCTCTTCTGTTAGTTGGGAGCAGAGGCCCGCGGCACTCTGCTCTGTTGTCAGCTCTTCTGCTGGGTTGCTGTGAGTGGAGACCGCAGTCCCATCCAGCTCAAGTTGCAGTTGTGTGCACAGGCCAGTAGCATTCTGCCCTGCTGCCAGTGATTCAGCTGGGGGTAAAAGCTTTACTACCTCAGCTTGTTGCTGGAGAGAAGGGCCAACTGCCCCGGCTCCCTGAAACTCCACAGTTGTTTCCGGTGCTGGGCAGAGGTTGCTAGCACTCTGCCCTGTTGCCAGCACTTCTGCTGGGGACTCCACACCATCTGCTCTGGCTAACTGTTGGGGAGGGAAAAGGGCTGCTTCTCCTCCCTGCATCTCTGAAATCCACTTGGAAAGAGGAACCATCACCTTCTCACCTCGGGCCTCCAAAACTGCCATGGGTGTAGAGCAGGGGTCTGCAGTACTCTGTCCTGCTGCCAGTACTTGGGCAGGCGGTGCATAATCCCTAACATTCTCTGAACAGTCCCTTAAGTCCATACCTTCTGTAATCTGTGGCTGGGGAGATGAGCCAACTGCCCTAGCTCCCTGGAACTCCATATCATCCACTTCGGCTTTAGGGATGGCAATCTTCAGATTTTCCACTGCCGATTCTTCAGCCAGGATTTCAGAGTTGTCCACTGGTATTTCCTGATAGTTCCAGGCAATGGTAGCACCTCCCTGCTGCTGAATAGATTCTAGCAGCTGTCTGTAGGCGATCTCCGATTGCCGTATTTCCGCCATTCTCCGCTCATGTTGTCGCTCTAGTTCTCTCTTTTGTCGCTCTAGTTCTCTCTTTTGTCACGCATCCTGCAGCTGGATGCCTTTAATGGCATTCTGTATGGCGGTGTCTGATGAGTTAGCACCACATAATGCCAAGCGCTGTCGAACTCGTTGCTGAAACAAATCTTCAACTGACCGGGGTTCAAGTAGGACTTTCAGCGTGGCTTTCTTGTAGGCTGCATAGCTGGTCATTCACTGTGGTGGTTTGGAGTGTCCCAGGAACTGGAGGGAAAATCCCACCGCTGCCAACCAATGTAACGACACCCCAAATATGAAAGGGGTTTAACGCCGTCTCCAATATTCCCTCTCCTGGACACACATTCGCTACCCATCCTCCACAGTCAGGCGACCACTTCCCATAGGAATAATCCTTCCAAAGAACGAGACAACGCTCTGTATCTTTCCAGAATAGACTCCCACTTTATTGCAAAACGCTGCAACTTATATCCACATAGAGAGGAGTTTTTGACCCTCCTCTCAGAATACATTTTTTACCAGAGCTAATTTACATGAGCCACTTAACTACCGCTGATGACTCACACATATGACAGTAGGCTAGCTTTTGTCTCCCAATCCACATTTCAGTTTAAATTATTATGCATGATCTTTAGGCTAGCCTTACTGTCTCCCATTTATCAAGAGACTTCACACAATAGATACATAATGAGCTCCAAATACACATCTCACAATGAAAGGATCTGTAGCATAGTTGAGGTTCATTAACATTACACAAGCAGACAGGTGACACATCAGCATCTCTTAATTTAACCTGTTGAGTTCAGGATCAACAAAATAGTTATTTACAGATCCTGGGAAGTATTGGGGAATAATATTACAGACCCATTTTAAAGCAATCCAATACATATTCTCAATGTCCATTATTTCCTGGCTCACCCTGTGCCCAAAGTGACCCCTCTCACAACAATGTATATACAGCATTGAATCTGATTAGCACAGATCATAGTGGGGTTTTCATTCACCCTGTGCCCCTAATAGGGACACAGGGTGGTTTACACATAAGAGGCATTGGGGAAGCTGAAGCAAGGGTATCTCATACTTTCTAGGAGATTCTGGGTTCCCCGGGACCTCCCGTTACAGACACCTTTCCCACCGAAAATCCTCTGGGTTACTGGGTCTTGAGGATGGATCACTGGCCAGAGCTTGCACAGTATGCAATTGAGCTACTGGCCTGTCCTGCATCCAGCGTTCTTTCGGAACGCACATTCAGTGCTGCTGGAGACTTTGTAACCGATCACAGGGTGCGCCTGTCCACCGACTCGGTCGCTCGACTGACCTTCATAAAAATGAATCAGTCTTGGATCACCACCAGCTACCAAGCACCTGATGCTGATGTAACAGAATAATTTTCTTTGAAATGTCAGATCCCTTCAAGACTGCCTATGCTGATGCAGAGTGACTATCCTGTTATGCTGAGTGACTATCCTGTTCCTCCTCAATGATCATGCTGATAGCATGTGAGAACATTTTTGTTTCTGGGCACCGCCACCAGTGGCTAAGGCCCAATTTTTCAGGCCCTGTTTAACAGGGGTGTGTAATTACAATTTTTATTGCAATACTTTGCAGCAGGGCTCATTGCTGCGCTCCAAGTACAGTATCTGTGAGGGGTTGTAGTGTTGTGGCACCAGTGCCTAAGGCCCAATTTTTCTGCCTCTGTTTAACAGGGGCATGTAATTACAATTCTTGATCTAATAATTCACAGCAGGGCCCATTCCTGCTCCCACCAAGAGTAACTGTGAGGGCTTACAGTGTTGAGGCAACACCACCACCACCACCACCACCACCAAAGGGCCAATTTTTCTGGCCCTGTTCAATAGGGGCATGTAATTACAATTCTTGATCTAATATTTCACAGCTGGGCCCATTCCTGCGCCCACCAAGAGTAACTGTGAGGACTTACAGTGTTGTGGCACCAGCACCACCACCAAAGGCCCAATTTTTCCTACCACAGTTCAACAATGGCATGTAATTACAATTTTTGATATAATAGTTCACAGCAGGGCGTTCCAGTGCCCACCAAGAGTAACTGTGAGGGCTTACAGTGTTGTGGCAACACCAACACCTAAGGGCCAAATTTCTGCAGAGTATATACGGCAGGCCCCTACTTTCAAACATCCAACTTACAAAAGACTCCTACTTGCAAACGGAAGGAGACAACAGGAAGTGAGAGGAAATCTACCCCTAGGAAGGGAAATTCTCTCCTGTAAGAGTTAATATGGGAAAAAAGTGTCTCCTCTCCACTGATGCTTTATCACCAATCCTTGTTTCAATCAAAAAACCCAAATTTTCAAAAAACATTTGTCATTGGGACAGAAAGTGAGGTGAAATGTTCTGAACAGGTGCACACTGCACAGACAGCAAAACAAATGTTACAGGGGTGATAACCCTTCCCTATGTTTTCCAAAAAGCTTAAAAATTGATCTTTTGGCTGGAGCTACACTTAAAAAATGTACCTGTTCCAAATTACAAACAGATTCTACTTAAGAACAAACCTACAGTCCCTGTCTTGTTTGCACCGCCTGTATACTGCTGTTCAGAGTATATAGGGCCTTTTTTTAATTTGGGTCCAGGATTCCCCTTAATATCCATTCAAGACCCAAAGGGGCTGGTAGTGGGCTGGGGGGGAGGGGGGGTGGGGGGGTAGCCATTCCATTTTTCTCAATGATTTTCATCCATATCGCCGGGACCAGACATTACATTAAAGCCGTAAGCAGTATTAAATGACTTTTTTTCCTTTAGAAATGTAATTTTGTGCAGGGACAGTTCTAAACACGGGAAAAACACGTGCCACTTCACAGGCATACTTTAGTCATCCCCCAGGTACGATAATAAACTAATATTTCACTTTTTTTTTCACTTTAAGCATCATTAAAATCACTGCTCCCGAAAAAACGTCCCTTTTTAAAACTTTTTTTTGCATTGATACATGTCCCCTGGGGCAGAACCCGGGTCCCCAAACCCTTTTTAGGACAATAACTTGCATATAAGCCTTTATAATTAGCACTTTTGATTTTGAAAGTTCGAGTCCATTGTATTTAATAGGGTTCTAAAGTTCGCGTGAACTTTCGGTCCGTTCGCAGGTTCTGGTGCGAACCGAACCGGGGGGTGTTCGGCTCATCCCTAGTATTGACCTATAACTCTTTATTCAGGCCTTATGGTGTCAAACTGTTCAATTTAAATATCCAATATGTTTCTTGAGAACACAATTTTCTAAATCTTTCTCCTTCTGGTAGAGAACTTGGAAACAATTGGATCACCGTTACTCAAAGTAGTGAGGGGTCTTTCTTATGACGAGCAGCAAAGTGGCGTGTAATAATAAATCTAGGTGGGGCACATCGTTAGGACTTCTCCTATGTTCTCCAAATCTCATGCAGAGTGTTCTAATCGCCCGTCCAACATAGCACTTCTTGCAGGGGCAAGTGATCAAGTAAATGAAGTAAATAACTAGAAAGAATTACAGCGCTCGCAAATGAGTATAATAAAATAAATGCAGACATTAGATGCAATAATTAATAAACAATTCATAAAAGTCCAAAAATTTTAATATATGATGTGCTCCAATATTAAAGTGCAGTCGTGCTCCAAAACTCAAGGTGCTCCACGCTCCCTCCTGTGTCCCCACTCACCGGATGGAATGGACCCCTAGCTTTTCAGTCTGGGGGTCGTTCAGGCTTTGAGAAGTTGGCAAGGGATGGCTAGATCACATCAGTGCATCAAGAAGATTTCCGTAATTTTTAAACATCAAATGTGGATCATGATACCAGAAATATTAAAAAGAAAAGGTGCCATAGTGAAGTACTGATGACCAAGAAATTTATTGCGCAAGTGGACAAGTACTTACAAACTGAAGGTTAAAAATAAGCATGAATCTGGTTTTCGATTGGAACGCACGCTGACAGTGTTTGCCTGCTGTTTTAAACTGTTGCTGGATTCATGCTTATTTTTAACCTTCAGTTTGTAAGTACTTGTCCTAAATTTCTTGGTCAACAGTGCTTCACTATGGCACCTTTTCTTTTTATTATTTCTGGTATCATGATCCACATTTGATGTTTACAAATTACGGAGATCTTCTTGATGCACTGATGTGATCTAGCCATCCCTATCCAACTTCTCAAAGCCTGAATGACCCCCAGTCTGAAAATCTAGGGGTCCATTCCATCATATATTAACTATATTTTGACTTTTATGAATTGTTTATGAATTATTGCATCTAATGTCTGCATTTTATTTTATTATACTCATTTGCAAGCTGAATTCTTTTATTATATTTTATCTGTACTTTCAGCGCGAGTTATATATTTAGATATATTTTTGTTCACAAGTAAATTAAGTAGTTGAAAGAATTTGTTAAAAATGAATTGATCATGAAACAATTGTCCCTGCGATCAGAGAAGGTCTTTTGACCATGTGTGACGTGTGAACATGTGAGACATTTCCTATTACAGCATGGTACATTCAGGGCCATCTTTTCCATTGGGCACGCTGGGCAGTTGCCCGGGGGCCCCACCTGCCTGGGGGGCCCCACCGGCTGCCCAGCGACCCCAGTAAAAAATGGTGGGAAGCGGCGGGTCAGAACTGTGCATGTGCAGTTTGCGGAAATCGCAGAGAAGATCCGATCCTCCACGAGTGTTGCCTCTGTCTGTCCACCGATGATGACGTTAGCCACACCTGCCAGACTTAAAAAAAAAAAAGCAGGAGGAGCTAAGGGTGAATGGACAGAGTAGAGTTGTCAGAGCAGACAGCACAGAAGGCTTGAAGCAGAGTGTAGTGGAGTCGGACCCCTGTCGGCAGTGCCAGTTTTCGTGAGCCTGTAACCTGCCCAGCCACCAGCCAGTACAGACACGGAGTGCCCTGGTCGGTGTCGTACGGTAAGTGGTTGTCTGGCTGACTGTGCAGCTTGCACAAAGAGATCGGGGGTGGTCTGTTGCTCTGATGTAAGTGGGAACTCTGATGTAAAGAGAAAGCAGTGGACTCTGATATAAGGTGGTCTCTGGTCACCAGAGCCCCCCTTACATCAGCGTTTCCCCTTACATCATGATCTGCAGCGTTCCCCTTTACATAAGAGTTCCCTTTCATTGTAAGGGGGAATCCTGCAGACTCTGAAGAGGAAATTCTGTGCTGGCTGGGTAACCTAACCTTCATGTCAATGAAGAAATATTTTTTTACTTTTGTTTAACTTAAACACATTGCTAATAGCACTATCTATATGTTTATAGTTTAAATTCTGACATTTGCACTGTTTGGCACTGAAAACTGTAATTTTAGATACCTTTTTGCAGTGGCAATAAAAAATGTGGTTCTGCCAGTAAATGTCATGATTTTTGTCAGTAAAAAATTCTCGTGTGTGATTGTGTAGACAGGGCCCCAGTGCACCGTATTGCCCGGGGGCCTATAATGCTTTTAAGATGACACTGGGTACATTCCTGAGAGAGATAGCATTCTAGGGATGGTGGTATAGGGCTCTTGCTTTCATGTCTGGATCTTACTCGGAGCAATATGATTCTTAATATTTTGTGCCTTCCTAAATACCACATTGGGTTTGAAGGGGATATGTTCCCATAACTTGGGGTCATTTTGGAGGATACCCCAGTATTTATTGAGTGTTCTTTTAATAGCCCAATGTTTAGTGTTGAGTGGTAAAAACTGACCTTTTTGAGGGAAGATCGGTTTCCTGTATCTGATGGTACGATAACTGAGTACAGGTCAAGATATTTTAGAAAGGCTAGATCTATATCTTCCTCATGATGGCCTTTTTCCAAGAACTTTTGTTTAAGGATCAGGCTTTGGGACTTACAGTCCTCCAAAGTACTGCAATTGTGCCATAGCCGACAGAATTGGCTATATGGGATGTTCTCAATCCATTTTTTATGATGGCAACTGGACTTGTGTACATAGTTCACAGCAGTTGACTTAAAATGAGTTCTGGAACATTTTCTGGATTCTTGGCTGTGGAGTAAATTCTAGGTCGAAGAATATAAGCTTCTAGGGTCGGAGACCAAGGTGAATTGTATCCCAAATTGGTTGTTATTACAATAACCGAAGAAATCTTGGATGGTGTTGGTGTCTCCATGCCAGATGATGATTAGGTATGAGCTTTATGTTCGGGTCGAACATGAGTTCTACGCGAACATTGGCTGTTCGTCCGTTCGCCGAATAGCGAACAATTTGGGGTGTTCACGGGAAATTCGAAAGCCGCGGAACACCCTTTAAAAGTCTATGGGAGAAATCAAAAGTGCTAATTTTAAAGGTTAATATGCAAGTTATTGTCATAAAAAGTGTTTGGGGACCTGGGTCCTGCCCCAGGGTGTCAGGGAACCATCCGCAGAAGGACTGACAGTTCTCCCCATGCTCAGCAGAATCTCGGAACAACAAACACTGTGCGCATGCACGTGCGCCGGAACGCAATGCGCATGCGTATGTGCCGATGCGCAATGCGCGTGCGCCGATGCGCAATGTGCATACGCCGGAACGCGACGTGAGTGACACTTGGCGCCCAGTGGCCTATTTAAAGCTTGCTGCAGCAATCAACAACTGCTGCATGATCTTTCAGCCTTCCTGAGATTGTTTCCTGAGTTCCTGTTTGCTGTGTACTATTACCGACCCGGCTTGCCTGACCAACCTTCTCTGTGTGTGATCCCGGCTTGACCCTTGGCTTGTTCCTGTACCCTGCTCTTGTTCTGCTGATCCTGTGTATGACCCCGGCTTGTCCCTTGACCTGTTCCAGTGGTTCCACCTCTGCCTGCTGTGTATGACTTCTGGCTTGGCTCCTGACTCCGCCTACGGTTCTCCCTGCTGTACAGCCTCGTCTGGTACTTCCGAGATACCCCCGCCTGGCAGTCTACCCCGCTCACCAGCGGATCTCCAGCATCATCCGGGCTTGTCGCAGCTGGCAACCCCTGCCTCTTTGGGTATAGCACTCCCTGTGCCACCTTCAGGGGGCGCTCTGCACTTAGTCGCAAGGTGCTTCCCCGCTCAAGACTTTGTGCCAGCAAGTCGCGACCCTTACCCAAGCAGTGACAAGTCTTCAGGAACAACATTCCCAGTTGGGAGATCGCCTTCCGAACCAGATGATGTCTCCTGTCGTGGGAACTTCTACTCTGCCTGCTGCCGTCGCTACATCCGCTTCTATGATGTTTCCTCCGCCTGAACCACGAGTACCCACTCCTGAACGTTTCTCAGGTGACCGAAGGAAGTTCAGAGCATTCAAGGTTTCCTGTTTACTTTACCTGGCCCTTCAGCCAAGAACTTTTTCTCTAGAGACTGTCAAAGTGGGATTCGTTATTTCCCTGCTGTCCAAAGAACCTCAGTCTTGGGCTCACCAGTTACTGGAACAAAAGAATCCTGCTCTTGACTCAATGGACTTGTTCTTTGAGGCCATGGCTAAATTTTATGATGACCCACAACGCCCGGCCACTGCCGAAGCTGCCCTCCATGCCCTGCGACAAGGGCAGCGCCCTGTAGAAGACTATACTGTGGACTTTCGCAATTTGGCTATGGACACAGGATGGAATGAGGCCGCCCTCAGATATCAGTTCCGACTTGGCCTGTCTGAACCTATCAAGGATGAGTTAGCACGAATAGGGGCCCCAACCACTTTAGAAGGGCTCATTCAGCTAGCCATCCAACTCGATAGACGCCTGCGAGAGCGGCAGTCTGAACGTGCACGAGCCTGCCGGCCTACCTGGTTGTTGCTCACAGTTCCAGACGCTCCTACACCCTCCTCTCCGGTCACGTCCAACAGAGGGCCTATGCAGATTGGTGTGGTCTGCTCTGCCCTGACCCCTAATGAGAGACTTTATCGCCGGCAAGCGAACCTTTGTTTCTACTGTCGAGAAGCCGGTCACTTCCTTTACAACTGTCCAATAAGGCCCAGTAGATCCTCTCTCCGCAACCCTTTGCTCCTCCAAGTCCCGAAACCTTCCGCAGCTCACCTTGTTCTCCATGTCGTATTGCAGTTGGAAAAGGGGGAGGTCAGATTTCCAGCAATAGTTGACTCCGGGGCCTGCAGTTGCTTTTTGGACTTTTCCCTTGCTAAGGACTTTCGGATTCCTGTACGGAATAAGGAACAGAAGCTTAAGATTCACTTGGCTGATGGATCCACACCTTGTTTTGGGCCAGTTACCCAAGAGACTTTACCCATACCTACCGTGATTGGCTCAGGCAACCAAGAATTCCTTTGTTTTGACATTCTCTGTTCACCAATGTTTCCTGTAATTCTGGGGCTCCCCTGGTTGCGGGCACATAACCCACAAATAGACTGGAACACGGGGAGTATCACCTTCAAATCTGATTACTGCCGTCAGCATTGCATAGTGCCTGAACCTATAACACCTTCCAGTTGCCTCACCCTTCAGCCGGTTTCCACTTCCAACCAAGACGTCCCTCCGGTCTACCATGACTTCCTAGATGTCTTCGATAAAAAGAAAGCTGACACATTACCACCCCATCATCCGTACGACTGCCCTATCGAGTTATTACCTGGTGCAGAGATCCCCTTTGGACGAATATTCCCACTTTCAGAGACTGAGCTTGAGACCCTGCGTCAATACATTGACGAGAACCTAGAAAATAAGTTTATCCGCCCTTCATCCTCTCCTGCCGGTGCTGGGATCTTTTTTGTGGAGAAAAAGGATCATACCCTCAGGCCCTGTGTGGATTACAGGGAACTCAATAAAATCACCATTAAGAACCGATACCCTCTCCCTCTCGTTCCTGAACTCCTCCAGAGGTTCCGCACCGCACAAGTCTTTACTAAATTGGACTTACGAGGCGCCTACAATCTTGTGCGCATTCGGGAGGGAGATGAATGGAAGACCGCTTTTAGAACCCGCTTCGGTCACTTTGAGTATCTTGTTATGCCTTTTGGACTGTGCAACGCTCCGGCGACCTTCCAACATTTCGTGAATAACATCTTTAGAGAGTTCCTGGATCACTTCTTAATCGTGTACTTGGATGACATCCTCATCTTCTCTGCCACCTTGGAACTACATAGAACTCATGTCCGAAAGGTACTATCCACACTAAGAGCACACAGGCTCTACGCAAAGGCAGAAAAATGTGAGTTTGAAAGGTCATCCATACAATTCTTGGGCCTAATCATTTCCACATCTGGAATTGCCATGGACCCTCAGAAAGTATCCGCTATTCAGGAATGGTCAGCTCCTACCGATAAGAAAGGCATCCAAAGATTCATTGGGTTCGCTAATTTTTATCGGAGATTCATTAAAGACTTTTCTGGCATTATTGCCCCCATTACCCAGCAGACCCGCCAGCATATCCATTTCCAATGGTCCCAGGAGGCCCAAGAAGCTTTCAATAAACTAAAGACGCTGTTCACCTCAGCTCCCATTCTACAGCACCCAGATCCAGCTCTGCCTTATGTTCTGGAGGTCGATGCATCGGAAGTTGCCGTAGGGGCCGTCTTGTCTCAACGCCAAGGTCCTAAAGCATTGTTACACCAAGTTGCTTTTTTCTCATGAAAATTGAGCCAGCCAGAAAGGAATTACCATGTGGGGGACCGGGAGTTACTGGCAATTAAAGCCGCTTTGGAAGAATGGCGATATCTCCTTGAAGGTGCAGCTCATCCTATCATGGTATTCACAGACCATAAGAACCTCGAATACCTCAGATCTGCCAAACGACTGCGACCACGGCAAGCCAGAAGGGCCTTATTCTTCTCGAGGTTCAACTTCCATCTCACCTACCGCCCAGGGTCCAAGATTGGGAAGGCAGATGCTCTCTCACGCATGTTCCCAGAGACCCCGGAAACTGTCGTTCCTAGCACCATCTTGTCCCCTCAGAACTTACTTACAGCCTAATCTGAAGTCGACCCTTGAACAAGCTTCTGCTCAATGTCCTGAATCTGAGAGCTCTGCATTCAGAAGACAGGAAGGACTCCTGTGGCACGGAAACAAGATTTTTGTCCCCGAGGGAGCCAGATTTCAGCTCCTTAAGACCTTTCACGAACACCAGCTTGCCGGCCATTTCGGGGTCCATAAGACGTCTGAGCTGATTCAGCGATCCTACTGGTGGCCTAATCTGAGGCAAGATTGCAAAGACTTTGTAAGTTCCTGTATAATCTGTGCCAGAAGTAAAGGAAGCCGCACGCAAGCTTGGGGTCTGCTAAGACACTACCTGTCCCAGACCATCCGTGGAAGATGCTGTCCATGGACTTTATAGTGGAGTTGCCCCCCTCGGAAGGCTTTACCACTATCCTGGTGGTGGTCGACCGTCTAACGAAGATGGCCCACTTTCTGCCTCTATTAGGTACCCCCTCGGCCATGGATACAGCACACACCTTTATCAAAGAAATCGCAAGATTGCACGGTCTGCCCAACAGTATTGTCTCCGACAGAGGAGTGCAATTTACCTCAAGGTTCTGGAGGGCTCTCTGTAAAGCTTTGAACATTGAAATCTGCTTATCGTCTGCTTACCATCCACAGAGTAATGGCCAAACGGAGAGGACAAACCAGACGCTAGAGCAGTATCTCCGCTGCTTCTCCACTGTTTCCCAAGATAACTGGGTGTCCTTGCTCCCATGTGCCGAATTTGCGTACAACAATTCGGTACACTCCACCACCAATCAGTCCCCGTTTTGGGCGAACTATGGGTTCCACCCGTCCTTCTTGCCCAATGCTATTCCGGAAGCAGCAGTACCTGCCGTACAAGACAGATTAACCTTTATTCAGGAAAATTTACAAGTTCTTCAAGAAACCATGCAGAGATCACAAGAAGACTATAAGAAATATTATGACAGGAAGAAGAAAAATAATCCAATTCTGAAAGTAGGAGATAAAGTATGGCTCTCTACATTGAACCTCAAATTGTCCTGCCCTTCCCGGAAGCTGGGCCCAAGGTTCATTGGTCCCTTTGCAATCAAGAAAGAGGTTAATCCTGTGGCCTTCGATTTGTCCCTTCCTGAATCTTACAAGATTCACCCAGTCTTCCACGTCTCACTTCTCAAAGCAGCTATCACTGGCCCCTTTTCTGGAAGAGAAGACCCACCTCCACCTCCAATCACAGTAGGCGAAGAAACGGAATTTGAAGTGGAAACCATTTTGGATGGTCGAAAGAGAGGTAGACAGATCCAATACTTAGTAAAGTGGAAGGGTTACTCACTCGAGGAAAGCTCTTGGGAAACTGCAAAAGATGTTCACGCCCCTTTAATTGTTGCGTGAGTTCTTCAGAAAATATCCAGAGAAGCAAGCACGTCTGGGCATCCGGAGGCTGCCCCTGAGGGGGGGCAATGTCAGGGAACCATCCACAGAAGGACTGACAGTTCTCCCCATGCTCAGCAGAATCTCGGAACAACAAACACTGTGCGCATGCGCGTGCGCCGGAACGCAATGCGCACGCGTATGCGCCGATGCGCAATGCGCGTGCGCCGATGCGCAATGTGCATACGCCGGAACGCGACGTGAGTGACACTTGGCGCCCAGTGGCCTATTTAAAGCTTGCTGCAGCAATCAACAACTGCTGCATGATCTTTCAGCCTTCCTGAGATTGTTTCCTGAGTTCCTGTTTGCTGTGTACTACTACCGACCCGGCTTGCCTGACCAACCTTCCCTGGCAGTCTACCCCGCTCACCAGCGGATCTCCAGCATCATCCCGGCTTGTCGCAGCTGGCAACCCCTGCCTCTTTGGGTATAGCACTCCCTGTGCCACCTTCAGGGGGCGCTCTGCACTTAGTCGCAAGGGAAGCCCTCCCAGCACTTCGGTCTCTGGTAAGGTACGTGACACAGGGGACATGTATCAATGCAAAAAAAGTTTTTAAAACGCCCGTTTTTTCAGGAGCAGTGATTTTAATAATGCTTAAAGTGAAGCAATGAAAGTGAAAGATTCCTTTAAATTTCGTACCTGGGGGGTGTCTATAGTATGACTGTAAAGTGGCGCATGTTTCCCGTGCTTAGAAAAGTCCCTGCACAAAATTACATTTCTAAAGGAAAAAAAGTAATTTAAAACTACTCGCGGCTATAATGAATTGTCGGGTACCGGCAATACAGATAAAAGTCATTGAAAAAAATGACATGGGTTCCCTTCCCAGTCCATTACCAGGCCCTTTGGGTCTGGTATGAATATTAAGGGGAACCCTGAACCAAATTTTTTTTAAAAAATGCGTGGGGATTCCCCCCAAATTCCATTACCAGGCTCTTCAGGTCTGGTATGGATATTAAGGGGAACCCTGCGCCAATTTAAAAAAAAAATGGCTTAGGGGTACCCCTCAAAATCCATACCAGACCCTTCAGGTCTGGTATGGATTTTAAGGGGAACCCTGCACCAAAATTAAAAAAAAATGGCGTGGGGTTCCCCCCTAAAATCCATACCAGACCCTTATCCGAGGACGCAGAGACGAGAGTGCGCCCCCCTTCCTCCTGAACCGTACCAGGCCACATGCCTTCAACATGGGGAGGATGTCCTCATGTTGATGGGGACAAGGGCCTCATCCCCACAACCCTTGCCCGGTGGTTGTGGGGGTCTGCGGGCGGGGGGCTTATTGGAATCTGGAAAGCCCCCTTTAACAAATGGGAACCCCCAGATGCCGGCCCCCCAATGTGAATTGGTACCCCTACCATTTCACCCAAAAAAGTGACAAAAAAGTAAAAAAAAAAAACACACACACACACAGCTTGGGACAAGTCCTTTAACCACTTAAGCCCCGGACCAATACGCAGCATAAAGACCACAGGTGATTTTACAATTTGGCACAGTGCTGCTTTAACTGGAAATTGTGCGGACATACAATGTTGTACCCAAACAAAATGTGTGTCCTTTTCTTCCCACAAATAGAGCTTTCTTTTAATGGTATTTGATTGCCTCTGCGATTTTTTTTTGCGATATAAATGGAAAAAGACCGAAAATTTTGAAAAAAAATGATATTTTCTACTTTTTGTTATAAGAAAAATCGAATAAACTCAATTTTAGTCATACATTTAGGCCAAAATGTATGCAGCCACATGTCTTTAGTAAAAAAAATGCCAATAAGCGTATATTTATTGGTTTGCGCAAAAGGATAAATTTTCTGGAATTTACACAGATTTTATTTTATGACTGCCTATCTCATTTCTTGAGGTGCTAAAATGGCAGGGCAGTACAAACCCCCCCAAATGACACCATTTTGGAAAGTAGACACCCAAAGGAAATTGCTGAGAGGCATGTTGAGCCCATTGAATATTTTTTTTTGTCCCAAGTGATTGAATAATGACAAAAAATAAATAAATTACAAAACATTGTCACTAAATGATATACTGTATTGCTCACACATGCCATGGTTATATGTGGAATTGCACCCCAAAATACATTTTGCTGCTTCTCCTGAGTACGGGGATACCACATGTGTGGGACTTTTTAGGAGCCTAGCCGCGTACGGGACCCCGAAAACCAAGCACCGCCTTCAGGATTTCTAAGGGCGCAAATTTTTGATTTCACTCCTCACTACCTATCACAGTTTCGAAGGCCATGAAATGCCAAAATAGCACAACCCCCCCCCCCCAAATTACCTCATTTTGGAAAGTAGACACCCCAAGCTATTTGCTGAGAGGCATGGTGAGTATTTTACAGCTCTCAATTGTTTTTGAAAATGAAGAAAGAAAATATATATTTTTTCTTTTTTCAATTTTCAAAACTTTGTGACAAAAAGCGAGATCTGCAAAATACTCACCATACCTCTCAGCAAATAGCTTGGGGTGTCTACTTTCCAAAATGGGGTCATTTGGGGGGGGGTTTGTGCCATCTGGGCATTCCATGGCCTCCAAAACTGTGATAGGCAGTGAGGAGTGAAATCAAAAATTTACACCCTGAAGGCGGTGCTTGGTTTTTGGGGTCCTGTACGCGGCTAGGCTTCCAAAAAGTCTCACATGTGGTATCCCTGTACTCAGGAGAAGCAACAGAATGTATTTTGGGGTGTAATTCTACATATGTCCATGGCATGTTTGAGCAATGTATCATTTAGTGACAACTTTGTGCAAAAAAATAAAAAATAAAAATAATTTTTTTCCGCAACTTGTGTCAACATATAAAATATTCCATGGACTCGACATGCCTCTCAGCAATTAGCTTAGGGTGTCTACTTTCCAAAATGGGGTCATTTGGGGGGGGGGGGGTTTGAACTGTCCTGGCATATTATACACAACATTAGGAAGCTTATGTCACACATCATCCACTCTTCTAACCACTTGAAGACAAAGCCCTTTCTGACACTTTTTGTTTACATGAAAACATTTTTTTTTTGCAAGAAAATTACGCTGAACCCCCAAACATTATATATATATTTTTTTAAAGCAAAGGGGCCCTACAGATTAAAATGGTGGGTGTTGCATTTTTTTTTCCACACAGTATTTGTGCAGCGATTTTTCAAACGCAGTTTTTTGGGGAAAAAATACACTTTTTTTTATTTTAATGCACTAAAACACACTATATTGCCCAAATGTTTGATGGAATAATAAAGATGAGCTTAGGCTGAGTACATGGATACCAAACACGACATGCTTTAAAATTTCGCACAAACGCGCAGTGGCGACAAACTACATACATTTTTAAAAGCCTTTACAGGTTACCACATTAGATTTACAGAGGAGGTCTACTGCTAAAATTACTGCCCTCGATCTGACCTTTGCGGTGATCATCATTCTGGGATAACCATTCAAAGTCCAGCAACATACCAGTACGTTGCTGGTCCTTGTTGGACATGTATTGTAATCTTTTTTTTCATGCAGCCTCTTGGCTGAACGAAAAAAAGAGATTGATCGGTGAGTATGCCCACCATCAGAATACCTCCCTTCATTCACCCACTTCTAATGATGGGCATACATGCACCATTTATATATGCCGAAGCATGGGGGCATCCTCCCGCAAAGTTATGCCACGTACACACGGTCAGACTTTTCCACAGGCAAGCCTCCGTCGGAATTTTGACCATATGTATGAGGCATTAGGAGCAAAATCGCTCCTCCGCCCCTGCTGCCCCCATGCTTCGGCATAAATGCTCTTTTTTTTAACTGTGGTGGTGAAATCACCTCCTACAGCACTGGAGTCGCGCAGGGATCAGGCCTGTCTCTGCGAATGCTGCAGTTATGTGTGTTGTGTTTTGTAAGTGACAGTGATCGATTGATACTGCACTTGGGTGGCCTGGGCTGGACGGAGGGGCAAAACGCAGGTGCTAGCAGGTATCTGGGCTGATCCCGCTAACACTGCGTTTTTGGGAACCCTAAACTGCTGGGGACGCTAGTATAGATCTGATCAGATCAGATATTGATCTGTTCAGATACTATACCACTAAGAGAGCTTCACGCGTGGGTGTTAGCGCTACTGGCACTAACCTGACTATGCCTGGGGCGACGCAGACCCTCTCTGACGCTAAAACCCAATTGATATCACCCGGCGGGTGATCAGGGGGTTAAACCTTTATTGGGTTATATACAGAGGGTGCCCCGACACTATAAAAAGTAAACTAACTAACCAGCATCACCCGTAACACTTATACGGTAATCACTGGTGAAAGGGTTAACTAGGGGCAATCAGGGGGTTAAAACCTTTATTAGGTAATATATGGGGGTACCTGATGCTATATAAAAACCTGACGGGGAACCAAAATAACGAAATAACTAACTGGCTAACCAGTGTCACCAGTGACCCACTGGTGAAAGGGTTAACTCTAGGGGCAATCAGGGGGTTAAAACCTTTATAAGATAATATATGGGGGTACCTGACACTATAAAAACCTGGCGGCGAACCTAAAAAAATAACTGACTACCTAGCGGCACCAGCATACCTAATACAGCGATCAGAAAAACGATCGCTTAGTGACACTGGCAAAAGGGGGTAAAGGGTTACCTGGGGGGCGATCAAGGGGTTAAACCTTTATTAGGTAATATAAACCTTTATTAGGTAATATATGGGGGTACCTGACACTATAAAAACCTGGCGGCGAACCTAAAAAAATAACTGACTACCTAGCGGCACCAGCATAACCAATACAGCGATCAGTAAAACGATCGCTTAGTGACACTGGCAAAAGGGAGTGAAAGGGTTACCTGGGGGCGATCAAGGGGTTAAACCTTTATTAGGTAATATATGGGGGTACCCGACGCTATAAAAACCTGGCGGCGAACCTAAAAAAATAAATGACTACCTAGCGGCATCACCGACACTAATACAGCGATCAGAAAAACGTTCGCTTAGTGACAGTGGTGCTAGGGGGTGAAAGGGTTACCTGGGGGGCGATCAAGGGGTTAAACCTTTATTAGGGGGGGTTAGGGGGCTATCCTGGACCTAAAGGGACCTACACTAACTGCCCTGACACTTTTACAGTTACAAATGTCACTGTTTGCAGTGATCAGTAAATAAATGATCACTGCAATCAGTGACACTGTGCCTGGGGGCTGGGGGGTGATCTGTGGGTGACTGGGGGGGGCGATCATGTGCCTATGTGTCCGGTATGTGTGAGCGCCGCAGGGAGAGATGACATCACTTCCTCTGCCTGTGTTTACATTACACAGGCAGAGGAAGCATCCCATTCGCCGGGAGCGATTGCGAGGGGGTGGCCAGAAACCAATGGCCGCCCCCTCATCACGGATCGCTCCCGGAGCGATACCGACCGCTCACTGTACCGGAGGGGGGTCCGATCAGACCCCCCACCCATACGAAGGCAGTCACGTACAGGTACGTGATTGTGCCTGTACGTGCCATTTTACCGACGTATATATACAGTGGGCGGTCGTTAAGTGGTTAATAAATAAAAATTCCATTGCCATAATCCTTCTACGAGTCTGACACGCCCGCTACAAATGATACCGCCTCCATAGGAGGCACCCGGCCGAATGATGCGCGAGCTGTCTGACAGCTCTTAAGTTTCCTGTGATGAGTCAGAGGGGGCTGGGTCACCTGTGACACCACAGGGAAGCTGCCGGAAACCCCGTTGTGTCAGAGGGGGCGGGGGATCACCCACGTCACGGGTGGCCCCGCCCTCGGTTACTTAAGAGCTGTCAGACAGCTTGCACGTCATTTGGCCGGGTGCCTCCTATGGAGGCAGTATCGTTTGTAACGGGTGGGTCGGACTCATGGAAGGATTATGGCAATGGATTTTTTTTATTAAAGGACTTGTCCCAAGCTGTGTGTGTGTGTTTTTTTTTTACTTTTTTGTCACTTTTTTGGGTGAAATGATAGGGGTACAATTTACCCGTTACCAATTCACATAGGGGGGCGGCATCTGGGGGTCCCCTTTGTTAAAGGGGGCTTCCAGATTCCGATAAGCCCCCCGCCTGCAGACCCCCACAACCACCGGGCATCAACATGGGGACAAGATGCTTTGGGGGCAACTCCAAAGCTTCCTCCCCATGTTGAGGGCATGTGGCCTGGTACGGTTCAGGAGGGGGGGCACTCTCTCGTCCCACCCTCTTTTCCTGCAGCCTGCCAGGTTGCGTGCTCGGATAAGGGTCTGGTATGGATTTTTGGGGGGAACCCCACGCCATTTTTTTTTATTTTGGTGCTATATTCATTATATACACTATTCATTATATACACTATAAGGAAATAATTCCGGACGGCTGCACTTCCAAAAATCCTTTTATTGAAGCTTCATATGACAAGTGGTTGACAGATGGAGCAGGGGACAAAGAGGTAGACGTGTTTCGCACAAATGTTAGCACTTAGTCATTCCCTATTGGAACTAGTCACCACAATATATCTGATGTAAAGAGTTCGGTCCAAATCCACTGCCAGAAAAAATCTGTTACACCGATTGAACTTGGAGAAAACTCGACACATCAGTCAAAATCATTGTATAGTTACAACAACATGCACAAAATAATAGAAAACATATATATATGTATACACACAATGAAGTTGATGTTGAGAACAAATGATTTTAAAAGCAAACATCATGAGGACCGATACTGGCGTATTCCCAAAGTATGTGCATAGTCTCGGATGAACGTCAATGGCAAAAAAGAAAAAAGAAATAGGAGAGAAATGGGTGCTAATAGACTGCAGGAAACTAGCCAAGAGAGAAAAAAATGAATAAATGTATAAGAAAGAAATAGGTGCTGATAGACTGCAGGAAACTAGCTAAGAGAGGAAAGAAAAAAAATAACATAGGAGAGAAATAGGTGCTAATAGACTGCAGGAAACTAGCTAAGAGAGAAATAAAAAAATAATAAATGTATAGGAAATGAATGGGTGCTGATAGACTAAAGGAAACTAGCTAAGAGAGACATTTTTTTAATATAAATATATAGGAGAGAAATAGGTGCTAATAGACTGCAGGAAACTAGCTAAGAGGAAAAAAAAAGGGGGAAGCAAGGGGAGGTCAATCCTAAAAATGGGTAAGATCCCACTCAAAATTTAACCCATTGGGTATACGTGTTCTCGAATGAAAAATCCAAAAGACCTCCCGCTTGCACAGAAACCTAAAGAGATCACCTCCCCTAGGTGGTCTTTTAACTCTTTCAATCCCCTATATTTATAGAGCTGCGAGATTGCCACCATATGATCGATTAAAATGATTAGCATCATTTGTAGAGTGGTTCTTCTGTATATCATACACATGATCATGGAGGCGATCCCGCAATCTCCTTGTTGTTCTGCCCACATATTGTATGTGGCAGTTTTTACATGTAATCAAGTATATCAAATATTTGGTGTTACAGTTTATAAAATCCTTGACACTGTAATTTCTGCCACTAACTGTAGACTTAAATCCTTATCCCTTAATCAAGCGTGAACAACAAGGGCAACCTTTTGTGCCACACTTGTAGTTCCCCTTAAAATCAGGCCAAGCAGTCTATGTTGTGCTATATTGTGCATTGCACACTCCTACACTATATACACAACATTGTACAATACACACTCCTGCACTATACACACAACATTGTACATTACACACTCCTGCACTAAATACACTATATTGTGCATTGCATACTTTTATACTATATACTCTATATTGTACATTGCAAACTACTGCACTCTATACATAATAGGGTACTTTACATACTCCTGCACTGGATACACTAGATTGTGCATTGCACACTCCTGCACAATGTACCTGGATAAGCCTGCCAGCACTGTGAGGGTCATGTTTTGTTTAACTTCTGCAGTGCTTTTGATACTATCAGGTCGGATCTCTTGGGCGAGAAGCTAGCAGCGATACAGGCTGATGTTTCCCCTGTGTCATGGATCGTAGACTACCTGACAGGAAGAGCAAGAGATGTCACCAGCACACCATGGGTCTCCAAAATTGGGCCCAAAGCTTTATTCAGTGATCACATTGTTACAGCAAACAGCAATGTTTCGGAGCCACGTAGGACCCGTTTCATCATGCATGTGTTCACAGTTTCAGCCATTGGTCGCTTCAGCACCCACTTTTAAAAAAACACTTTTACAGGAACATGCATTGGGAATAGTGTATTGGTGCCTGACAGAAGGATTGCAGTATGTGCATTTGCAAGACTGTGTGTTGGATAGGGTGATCAGCGATATTGGGATTCCACAGGGGACAGTTCTCTCTCCCTTTCTTTTTTACTGTCTATACCACTGATTTTAGTTACCAGAGTCTTGTTATCTTCAGATGTTTTCTGTTGACTCTGCGGTAGTGGGATGTATCAGGGATGGGGAAGAGACTGAGTATAGGACTGTGGTGGAGAACATGGTGTTTAGATAATCATCTGCATATAAATGTGACAAAGCTAAAAGAGCTGGTTGCGGATTTGAGAAGGAGAAAGGCCCTAGTGACCCCCATCTCCATCCAAGGAGTGGATGTGGATGTAGTAGAGCAAGGATCTCAAACTGGTGGCCTTCCAGCTGTTGAAAAACTACAAGTCCCATGATGCATTGCAAGGTGGTTACAAGCATGTGCCATGATGCGGTTACAAGCATGACTCCCACAGGCAGAGGCATCATGTTACAAGCATGACTCCCACAGGCAGAGGCATCTGGAGGTGCACATAGATAATAAGCTAGACTGGAGCAAGAACACTGAGGTGCTCTATAGGAAGGGCCAGAGCCACATCTATTTTTTGAAGGGGACTGGGGTCTTTTAAAATCTGCCAAACAATGGTTAAGATGTTTTATGAGTCTGTGGTGGCCAGCGCTCTAATGGATGCAGGGGAAGCAGGCTTAGGGTGGCTGATAGTGATGAGCCGAACACCCCCGGGTTCGGTTCGCACCAGAACCCGCGAACGGACCGAAAGTTCGTACGAACATTAGAACCCTATTAAATACAATGGATGCGAACGTTCGAATTCTAAAGTGCTAATTATAACAACTATTATGCATGTTATTGTCCTAAAAAGGGTTTGGGAACCCGGGTTCTGCACCAGGGGACATGTATCAATGCAAAAAGAAGTTTTAAAAACGGTCGTTTTTCGGGAGCAGTCATTTTAATGATGCATAAAGTGAAAAAAAAAAAGTCAAATATTCCTTTAAATATCGTACCTGGGGGGTGTCTAAAGTATGCCTGTGAAGTGCCACGTGTTTCCCGTGTTTAGAACTGTCCCTGCACAAAATGACACTTCTAAAGGAAAAAAAAGCCATTTAAAACTGCTTGCGGCTTTAATGTAATGTCTGGTCCCGGTAATATGGATGAAAATCTTTAAGAAAAATGGCATAGCTACCCCATGACCCCCCCCCCTACCCCAGCCCATTACCAGCCCCTTTGGGTCTTGTATGGATATTAAGGGGAACCCCGCACATAAAATAAAAAAGGCCCTATATACTCTGAACAGCCGTATACAGGCGGTGCATACAAGACAGGGACTGTAGGTTTGTTCTTATGTAGAATCTGTTTGTAATTTTGAACAGGTACATTGTTGAAGTGTAGCTCCAGCCCAAAAATCTATTTTTAAACTTTTTGGAAAACATAGGTAAGGGTTATCACCCCTGTAACATTTGTTTTGCTGTCTGTGCCCCTGTTCAGAACATTTCACCTCACTTTCCGTCCCAATGACAACTGTTTTTGAAATGTGGTGTTTTTCTTGAAACAAGGATTGCTGATAAAGCATCAGTACAGAGGAGACACCTTTCTCCCATATTTATTCTTACAGGAGAGAATTTTCCTTCCTAGGGGTAGATTTCCTCTCACTTCCTGTTGTCTTCTTGCGTTTGCAAGTAGGAGTCGTTTGTAAGTTGGATGTTTGAAAGTAGGGACCTGCCGTATATACTCTGCAGAAATAGGCCCCTTAGTTGTTGGTGTTGGCACAACACTGTAAGCACTCACAGTTACTCTTGGTTGGTGCTGGAACGCCCTGCTGTCAACTATTATATCAGGAATTTTAATTACATATAATTGTTGAACAGTGGTAGTAAAAATTGGGGCTTTGATGGTGGTGCTGGTGCCACAACACTGTAAGCCCTGACAGTTACTCTTGGTGGGTGCAGCAATGGGCCCTGCTGTGAATTATTAGATCAAGAATTGTAATTGCATGCCCCTGTTGAACAGGGGCTGAAAAATTGGGCCTTTCGTGGTGGTGGTGGTGGTGGTGGTGTTGCCACAACACTGTAAGCCCTCAGACTTACTCTTGGTGGGTGCAGGAATGGGCCCTGCTGTGAATTATTAGATCAAGAATTGTAATTACATGCCCCTTTTGAACAGGGGCTGAAAAATTGGGCCTTTCGTGGTGGTGGTGGTGGTGGCGTTGCCACAACACTGTAAGCCCTCAGAGTTACTCTTGGTGGGTGCAGCAATGGGCCCTGCTGTGAATTATTAGATCAAGAATTGTAATTACATGCCCCTTTTGAACAGGGGCTGAAAAATTGGGCCTTTCGTGGTGGTGGTGGCGTTGCCACAACACTGTAAGCCCTCAGAGTTACTCTTGGTGGGTGCAGCAATGGGCCCTGCTGTGAATTATTAGATCAAGAATTGTAATTACATGCCCCTTTTGAACAGGGGCTGAAAAATTGGGCCTTTCGTGGTGGTGGTGGTGGTGGCGTTGCCACAACACTGTAAGCCCTCAGAGTTACTCTTGGTGGGTGCAGCAATGGGCCCTGCTGTGAATTATTACATCAAGAATTGTAATTGCATGCCCCTGTTGAACAGGGGCTGAAAAATTGGGCCTTAGGCACTGGTGGCACAACACTACAACCCCTCACAGATACTGTACTTGGAGCACAGCAATGAGCCCTGTTGCAAAGTATTGCTTCAAAAATTGTAATGACACGCCCCTGTTA
This sequence comes from Rana muscosa, assembly GCA_029206835.1. Classification (NCBI taxonomy): domain Eukaryota; kingdom Metazoa; phylum Chordata; class Amphibia; order Anura; family Ranidae; genus Rana; species Rana muscosa. Next base: position 15,706,200 of record CM055119.1, on the reverse strand, counting down.
AACAGGGGCTGAAAAATTGGGCCTTAGGCACTGGTGGCACAACACTACAACCCCTCACAGATACTGTACTTGGAGCACAGCAATGAGCCCTGTTGCAAAGTATTGCTTCAAAAATTGTAATGACACGCCCCTGTTAAACAGGGGCTGAAAAATTGGGCCTTAGGCACTGGTGCCACAACACTCCAACCCCTCACAGATACTGTACTTGGAGCACAGCAATGAGCCCTATGGCAAATTATTGCTAAAAAAATTGTAAGTACACGCCCCTGTAAAACAGGGGCTGAAAAATTGGGCCTTAGCCACTGGTGGCGGCACCCATAAACAAAAATGATCTTCCAAGCTATCATCATCAATCGTATCATTGAGGACTCGGAGGAGGAGGATAGCCAGTCAACATAACAGCACAGGCACTCAGCATCAGCATCAGTCTTGAAGGGATGTGACATGTTAAAATCAATTAGTCTGTTATATCAGCATCAGGTGTGTGGTAGCTGGTGGTGATCCAAGACTGGTTCATCTTGATGAAAGTCAGTCGATCAACCGAGTCGGTGGACAGGCGCACCCTGTGATCCGTGACAAATCCTCCAGCAGCACTGAATGTGCGTTCCGAAAGAACGCTGGATGCAGGACAGGCCAGTAGCTCAATTGCATACTGTGCAAGCTCTGGCCAGTGATCCATCCTCAAGACCCAGTAAGCCAGAGGATTTTCGGTGGGGAAGGTGTCCAAGTCTGACCTTGCCCCTAGATATTCCTGCACCATGTTTATCAGACGCTGGCGATGGTTGCTGGAACCGATCATACTTTGGGGCTGCGGACTAAAGAATTGTCTGAACGCATCGGTCAGACGGCCACCTTCCCCACCGCTCCTTCTTTGACTGGCCGAAGCCTCAGCAACTCGTTGTCCAGGACCAGGAGTTTGTAACCTCCCAGTCTCTGGGAACGCGTTGCACAGACCTTTCTGCAAGGCCTCCCGGAGTTGTCTCATCCTCTGCTCCCTCTGCGACGGTAACATAAGGTCCGCAACCTTACCCTTGTACCGTGGATCAAGGAGAGTGGCCAGCCAGTAATGGTCCCTCTCCTTGATCCGAAGAATACGAGGATCCTTCCGCAGACTTTGCAGGATCAGGGAGGCCATGCAGTGTAGGTTTGCTGAGGCATTCGCTCCGGAGTCCTCTGGGTCACTAAGGACGACATGATCCGCAGTCACCTCCTCCCAGCCACGTACAAGTCCACTGGTTTCTTGGGACTGTAAATCATCCCTAAAAGACTGCTGCTGATGATGCTGAGTGCCAGCCTCCACCTCCATGCTGACACAATCCTCCTCCTCCTCCTCCTCCTCCTCCTCCTCTTCCTGTGCGATGGGTGGGACAGAAGGAACACTGTCTGGGTAAAGGGGGCCTTGAGAGGCAAGGAAGTCCTCCTCTTCCTGCCTCTGTTCTGCCTCAAGTGCCCTGTCCATTATTCCACGCAGCGTGTGCTCCAACAGGTGGACAAGAGGTACAGTGTCACTGATGCATGCACTGTCACTGCTCACCATCCTCGTGGCCTCCTCAAATGGTGCCAGGACAGTGCATGCATCCCTGATCATGCCCCACTGGCGTGGAGAAAAAAAACCAAGCTCCCCTGACCCTGTCCTGGTGCCGTAGTCGCACAGGTACTCATTGATGGCCCTCTGCTGCGTGTGCAGCCGCTGCAGCATGGCCAACGTTGAGTTCCACCTGGTGGGCATGTCACATATAAGGCGGTTCTTGGGCAGGTTCAACTCCTTTTGCAGCTCAGCCAGGCGAGCACTGGCATTATAAGATCTGCGGAAATGCACACAGACTTTCCTGGCCTGCCTCAGGACATCCTGTAAGCCCGGGTACCTGCCCAAGAACCGCTGCACCACCAGGTTAAGGACGTGAGCCACACAGGGCACATGGGTCAGTTGTCCCTGTCGAAGGGCGGAGAGGAGGTTGGTGCCATTGTCGCAAACCACCATTCCTGGCTTAAGCTGGCGTGGCGTCAACCACCTCTCGGCCTGGCCCTGCAGAGCAGACAGGACCTCTGCCCCAGTGTGGCTTCTGTCCCCCAAACACACCAGCGCAAGCACGGCATGGCATCTTTTTGCCTGCGTACTTGCGTAGCCCCGTGAACGGCTACAGAGCACCGCTGGTTCATAGGACAAACCACAGGAAGAGGCCATGGAGGAAGAAGAAGAGGAGGGGGTGGAGGAGAGAGGTGTGTCACAACCAGTAGTAGCATTTTGGAGGCGTGGCGGTGGGACAACCTCCAACACTACTGCACCTTGTCCTGCATCCTTCCCAGCTGCCAAAAGAGTGACCCAATGGGCCGTGAAAGAAAGGTAACGTCCCTGTCCATGCCTGCTGGACCATGAGTCAGCGGTAATATGCACCTTACCGCTGATCGCCCTGTCCAGCGAGGCCAAGACATTGCCTTCCACATGCCGGTAGAGAGCCGGAATAGCCTTCCGTGAGAAAAAGTGGCGTTTGGGAACCTGCCACTGAGGAACCACACATTGCACAAACTCACGGAAGGGGGCCGAGTCTACCAACTGAAAAGGCAGCAGTTGAAGCGCTAGCAATTTAGCCAAGCTAGCATTCAACTGCTGGGCATGTGGATGGCTGGGAGTGAACTTCTTTCGATGGTCCAGCAGCTGGGGCAGGGAAATTTGCCTGCTAGAATCGGACGTCGGTGTACTGCTAGCAGAGTGGCCGCAAGTACTTGGCTGTGACACACCTAATTCTACACCTTCATTCCTCTCAGTGCATGTTTCAGAGAGGACTGAAGTTATAGTGGGGTTGGAGATCCCAGCTGATGCGGTGCAAGGAGAGGTCCGCTTTGTTCTTTGGTGTGGGTCTTTGAGGTAGGCTTGCCAATGAGCTGCATGGCAGGTCAACATATGTCTGGTCAGGCATGTGGTACCCAAGCGGCTGATGTTTTGGCCACGCGATATACGCTTGAGACATATGTTGCAAACAGCAGCTGTGCGATCTGATGCACTAGCCTCAAAAAAGGCCCACACCAAGGAACTTTTTGAATGACGGGCAGAGGCAGCGCCCTGCACAGGCGGAGCTCTGCGGTGTGATTCCGTTGGTGTACTGCCCTTACGCTGGCCACCAAAGGGCATCCTGCCTCGTTGGAGATGTGCCTCCTCCTCATCCTCCTCCTCCTCCTCTCTCCTATTAGGCACCCACGTGGAGTCAGTGACCTCATCATCCCCTCCCTCCTCATCACTGGAGCCAATCTGGCAGTATGCTGCAGCTGCTGGAACATGACTGCCAGATTGGTGTCCTTCTTGAGCATCCCCTCTGTCTGCTCTCACCCTACTGCCTTCCTGTAGCTGGGTTTCATCATCAGACCCTTCGAAACGCTGGGCATCCTCCTGGAGCATGTACCCAACACTGTGCTCAAACAGTTCGGGGGACTCCTCAGGAGGAGGACATGGTGGGTCTAGGGAAGGAGTGACTGATGATGAGTCTGACATTGATACCAGGGAAGAGGACGCTTTGGCAGCTGCTTTGCCAGTACCCTGAGCCTGGGTGAGAGAGGATGAGGAGGAGGAGGAGGGCTTGGTCATCCACTCTACCAAGTCTTCGGCATGATGTGGCTCAACATGTCCAGCTGCCGAAAAGAAGGACAAGCGTGTCCCATGGCCATGTGCTGATGACAATGCACCGCGTCCACGACCAGCACTGTTGCCCCCAGACACAGAGCCTGCTTGCCCTCTTTTATTGCCTCCTGACTGTCTGCCTCTCCTTGTTTGCCTTCCAGACATTCTAATAGATGGCCTGCAGGGAGATGGGAAAAAAGCAATAAGGGCTACCTTCAGGTGTCCTTCTCTGTCCCTTTACTTAAGGATTTCTAAATATGGTTGAGGATGATTGCTTTTGCACAGAATAGCACAACGACAATTTCCCTGACTGTCCAAAAAACAAGGATTTCAAAGATGGTTGATGAGGAATGCTTTAGCACACTATAGCACAAGGAGAATTCCCCTCACTTTCCTTCTTTGTCCCTAGAAACAAGGACTCGCACAGTGAAAGAAACTGACACTCTCCCTACCTAGAGTTTTCTGTCCCTAGAAAAAATGTTTTTTTTTAAGCACACTATAGCACAAGGAGAATTCACTCACTGTCCTTCCCTGTCCCTAGAAACAAGGACTTGCACAGTGAAAGAAACTGACACTCTCCCTACCTAGAGTTTTCTGTCCCTAGAAAAAATGTTTTTCTTAAGCACACTATAGCACAAGGAGAATTCACTCACTGTCCTTCCCTGTCCCTAGAAACAAGGACTTGCACAGTGAAAGAAACTGACACTCTCCCTACCTAGAGTTTTCTGTCCCTAGAAAAAATGTTTTTTTTAAGCACACTATAGCACAAGGAGAATTCACTCACTGTCCTTCCCTGTCTCCCTGTCCCTAGAAACAAGGACTTGCACAGTGAAAGAAACTGACACTCTCCCTACCTAGAGTTTTCTGTCCCTAGAAAAAATGTTTTTTTTAAGCACACTATAGCACAAGGAGAATTCACTCACTGTCCTTCCCTGTCCCTAGAAACAAGGACTTGCACAGTGAAAGAAACTGACACTCTCCCTACCTAGAGTTTTCTGTCCCTAGAAAAAATGTTTTTTTTAAGCACACTATAGCACAAGGAGAATTCACTCACTGTCCTTCCCTGTCCCTAGAAACAAGGACTTGCACAGTGAAAGAAACTGACACTCTCCCTACCTAGAGTTTTCTGTCCCTAGAAAAAATGTTTTTTTTAAGCACACTATAGCACAAGGAGAATTCACTCACTGTCCTTCCCTGTCCCTAGAAACAAGGACTTGCACAGTGAAAGAAACTGACACTCTCCCTACCTAGAGTTTTCTGTCCCTAGAAAAAATGTTTTTTTAAGCACACTATAGCACAAGGAGAATTCACTCACTGTCCTTCCCTGTCCCTAGAAACAAGGACTTGCACAGTGAAAGAAACTGACACTCTCCCTACCTAGAGTTTTCTGTCCCTAGAAAAAATGTTTTTTTTAAGCACACTATAGCACAAGGAGAATTCACTCACTGTCCTTCCCTGTCCCTAGAAACAAGGACTTGCACAGTGAAAGAAACTGACACTCTCCCTACCTAGAGTTTTCTGTCCCTAGAAAAAATGTTTTTTTTAAGCACACTATAGCACAAGGAGAATTCACTCACTGTCCTTCCCTGTCCCTAGAAACAAGGACTTGCACAGTGAAAGAAACTGACACTCTCCCTACCTAGAGTTTTCTGTCCCTAGAAAAAATGTTTTTTTTAAGCACACTATAGCACAAGGAGAATTCACTCACTGTCCTTCCCTGTCCCTAGAAACAAGGACTTGCACAGTGAAAGAAACTGACACTCTCCCTACCTAGAGTTTTCTGTCCCTAGAAAAAATGTTTTTTTAAGCACACTATAGCACAAGGAGAATTCACTCACTGTCCTTCCCTGTCCCTAGAAACAAGGACTTGCACAGTGAAAGAAACTGACACTCTCCCTACCTAGAGTTTTCTGTCCCTAGAAAAAATGTTTTTTTTAAGCACACTATAGCACAAGGAGAATTCACTCACTGTCCTTCCCTGTCCCTAGAAACAAGGACTTGCACAGTGAAAGAAACTGACACTCTCCCTACCTAGAGTTTTCTGTCCCTAGAAAAAATGTTTTTTTTAAGCACACTATAGCACAAGGAGAATTCACTCACTGTCCTTCCCTGTCCCTAGAAACAAGGACTTGCACAGTGAAAGAAACTGACACTCTCCCTACCTAGAGTTTTCTGTCCCTAGAAAAAATGTTTTTTTTAAGCACACTATAGCACAAGGAGAATTCACTCACTGTCCTTCCCTGTCCCTAGAAACAAGGACTTGCACAGTGAAAGAAACTGACACTCTCCCTACCTAGAGTTTTCTGTCCCTAGAAAAAATGTTTTTTTTAAGCACACTATAGCACAAGGAGAATTCACTCACTGTCCTTCCCTGTCCCTAGAAACAAGGACTTGCACAGTGAAAGAAACTGACACTCTCCCTACCTAGAGTTTTCTGTCCCTAGAAAAAATGTTTTTTTTAAGCACACTATAGCACAAGGAGAATTCACTCACTGTCCTTCCCTGTCCCTAGAAACAAGGACTTGCACAGTGAAAGAAACTGACACTCTCCCTACCTAGAGTTTTCTGTCCCTAGAAAAAATGTTTTTTTTAAGCACACTATAGCACAAGGAGAATTCACTCACTGTCCTTCCCTGTCCCTAGAAACAAGGACTTGCACAGTGAAAGAAACTGACACTCTCCCTACCTAGAGTTTTCTGTCCCTAGAAAAAATGTTTTTTTTAAGCACACTATAGCACAAGGAGAATTCACTCACTGTCCTTCCCTGTCCCTAGAAACAAGGACTTGCACAGTGAAAGAAACTGACACTCTCCCTACCTAGAATTTTCTGTCCCTAGAAAAAATGTTTTTTTTAAGCACACTATAGCACAAGGAGAATTCACTCACTGTCCTTCCCTGTCCCTAGAAACAAGGACTTGCACAGTGAAAGAAACTGACACTCTCCCTACCTAGAGTTTTCTGTCCCTAGAAAAAATGTTTTTTTTAAGCACACTATAGCACAAGGAGAATTCACTCACTGTCCTTCCCTGTCCCTAGAAACAAGGACTTGCACAGTGAAAGAAACTGACACTCTCCCTACCTAGAGTTTTCTGTCCCTAGAAAAAAAGTTTTTTTTAAGCACACTATAGCACAAGGAGAATTCACTCACTGTCCTTCCCTGTCCCTAGAAACAAGGACTTGCACAGTGAAAGAAACTGACACTCTCCCTACCTAGAGTTTTCTGTCCCTAGAAAAAATGTTTTTTTTAAGCACACTATAGCACAAGGAGAATTCACTCACTGTCCTTCCCTGTCCCTAGAAACAAGGACTTGCACAGTGAAAGAAACTGACACTCTCCCTACCTAGAGTTTTCTGTCCCTAGAAAAAATGTTTTTTTTAAGCACACTATAGCACAAGGAGAATTCACTCACTGTCCTTCCCTGTCCCTAGAAACAAGGACTTGCACAGTGAAAGAAACTGACACTCTCCCTACCTAGAGTTTTCTGTCCCTAGAAAAAATGTTTTTTTTAAGCACACTATAGCACAAGGAGAATTCACTCACTGTCCTTCCCTGTCCCTAGAAACAAGGACTTGCACAGTGAAAGAAACTGACACTCTCCCTACCTAGAGTTTTCTGTCCCTAGAAAAAATGTTTTTTTTAAGCACACTATAGCACAAGGAGAATTCACTCACTGTCCTTCCCTGTCCCTAGAAACAAGGACTTGCACAGTGAAAGAAACTGACACTCTCCCTACCTAGAGTTTTCTGTCCCTAGAAAAAATGTTTTTTTTAAGCACACTATAGCACAAGGAGAATTCACTCACTGTCCTTCCCTGTCCCTAGAAACAAGGACTTGCACAGTGAAAGAAACTGACACTCTCCCTACCTAGAGTTTTCTGTCCCTAGAAAAAATGTTTTTTTTAAGCACACTATAGCACAAGGAGAATTCACTCACTGTCCTTCCCTGTCCCTAGAAACAAGGACTTGCACAGTGAAAGAAACTGACACTCTCCCTACCTAGAGTTTTCTGTCCCTAGAAATTTTTTTTTTTTAAGCACACTATAGCACAAGGAGAATTCACTCACTGTCCTTCCCTGTCCCTAGAAACAAGGACTTGCACAGTGAAAGAAACTGACACTCTCCCTACCTAGAGTTTTCTGTCCCTAGAAAAAATGTTTTTTTTTAAGCACACTATAGCACAAGGAGAATTCACTCACTGTCCTTCCCTGTCCCTAGAAACAAGGACTTGCACAGTGAAAGAAACTGACACTCTCCCTACCTAGAGTTTTCTGTCCCTAGAAAAAATGTTTTTTTTAAGCACACTATAGCACAAGGAGAATTCACTCACTGTCCTTCCCTGTCCCTAGAAACAAGGACTTGCACAGTGAAAGAAACTGACACTCTCCCTACCTAGAGTTTTCTGTCCCTAGAAAAAATGTTTTTTTTAAGCACACTATAGCACAAGGAGAATTCACTCACTGTCCTTCCCTGTCCCTAGAAACAAGGACTTGCACAGTGAAAGAAACTGACACTCTCCCTACCTAGAGTTTTCTGTCCCTAGAAAAAATGTTTTTTTTTAAGCACACTATAGCACAAGGAGAATTCACTCACTGTCCTTCCCTGTCCCTAGAAACAAGGACTTGCACAGTGAAAGAAACTGACACTCTCCCTACCTAGAGTTTTCTGTCCCTAGAAAAAATGTTTTTTTTAAGCACACTATAGCACAAGGAGAATTCACTCACTGTCCTTCCCTGTCCCTAGAAACAAGGGGAGAAAAAATGGCGCAGAATGAGTTCTAGGCAGAGTAAAAATCAAAGGGATCAATGAATGTTGATGTTGATGTTGCAAGCACTAGCGGCAGCTACCATGAGCAGAAGCAAACTCTGTAAAATATAATGAGGAAAGGAAGGTGCGCCAATCTAAGTGCAGTAAAACAGGCTTTAATTAGCAAATTGTATAAAAACAGCCAAATGGCTACTCACAGGATACAGGAATAATACAGGCATGTAAGGAGTTAAAGGTGGTCCGGAGTCATCTAAGGCGGTCCTCAGGGGAGATGTTGGTTCCAGATGGAGAGAGGTGTAGCTGAAGATGGCTGAAGGCAGGAAGGCAGGTTGCGGTGTCAGCAAGGGAAGTCAAGAACAACCAGGTATCCAAGCTGCAGATGTAGTGATGCGCCCTGTGTCATCAGGGTAGACATGGATAACCAGGAAGCTGCAGTTCAGCGAGGACTTCAGCGTGCGCTTCAGCGTGGAGCGCAGCGTGCCGTCGGACCGGAAGTGACGTGTGGATAGAACGGACCAATAGGATGACGCGTTTCACAGCATCCGCTGTTTCATCAGATCCATAGAAGGCATTATCATAGGTGGGTGTGATATAGTAGAGAGACGTGGCGTGATTGGTTGAAATCATACTAGTGGAAGTAAATCAGCATGGTGATTGGTTGGAAGCAAGATGTAAGGGAGATGATGACACGGAATTTTTAGGGGGGTGCAGGGGGGCGAGGAGAAAGGAAAATGGATGACAAGGGATTATAATATGAAATAAAGATACAATGTTTATATGGTGGTGAACAACGCTAATGTGGAATTTAAAATCATAAAGGATATAAATACATAGATGGTATTAGTACATAGGAGAGAGAGAAAAAAAAGGAGCAGCACTATAAAGGGGAACGTATGTGGAAATAATTATATTGGAATTATAGGGGAAAAAATTATTTAATTAAATATTAAATTAGTTGAGGGTATGAGAACAAGCTATGTATGGCATGAGAACAAATGGGTGCAACATGTAGGAGATGGGAACATATTAATGTGGACAAGGGAAGGAAAGGGAAAGGGGTGGTAAAAAAAGGAGGGGGGGGGGGGGTTGGGGGGGTAAAAAAAAAAATATATATATAATAATAATGAAGAATGATAATGAAAAAGTAATAATGAAAAATAAAAATAAATATAAATATAAATAAAAATAAAAATAAAAATAAAAATAAATGGACAATAATAATGAAAAACAAAAATGGGGGGGGGGGGGGGAAAGAAGCAAAGAGGACAAGATGGGGAAGCGGAAGAGATGGGTCAGTGAATGAATGATAAAGGCTGGCTATCATGTAGAAGTACTACAGAAGTATGATTCATAGTATAGAAAATACACATGCATGTGTATATATTCACACATATATATATACACATACACACACATCTGGAAGGGAACATCCAATATATATATATATAAAAATGAATGGATGATATAATAATATATAAATATATATAAAAAACATATGTAAATTGCACATGGAGAAGTATAATATAACAAGTCAAAGCTTATTACCAAAAAAAGGGGGTGGGTGTACATAATTATTGGTATAAAGGATATACCAAAGATGCAAGGCAGCATGAATGGTAACAGATCTATGAGGGCAACACAAGGTGCATACATGCACATATGACCAAGCATATATGAGAGTTGTGAGTAAACGCACACACATACACACATATACACGTATACACATATACACGTGTGCATACACATGCATGCACACAAATCTCCGACAGATGAAAGCACTAGTACGTGGGATGGACGAGCAGCACAGAGAAATATTAAAAGTGATTTGGAAATGAAAGCTTATTATAAAAATTATGTATCATAAAAAATAGGATGATAATCAAATCTGAATAAAATCGAATCAAATACAATAAAATAGAAAGAATAAATTAAAGAATCATCATAAAAAATATATATTGAGAAGATCGAATAAAATGATATATGAGTAAGAACGCACAAGAAATCGCACAGATGGAGAAAAGCGATTAATAGAATGGTGGTAATATAGGAATATTAGATTATGTTGTTGGTTTCGATTTCTTCATTGAGGCCATTGGGTGACATGGTATTTAAAGAAAAAATCCAATAAGTTTCTTGTCTACAAAGGCGTTGGAATCTTTCTATGGCAGTTGGGGTTTCTGGTATTGCCTCGATACCCAAACCTGAAGGGCGCTGGTATCTTGGTGGTGGTGTGTTGCAAAGTGACGTGCCACGCTGTATTTGGGATTGTTCTTTTGGACTGCACGGCGGTGTTCTCCAAATCTGGTCCGTAGAGCTCTGATAGTTCTGCCTATGTATAGTAGGCCACATGGACAGGAAATACAGTACACTACATACGTGGTAGAGCAGTTGTAGAAAGAGCTGAGATTGAAGGTCTTACTGTTGGCCTTGAAGGTTTTTTGGCCATGGGTGACATGGGAGCAGGTAAGGCATAGGGCTTTTTTGCATTGATACATCCCTACAATGGGAATTAAAGTGAGCTGTTTGAGCATGTAGTTTTGGTGATGATTGGATGTTTTGGTTTTGCTGGGGGCGATCTTGCTTTTAATATTGGGGGCCCTTCGATAGGCAAACTTGGGAGTAACTGACAACAGTTTTTGATAGGTAGGGGTCTTGGGTGAGGATGCTCCAGTGTTTTTTAAAGATATTCTCCATTTTTTGTGTTTTGCGTGGTACTGGGTAATGAAACGAGTATTGGGTTCAGAGTTGGATGTTTTGGGGAGGGGGCAGGGATTCTTGTTGATAGGTGGTGCGAGCTTCTTTAATCAAGTTGGGGGGATATCCTTTCTCGATGAATTTATTTTCGAGTAAAGTGCTTAAGGATGTATAATCTTCTAATCTGGTACAGTTACGTCGGAGTCGATTGAATTGACTCTTCGGGACGTTTTTGATCCACATGGGATGATGGCAACTAGAAAAATGTAAGTACGAATTTCCAGCTGTGGGTTTAGTGAAATTTTTTGGCAAAGACAATACCATATTTGCCAAAAATTTCACTAAACCCACAGCTGGAAATTCGTACTTACATTTTTCTAGTTGCCATCATCCCATGTGGATCAAAAACGTCCCGAAGAGTCAATTCAATCGACTCCGACGTAACTGTACCAGATTAGAAGATTATACATCCTTAAGCACTTTACTCGAAAATAAATTCATCGAGAAAGGATATCCCCCCAACTTGATTAAAGAAGCTCGCACCACCTATCAACAAGAATCCCTGCCCCTCCCCAAAACATCCAACTCTGAACCCAATACTCGTTTCATTACCCAGTACCACGCAAAACACAAAAAAATGGAGAATATCTTTAAAAAACACTGGAGCATCCTCACCCAAGACCCCTACCTATCAAAAACTGTGTCAGTTACTCCCAAGTTTGCCTATCGAAGGGCCCCCAATATTAAAAGCAAGATCGCCCCCAGCAAAACCAAAACATCCAATCATCACCAAAACTACATGCTCAAACAGCTCACTTTAATTCCCATTGTAGGGATGTATCAATGCAAAAAAGCCCTATGCCTTACCTGCTCCCATGTCACCCATGGCCAAAAAACCTTCAAGGCCAACAGTAAGACCTTCAATCTCAGCTCTTTCTACAACTGCTCTACCACGTATGTAGTGTACTGTATTTCCTGTCCATGTGGCCTACTATACATAGGCAGAACTATCAGAGCTCTACGGACCAGATTTGGAGAACACCGCCGTGCAGTCCAAAAGAACAATCCCAAATACAGCGTGGCACGTCACTTTGCAACACACCACCACCAAGATACCAGCGCCCTTCAGGTTTGGGTTATCGAGGCAATACCAGAAACCCCAACTGCCATAGAAAGATTCCAACGCCTTTGTAGACAAGAAACTTATTGGATTTTTTCTTTAAATACCATGTCACCCAATGGCCTCAATGAAGAAATCGAAACCAACAACATAATCTAATATTCCTATATTACCACCATTCTATTAATCGCTTTTCTCCATCTGTGCGATTTCTTGTGCGTTCTTACTCATATATCATTTTATTCGATCTTCTCATATATATATTTTTTATGATGATTCTTTAATTTATTCTTTCTATTTTATTGTATTTGATTCGATTTTATTCAGATTTGATTATCATCCTATTTTTTATGATACATAATTTTTATAATAAGCTTTCATTTCCAAATCACTTTTAATATTTCTCTGTGCTGCTCGTCCATCCCACGTACTAGTGCTTTCATCTGTCGGAGATTTGTGTGCATGCATGTGTATGCACACGTGTATATGTGTATACGTGTATATGTGTGTATGTGTGTGCGTTTACTCACAACTCTCATATATGCTTGGTCATATGTGCATGTATGCACCTTGTGTTGCCCTCATAGATCTGTTACCATTCATGCTGCCTTGCATCTTTGGTATATCCTTTATACCAATAATTATGTACACCCCCCCCTTTTTTTGGTAATAAGCTTTGACTTGTTATATTATACTTCTCCATGTGCAATTTACATATGTTTTTTATATATATTTATATATTATTATATCATCCATTCATTTTTATATATATATATATATGGATGTTCCCTTCCAGATGTGTGTGTATGTGTATATATATATGTGTGAATATATACACATGCATGTGTATTTTCTATACTATGAATCATACTTCTGTAGTACTTCTACATGATAGCCAGCCTTTATCATTCATTCACTGACCCATCTCTTCCGCTTCCCCATCTTGTCCTCTTTGCTTCTTTCCCCCCCCCCCCATTTTTGTTTTTCATTATTATTGTCCATTTATTTTTATTTTTATTTTTATTTTTATTTTTATTTATATTTATATTTATTTTTATTTTTCATTATTACTTTTTCATTATCATTCTTCATTATTATTATATATATTTTTTTTTTTTTACCCCCCAACCCCCCCCCCCTCCTTTTTTTACCACCCCTTTCCCTTTCCTTCCCTTGTCCACATTAATATGTTCCCATCTCCTACATGTTGCACCCATTTGTTCTCATGCCATACATAGCTTGTTCTCATACCCTCCAACTAATTTAATATTTAATTAAATAATTTTTTCCCCTATAATTCCAATATAATTATTTCCACATACGTTCCCCTTTATAGTGCTGCTCCTTTTTTTCTCTCTCTCCTATGTACTAATACCATCTATGTATTTATATCCTTTATGATTTTAAATTCCACATTAGCGTTGTTCACCACCATATAAACATTGTATCTTTATTTCATATTATAATCCCTTGTCATCCATTTTCCTTTTCTCCTCGCCCCCCTGCACCCCCCTAAAAATTCCGTGTCATCATCTCCCTTACATCTTGCTTCCAACCAATCACCATGCTGATTTACTTCCACTAGTATGATTTCAACCAATCACGCCACGTCTCTCTACTATATCACACCCACCTATGATAATGCCTTCTATGGATCTGATGAAACAGCGGATGCTGTGAAACGCGTCATCCTATTGGTCCGTTCTATCCACACGTCACTTCCGGTCCGACGGCACGCTGCGCTCCACGCTGAAGCGCACACTGAAGTCCTCGCTGAACTGCAGCTTCCTGGTTATCCCATGTCTACCCTGATGACACAGGGCGCATCACTACATCTGCAGCTTGGATACCTGGTTGTTCTTGACTTCCCTTGCTGACACCGCAACCTGCCTTCCTGCCTTCAGCCATCTTCAGCTACACCTCTCTCCATCTGGAACCAACATCTCCCCTGAGGACCGCCTTAGATGACTCCGGACCACCTTTAACTCCTTACATGCCTGTATTATTCCTGTATCCTGTGAGTAGCCATTTGGCTGTTTTTATACAATTTGCTAATTAAAGCCTGTTTTACTGCACTTAGATTGGCGCACCTTCCTTTCCTCACTAGAAACAAGGACTTGCACAGTGAAAGAAACTGACACTCTCCCTACCTAGAGTTTTCTGTCCCTAGAAAAAATGTTTTTTTTAAGCACACTATAGCACAAGGAGAATTCACTCACTGTCCTTCCCTGTCCCTAGAAACAAGGACTTGCACAGTGAAAGAAACTGACACTCTCCCTACCTAGAGTTTTCTGTCCCTAGAAAAAATGTTTTTTTTAAGCACACTATAGCACAAGGAGAATTCACTCACTGTCCTTCCCTGTCCCTAGAAACAAGGACTTGCACAGTGAAAGAAACTGACACTCTCCCTACCTAGAGTTTTCTGTCCCTAGAAAAAATGTTTTTTTTAAGCACACTATAGCACAAGGAGAATTCACTCACTGTCCTTCCCTGTCCCTAGAAACAAGGACTTGCACAGTGAAAGAAACTGACACTCTCCCTACCTAGAGTTTTCTGTCCCTAGAAAAAAAGTTTTTTTTAAGCACACTATAGCACAAGGAGAATTCACTCACTGTCCTTCCCTGTCCCTAGAAACAAGGACTTGCACAGTGAAAGAAACTGACACTCTCCCTACCTAGAGTTTTCTGTCCTAGAAAAAATGTTTTTTTTAAGCACACTATAGCACAAGGAGAATTCACTCACTGTCCTTCCCTGTCCCTAGAAACAAGGACTTGCACAGTGAAAGAAACTGACACTCTCCCTACCTAGAGTTTTCTGTCCCTAGAAAAAAAGTTTTTTTTAAGCACACTATAGCACAAGGAGAATTCACTCACTGTCCTTCCCTGTCCCTAGAAACAAGGACTTGCACAGTGAAAGAAACTGACACTCTCCCTACCTAGAGTTTTCTGTCCCTAGAAAAAAATGTTTTTTTTAAGCACACTATAGCACAAGGAGAATTCACTCACTGTCCTTCCCTGTCCCTAGAAACAAGGACTTGCACAGTGAAAGAAACTGACACTCTCCCTACCTAGAGTTTTCTGTCCCTAGAAAAAATGTTTTTTAAAGCACACTATAGCACAAGCACAAAACACACTGACACTCTCCCTACCTATCCTTCTCTTTCCCTACACTAAAGGAATCCAGGTTAAGCAAGAAAGAAATAAATGTCACTGTCCCTGCCTATGCTGCTCTTTCCCTGCTCCGGAACACACTACACTAGGCCGCCGTGCTGGCGGCCTTTTATAGTGTGGGGCGTGTACTAAACACCCTCAGCAATAATTGGCCACAGGCATCCTGCCAGTGGCCAATCATTGCTCTCCTCGCTGCCGGCGCTGTGATTGGCCAAGCATGCGGGGTCACAGTGCATGCTTGGCCAATCACAGCGCCTGGATGACACTGCGATGGCGTAGTGCATTGTGGGCCGTTCGCGTCACTCAAATTTGGCGCGAACGGCCCAAATCGTTCGATCTTCGTCGAACGATCGAACAGCCGATGTTCGAGTCGAACGTATGTTCGAGTCGAACGTCGAACGATCGAACAGCCGATGTTCGACTCGAACACGAAGCTCATCCCTAGTGGCTGACACCAACAGACTCAACAAACCGATTCACAAGTCAGAACCTGGACTTGAACCTGGGACCTCAGCTGTGTCTGGCAATGACTCTTCTCACTGAGCTAACCTGAGACGCTTGCCAGCACTCTGTCTGATCCATTGGACAACCCTGCCTTGTGCCTTGACTTCTGCTGAACCTTGAACTCTCCCATGAACTTCCTGATATAAGCCATGTCTCTGCACTTCCTCTTTGCCAGATTATTGTGCTTCTCAGTCAGTATCTCGCTCTTGTACTCCCTGCTGCCGTCCATATTTTTCTACCACTCGTTATCAACCCTTGGCTTGGCTTCTGTCTGATCCCAACCTGCAACTACTCTTTACCGACCTTTTGACTTGTTTACTGACCACGCTTCTGCTTGATCCTTTCCTGCTTATGTCAGGTCACCTGTGGCCAGGTGACAGATGCACACCGTAGGGGGACAGGAGTGCACCGCAAGGTAGTGAACCCTATGGCTGACTGCTGCGGATAGGAAACTGGGTGGTTGTGGAAAGCGGGACCAGAGGAGCACAACCAGGATTCTATGGGAAGCTAGAGCCAAGATTCCCCAGGGCGCGGAGTCTAAGACCCAGCAGGTCTTCTCCAGGGCCTCTAGTGGTGAGGATGTTATGCTGCAGGCTGTGTCCAGGTCACGGCCCCTAGAGTCTCCTAGCTTACACCCCGTAGGATAAGGGGACAAGAGGGGAAGCAGCAGCACGAGATATAAGAGTAACGAATAACAAGCTGAAAGTCAAGGGCCACAAGCTGACAAGGATAACAAAAGACAAGCCGAAGGTCAAGGGTCACGAGCAGACAGGGATAGTCGGGGACAAGCCAATAACGTAACAGAGAGACAGACGTAGCACACGGCAGGCAGGAATCCAAACACACAATGCCTAACAAACACGTTGATCAGCAAAGCAGGCTTGCAGTGCACAGGTTAATATAGTGTTCTGTGATAGGGCCTGGGGTGGAGTCAGGCTGGGAGGAGATTATAAAGGAAGCCAGGTGAAAGGGTTCAGGCCTCTAAGATGAACACATGGGAAGGAAGGTAAGCTGACAGACAAACACTACTGCATATCCATGACAGTACCCTCCCTCTTATGGGCCCTCCCCCGCCTGGGCCCAGGCTTAAAGGGAAATCTCTGATGAAACCTCCTCAACAGATGAGGTGCAGCGACATCAGATGCAGCGATCCAAGACACCTCCTCAGGACCAAAACCTCTCCAATGCACAAGGTACTGAAGAATGCCTCTGCAGAGCCGAGAATCCAGAACTTGTCTAACCTCGTACTTAAGATTATCCTCAGAGACCGAAAACGAGGTAGGGAGATGACAAGAAGATCTATTGAGGACCAAAGGCTCTCTAGGAATAAGCAAGGGCATGAGAGGATCAACAGGAATCTGAGGAGGGTCCCCTAGACCCTTAAAGGGGGACTGGTCATCTTGCACAGGACCATCAGATTGGGCAGATGTCAGTGGAACCCTGAAGTCAGGTTGGTTAGAAGGTGACATGTCGCCGGAGTCAAGCTGAATAGCTGAACGACAAGCAGAATGTCCTGAACAAGAAAAAGTAGGAGGCTCACTGGGCATGGGCTGGACTGGCATAACTAGTACAGAGGCAGAGTGAAACGCTGAGTCAGGTGTAGCGACTACCTGAATTGCATCGCAAGACGTAGCGACTGCAGGACTTGTAGACAAGCTAGCCTGGCTGTGCGTCCAAGGGTGGTTAGGGACAGAGAAATGTAAATGGTTATGCAACCTGGAATGAATGACCGGCTCAGGTTCACAGGGGGCAACCTTGGGTAGGCAGGACGAGGAACAGGAGGGACCCCAAGCCAGGATCTGTCCAGTAGTCCAGTCCACATGAGGAGAATGGAGCTGTAACCATGGGAGACCCAAAATTATAGGCGTTGAGGCCTTGGGTAAGATAAGGAAGGATATCCACTCCTGGTGGAGTGTCCCTACCGACATCTTAACAGGGAGGGTCTGGAAGCGGATAGGTCCCCCTGGGAGAACAGTACCATCAATCGCCAAGACCACCAATGGCGTGGTGAGGGGCAAAAGAGTAAGTCTCATGGACGATGCGATTTCCCAGTCCATGAAATTACCAGCGGCTCCGGAATCCAGATATGCTGAGACCGAATGAGAAGAAGCACCAACATGAAGGAACACAGAAAGCAGAAGACGAGAAGGGGAAGGTGATATTTCTGGGTCCAATACTCCACTTTTCAGATGAAGTGGACCCGAACGTTTTTCTGGACAAAGAGAGCAAGTGTCACGAAAATGACCTTTGCCCCCACAGTAAAGACACAGACCAAGAGTTCTGCGCCTAGCACGTTCCTCAGGGGATAGCCTGGTCCGACCCAGCTGCATGGGTTCCTCAGCTGGTAGGAGATGCTCTACGGGTCGAAGAGAGGGGAGCTCAGGCTGACTAAGAACCAAGGAGTGCTGGCGTTGCTTTTCTAAGGTCCTCTCCTGAAAGCGAATATCGATCTGGTTACACAAGGAGATAACGCCGGCCAGATCAGTGGGGATGGTTCTTCCTGCTAATTCATCCTTCACTCTATCAGACAGGCCATGCAAAAAGGTTGCGACTAAGGCCTCATTGTTCCAGCTCAACTCAGCCGACAGTATGCGGAAATGAAGGGCATACTGTCCCACAGAAGCAGACTCTTGGCGGAGACGTAAAAGGGCGCTGGCCGCTGAAGAGACACGAGCCGGTTCTTCGAAGATATTCCGAAAAAGTTTCAAGAAGCCAGACAGGCTAGAAACCACTGGATCATTCAGTTCCCACAGAGGGGCTGCCCAGGCTAAAGCTTCACCAGAGAGGAGGGAAATGATATAGGCTACCTTAGCCCGATCAGACAGGAAGTTTTGGGGCTGGAGCTCAAAATGAATCGTGCATTGGCTAAGGAACCCCCTGCAAGCCTTGGAGTCCCCAGAGAAACGGGACGGAGCTGGCAGTTGTAGTGAGTGTGTGGCTGCGACTGGTGCAATAGGTGCAGCCGCTGGTTGTATTTGAGGTTGCGGATTCAGGGTTCCCAAGGAGGCCTGAAGCTGCGAGAAGCGAGAAGCCAGATCCTGGAGAAATCGCATCACCTGAGTCTGATTCGATTCCTGGGTTTCAAGTCTGCAAACTATGCCCTGTAATGGATCATCCGTGGGGAGCGGAATGTCAGCCGGGTTCATGGCTGATCAAACTGTCAGGTCACCTGTGGCCAGGTGACAGATGCACACCGTAGGGGGACAGGAGTGCACCGCAAGGTAGTGAACCCTATGGCTGACTGCTGCGGATAGGAAACTGGGTGGTTGTGGAAAGCGGGACCAGAGGAGCACAACCAGGATCCTATGGGAAGCTAGAGCCAAGATTCCCCAGGGCGCGGAGTCTAAGACCCAGCAGGTCTTCTCCAGAGCCTCTAGTGGTGAAGATGTTATGCTGCAGGCTGTGTCCAGGTCGCGGCCCCTAGAGTCTCCTAGCTCACACCCCGTAGGATAAGGGGACAAGAGGGGAAGCAGCAGCACGAGATATAAGAGTAACGAATAACAAGCTGAAAGTCAAGGGCCACAAGCAGACAAGGATAACAAAAGACAAGCCGAAGGTCAAGGGTCACGAGCAGACAGGGATAGTCGGGGACAAGCCAATAACGTAACAGAGAGACAGACGTAGCACACGGCAGGCAGGAACCCAAACACACAATGCCTAACAAACACGTTGATCAGCAAAGCAGGCTTGCAGTGCACAGGTTAATATAGTGTTCTGTGATAGGGCCTGGGGTGGAGTCAGGCTGGGAGGAGATTATAAAGGAAGCCAGGTGAAAGGGTTCAGGCCTCTAAGATGAACACATGGGAAGGAAGGTAAGCTGACAGACAAACACTACTGCATATCCATGACAGCTTATCTGCTACTGGACCCCGGCTTGCTCACCTCCTGGTGGGGTGATCCTGAGGACTGCAACCTGGTACTAACATGCAGCTAAACCCATCTCCACCATCAGAAACTCTGGTGAACAATGGTTAGTACTTAGACTCCACACCTCAGGTGAGCCTGCGTCATCTGCCAGGGTGACTGCCTGTGTACCCATCCTGCCGGTCGGTGGTAGTTCCGCAACTGCTATAGCTATAGCTCAGCCTGACACCTGATCGTGACAGAACAATCTGGCCTAAAACATGGAGACTGCTATAGCAAGTGCTGTGGCCCCTTTCAGGCAGTACATCAGAAGTTTGGTGTCTACTACCAAGTAAAATTTGCCGGACTGGCGACTGTGGTGAAAGGGCAACACAAAGAGATCCGTGCTCTGCAAAAACAATTGCTGGATCTACATTCCCGAGATGATGCTAACGCATATATATGCCTCACCCACCCAAGTTTAATGGAGAGGGCCACCACTACAGATGGTTTCTTAACCAGTGTCGCATATATTTCCAAATGCGATTCAATGCATTCACTTCTGAAAAACAGAAAGTAATGTTTGTTGTCCACCTCCTGACAGGGGAAGCTCTAGCTTGGGCCTCCCCTTATATAGAACAAGACAGTGCCACTCTGAACAATTTCCAGATTTTTGTGGCCACGATTAATAAGATTTTTGATGATCCCAACCGCTGCGCTACTGCTGAAGCAAAGTTGCATAGTTTACGGCAGGGTAAACGCTCTGTTTCTGAGTACATAGCTGAATTCAGGCATTGCAGCTCAGATACCACCTGGAACCCAGCATCGCAAAAAAGTAAGTTCCGCCAAGGGGTTTCTGAACAGTTAAAAGATAAGCTTGCCAGAGTAGAGACTCCTAATGATCTTCATCCAACTATGTATCCGAATAAATCAGAGACTTACAGAAAGGAGGAAGGAGAGACTGGGAATGTTTGGAAGTAATGGTGGAATGTGTTTCTCTGCTAGTCAATTTGTTCAGAAGGATCCAAGAGTTTGTCCAGATTCTGACACCGCTGAACCTATACAGGTTGATGCAATTAAGAGATCCATTTCTACTCAGGAGAAAGAGAGAAGACGTTCTGAGAACTTGTGTCTATATTGTGGGGACTCTGGGCATCATGCAGTAAACTGTCCTAACAAGGTTAGAAGAACAATTGTGGCGACTGATGTGATTGTGCCTGAACAAATAAACTCTATTACCCAGTCTGTCTCCCCTTTAAATGAAGAGAATAAATTCAACTCTCTACTATCTCACTTTGTCATCCCTATTAAACTTATCTCTGATGGCATTGAAATTCCTTGCTCTGTTATGCTGGACTCTGGGGCTGGGGGGAACTTTATGGACATAGAATTTGCCCATAGCAATAATTTCCAAACAAGAAATAAGCCTGCCCCTATCGATATGGAGACAGTTGATGGTTCATCCGTAACTTCAGGACCTGTTACCCATAAAACAGTTCCTTTGGTACTCCAATTTGAGGCTAACCATCATGAGACCATCAGTTTTCAGCTGATTACGTCACAAAATTTCCTGTCATCCTGGGCAGTCCGTGGTTTTCCACCCATAATCCCTCCATCAACTGGGAAGCACGGATAAACTTTACATCCCCCATTGTGAGTAATTCTGTAGAGAACCCTGCCTAACAAGTTCTCCGCTGGTGGATGTGGTTACTACGCAGTCATATGACAACCTGCCTCCACAATATGTTGAGTTCCGGGATGTCTGTGATAAGAAGAATGACGATCAGTTACCTCCTCATCGCCCATATGATTGTCCCATTGAACTAATCCCAGGGGCTGGCTAAAATACCTTTTTGGTCGCATTTTCAATCTGTCAAAACCTGAATTTACAGTGCTCAGGGAATGGCTTGATGAGAATTTAGATGTAGCACCCTGGCAGGGTGGGGTGGTGAGTGAGGCGTTCTCTTCAGGGGGGTACTACCTTTTCTCTCCTCCTCTTCCCCTGCGGCTACGCCGGATCCAGACTTGGTTAAGTGTGGAGATCTACTGATTAATTACCTTTGGGTCTGCAGCAAAATACCTCTCACGAGTGGATCCCTGGTCTCCGTTGTCTAGGCAGAAGTCCCTTTGTAATAAAGCCAATGTACACACAGGTGTAAAACCTAAGCAGCAAGGTTTTATTCCTTTATCTTGAGGTAAAACTTTGAGAGAGAGAGAGAATAGACGAAGTAGGGAAAAGTTTCAGGCACGCAACACTTAAGACTCATTACTCAACCGTCGCCACTCAAGCCTGAGTGGGACTTGCTCTCCCGGATAGTCCCTCTTTAAATAGGTCCTAGCAGCCATAGTAGAGCACAAATGAATCTGTCCTTTATGAAATGGGGATGCGATTGGGAATCCTCTGCCACAGGATTATCCAGTCCCAAACCTCCCAGCCAAGCAACAATGAGAGAAACCTTTAGGGTGTTGCAGGGCTTGTATCAATGATGATGGATCCCTCTTTAGATAGGCCTTCAGACCTCTCCCCGAGACAGCAGTATCGTCATTTTCTCCGACAGGACCGATCTTCCCCTGGAACTCCTCTCCTAAAGTTGGGCCCTCTTCCGATGGGGAGCCCGGGATCCTTCTGTGAGGTGTAGGCCCTAGGCCCTAGCCAGCCGAGCTGGGCCCACCAAGTAGCGATGCAGCCTCGGGCTAAAGGTGCCCGGGACGGAAACACACGCACCCAACCCTGGCCATGAGGGCCACAAGAGGTGGGGTACATGCCGAACATCCTCCAGGACCAAGGGGTCTCCTGGAATACCTCACGCCCAATGGCGTCTGCCCCTTATGTACCCTCTCCCAGCATGCACAGCGGGTCAACCACTCCCACTGTATGGCTGCCAAGAAAGGACACCCAATGGTGCTGTAATACCCCCTGTGGTTCAACCTGAGCCAGTGGTGATAGCACCACCCGCAGGCAACAGGGAACTGTACTGCCAGGCAGCATCACATCCAGAGCAGAAGCAAATAATTGAAATTGTATTTGGTCTGAGCCTAACTATTGGCTCAGACTACCCCTAAATTTGTACATAGCGACCCCAAATATTGGGAGGGGCGCTACATAGAGAAGGGCTTCATTAGACCCTCAACATCTCCTGCGGGGGCAGCCCTGTTCTTTGTTGCAAAAGAAAGAGTCCACCTTGCGTCCATGCATTGACTACAGGGACTTGAATAGAATCACTATTAAAAACCGGTATCCACTTCCTTTAATCTCTGAAATGTTGGAAAAACTCCGCTCTGCCAAAGTCTTTACAAAGCTAGACTTACGGGGGGGGGGGGCATATAACCTCGTCCAAATTCATCAAGGAGACAAATGGTTATGTCTTTTGGCCTCTGCAACGCCCCTGACACTTTGGCAAAGCAAAAGAACAAATTCTTCTGGACTGCAGCACTCTGAATAAAATGCCTTTATTTTTAAAATCCAAAATCCCAAAAAACACACTGCAGGTCACAGCACACTGGCATTTTATTCGAAGTGCTGCAGTCCAGAAGAATTTGTTATTTTGCTTTGCCTGATTGTGCATTGCTTTCACCTGTGGTGTTTGGGAAGAAGGGATCACTTGGAAGATATTCACACCTGAGCGGCTCTCTTTCTCTGCTGCCCCTGACACTTTCCAACACTTCATCAATGATGCTTTTTGAGACCTATTGGACCAGTTTGTGATTGCTTATATGGATGTTATTCTCCTTTTTTTTCTAATAATCTGGAGAAGCATCGCAATCATGTTTGCCTGTCCTTGAAACATTAAAGAAAAACTAACTTTATATAAAATTGGAGAAATGTGAGTTTGAACGAACCCAGATATATTATTTCTCCTAAAAGAATTGAGAATGGATCCTAACACGTTTAAAGTAGTAAAGTAGTAGTGGTGGATTGGCCTGCCCCTTGAAATGTTAATAAATACAACGATTTGTTCTACAGAAAATTCATAGGAAATTTCTCTAAGGTGATAGCACCAATTACACAGCTGACAAAGAAAGGGATGCCCTTTGCGTGGTCATCTGAGGCGCAGACTGCTTTTATTATGCTAAAGACTCTTTTCACTTCTGCACCAATATTGGTATGTCCCGATCCTGAAATTCCTTTTATAGTGGAAGTGGACTGCTGTGGGAGACATTCTTTTTTCAGCAAAAGGGAGAAAAGATGCAGCTTCATCCTTGTGCATATTTCTTTCCCTTAATGTCGTCAGCTGAAAATAATTATGACATTGGGAATAAAGAGTTGCTGGCAATTAAGGAAGCTAGTAGTAGTAAAAAAAATTATGATAAAAATGCCATAAATCTATCCCCTATTTTGTAGACGCTATAACTTTTTTTTTTTTTTTATAAATTCTTTATTTATTTTTTTAACAACAAGGTTGGTCTTTATTGAAAATCATGTTAGCACACAAGGCAGTCATTAAAATACTCAAATACAAATCAGGTCAATTTGAACAAATTGATGGTACAGAAATTCAAGCGTAGACAAATAGCATTCAAATACAGACTCCAATACCTGGATACAAAACATGTACAAACTCAAGAGGATTGTTATTACAAAGGGAACCCTGCAGATACCCCCGTGTGGGGGGGGGGGTATCTGTGGATAGATCTTGTGCAACCTTTGTGGTGTGTAATAGACGCGGTGAATGAACTTGGTGTGTATGAGCTTATCCCTGGAGGAAAACATTAGTCTAGAGCCCGCCTCAAAGCACTCCTCCCAGGTCTCCCTGTCCAGGCCAGGAATGTCGGCCTGCCACTTCTCCCACAAGGCCTCTATCTTAGGTGAGTCCCCTCCTAGGAGGGCAAAGTACAGTGTAGAAAGGGTCTTTTTAAGAGTCTCCTGCGCCAAAAGTGCCTCGAGTGCCAGAATCAGCTTTAAGAGTTATGGGGAGCGGGAATTGCGCTCTCACAGCATGCCTCAACTGGTAATACCTAAATAACATCCCCCTGGGAAGTCCAAACCTAACAGAAAGATCCGCAAACGTCAGGAGCGTTCCCCCGGGGCATAATATCCTGAAGTGTTTTAATCCCAAAGCGAGCCCAGAGGTGTGGGTCGGTAAGCATCCTAAAGTGCGGGAGCGCGGGGTTACCCTACAATGGACAAAAGGGAGAATAGAGACGCTCGCGAAGAAATCGCCTCCTAGCCACCCCCCACACCTTCAGGGTCACTCTAGTAGGGGCCGGGAGCCAGGGGTACGCAGCGGCGCCCCTATACACCAAATTACCTAGTTCCCAAAAGGGAACCCAAAATGGCTGCTTCTAAACATGTGGCCACATTGGATCTGGATTGCTCGAACCACCAACGTACAGTCACTAACATGGCCGCCCAGTAGTATACTTTCAGGTTGGGAGACGCGAGACCTCCACAGCTCACAGGGAGCTGCAGGGTCGACTTGGCCAGCCTAGGGTTAGCACCCCTCCAGAGAAAAGAGGTTATACAGCTGTCCAGCTCCTTAAAAAAAGTAGCCGGAAGCAGTTACGGAACACATAGTTAAACCTGGGCAGGTAGAGCATTTTCAGCACATTAATACGTCCAAGAAGATTGAGAGGCAGGTCCCTCCATCTAGAGCATTGGTCCTTTAGTCTCGCCACTAAGGGTTGTAGGTTGAGACGCCGAAAGGCCTGGAGGTCTCTCGACACCACCATACTCAGGTATTTAAATTCCTCGACTCAAAGTAGCGGGGTCTGCGACACCACCCCCTGGCCCGAGGATCCAGCGGAAACACTATGGACTTCGTCCAGTTGATCCTGACTCCTGGGAAGCGTCCAAACTCATCAAACAACTCCAGGGCGGCCTGCAAGGATGGTCCGGCGTCCTGCAGATATAGCAAAGCGTCGTCCGCATACAAAGAGATTTTCTCCTCCAGCGAGCCAACTCTGAGGCCCCGAACATCGGAGGACTCTCGGATCCGTGTCGCCAATGGCTCGAGAGCCAGGGTGAACTGACTAGGTGATAGAGGATACCCTTGACGGGTGCCCCTCTGGAGGGGAAAGGACTCAGAAAGGGTACTATTTGTGCGGAGCCTAGCTCTGGGTGCTCTGTAGAGCATGGCTAACCAATGCAGGAATTTAGGACCAATGCCAAAGCGTTAAAGGACTTCCCACAAATACCCCCACTCCACGGAGTCAAATGCTTTTTCCGCATCGAGTGAAGCAATGACTCTATTACCTCCGTTATCATGGGATGTGTCCAAGTTAAGGAATAGTCTGCGGATGTTAATGTCCGTGCCCTTCCCCGGCATGAATCCCGTTTGATCCTGGTGGACCAGGTCGTTAATGACCGAGGTCAACCAGCTAGCCAGAATTTTGGCCAGCAACTTGGCATCCGCATTGATTAAGGAAATCGGCCTATAAGAGGCACATTCCTCCGGATCCTTACCGGGTTTGGGCACCAGCGCCACCACCGCCTCCGACATAGAGTCTGGCAGAGATCCCAAGGCAGAGAACTGAGCTAAGAGAGAAGTGAGCTGAAATTAGGTTAACTCATGCATTCCCACATAGGGTTGCCATCATCCCGGTTAAATATGGTGAAAAAAACCTCTGTTGTTTGGGGATTTTTAAGGCAACAAAACAAGAAAAAAAAAAAAGGAAAATTATATATGTAAATAAATATATTTATTCACAAACATTACAAAATCGTTTTTATATAGATACAAAAATATGTTTATGACTATATCCATCTCCATAAAAATCTGCATTTATGAACAATTATGAATACAATGCCTAGATCGGTGACTCAAGATTTTTGCAGAAATCACTCAGAAACAGGCTTCATCCGACGCGTTTCAAATCATAGTAAAAGACGTTCTTCCTCAGGGATGTTGCATTCATTTATCTAAAGACAGATTTATAGAGTTCTATTAATCACAATATTCTCAATCCCACCTCCAAGAGGTATCAAGAAAAAAGGGAAGAAAAAAATAACTTACTGAATCATATTCATTTAAAATACATATGTTCCATGTTCCAATTTATGTACCAGGGGTGCATCTTCCTACATCTACCCCTCCCAATGATGCACCCACCATTGCATGTTCACAAAAGGAGTCAGGATTTAGCAACAAGGTGCAATCCAAATGGATGGCGTATTGTGGGAAAGAAGGGAGAAGCCAGAATTGTCTATAAAGAATAAAATAGAGATCAGGTAAGTATAAATGGGAAAAATTGTATATTCCCATTAAAAAAGGAAAACAAATCCATTCAGAATAAACGGAAAGTCCTATATGCTTACCAGTAATCACTAACAACCCAAAGACAAATCGGGATCCATAAGTTCTTGCAAGGTTCCTTTGTATGGGAGCTTGGTATATTAGATCCTCCGCCTGTGGCAGAGGAAATGGAATGACGCCAATAGACTCCCTGGTGTCCTTTTATATCCCCCTGTGAATTGTGATTGGTTCCCACCGGTCACATGACTCATAGGATGGATGTGTTCACTCTTACCTGTGAACGTTCCGCATCACAGGAATTGCGGACACGGCCATCTTGGATAAGGGAAAAAGGATGGGAAAACTCAAACAGGCAGAAAAAACTGCACAGAGCCAATGGTGATATGGAGAAGCAATCACAGTGGGTCAGAATGGAAAGAAAGCCGGGATAATGATTCAGAGTATTCCCCGAATATCTTTGGGGCGCTCTGAACCAGGGACAAAAAAAACACCAGTGCCTAAAGGGGTAATGGGCCAAAAATTCCACCTAGGTGAACGGCCCCCCCCCCCCGGCACCGGATGTGAACAAAAATCAAAGGATGGGACAGCTGAAGAGGAGGAGAAACACCGGATTGGACGCTAATTCCCCATAGAACATAAAAAAAAACCTCTGGGTTACAAGGAACATATGTATTACATATACATTAATCAATGGTCATATATAATTGAAAAACAACACACATAACCATATAAAAAAAATCGCAGTACAAAAATAATAATAGTAAATCAATCAAATCCTCATGTTGTGCATTCCTGCGTGTTCCCAACAACCCACACTTCTACAATCCACATGTGAAAAAAGGGGGGTTCCCTTGTTTATAAGAAAAAACAAGAGGGAATTAAAATCAGAACCAAGGATGGAAGGATTAGGTCTGAAGATGATATTGGTGGGAGGAAAAAAAAAAAGGGTGAGGCAGAGACATCTCCCGTGAAGGAGGGGGGGCAAGGAGTCCAACCTCGGAAGATAGAAAGCCTCGGCCACCAATTGGGTCTCAGTCCGTCTTGCCAGAACTGAAACCCTCCAGGAAGGGACGGAAACTCTCCACTTCATTGAGTCCCGGTGGCGTTGTTGCCCTCAGGTACCTAATCCAGCGCATTTCGCGCTGGAGTAGGACCTTGTTCCAATCCCCACCTCTGCGTGGGATGCGAATCCTCTCCACCACATAAAAGAGTATCTTTGGCATCATGTATTTTTGTTTTTTAGCCACATGCCTACCAAGGGGTAAATAGAGGTTACCAATCCTCATACTCTGCATGTGTTTTTCAACCCTTTTGCCTAGTTCTTGACGTGTCTTCCCTATATAGAAGGCCCCACACTGGCATGACATGAAATAGACCACCCCTTGGGTTTTGCAGTTAGCAAAATGTTTGAGAGAAAAATTCTCCCCATTGGGTAGAGCCAGTGTTGGGCCTCCACCGATGACACCACATTGTGAACAGGCCCCACAGGGATAAGTCCCTAGAGTTTTACAGGGGTCCTTCCTCGACTCGCCCCTGTACTCGCTCTTGACTAACATCCCCCCAATGGACCCTGCTTTTTTGAAGGTAATCTGGGGTTTAGGTGGTACCAGATTTTTAAGGATTGGGTCCTCAGTTAGGATAGGCCAATATTTTGTGAAGATCTGTCTGATCTTTGTATGTTCCTTAGAGAAATTTATAATTATTCTCGAGATGTTGTTATCTTTGTTCTTATCTTTCTTTATTTTGGATGTTTTAAAGACCAAATCATGCCTATTGGTTTCCCTCACTCTGTTGAAAGCCTTCTTTAACGTTGTTCTACTATAGCCTCTAGTCAATAAACGGTTGCTTAATTCGTTAGATTCAGTTTGAAAGTCAGATTCCAGACTACAGTTCCTTCGAATGCGAAGGAACTGACTATAGGGTATGGACTTTTTAAGTGCCACCGGATGAAAGCTTGCAGCATGCAACATAGTGTTGCCCGCAGTCTCCTTTCTGTAGAGTCTGCTATATATCTTTCCATCTGAATCCTTGGATATTTGAATATCCAAAAAGCTAACTGTAGTTGCATCAAAGGACATTGTAAAGAAAAGATTTTGTGTGTTGGCATTCATGAGTGAAAGAACTTTTTTGAGATCCTCTTCAGACCCGTCCCAGACAATAAAGATGTCATCAATGTAGCGTTGCCACATTAAAATGTGGCAAGCATACACTGAAGCATCTTCTCCTAGGAGGAAATCCTTCTCCCATTCCCCCAGGTACAGGTTGGCGTATGAGGGTGCACAGCACGTCCCCATAGCCACCCCCTGTACCTGGAGGAAATGGGAGCCTTGGAACAAAAAGATATTGTGTTGCAGGATGAAATCCAACATATGTAGAATAAACTGGTTGAATTTCCAGTCTATGGTAGGGCGCTGGCGTAGCACATTTTGGATAGCACAGATACCTAGATCGTGTGGTATACTGTTATAGAGAGACTCTACATCTACTGTAACCAGTAGGGCTGAAGGAGGCACCACAAGATCCTCCAATATCTGTAAAAGATGAATGGTATCTTTTGTATACGATGGAAGATCCATGACATGTGGTCTGAGGTGCTGGTCGATGACACGGCTTGCCCCCTCAGAAATGGATCCATTCCCTGAAATTATTGGTCTTCCTGGTGGTCTATGTAGATTCTTGTGGACCTTAGGCAATGCATACATAGTGGGAGTGCGCGGGTGCCTGGTGCGGATATAGTCCCAGGTATCTTCATTTATTGCCCCATCTCTAAATGCTTCATCGACAAGCTGGTAAAATTCACCATTCATTTTGTCGACGGTGCATGCAGATATTTTCCGATAACATTTTTCATCTCTTAGTATTTTGAGACACATTTCCTCGTAATCTGCATTGTCCATAAGGACAATGTTCCCGCCCTTATCTGATCCCTTTATTGTAATACTGATATTATTTTTCAAACTTTTAAGGGCATGTTCGAGTTCTGGGCTTAAATTGGGATGAGAGCTGTCTCTCCTCATGTTCTCAATCTCTTTAGATGTTTGCCTGATGAAAAGTGCTAGTGCTGGATTTTGATTAAGGGGCGGAAACTTATGTGACTTCCTCTTGAATTTTTTAGACATAATAGTCATCTGATTCTCACCATCATCACTTTCCTCCTCCTCTAGATTATCCTCCCAGGCTTGGCTTAGAGGAGTATTTTCCTCAAGGAGGAGATTTAGGTCCCGTAGGGCCCTAAAGTCCCCTGCCTTAAGATTGGGTGCTAATTCTGACTCTTGAGTCTCTTGTTTGACAAATAAGCTTTTATAGAAGAGCTTCCGAGCAAAAAGATGGTGGTTTTGGGTCTGGAGTACAGTAAGGATGTTCTCTCTTTGCCATTGGCTTTGTTGTAGGCCCGTCGGAGAAGGCTCTTACTGTATCCTCGTTTGAGTAGTCTAAGACGTAACTCACCTGCCTGCTGCCTGAAATCCGCATCGAACGTGCAGTTTCTGCACAGGCGAATATATTGTGCATACGGTATACTATGCACTAGAGATACGGGATGACCACTATCGGCGTGTAGCAACGTATTGCCAGCTGTTGGTTTGCGGTATAATTTGGTAGCTATGTTGTTACTGGGATCCCTATATAGGAGTAAATCCAAAAATGAGATATGTTGTGAATGCCACTCATAGGTAAACTTTAGATTATAATTGTTAACGTTAAGTACTTGTAAAAATTCACCCAGGAGTGACAGGGTACCAGTCCAAATAACGACAATATCGTCAATGTACCTGAACCAGCACATGGTCTGGTCCAGGTACTGGCGATACTGTTCACTGGAGAAAATCTCTCGTTCCCACCCCCCCAGGTACAGGTTGGCGTAGGCCGGTGCGCAAAAAGTGCCCATTGCCACGCCCTGTACCTGGAGGTAGTGGGAACCGAGAAATGAGAAATAGTTGTGTTTCAAAATGAAGGATAGCAACTGTATTATGAAGGACTGGAATTTCCATTGCCTATGATCCTGTTCTTTCAAGAAAGCTTCAACAATTTTCAAGCATAAATCATGTGGTATGCTGGAGTAAAGCGCTTCCACATCTATAGTGACAAACATTGCCTCCGGGGGGATGGCGAGGCCGTCCAAACTCCTGAGGAGATCGGGCGTGTCACGCACATAGGAAGGCAATCTTGTCACATGGGGCATGAGAAAAAAATCAATAAATCGTCTGGCATTCTCCGTCATAGACCCTATGCCGGAGATGATAGGTCTGCCTGGTGGCTTGCTGGGATTTTTGTGGATTTTGGGAATTGCGTAGAAAATAGGTTCTCTAGGAAAGGCTATATTAAAAAAATCATAAGTAGATTTATCAATAAGTGCTGCTGTATAGGCTGTATAGATCAGTAATTTGAATTCTAATTTGAATTGTGCAATGATATCTAGGGTAATTGGTTTATACCATTCTGGGTTTTTAAGGATATCAAAACACATTGTTTCATACTGATCACAAGTTTGCAGAACAATATTGCCTCCTTTATCTGCTGCTTTTATCACGGTGTCCCTCCTTGTTTGTAGATTTTTGAGGGCTCGTTGTTGCATGATTGGCAGATTCGCGGGTATATTCATAGTGGGCATATTCTTAATTTCCCGAACCACAGCTACCAAAAACGCTGCCACCTGAGGATTTGTATTTGGGTCAGGAAATTGGTCTGACTTATTTTTAAAATTGGGCTTGGTTGTTTCCAAGATAGCTGGTTGACTGGCATCAATTAGTTGGGTACTATTGGATTGCGTATTACTTGGGTCTGGGCTTTCGTCCAATAAGAGCATTAAGTCCTTAAGTGCTCTAAATTCCTTCATTGTGTATTTTTTAATTTGCTCAGAAAGATCTTTTTCAGCCTGAAGTCTTTTCCTATCTGGATCAAAGATGTGATTATAGGTAAGTTTTCTTGCGAACAAGTATAGGTCTTTGATGACCTCATACTTGTCCATAGTTGCAGTTGGACAAAAGCTGAGACCCATTTTAAGTACCGTCAACTCATCCGAGGAGAGGGGATATGGAGTTAAATTGATAACACTCAACTCTTCGTCATGGATAAATTCGATGGATTCCCCCCTAAAGGGGTAGGGGTCACGGATGGTCTAGTTGAATTCGGTGGGGGTCCCGAGGGGCCCATGGTCCCTCCTTCTGCCCCTCGTGATGTGGTGGAAAGAGTATTGGTGGTTTGTGAATTCTGAGGGGTAATTTGTGTATGCATTTGTTGTATTGCTTGTGCTGCTATTGGGCCCATATAAGCATATTGGGACAAATCGAAACTAGGTGCTTTCCCTTCACCTCTACTCTGACCACCCTGTGTGTGAATATGTGAAGGTGTGAATCCCATTGTACTGGTTTGTTTTTTCTTGGTGTAAGGAGTGACGGTACCCACCACCATGATGACCCCGCTTACGTGATCCATTGGAGGATTGTGCGTTATTCATCGTGGATATATGTTGAACCTGTGAGGAAATTGAAGACAAAGAAGAATCAGATTCATTATCCTCTTCTGAAACATAAGTGCTAGACCGATTGTTATGTGTTCTATTTTTAAATCCTAGACCTCGTCCCCTAGGGGGATTATCCCATTTATATGCGTATCCTTCTGTAAAGGCCATGCGATCCTTGGCTATCTTGGCCTGTTTTTTCGAAATGATTCTTTTATTGAGTCTGTCAAGGAATATTTTGAGATCCTGGTTCTTCTCTGCAAATTTTGCATGAGTTTTGATAGATTTATATTTGGTATGTAGGAGGGCCAATTCCTGATCCAATAGATTTGTGTCCAAACAATACTGGGTCAGAAGTAGCCACATGCAATCCTGGCTGCATTTGTTAAGGACCCCCTCCCAGGATCCTTTGAGGTCCTGTGAGGTGTTCTTAATGGTCGGGAATATTTGGATTCTGAGACCCATGGGACTGATATTTTCACCAATATAGAGTTTGAAAAACTCCATATGCCAATGCAAGTTGGATTTGCGTTTTAGTAATTGTTTAAGTTTCTCAAAGTAGATTTTCAGGTCATTATCTTCCCTATTGGTTCCATTGTATGATGTTTGGAACTCATTCATGAGGCCTGACCAGGCCGTACCGACATAGTCCATTTTTAAACCAACAATGCACACCGCTACTAAAATTGGCAAATTGATTTTTTGTATATATATAACCAAAACCTACAACTCTACCCAGCTTGAAAGACAGGCTAGGTTAATCTATGCTTTGGTAGATGGGTTTCCCCCCAAAAAGGCAACTATAAAATGTTCCAAATATGCTAAAAATAATAAATCATATAGTTTAATTAATAATTTTAGGGCTGTACCAAAAAAGTGGACAATTTTGGTGCTTCCACCTATTGATAATTGATCATCCTTGATTACATTGGCCCTGGGGTAGTAATCAATCCCCCTAAATAACTAAAGTGCCACATCCTAGTTGAATGTATATTGTTGAATGAAAAAATTGGACTTTGGAGGCACTGATATATCAAAAAATAACAACTTTAATATTAGACAATGTACAAAATTATGCAATGGTTGTATTCCCAGAATACAACTATTTCTAAAATGAGAAATCATGGACAAAACCAAGTAGGGCACTCAATGATACAGGTTACTCATACTATGGGTGTAACTGATGACCCATCCCACTGAAGGTCATGAAAACCAAAGAGATGTCCCCAAGATGGAGGTCCATAAATTCCTTGGAGTTTAAAAGTTGCTCAACATGTTTCACGATTATCTAACGAATCGCTTCCTCAGGAGCTTCTAAATTCCAAAGTAGAAAATAGGATATAAATATGCATCATAAATATATAACAAACATTTACATAATTACTTTGCCAGTACATCAGACACTGATAACAACATCCGATTCTTACCCAAAGTAACAGTTAAATTTGCCAAATGCAGTTTCTTCACCCCCTCCCAGGTGTCTTAACCCAAGCCCTTGCCCAATGGAGGGGGCCGTCCCATCAGGCTAAAGCGGCGAGGCGAAAGGAAAACGATGGGTGACAGAAATATGGGGATGCACCAAGTATCTATAGAACAAACCAACATAAGCTATAAAAAATATGTACGCTTATAAAAGTACCAAAAGGCTAACCAAACAGATAAGGTTTAAGGAATAGCTTACTTGTAGCTATGGAGAGATTAGGGGTGGTAAATAAATTTGCAGGACGAGGGGGCGGCCATCAATATGTGTGGGATCACATAGGGCAAAAAGGTTTTTAGAAAGAATAATGGACGAGCTGGAATAGATTGAAATAATTCTCTCAGCAGGTCTCTATGGTAGTAAATGCATAAACTATAAAAAATAATATAGTGACAGAGTATTGTTAAATTTGAGCATGTACCTTTATAAGGATTTAAACCGGAAGATAGGCGGTTCCCCCTCAATGTGGGGACCTGCTAGGAATTTTAGATGGATAGGTTATACCTGTAACTGTAAAACATATAAAGTAAAAATAATGTTGTTCCCAGGTATGAATATTCAAAGCAGAAACTAGTAAAATATAGTAATTACCTAGCTAAAATGCGCTGTCAGGGTCTTGGATGTAAAACGCTGATAATCAAAGAGTAATGTGTCAGCTTTCTAGTATAAAATAAACAGCAAAAAGAAGAAAGGGGTCAGACATCAAAAGACAGACCTCATTGCTGTTGTTGCTCATGTTAAGCTTGGCAAGACCGAATTAGGGCCATTATAAAGTTACCTTTGGTTGTTCCATCCTTCTATATATAGTGCCGCCGTCTCCTGCTGCTTAGATGGTGAGCGACTGCTCTCCCCAGTAACATCTGAAGCACTGGAGAGAGCGCCTTGCTTATGTGTGCATCCCGATCACATGACTGTCACAACGTGTGACGTCACGTGAACCGGCCAAGAGAGCGCACTCAACGTCCATCCCGGGTAGGCGCCTGCGTCAGAGGGAACTGCTGGCTAACCCCCTGCGCAGGTATGGGCGGAAGTGCTGCTAGGGACGCAAGTTGGAGGCGTCAGGTTGCCATCAAGACGTCGTCAAGCCTGGAGGGCGTAAGACGGCGTCTGACGGCTTGAGTGGCCGCATATTCCTTACATCGCATCCTCACTCCACACCAACCTGACGGGGACTTGGGACAGAGAGACACCTAGAGGTGGAGGACTGCATGAGGCAATGTACAATGCATGTGAGAAAATGCTTATTTCAAAAAGTAATAAAAATGTAATTGTAATTAACTGCCAGGATATCTGCATATAATCCATTAGCAGTCCCATTAATTGGAAACAGTTGCCTTAGGGGGAAAAAAACACTAACCCCAAGATTCCAAACAGACCATAACAATAAAACAAAAAAATCTAAAAAATCTAAAAATAAAATAAAACCAAAAAACAGAGCTTAGGGAAACCCAAAGTTATTAAGTCAGAATTTCCGCACCATTAAATCACCAGTTGCCTAATCAATTAGCATATGGGCCAACCAGGCCTCTAGGCCTTGGCCAAGTATGCTGATTATATTGAATAGGCCAGTATATGCCCAGGCGACAACTATGGGGGACATTGTATATGATTAAGTAATAATAATTACAATTACATACCCCTATATCTATAGCCACCACAAATGGTGTGATATGGCCCTTATAAAAAGGGCCGATAGGACAGCATCTCATTTATATCCCTATTTTAGCATTATTCCTTTAGAGTTTTTATCCATAAGCGCAGAGTGATACTAAAAGGGAGGGCCATTATATTTTAGTATCTTTTATTGATTTTAGCATCTCATTTATACCTGGTGGCTTGGTTGATTCAAGGCGTTCTATCCAAAAAGTTTCCTTTTGGAGTATCCGTTTATCCCAATTGCCTCCTCGAGTTTCTTGTGGGATTACTTCAAGTATCAAAAACTTGACAATAGACGTGTCAAATCTATGATAAAGTCCCAGATGGCGACTTACCGATGTGATCATTTTGGCAAACTGTGAGTAATAAATGTGATCATATATGCGTTGCTTAAACTGTCGAATTGTTTTTCCCACATAAAATGCCCCGCATCTGCAAATCATCAGGTATACTACCCCTTCTGTGTTACATGTGGCATGGAATCGGGGGCAAAAGCTTTCCCCATTTGGAAGTTTAAATTTCTTGCCTGATAATACCCAAGGGCAATAGGTACATTGTCCACAGGTAAACAGTCCTCGGCCTGTATTCACTTGATGGTACGTTGGTTTGTACTCACTGTTTGTTAATCTGCTGCCAATTGAGGTGGCTCTTCGGAAAACTATTTCTGGGGTATTTCTCACATATTTGCCTATTGTAACATCTTCTATAGATACTTGGTGCATCCCCATATTTCTGTCACCCATCGTTTTCCTTTCGCCTCGCTGCTTTAGCCTGATGGGACGGCCCCCTCCATTGGGCAAGGGCTTGGGTTAAGACACCTGGGAGGGGGTGAAGAAACTGCATTTGGCAAATTTAACTGTTACTTTGGGTAAGAATCGGATGTTGTTATCAGTGTCCGATGTACTGGCAAAGTAATTATGTAAATGTTTGTTATATATTTATGATGCATATTTATATCCTATTTTCTACTTTGGAATTTAGAAGCTCCTGAGGAAGCGATTCGTTAGATAATCGTGAAACATGTTGAGCAACTTTTAAACTCCAAGGAATTTATGGACCTCCATCTTGGGGACATCTCTTTGGTTTTCATGACCTTCAGTGGGATGAGTCATCAGTTACACCCACAGTATGAGTAACCTGTATCATTGAGTGCCCTACTTGGTTTTGTCCACGATTTCTCATTTTAGAAATAGTTGTATTCTGGGAATACAACCATTGCATAATTTTGTACATTGTCTAATATTAAAGTTGTTATTTTTTGATATATCAGTGCCTTCAAAGTCCATTTTTTCCATTCAACAATATACATACATCCTGATTCAGATGGGATCCTGAAACCACTTTAGGTAAAAAAGCTTGGTGAGGACGCAACACCACCCTGTCTTCATGAATGCTCAAATATGGCTCTTTCAGAAAGAGCTGGCAACTCCGATACCCTCCTTGCTGAGGATATGGCTACAAGAAAAAACTGTTTCTTTGTCAACAGAACCAAAGAAGCATGGTGCAATGGTTAAAAAGGTTTTATCTGTAAAATAGATAAAACTAAATTTAAGTCCCATGGGCACACAGGAGGCTCAACCGGCGGATTCAAGTGCAGCGCTCCATGGACAAGGGCCCGGATCAGGAAATGAGAGGCAAGCGGTCTTTGAAAGAATACCGATAAGGCAGAGATCTGGCCCTTGATAGTGCTCAAGGCCAGCTTCATTTTAATGCCTAATTGAAGAAAGGCAAGAATCCTGCTAATGGCATACTTTCTAGGATGCCACCCCCTGGATTCACACCAGGAAACATATGTCTTCCAGATTCTGTAGTAGATGAGCCTGGAGGCCGGCTTTCTAGTGTTAACCAGAGTGGATAGGACTGGGCCTGAGAGCCCACCACTCTTCAGAATGTGGGTCTCAACAGCCAAACTGTCAAATTTAGACTTCGTAAGGCAGGATGGAATATTGGACCCTGTGAGAGTAGATCTGAGCGGAGCGGAAGAACCCATCTGCCATCTTTACGATCTCTGCATACCATCGCCTGGGCCAAGCTGGGGCTACCAGAATCACCGGCTTTCCTTCTCTCTTGGCTCTCCGGAGGAATCGTGGGAGAAGCGGAACTGGAGGGAACGCATAAATCGGAGAATACTGATCCCATGGAATTGTTAAGGCATCCGACCCTTGTGCCAGCGGATCTCTTGTCCTTGACACAAAGCTATCCAGCTCTGTGTTGAACCTGGAGGCCAACAGGTCCATATCTGGGATACCCCATTTCCGACATATGGCTTGAAATATGTTGGGGTGTAGAGACCATTCTCCTGGACTCAGCTGCTGGTGGCTTAGAAAATCCGCCTGCCAATTTTTTTCCCCTGGAATGAAGACCGCAGACAGACAGGGAACATGCCTTTCTGCCCAAGAACAAATGTAATTCACCTCTTTTTGGGCATCCAGACTCCTAGTGCCCCCTTGGTAATTGATATAAGTCACCGCTGTGGCATTGTCAGACTGTATCCGGACAGGACAACCCTGCAACCTGTAAGTCCAGACTCTGAGGGCCAGATGATTTGCCAGAATCTCCAGAATGTTGATGGGCAAGAGCTGTTCAGCTCTGGACCATTTTTCCTGGTCAGAAGCTTCTTCCAGAACTCCCCCCAGCCTATAAGGCTGGCGTCTGTGGTTACGATTTTCCAAGTAACCAAATAAAGGATTTTCCCTTTAGCAGATTCTGAGGGAGCAACCACCAATTGAGGCTCTATTGAACCCGCGGTGACAGGTGCATTGGAAGATCCAAGGCCTGAACTTTTCTTTTTTAGGCAGACAGGATGCTGCTCTGCAAAGGCCTTGAGTGAAACTGAGCATAAGAAACGGCCTCGAATGAGGCCACCATTTTTCCTAAGAACCTCATGCATAGACGAATGGAAGGATTTTTCCTTGCTTTGATCACACGGACCAAATCTTTTATGGCTTTGGCCTTTGACCTGGGTAAGAATACCCTGCTTTGGATCATGTCTATGACCATGCCCAAATACTGTAGCCTTTTTTAGGGCTGTAAGGAGGATTTTTCTAGATTGAGGACCCAGCCTAGGTACTCTAAATACTCCACTGTGCTGCACACATAGCGGTCTAGGCGTGCTACAGGTTGATCTATGAGCAGAAGATCGTCCAGATAAGCTGTTACTGCTATGCCCCATGCCCTTAGCTTCGCCAGGGGCGGGGCTAACACCTTTGTGAACACTCGAGGTGCGGTAGCCAGACCGAACGGTAGGGCCACAGACTGAAAGTGGCGCTGATCCACCGCAAACCTTAGAAACTTTTGGTGAATATTGGCACATGTAGATATGCATCTCTGATGTCTATTGATGCCAGGAATTCTCCTCCCTGAAGGGTGGAGACCACTGAATGGACAGACTCCATGCGGAAGGAGCGAATGTTCAGAAACTGATTCAGGTCTTGGAGTGCACCCCATTTGCCTTTACTAGGGCCTGCGGTGTAGAATAGACCCCGGCTACCCAGTGTAGCATTCAGTCTCCTAGCCCCATATGTCTTAAGACTCCTAACATAAATATCCAGTTGACCCTATCGAAATCTTTTTCCGCGTCTGTGTTCAGAAAGACACTTGGCATCTTCGTTTGATTTACATGTTGGACCAGGTTGAGTACTTTAATAGTACTGTCTCTTGCCTCGTGTGTGGGGATAAACCCCACTTGGTCCAGAAGGACTAGCTGGGAAAGATGGGGTTGTAGACGGGATGCCAGTGTCTTTGTGAAAAATTTTAAGTCCACATCTAATAGTGATATCGGTCGGTAGCTACTGCAAACCGACGGGTCCTTCCCTTCTTTCGGGATAACTGTGATATAGGCTCTTAATGCGTCCGGTGAAAGAACGGTTGTTTGTCCTAATGCGTTGAATATTTTGATCATGTGTGGGCCCAATAATGAAAAAAAGCTTTTAAAATATTGTATAGAGAAGCCATCTGGGCCAGGTGTTTTTCCATGTTTTATCGTTTTCATTACTGTTAGTACTTCCTCAGTGGTAATTGGTGCCTCTAATTTTCTTCGGACCGGGGATGGCAAGCGAGCTAATTGTGAGGAGGATAGATACGCCGGCAGGTTGTACAATGAGGAGTAATACTCCCCAAATTCCTGCGCAATGTCTTTTGGCATTGAGATTTTTTGGCCTCCTTTTCCTTTAATATACGGTATATATGACCTTGTCTGTTGTTCCTTCAGTTTCCTTGCCAGCAATTTGCCGCACTTGTCTCCGGATTCGTATGCCATCCTCCTCCCATACTGTAATACTGCTCTTGCTTTATATCTGTCTAATATCTGTCTTCTCAAATGTGATAATTTGTTTCCTAGACCTGTTTCTGGTGTCCTCTTATGTTGTAGCTCTAGTCCCTGAATCTTTTCTAATACATTTTTTATTTGCTCTTCTCGGGCCTTCTTTACTCGGGAGCCATGTTTAATTAAGATTCCTCCAATTACAGTTTTATGCGCCTCCCCCACTATTCCCGGGTCACTCCCCTCACTGTCATTTATCTGGAAGTACCATGTGATTTCTTTGATCAGATCCTCTCGAATTTCAGGGGACTGTAATAGACTTTCATTTAGGCGCCATCTCCATTCCGAAGATTGAGTCGCCCCCGACAGGGAGAGTCTTATCATAACTGGCGCATGGTCCGACCATGTTATATATCCTATTGATATATCCTGCACATTGGGGAGTAACTGATGGGGTACCAAGAAAAAATCAATTTGTGAGTATAGTTGGTGAGGATTAGAGAAGTAGGTGTAATCCCTCTCCCCTGCATGCAGGATACACCAGGCGTCTATCAATTGGAGTTCATGATGCTTTCGAAGAATACGCTTCCTGGTTCCACTAGGGACAGAGGAAACGCCAGCGGAAGTATATATTTTAGGGTCTAGGGGGACATTATTATCCCCCCCAACAATCAGTTTTCCCTCCCTAAATTCCATTAACTTTGATAAGACTTTCTCAAGAAAACGATCTTGATGCACATTCGGAGTGTAAATAGTAGCCAGGGTTACCTTTACATTACCAATGAATCCTTTAAGAAAAAGTTATCTTCCTCCAGAGTCCAGACATTTGTCCACTAGAGACCATGGAATTTGATTGGAGCTTAAGATAGCAACTCCTTTGGTTTTAGCCTTCTGATTAGAGGCAAGATATACATTAGGAAAATATCTATTCTGAAGATAGGGGAAAGCTCCTTCCTTAAAATGGGTTTCTTGCACCAATTCCACATCAGTATTAGAATGTTTCAGGTCATCCAGTAGCATCTTGCGTTAGTCCCTCCATCCTCTCTAGGTCAGGAGGTAACACAACAATCCAAAAAAAAAGGAAAAAGGGAACGGGTTACAAAATGGCACCTACCTAAGGGTATCTAATTTCCCGTAGATGCCAAGTATGGGGAGGTAGTTAGCAATGGCCAGAGTGGCAAAGCACCCCGTCTTACCCCTCCAGCTATTTTCTTGCATATTTAGAGCCTCTAATGCAGCACAATCATTTTCCTATATCTTTTCTCATCCCTTACCGCCCCTCCTCCTGCCCACAGAGTTGGAGGTGACACCCGATACCCGGGGTCTCTTTTAACTTTCTATATCTTTTATTACTATACCTATACCTTAATCTTCTCTCTATAGGGTCAGGCTCCCCGTCACCAATGTCTCCTAGGTCAGGACAATCATCCTCCCAGTAGTAGAAGTGATAGTGCACCGCACCTCTCAGTGCCTCCAACGATGGGGTACTACCCCTCCCAGTGACACCAACCACAGGGTACAGTGCCTCCCAGTGGCAACAATAGAACGTCATTCCTCCCAGCGACGCTAACAATCGGGCGCCACTCCTTCTGGTCATAGCAATGATGTGGCCTAATGCAACCGGTGATGGGGTACCACATCCCCCCCGCGACCCTAACGAGTGGGCACCGCCCTTCCCGATGACACCCACCCCAGGTCGCTGTTCCTCCCAATGATGGGGTACTCCCTCCCAGGGATACTAATATTGGGTTTTTGTTCCTCCCAGTAATATCAACGGTGGTGCATCTTTCCACCCAATGACAGCAGTGGGGGACATCACTTCTTCCACTGATTCCAATCGCAGGGCCCTACTCCCCCCAGTGAGCCCAGCGACGGGGCACCCCCTCTCCCAGTGACACCAGTGAGGGGGCACCTCTCCCCCCATGACCCCACTGACGGGGCACCGCTTCCCCCAGTGACACCAACGGAATGAGATTCCGTCTCCCAGTTAATCCGGTGACGGGCATCACTCTCTCTGGTGACACCGATAGTAGGGCTCTGTTCCCTACACCAGCATCAGCAATGGAGCCCTATTGTTCATTCCACTTACTACTGGTATTTAGTCATTTTATACTCTAACTGGCCCTGGGGTATTTTATACTCCTACCAACCTCCAACTCCAGGGTACCTCTTTACTCCTACTAACTAGTATCTGTACCCCTCTAAAGTCCCAGTATAAAGCGCTGGCCCCATGTTTATAAAGCTTCAAGATCCCCTAATTATACCGTGACCCCAACATATAGAAGAATTACAGCCTGGGTGATAAGGCTGTAGGTTGCAACTGTCAAATTATTCACTTTTACCCACAGGCGTGAAGGACTACAACCCGACATTATGACAGTATCAGCTACAGTATCAGCTATAGAGGTCAACCTCTACAGTATTACATTACACCGTGTCATTTCTGTCATTTACCAATAGGGGGTCCTGACCCTGTCATATAATATGGCACAGTATATCACATGCACTAAGCTTATAATTGCAATATTATTTCACATAGTCATACAGCTTTTTTAAACATAGAATCCAAGATTATGGTATAGTGAGATATTGTTCCCCGTCAGGCCCCCCCCATGTCCCTATCTCTATTGCTTCTGGGCTACTCTTCCCATAATCATCTATACCTTACCATAATACCTTCCCCCCCCAGACCTATGGCAGTGGGGGGTTCTGGAGGGCCTGGGCCCAAATAGATCCCCCCTTCTGACCCTCCCCTCCCCACCCGATACCCCTGATCCTCCCTCCACCCTCTATCTCCAGGACCACCTTCAAGGGAGTATTTCTATTTCTATTTACTTACCTTCCTTTTTCTTTTCTTTTCTTTTCTTTCCTTTTACTTTATCTGTATACTTTCCACCCAGTGTACTTTATCTTGTGTCAACCCCCCCCCCCCCCAACCCATGCACCAATATAAATTTCCTTCTTTCTTCTTCCCCCGTTACAACATAAAAATAAAAAAAAACTGTCCATGTATGTGGTTTCTGTGCTTTATGTGCTTTATGTGATTATACAGAGCTTTCCTCTATACCTCTCCATCTCCCCTCTCTCCCTCATCCTCCACCCTCCCCCCCTTTCCCCAGAACCCCCCCCCCCCCCAAAAAAAAAATACACCCCCCTTGACATAATTTCTACACACTTCTACTATAAATCATGTAGTGCAAAACTTATACTGCTTCTTCAATAATATTATTCTATCTTGTGCAACAACCCTATTTATATGCATGTATACATTTCCATCTCATCTTTAGCTGATTTAGTACTACATCCTCAAGTCCGGGGTTCTCTTCTTTTTCTAATTTCACTGTTTTATTTGAGGAGGGAGGTGGTGGAATAGCTATCGTGGATAGCAGGGGCCATTTAAAAAAAACAAAAAGGGGCAGGAGGGAAAGAAAAAAGGGGGGTCTCCATCCTCCCCGTCTCTCCTGGTACCCAGTCCCTCAGTTCACATCCACGGTATCCCAGTCTACCTTAAGTGAAATTGCTCCAGTTAATCATATTTTGTTGGGCTGCTTTATAAGATTGGGTAGTCAGGGAGGGCCCCCTCTCTCCCCTTCCTCCCTCTCTGCTCATCTCGGTTCCAAAAATATCACACATTAATACCGGAGGGGAGGAGTAAAATCAGAGAGGGGAGAGAGGAGGGAAAAAAAAGGGGGGGAGAGAAAAAAGAAAAAGGCAATGCAAAAAATAAATAAGAGGAGCAACAGTGTGGTATTTAATCCCCTAGGACTCACAGTCTCCAGTCTGGGTCTCTGAGCCTAATTCTCACCATCCTTCCCTTCTCTGTAATGAGATTTTCGTCATTATCCTAGGTGGCCCCCCTTACGCTGTCTCCTTGTTATTGGCTGCAGCCAGTCTGGCACTGCACACTGCTCCACTCCCAGGAAGGAAAACAAGGCTGGAAGCTCCGACGGCAGGGATAAGAAGACGATCCTTTCTTCACCATCAGGGATATAGGGTATCCCCATCGATATGACCCCCCTGAAAGCTTAATTTTCTCCAAGAGCGCGCTTAATGGCGCCCTCCGCTGAAGAGTGGCCCGGGATAGGTTTGGAAGAATTTTAATCAGGGCTCCTTCATAGCTTATCGGGCCTGCTGCCCAGGCTTTACAACTGATCAGCTCTTTGTGAGCATAGCGATGCAGGCGTCCGATCAAGTCTCTGGGTCTGGCCGGGTCCGTGGAGCGTGGCCCAAGGGCTCAATGCAATCTATAAAATTCAATCTCTTTGGGGGCCGTTTGTACTCCCAACTTCTGACATATGGACATCACTGCTGTGTGTAATGCTTCCTCCTGAACGTCTTCAGGTATACCTATAAACCTCAAATTATTCCTTTGGCTCCGATTTTCGGATTCCTCTAATCTCAGTTGTATAGAGGATGTCTGTGTCGCCTGGGAGATCTGTTCCTTTTCCAATTTAGCAATCCGCATCTCCAACCTGGCGACTACCATCTCTTCTGCTGTAAATTTTCCGTCAGCACTTGTCCCTTCGTCCGGATCAACTGTAATTCCCTCCTGTGCCCTTCCTCCAAACAGAATACCATTGCCTCCATCTCATTGCGTGTCGAATGTAGGATTGTTCTTAGATCTAGATCTCCCGATTCTGACCCCTTCATTCACAATTGCTCTGGCACTGTCCCCCTCTGTTTCTCTTCCTGCTCCTGTGTTCCGGGCGTATCCGAGACCTGGCATAGGCTCATACGAGGTGCTGCCATTGGGATCTCTATGAGTCTCCCCCGCGTCTCTACCGCTGATGCCCGAGCTGTGGCTGCCCGTGTATGCAGAAAATAGTTTTTAATTTTCATTTGTGTGGGGATTTTTTGTATCGGCTTGTGTCTTTCTTCCCCCTTCTTCTTTGCACTGCTCATCAGTGTTGTAACTAACGCCGTTTAAATAAACGGCATTAGGTAACGTAGCCA
Source organism: Rana muscosa (assembly GCA_029206835.1). Taxonomy (NCBI): domain Eukaryota; kingdom Metazoa; phylum Chordata; class Amphibia; order Anura; family Ranidae; genus Rana; species Rana muscosa. Next base: position 15,661,491 of record CM055119.1, on the reverse strand, counting down.
CTTTTTGGGGTAATGAGTAATCTAACTGATTACTCTTACCCTCGTGGCACCGCCGTTCCCATTAATTGGGCGAGAGATATAATTTAACATTTAACTAACTGCAAGCCGCCGTCTGCCTACCTGATCAGCGTGTCATGCAGACAGACGGCGGCCATTGCAGTATTCAAAAGCCGCGCCTCCCGAGTCCTCGTCGCCTATGATAGGCGGAACACTCAATTTCACAGCAGGCAGTGTTCCGCCTATCACGGACATCCTCTCATCCTCGTCTGTGTTTTGAGGATGAGCGGATGTCCATGATAGGCGGAACAGTGAATGCTGGGAAATTGAGTGTTCCGCCTATCACAGACGAGGAGGACTGGAGGAGGCGTGGCTTTTGAATAATGGAATGGCCGCCGGGAGTCGGGATGCCGCCGATCAGAGGTACTGTACACGGCGGGCACAGTGACTGTGAGACACAGGCACAGTGAGGCATGGTCACATTGTGAGGCATTGGGCACATTGAGGCATGGGGCACAGTGAGGCACAGTGAGGCATGGGGCACAGTGAGGCACAGTGAAGCATGGGCACAGTGGGGCACAGTGAGGCATGGGGCACAGTGAGGCACAGTGAGGCATGGGGCACAGTGAGGCACAGTGAGGCATGGGGCACAGTGAGGCACAGTGAGGCATTGGGCACAGTGAAGCACAGTGAGGCATGGGGCACAGTGAGGCATGGGGCACAGTGAGGCATGGGGCACAGTGAGGCATGGGGCACAGTGAAGCATGGGCACAGTGAGGCATGGGGCACAGTGAGGCACAGTGAGGCATGGGGCACAGTGAGGCATTGGGCACAGTGAGGCATGGGGCACAGTGAAGCATGGGCACAGTGAGGCATGGGGCACAGTGGGGCACAGTGAAGCATGGGCACAGTGAGGCATGGGGCACAGTGAGGCACAGTGAGGCATGGGGCACAGTGAGGCACAGTGTGGCATGGGGCACAGTGAGGCATGGGGCACAGTGAGGCACAGTGAGGCATTGGGCACAGTGAGGCATTGGGCACAGTGAGGCATGGGCACAGTACCAATATTATTTATTGTTATCCCTCCTATTATTTTTATACACTGAAAAAATTACATATATATCATCCTTCTACCGCCCCGCCCCCGTCCCCGTGTATATATAATATAACCAATATAGTTACTTTGCTGAGTAACTAATTACTTTTTCAATGTAGTAACTGAGTGAGTAACTCCATTACTTTTTGGAAGAAGTAATTTGTAACTGTAACTAATTACTTTTTTAACGTAAGATGAACAACACTGCTGCTCATCCTGTAGGGTATTTCAGTATACCTGTTGCCTTATTGGCGTAGTTGCTACATTCAGGGCTTACTTTGCTGGAGGGATGGTCAGTGCTCTGCACGCGTGTCTCTCTACTCCGCCATTGCTAAACCACGCCTCCCCAGATCATTGTGCTTTTCATTCAGTATCTCGCTCTTGTCTTCCCTGCTGCCGTTAATATTTTGCTACCACTCGTTATCGGTCCTTGGCTTGTTCCTTGACTACACTTCTGCCTGATCCCAACCTGCAACTACTAGTTACCAACCTTTTGGCTTGTTTACTGGCCACACTTCTGTTTTATCCTTACCTGATTATCCGCTACTGGACCCTGGCTCGCTCACCTCCTGGTAGGATGATCCTGAGGACCGCGACCTGGTACTAACACAAAGCTAAACCCATCTCCACCATCAGGAGCTCTGGTGAACACCGGTTAGTACTTAGACTCCGCACCTTAGATGAGCCTGCGTCATCTGCCAAGATGACAGCCTGTGTACCTATCCTGCTGGTTGGTGGTAGGTCCACAACTGCTATAGCAACTGGTCTTTAAGCCTGATGCCTGATCATGAAAGCCAGTGATGTTGTTGGATTGGATATGGAGTCAGTGTTGGAGAGGGGAATGTTGTTCAAGGTACGTTCAATCTTGAACAACTCCTCACACCCACTCCACAATATGCTGGTCAGTCTGCAGAGTACCATCAGTGACATCAGTGACAGATTGTTACAACCATGATGCACCACAGAGCAACATAGAAAATCCTTTTTGCCTTTGCCCATCAAGTTATATAAATCTTCCCTGTGAGGGCTGGAGGTGAAGATTTAAATATGGTTTATGAGCAGGATTTTTATGTAGTTTTTATAGTATGTTGGTATTATGTTAATTATTATTTGGGTAATGCTAGAGAAAGGGATGAATTATTTGCATATTGGTAGTTTTGATTTTCTGTTATTTTTTAATCTGTGTTATTTATTATATGTTGTATTTCAATTGTATGTATGGTTTATTAGAGTGAAGAAGCCCTGGAAATCCACGCCAACCAGCGTGGAACGCACGGGCGGAAATTACATCAGCGGAAGGTCAGAGGGACAGAGTCAATAGCAGGCTACACGCTCAGGGCATCTAGCTCCTTCTACAGACCTATGGGAGCAAAGCTGTATTAGGCTATACTGTATATAATGTGCAGCAGAGCTGCGGCTGGAGGACTACCGGGACCAGTGAATCCAGCATCAAAAATAATAAAAAAATCCATAATACAATACAATATTGAGACAATGGTGCTGTACATGTGTAAACAGTATAGAAATAGGTAAAACATACATGGGTAATAACTTATCTAAGGAAGATGGAATATATGTCAAGCAAAATATACTAGAAACAACATTAGTTAACAAGTAAACATATGTATTTATAAAACAACAAAAATACAGTTGTACCAAAAACAGCATTTACCTTAGAAATAAATACAAACAAATGCTAAAAACTATGTATACTTACTCAGAGGATGAAAGTAAATGAAAGAACCCCCATATCACCTTATAGATCTGAATTCCAAATTTAGGGAAGTGACCTTAAGAGCCCTTTCACACTCACAGTAAAACCTTGTTTTTAGCAGAGCTTTTCTGTCTCTTTTAACCCTTTTTTGGCCACTAGCGGGGGTTAAAAGCACCCCGCTAGTGGACAAAAAAAGGTTAAAAGCGCCAGAAAAGTGCCGCTGCAGTGGGACTTTGGCGGCGCTGCCCATTGATTTTAATAGGCAGGGGCGCTTTAGGAGCGGTAGCTCCTCAAAGAAGCTGCTTGCAGGACTTTTTTTGACGTCCTTCCAGCGCACCGCTCCAATGTGAAAGTCCTAAGGCTTTTACATTGGAGTGACAGGAGAGGCGCTTTTCAGGTGCTTTGCAGGCGCTATAGTGCCTGTAAAGCACCTCAGTGTGAAATGGATCTAAGGGTCCACTGCAAGATAATTGAAAACTAATTTTATCAAAAAAACTAATTATCTAAAATCCAAAATACAATGTATTTATCAGCAGCCGCTTAATATAAAACATTTCAAATATTCACAAGATAAACAAATCCAAAAGTACTTAACCAGTGCCAGGTATTTATCAAAGCAGCGCTCCTGTCATAATTAATATGACTGGCTAACATATGTTAATCAACATATGTGAACATAAAACAAACACATTGGAATGGCTGGTGGTGATAAGAAGAGTCCGAAGAAGACATAGGTGGTGTTCCTAGTATTGATTGATATATGTGCACCTTTCACCAGAATCCTTCAAGCTGTGCATCACACTCCCCTCTGGGGTTTAAACTCACCAAATATTAGTAGTTTTCAAGCCTCAAAACTCCTTAGTTGATGCCATCCGCAATATGAACTGGATCAGAGCTGCATACAATCTCCACAGGTTTTCGGGTATAAGAGAAGAAAAACTCCGCATAGTACAGTTCCGTTTTAAATTTTATTGCAATCCTCCAATCGTTAAAAAAATGACACTATACCACAAACTGCATCCAAGCAGGGCAAATGTCTTAGTATCAGCGTTATCGTCAGTCTTACTGAGGAGCCGGAGGTGGTTAAAGGTGGTCACAGTAAGCTAGACAGCCTACATACGTTCCTTCCGGTTATCTCTCTCAGTCTGTGGAACGCAAATCATCACTTCCGGTCGCTGTAAGATCACACGTTGACGCGTTTCATCATCTTCATCTTCGTCCAAGGGCGTGGTCTTACGGCGTGGCGTTCCGGAATTTATCTGAAAATTTGTAAATGAAATTAACTCTCTCAATGCCAAAAAACGCTCTATCAATAGACGCACATTAGCGGTGACTCGAGTGATATTCTCAGGCTACCAATCTCTTAGTACCCAATTGGCAACGGCCAACACTAAACATTAGACCATTACAATATTCGTTTATAGCTCATGTAAGCCATTATAAAAATATCACAGATACCTTTTATTAAATGTCATATTTACTTATCTGTATCTGAACATAATACAGATAATAATAATAAAATCTCTAATTTTCTTAACAAGATCTCAGTATACATCACTATTAGTCGTAAAAATCAACAGTAAAAACAATAAAATCTTGCTAGAAATGACAATTGTTTTAGAAAACCTCTCTTGCGTGAAAGTATATTTAAAACTAAAAAAAGGAGGGGAAAGATCGCTTAATAAACTATTCTAGACTCCTCTACTGTATTCTGCATATAAACAAATTGTATTCAGATATACAGTTATACAGGAACTGCAGACATGCAACATGAAAATTTCAATGTGCATATTACCAGAAGCTACATCACACCACAACATTCAATAGTCGCTGATAAAGCAATTAATATCAAGTTCTATGTTCAATTCTTTCGGGGGAAGGGTATTTGTCAAATAAACCCAGTGAGTTTCTCGTTTAGAGAGTTCTCTTACCAGATTTGAACCTCTCCATGTTGGTTTTATATGGTCTATACCCCAACATTTTAGACCTGAAGGGTCTTGGTTGGGATGCAGTTTAAAGTGAAGTGGCACGTTATGATCCTTTAAAACCCAGTTTAATATTATAGATATGTTCTGCTATTCGTATCCTCAATAACCTTTTAGTTCTACCTATATACATCAACCCACATGGGCACTCCAGAGCATAGAGCACATGTGAGGTGTTGCACGTAAAAAAAATATTTGCTAGAAAATTCCTTGTTGTTAGAGGTTGATGTAAACTTGTCCACACCTCTAATTGGTCTAGTCACTTCTTTACGTGACTTACATTTTCTACACGCAAAGAAGCCATCTCTGTCCCAAAATGATGGAACTCTAGTTGGGGGGGGGGGTCTAACACTTTTTTAACTATTAAGTCTCCAAAATTTGGGGCTTTCCTGTAGGTAAACTTAGGCATAGGTGGAAGCTCAGTTTCAAGAGTCCTATCCAGACATAAAACATGCCAGTGGGTCTTAAAGATAGTCTCCACTTCTCTCTACTGCGAATGAAAGGCTGATATAAAGCCCCATTCATGGCTTTTATTGCTTGTCTCTGGTGTTTTATCCCTTAGACATTCTTCTTGGGGGAATAGATCTTATCTCCTCCATGACTGTATCTAAGTGTTGAGCGTTATAGCCTTTTTCTAAAAATCTGCTTTTTAGCACTAAAGATTGAGCGTCATAAGTCTCAGTAGTGGAGCAATTCCTTCTTACCCGCATCATTTGGTCTTTAGGGATGTTCCTCAGTCAGAGAGGGTGATGACCACTATGTGTGAGTAAAAAGCTATTACAATCCGTTGGTTTAATGAAGACTTTAGTCTCCAAACTGTCTATAGATATTGACATCTAAAAAGTTATACTGTTCCTTGCTCCACTGACTAGTCAATCTTATGTTATTCGCATTATTGTTTAAGTGCTTTCAAAGAAGGTTCTGATCCTGCCCATATGAGGAGCAGATTGTCTATGTAACGCCTATAAAAAAGGAGCTCCACCCTCTTTTCATGAAAGACATATTTGTCCTTCCACTCTCCCATAAAAAGATTAGCTGTACTGGGCGCAAGTTTTGCGCCCATAGCTACTCCTCTCTTTTGGGTGAAATAGTTGTTAATAAACCAAAAATAATTGTGGGAAAGACAAAAATCTAAAGCATTCCGCAGAAAGATTTTCTGTATATACGGTAGGTCCTCTCTTTTGCTCAAGGCTCAATTAAGGGCCAAAAGAGCATCCTCATGTTGGATTACTGTGTATAGAGATGTCACATCTGAAAAAAGAAAAAAAAACTCATCTTTCCCGGTTAGCTCTACTTCATGTAATAACTGTAGCAGATTTTTAGTATCTCTAAGATAGGCTTTCGTGACTACAATGCTTTTCTATAGAAATTGGTCCAAATATTGGCCCATCCTTTATGTCACGGATCCTATCCCATTAACTGTCGCAAAGTACGATTGATAGGTGCAGCGGAGTCAATTCAGATCAGACGTTGTGGAGTAACCGGAACTGGCTTCTTTATTGGAACATAACCACACTAGCAAAGATGTCACTTCACATGGTAAGAAGAACACAGACAGGAAAAAGAACCAACAAGTACATCACTGTATACAGGAAATACAACACATCATAGAGAAATACATAGCATAGCATATCACTGAACATTAGCGACATCTTGTGTCCTTTTTCTGAACTGCAGTCAAATAAGCTAAGCTGAAAGTTTGTTGTATCTCCAACACCCCTTCTCAACAACTAACGCTTAGTCTGTTAAACCCGTCTTCTTTGTAAGCCTTGAATGTCTTTCAGCGGTCAGGGGCTTTGTAAGGATGTCCGCTGTCATATCCTTGGTTGGGCAATAAAGTAACTCAAGAAGTAACTCAAGAAGACCTTGCTCTTGAAGATCCCTAAGAAAGTGGAACTTCAAATCAATGTGCTTGGTTCTTGAATTAACTCCTTCCATGTGTGCAAGTACAATGCATCCTTGATTGTCCTCATAGATTTCTGTTGCTCCCAACTGTGGTTGACCCAAATCTGTTAATAGCTGTCTCAGCCATATAAGTTCTTGGCTTGCCTGCGCTGCAGCAACGTATTCTGCTTCAGTAGACGACAGTGTAACAGAGACTTTCTTTTTACTAGTCCAACTGATGGCACCTCCTGACAGAAAAAATAAGTAGCCACTGGTAGATTTTCTGTCACTGGTGTCTCCTGCCCAGTCAGCATCCACATATCCTGTTAAGGTGCTTTCATCACTTGCCGGTAACTTTAGCTTGTAGTGCGAAGTCCCTTTAAGATAGCGAATGATTCGCTTTACAGCATTCCAGTCCTTTTGACTTGGCATTGAAACCTTTCTGCATAGGATTCCAACAGTTGCTGCAATATCCGGCCTTGTAGCAGTGTTAAGGTACAGCAATTTCCCTATTGCTTTCCTGTATTGAGTATAAGTAGGTAATGGGTTATCTTGACAATTCATCTCCTTTAGGTAGTTGGTAGTGATGAGCCGAACACCCCCGGGTTCGGTTCGCACCAGAACCCGCGAACGGACCGAAAGTTCGCACGAACATTAGAACCCTATTAAATACAATGGATGCGAACGTTCGGATTCTAAAGTGCTAATTATAATGACTATTATCCATGTTATTGTCCGAAACAGAGTTTGGGAACCCGGCTTCTGCACCAGGGGACATGTATCAATGCAAAAAGAAGTTTTAAAAACGGACGTTTTCCGGGAGCAGTCATTTTAATGATGCATAAAGTGAAAAAAAAAGTCAAATATTCCTTTAAATATTGTACCTGGGGGGTGTCTAAAGTATGCCTGTGAAGTGCCACGTGTTTCCCGTGTTTAGAACTGTCCCTGCACAAAATAACATTTCTAAAGGGAAAAAAGCCATTTAAAACTGCTTGCGGCTTTAATGCAATGTCTGGTAATATGGATGAAAATCTTTAGGAAAAATGGCATAGCTACCCCATCAACCCCCCCCCCCCCCCACCCCAGCCCATTACCAGCCCCTTTGGGTCTTGTATGGATATTAAGGGGAACCCCGCACACAAAATAAAAAAGGACCTATATACTCTGAACAGCCGTATACAGGCGGTGCATACAAGACAGGGACTGTAGGTTTGTTCTTATGTAGAATCTGTTTGTAATTTTGAACAGCTGCATTGTTTAAGTGGAGCTCCATGGCAAATTCCTTTTTTTTAGCTTTTTGTAAAACATAGGGAACGGTTATCACCCCTGTCACATTTTTTTTGCTGTCTGTGCCCCTGTTCAGAACATTTCACCTCACTTTGCGTCCCAATGACAACTGTTTTTGAAATGTGGTGTTTTTTATTGAAACAAGGATTGGTGATAAAGCATCAGTAGAGAGGAGACACCTTTCTCCCATATTAATTCTTACAGGAGAGAATTTTCCTTCCAAGGGGTAAATTTCCTCTCACTTCCTGTTGTCTTCTTCCGTTTGCAAGTAGTAGTAGTTTGTAAGTTGGATGTTTGAAAGTAGGGACCTTCCGTATATACTCTGCAGTAATTGGCCCCTTAGGTGTTGGTGTTGGCACAACACTGAAAGCACTCACAGTTATTCTTGGTGGGTGCTGGAACGCCCTGCTGTCAAGTATAATATCAGGAATTGTAATAACATATAATTGTTGATCAGTGGTAGTAAAAATTGGGCCTTTGATGGTGGTGCTGGTGCCACAACACTGTAAGGCCTGACAGTTACTCTTGGTGGGCGCAGCAATGGTCCCTGCTGTGAATTTTTAGATCAATAATTATAATTGCATGCCCCTGTTGAACAGGGGCTAAAAAATTGGGCCTTTGGTGGTGGTGGTGGTGGTGATGGTGGTGCTGGTGCCACAACACTGTAAGGCCTGACAGTTACTCTTGGTGGGCGCAGCAATGGGCCCTGCTGTGAATTATTAGATCAATAATTATAATTGCATGCCCCTGTTGAACAGGGGCTTAAAAATTGGGCCTTTGGTGGTGGTGGTGATGGTGGTGCTGGTGCCACAACACTGTAAGGCCTGACAGTTACTCTTGGTGGGCGCAGCAATGCTCCCTGCTGTGAATTATTCGATCAATAATTATAATTGCATGCCCCTGTTGAACAGGGGCTGAAAAATTGGGCCTTTGGTGGTGGTGGTGGTGGTGATGGTGGTGCTGGTGCCACAACACTGTAAGGCCTGACAGTTACTCTTGGTGGGCGCAGCAATGGGCCCTGCTGTGAATTATTAGATCAATAATTATAATTGCATGCCCCTGTTGAACAGGGGCTTAAAAATTGGGCCTTTGGTGGTGGTGGTGGTGGTGATGGTGGTGCTGGTGCCACAACACTGTAAGGCCTGACAGTTACTCTTGGTGGGCGCAGCAATGGGCCCTGCTGTGAATTATTAGATCAATAATTATAATTGCATGCCCCTGTTGAACAGGGGCTGAAAAATTGGGCCTTAGGCACTGGTGGCACAACACTGCAACCCCTCACAGATACTGTACTTGGAGCACAGCAATGAGGCCTGTTGCAAAGTATTGCATCAAAAATTTTAATTACACGCCCCTGTTAAACAGGGGCTGAAAAATTGGGCCTTAGCCACTGGTGGCGTCACCCATAAACCAAAATGATCTTCCAAGCTATCATCGTTAATCGTATCATTGAGGAGGAGGAGGAGGATAGCCAGTCAACATAACAGCACAGGCACTCAGCATCAGCATCAGTCTTGAAGGGATGTGACATTTTAAAATCAATTAGTCTGTTATATCAGCATCTGGTGTGTGGTAGCTGGTGGTGATCCAAGACTGGTTCATCTTGATGAAAGTCAGTCGATCAACCGAGTCGGTGGACAGGCGCACCCTGTGATCCGTGACAAATCCTCCAGCAGCACTGAATGTGCGTTCTGAAAGAACGCTGGATGCAGGACAGGCCAGTAGCTCAATTGCATACTGTGCAAGCTCTGGCCAGTGATCCATCCTCAAGACCCAGTAAGCCAGAGGATTTTCGGTGGGGAAGGTGTCCAAGTCTGACCTTGCCCCTAGGTATTCCTGCACCATGTATATCAGACGCTGGCGATGGTTGCTGGAACCGATCATACTTTGGGGTTGCGGACTAAAGAATTGTCTGAACGCATCGGTCAGACGGCCACCTTCCCCACCGCTCCTTCTTTGACTGCCCGAAGCCTCAGCAACTCGTTGTCCAGGACCAGGAGTTTGTAACCTCCCAGTCTCTGGGAACGCGTTGCACAGACCTTTCTGCAAGGCCTCCCGGAGTTGTCTCATCCTCTGCTCCCTCTGCGACGGTACGATAAGGTCCGCAACCTTACCCTTGTACCGTGGATCAAGGAGAGTGGCCAGCCAGTAATGGTCCCTCTCCTTGATCTGAAGAATACGAGGATCCTTCCGCAGACTTTGCAGGATCAGGGAGGCCATGCAGCGTAGGTTAGCTGAGGCATTCAGTCCGGAGTCCTCTGGGTCACTAAGGACGACATGATCCGCAGCCACCTCCTCCCAGCCATGTACAAGTCCACTGGTTTCTTGGGACTGTAAATCATCCCTAAAAGACTGCTGCTGATGATGCTGAGTGCCAGCCTCCACCTCCATGCTGACACAATCCTCCTCCTCCTCCTCCTCTTCCTGTGCGATGGGTGGGACAGAAGGAACACTGTCTGGGTAAAGGGGGCCTTGAGAGGCAAGGAAGTCCTCCTCTTCCTGCCTCTGTTCTGCCTCAAGTGCCCTGTCCATTATTCCACGCAGCGTGTGCTCCAACAGGTGGACAAGAGGTACAGTGTCACTGATGCATGCACTGTCACTGCTCACCATCCTCGTGGCCTCCTCAAATGGTGCCAGGACAGTGCATGCATCCCTGATCATGCCCCACTGGCGTGGTGAAAAAAACCTGAGCTCCCCTGACCCTGTCCTGGTGCCGTAGTCGCACAGGTACTCATTGATGGCCCTCTGCTGCGTGTGCAGCCGCTGCAGCATGGCCAACGTTGAGTTCCACCTGGTGGGCATGTCACATATAAGGCGGTTCTTGGGCAGGTTCAACTCCTTTTGAAGCTCAGCCAGGCGAGCACTGGCATTATAAGATCTGCGGAAATGCACACAGACTTTCCTGGCCTGCCTCAGGACATCCTGTAAGCCCGGGTACCTGCCCAAGAACCGCTGCACCACCAGGTTAAGGACGTGAGCCATACAGGGCACATGGGTCAGTTGTCCCTGTTGGAGGGCGGAGAGGAGGTTGGTGCCATTGTCGCAAACCACCATTCCTGGCTTAATCTGGCGTGACGTCAACCACCTCTCGGCCTGCCCCTGCAGAGCAGACAGGACCTCTGCCCCAGTGTGGCTCCTGTCCCCCAAACACACCAGCGCAAGCACGGCATGGCATCTTTTTGCCTGCGTACTTGCGTAGCCCCTTGAACGCCTACGGAGCACCGCTGGTTCCGAGGACAAACCACAGGAAGAGGCCATGGAGGAAGAAGAAGAGGAGGAGGTGGAGGAGAGAGGTGTGTCACAACCAGTAGTAGCATTTTGGAGGCATGGCGGTGGAACAACCTCCAACACTACTGCACCTTGTCCTGCATCCTTCCCAGCTGCCAAAAGAGTGACCCAATGGGCCGTGAAAGAAAGGTAACGTCCCTGTCCATGCCTGCTGGACCATGAGTCAGCGGTAATATGCACCTTACCGCTGACCGCCCTGTCCAGCGAGGCCAAGACATTGCCTTCCACATGCCTGTAGAGAGCCGGAATCGCCTTCCGTGCGAAAAAGTGGCATTTGGGAACCTGCCACTGAGGAACCGCACATTGCACAAACTCACGGAAGGGGGCCGAGTCTACCAACTGAAAAGGCAGCAGTTGAAGCGCTAGCAATTTAGCCAAGCTAGCATTCAACCGCTGGGCATGTGGATGGCTGGGAGTGAACTTCTTTCGACGGTCCAGCAGCTGGGGCAGGGAAATTTGCCTGCTAGAATCGGACGTTGGTGTACTGCTAGCAGAGTGCCCGCAAGTACTTGCCTGTGACACACCTAATTCTACACCTTCATTCCTCTCAGAGCAGGTTTCAGAGAGGAGTGAAGGTATAGTGGGGTTGGAGATCCCAGCTGATGCGGTGCAAGAAGAGGTCAGCTTTGTTCTTTGGTGTGGGTCTTTAAGGTAGGCTTGCCAACGAGCTGCATGGCAGGTCAACATATGTCTGATCAAGCATGTGGTGCCCAAGCGGCTGATGTTTTGGCCACGCGATATACGCTTGAGACATATGTTGCAAACAGCAGCTGTGCGATCTGATGCACTCGCCTCAAAAAAGGCCCACACCAAAGAACTTTTTGAATGACGGGCAGAGGCAGCGCCCTGCACAGGCGGAGCTCTGCGGTGTGATTCCGTCGGTGTGCTGCTCATACGCTGGCCACTCATGGGCATCCTGCCTCGTTGGAGATGTGCCTCCTCCTCATCCTCCTCCTCCTCCTCTCTCCTATTAGGCACCCACGTGGAGTCAGTGACCTCATCATCCCCTCCCTCCTCATCACTGGAGCCAATCTGGCAGTATGCTGCAGCTGCTGGAGCATGACTGCCAGATTGGTGTCCTTCTTGAGCATCCCCTCTCTCTGCTCTCACGCTGCTGCCTTCCTCTAGCTGGGTATCATCATCAGATCCTTCCAAACGCTGGGCATCCTCCTGGAGCATGTACCCAACACTGTGCTCAAACAGTTCGGGGGACTTCTCAGGAGGAGGACATGGTGGGTCTAGGGAAGGATTGACTAATGAAGATAATGATACCAGAGAAGAGGACGCTTTGGCAGCTGCTTTGCCAGTACCCTGAGCCTGGGTGAGAGAGGATGAGGAGGATGAGGTCGGCTTGGTCATCCACTCTACCAAGTCTTCGGCATGATGTGGCTAAACATGTCCAGCTGCCGAAAACAAGGACAAGCGTGTCCCATGGCCATGTGCTGATGACAATGCACCGCGTCCACGACCAGCACTGTTGCCCCCAGACACAGAGCCTGCTTGCCCTCTTTTTTTGCCTCCTGACTGTCTGCCTCTCCTTGGTTGCCTTCCAGACATTTTAATGGATGGCCTGCAGGGAGATGGGAAAAAGAGGAATAAGGGCTACCTTCAGGTGTATACTGTGCAGGAGGCTTAGCAACAATGACACTGACACTGTCCCCTGCCTATCCTTCTCTGTCCCTAAACACAAGGATTGAAAATATGGTTCAGCAAAATAGTTTTAGAACAGAATAGCACACTGACACTTTCCCTCACTGTCCTACTCTGTCCCTCCCTACAAACAAGATTTAGCACAGAATAGCACACTGATAATTTCTACGAGTGTCCTTCTCTGTCCCTAAACTCAAGGATTGAAAATATGGAACAGCAAAATTGGTTTAGAACAGAATAGCACACTGTCAGTTTCACTCACTGTACCTCTCTGTCCCTCAACTCAAGGATTGAAAATATGGTTCAGCAAAATAGTTTTAGAACAGAATAGCGCACTGACACTTTCCCTCACTGTCCTACTCTGTCCCTCCCTACAAACAAGATTTAGCACAGAATAGCACACTGATAATTTCTACGAGTGTCCTTCTCTGTCCCTAAACTCAAGGATTGAAAATATGGAACAGCAAAATTGGTTTAGAACAGAATAGCACACTGTCAGTTTCACTCACTGTACCTCTCTGTCCCTCAACTCAAGGATTGAAAATATGGTTCAGCAAAATAGTTTTAGAACAGAATAGCACACTGACACTTTCCCTCACTGTCCTACTCTGTCCCTCCCTACAAACAAGATTTAGCACAGAATAGCACACTGATAATTTCTACGAGTGTCCTTCTCTGTCCCTAAACTCAAGGATTGAAAATATGGAACAGCAAAATTGGTTTAGAACAGAATAGCACACTGTCAGTTTCACTCACTGTACCTCTCTGTCCCTCAACTCAAGGATTGAAAATATGGAACAGCAAAATAGTTTTAGAACAGAATAGCACACTGACACTTTCCCTCACTGTCCTACTCTGTCCCTCCCTACAAACAAGATTTAGCACAGAATAGCACACTGATAATTTCTACGAGTGTCCTTCTCTGTCCCTAAACTCAAGGATTGAAAATATGGAACAGCAAAATTGGTTTAGAACAGAAAAGCACACTGTCAGTTTCACTCACTGTACCTCTCTGTCCCTCAACTCAAGGATTGAAAATATGGTTCAGCAAAATAGTTTTAGAACAGAATAGCACACTGACACTTTCCCTCACTGTCCTACTCTGTCCCTCCCTACAAACAAGATTTAGCACAGAATAACACACTGATAATTTCTATGAGTGTCCTTCTCTGTCCCTAAACTCAAGGATTGAAAATATGGAACAGCAAAATTGGTTTAGAACAGAATAGCACACTGTCAGTTTCACTCACTGTACCTCTCTGTCCCTCAACTCAAGGATTGAAAATATGGTTCAGCAAAATAGTTTTAGAACAGAATAGCACACTGACACTTTCCCTCACTGTCCTACTCTGTCCCTCCCTACAAACAAGATTTAGCACAGAATAGCACACTGATAATTTCTATGAGTGTCCTTCTCTGTCCCTAAACTCAAGGATTGAAAATATGGAACAGCAAAATTGGTTTAGAACAGAATAGCACACTGTCAGTTTCACTCACTGTACCTCTCTGTCCCTCAACTCAAGGATTGAAAATATGGTTCAGCAAAATAGTTTTAGAACAGAATAGCACACTGACACTTTCCCTCGCTGTCCTACTCTGTCCCTCCCTACAAACAAGATTTAGCACAGAATAGCACACTGATAATTTCTACGAGTGTCCTTCTCTGTCCCTAAACTCAAGGATTGAAAATATGGAACAGCAAAATTGGTTTAGAACAGAATAGCACACTGTCAGTTTCACTCACTGTACCTCTCTGTCCCTCAACTCAAGGATTGAAAATATGGTTCAGCAAAATAGTTTAGAACAGAATAGCACACTGACACTTTCCCTCACTGTCCTACTCTGTCCCTCCCTACAAACAAGATTTAGCACAGAATAGCACACTGATAATTTCTATGAGTGTCCTTCTCTGTCCCTAAACTCAAGGATTGAAAATATGGAACAGCAAAATTGGTTTAGAACAGAATAGCACTTTGTCAGTTTCACTCACTGTACCTCTCTGTCCCTCAACTCAAGGATTGAAAATATGGTTCAGCAAAATAGTTTTAGAACAGAATAGCACACTGACACTTTCCCTCACTGTCCTACTCTGTCCCTCCCTACAAACAAGATTTAGCACAGAATAGCACACTGATAATTTCTATGAGTGTCCTTCTCTGTCCCTAAACTCAAGGATTGAAAATATGGAACAGCAAAATTGGTTTAGAACAGAATAGCACACTGTCAGTTTCACTCACTGTACCTCTCTGTCCCTCAACTCAAGGATTGAAAATATGGTTCAGCAAAATAGTTTTAGAACAGAATAGCACACTGACACTTTCCCTCACTGTACCTCTCTGTCCCTAAACTCAAGGATTGAAAATATGGTTCAGCAAGATTGGTTTAGAACAGAATAGCACACTGACACTTTCCCTCACTGTACCTCTCTGTCCCTACAAACAAGGATTAGCACAGAATAGCACACTGTCACTGACACTCTCCCTACCTATCCTTATTTGTCCCTAAACACAAGGAATCCAGGATTAGTAAAGGAAAAATAATGACACTGTCCCTGCCTATGCTTCTCTTTCCCTGCTCCGGAACACACTACACAAGGCCGCCGCGCTGGCGGCCTTTTATAGTGTGGGGCGTGTACTAAACCCCCTCAGCAATAATTGGCCACAGGCATCCTGCCTGTGGCCAATCATTGCTCTCCTCGCTGCCGGCGCTGTGATTGGCCAAGCATGCGGGGTCACAGTGCATGCTTGGCCAATCACAGCGCCTGGATGACACTGCGATGGCGTAGTGCATTGTGGGCCGTTCGCGTCACTCGAATTTGTCGCGAAGGGCCCAAATCGTTCGATCTTCGTCGAACGATCGAACAGCCGATGTTCGAGTCGAACGTATGTTCGACTCGAACACGAAGCTCATCCCTAGTAGTTGGTAGTGATGAGCCGAACACCCCCGGGTTCGGTTCGCACCAGAACCCGCGAACGGACCGAAAGTTCGCACAAACTTTATTAAATACAATGGATGCGAACGTTCGAAATCTAAAGTGCTAATTATAACGACTATTATGCATGTTATTGTCCTAAAAAGGGTTTGGGAACCCGGGTTCTGCACCAGGGGACATGTATCAATGCAAAAAGAAGTTTTTAAAAACGGCCGTTTTTCTGGAGCAGTCATTTTAATGATGCATAAAGTGAAAAAAAAAGTCAAATATTCCTTTAAATATCGTACCTGGGGGGTGTCTAAAGTATGCCTGTGAAGTGCCACGTGTTTCCCGTGTTTAGAACTGTCCCTGCACAAAATTACATTTCTAAAGGAAAAAAAGCCATTTAAAACTGCTTGCGGCTTTAATGTAATGTCTGGTCCTGGTAATATGGATGAAAATCTTTAAGAAAAATGACATAGCTACCCCATCACACACCCCCCCCCCTACCCCGCACACAAAATACAAAAGGCCCTATATACTCTGAACAGCCGTATACAGGCGGTGCATACAAGACAGGGACTGTAGGTTTGTTCTTATGTAGAATCTGTTTGTAATTTTGAACAGGTACATTGTTTAAGTGTAGCTCCAGCCAAAAAATCTATTTTTAAGCTTTTTGGAAAACATAGGGAAGGGTTATCACCCCTGTAACATTTGTTTTGCTGTCTGTGCAGTGTGCACCTGTTCAGAACAGTTCACCTCACTTTCCGTCCTAATGACAAATGTTTTTTGAAAATTTGGGTTTTTTATTGAAACAAGAATTGGTGATAAAGCATCAGTGGAGAGGAGACACTTTTTTCCCCATATTAACTCTTACAGGAGAGAATTTTCCTTCCTAGGGGTAGATTTCCTCTCACTTCCTGTTGCATCCTTCCGTTTGCAAGGAGGAGTCGTTTGTAAGTTGGATGTTTGAAAGTAGGGGCCTGCCGTATATACTCAGCTGAAATTTGCCCCTTACATGTTGGTGTTGCCACAACACTGTGAGCCCTCACAGTTACTCTTGGTGGGCGCATGAATGGGCCCTGCTGTGAATTATTAGATCAAGAATTGTAATTGCATGCCCCTGTTGAACAGGGGCTGAAAAATTGGGCCTTTGGTGGTGGTGGTGGTGGTGGTGTTGACACAACACTGTAAGGCCTCACAGTTAGTCTTGGTGGGCGCAGGAATGGGCCCTGCTGTGAATTATTAGACCAAGAATTGTAATTACATGCCCCTGTTAAACAGGGGCAGAAAAATTGGGCCTTAGGCACTGGTGCCACAACACTGCAACCCCTCACAGATACTGTACTTGGAGCACAGCAATGAGCCCTGTTGCAAAGTATTGCATCAAAAATTGTAATTACACGCCACTGTTAAACAGGGGCTGAAAAATTGGGCCTTAGCCACTGGTGCTGGTGCCACGACACTGCAACCACTCCCAGATACTCTAGTTGGAGTGCAGGAATGAGCCCTGCTGCAAAGCATTGCATAAAAAATTGTAATAACACACCCCTCTTAAACAGGGGCTGAAAAATTGGGCCTTAGCCACTGGTGGCGGCACCCAGAAACAAAAATGTTCTTCCAAGCTATCATCGTCAATCGGATCATTGAGGAGGAGGAGGATAGTCAGTCAACATAACAGGACAGTCTCTCAGCATCAGCATCAGTCTTGAAGGGATGTGACATTTGAAAATAAATTAGTCTGTTATATCAGCTTCAGGTGTTTGGTAGCTGATGGTGATCCAAGACTGGTTCATCTTTATGAAGGTCAGTCGATCAACAGAGTCGGTGGACAGGCGCACCCTGTGATCCGTGACAAATCCTCCAGCAGCACTGAATGTGCGTTCTGAATGCAGGACAGGCCAGTAGCTCAATTGCATACTGTGCAAGCTCTGGCCAGTGATCCATCCTCAAGACCCAGTAAGCCAGAGGATTTTCGGTGGGGAAGGTGTCCAAGTCTGACCTTGCCCCTAGGTATTCCTGCACCATGTATATCAGACGCTGGCGATGGTTGCTGGAACCGATCATACCTTGGGGCTGCGGACTAAAGAATTGTCTGAACGCTTCGGTCAGACGGCCACCTTCCCCACAGCTCCTTCTTTGACTGACCGAAGCCTCAGCAACTCGTTGTCCAGGACCAAGAGTTTGTAACCTCCCAGTCTCTGGGAATGCGTTGCACAGATCTTTCTGCAAGGCCTCCCGGAGTTGTCTCATCCTCTGCTCCCTCTGCGACGGTAAGATAAGGTTCGCAACCTTACCCTTGTATCGTGGATCAAGAAGAGTGGCCAGCCAGTAATGGTCCCTCTCCTTGATCCGAAGAATACGAGGATCCTTCCGCAGACTTTGCAGGATCAGGGAGGCCATGCAGCGTAGGTTAGCTGAGGCATTCAGTCCGGAGTCCTCTCGGTCACTAAGGACGACATGATCCGCAGCCACCTCCTCCCAGCCACGCACAAGTCCACTGGTTTCTTGGGACTGTAAATCATCCCTAAAAGACTGCTGCTGATGATGCTGAGTGCCAGGCTCCACCTCCATGCTGACACAATCCTCCTCCTCCTCCTCCTCCTCTTCTTCCTGTGCGATGGGTGGGACAGAAGGAACACTGTCTGGGTAAAGGGGGCCTTGAGAGGCAAGGAAGTCCTCCTCTTCCTGCCTCTGTTCTGCCTCAAGTGCCCTGTCCATTATTCCACGCAGCGTATGTTCCAACAGGTGGACAAGAGGTACAGTGTCACTGATGCATGCACTGTCACTGCTCACCATCCTCGTGGCCTCCTCAAATGGTGCCAGGACAGTGTATGCATCCCTGATCATGCCCCACTGGCGTGGTGAAAAAAACCCGAGCTCCCCTGACCCTGTCCTGGTGCCGTAGTCGCACAGGTACTCATTGATGGCCCTCTGCTGCGTGTGCAGCCGCTGCAGCATGGCCAACGTTGAGTTCCACCTGTTGGGCATGTCACATATAAGGCGGTTCTTGGGCAGGTTCAACTCCTTTTTCAGCTCAGCCAGGCGAGCATTGGCATTATAAGATCTGCGGAAATGCACACAGACTTTCCTGGCCTGCCTCAGGACATCCTGTAAGCCCGGGTACCTGCCCAAGAACCGCTGCACCACCAGGTTAAGGACGTGAGCCACACAGGGCACATGGGTCAGTTGTCCCTGTCGGAGAGCGGAGAGGAGGTTGGTGCCATTGTCGCAAACTACCATTCCTGGCTTAAGCTGGTGTGGCGTCAACCACCTCTCGGCCTGCCCCTGCAGAGCAGACAGAACCTCTGCCCCAGTGTGGCTCCTGTCCCCCAAACACACCAGCGCAAGCACGGCATGACATCTTTTTGCCTGCGTACTTGCGTAGCCCCTTGAACGCCTACGGAGCACCGCTGGTTCCGAGGACAAAGCACAGGAAGAGGCCACGGAGGAAGAAGAAGAGGAGGGGGTGGAGGACAGAGGTGTGTCACAACCAGTAGTAGCATTTTGGAGGCGTGGCGGTGGAACAACCTCCAACACTACTGCACCTTGTCCTGCATCCTTCCCAGCTGCCAAAAGAGTGACCCAATGGGCCGTGAAAGAAAGGTAACGTCCCTGTCCATGCCTGCTGGACCATGAGTCAGCGGTAATATGCACCTTACTGCTGACCGCCCTGTCCAGCGAGGCCAAGACATTGCCTTCCACATGCCGGTAGAGAGCCGGAATCGCCTTCCGTGAGAAAAAGTGGCATTTGGGAACCTGCCACTGAGGAACCGCACATTGCACAAACTCACGGAAGGGGGCCGAGTCTACCAACTGAAAAGGCAGCAGTTGAAGCGCTAGCAATTTAGCCAAGCTAGCATTCAACCGCTGGGCATGTGGATGGCTGGGAGTGAACTTCTTTCGACGGTCCAGCAGCTGGGGCAGGGAAATTTGCCTGCTAGAATCGGACGTTGGTGTACTGCTAGCAGAGTGCCCGCAAGTACTTGGCTGTGACACACCTAATTCTACACCTTCATTCCTCTCAGAGCAGGTTTCAGAGAGGACTGAAGGTATAGTGGGGTTGGAGATCCCAGCTGATGCGGTGCAAGAAGAGGTCAGCTTTGTTCTTTGGTGTGGGTCTTTAAGGTAGGCTTGCCAACGAGCTGCATGGCAGGTCAACATATGTCTGGTCAAGCATGTGGTTCCCAAGCGGGTGATGTTTTGGCCACGCGATATACGCTTGAGACATATGTTGCAAACAGCAGCTGTGCGATCTGATGCACTCGATTCAAAAAAGGCCCACACCAAAGAACTTTTTGAATAACGGGCAGAGGCAGCGCCCTGCACAGGCGGAGCTCTGCGGTGTGATTCCGTCGGTGTGCTGCCCTTACGCTGGCCCCCCGATAGCATCCTGCCTCGTTGGAGATGTGCCTCCTCCTCATCCTCCTCCTCCTCCTCCTCCTCTCTCCTATTAGGCACCCACGTGGAGTCAGTGACCTCATCATCCCCTCCCTCCTCATTACTGCTGCAGCTGCTGGAACATGACTGCCAGATTGGTGTCCTTCTTGAGCATCCCCTCTCTCTGCTCTCACGCTACTGCCTTCCTCTAGCTGGGTATCATCATCAGACCCTTCGAAACGCTGGGCATCCTCCTGGAGCATGTACCCAACACTGTGCTCAAACAGTTCGGGGGACTCCTCAGGAGGACATGGTTGGTCTAGGGAAGGAGTGACTGATGATGACATTGATACCAGGGAAGAGGACGCTTTGGCAGCTGCTTTGCCAGTACCCTGAGCCTGGGTGAGAGAGGATGAGGAGGATGAGGAGGGCTTGGTCATCCACTCTACCAAGTCTTCGGCATGATGCGGCTCAACACGTCCAGCTGACGAAAAGAAGGACAAGCGTGTCCCATGGCCACGTGCTGATGGCGATGCACCGCGTCCACGACCAGCACTGTTGTCTCTAGATACAGAGCCTGCTTGCCCTCTTTTTTTGGCTCCTGACTGTCTGCCTCTCCTTGTTTGCCTTCCAGACATTCTAATGGCCTGCAGGGAAATGGGAAAAGCAGCAATACAGGCTAAGTTAAGGTGTAATATCGTCAGGAGGCACACTCCGCCCGCTGTAAGTGCCGCAAAATCCTGTTGGTGTAACACACCAGGAAAAAGCAGCAATACAGGCTAAGTTAAGGTGTAATATGGTCAGGAGGCACACTCCGCCCGCTGTAAGTGCCGCAAAATCCTGTTGGTGTAACACACCAGGAAAAAGCAGCAATACAGGCTAAGTTAAGGTGTAATATGGTCAGGAGGTACACTCCGCCCTCTGTAAGTGCCGCAAAATCCTGTTGGTGTAACACACCAGGAAAAAGCAGCAATACAGGCTAAGTTAAGGTGTAATATGGTCAGGAGGCACACTCCGCCCGCTGTAAGTGCCGCAAAATCCTGTTGGTGTAACACACCAGGAAAAAGCAGCAATACAGGCTAAGTTAAGGTGTAATATGGTCAGGAGGTACACTCCGCCCGCTGTAAGTGCCGCAAAATCCTGTTGGTGTAACACACCAGGAAAAAGCAGCAATACGGGCTAACTTCAGGTGTATAATGTGCAGGAGGCTTAGCAACAATGACACTGACACTGTCCCCTGCCTATCCTTCTCTCTCCCTGCACACAAGGTTTAGCAAAGTATATGACACTGACACTCTCCCTGCCTATCCTTCTCTCTCCCTGCACACAAGGTTTAGCAAAGAATATGACACTGACACTGTCCCCTGCCTATCCTTCTCTCTCCCTGCACACAAGGTTTATCAAAGTATATGACACTGACACTCTCCTTGCCTATCCTTCTCTCTCCCTACACACAAGGTTTAGCAAAGAATATGACACTGACACTCTCCCTGCCTATCCTTCTCTGTCCCTACACACAAGGTTTAGCAAAGAATAGATTTGACAAGATTTGACACTGTCCCTGCCTATACTTCACTTTCCCTGCTCCGGAACACACTACACAAGGTCGCCGCGCTGGCGGCCTTTTATAGTGTGGGGCGTGTACTAAACCCCCTCAGCTAAAATTGGCCAATCATTGCTCTCCTCGCTGCCGGCGCTGTGATTGGCCAAGCATGCAGGGTCACAGTGCATGCTTGGCCAATCACAGCGCCGGGATTACACTGCGATGGCGCAGTGTATTGTGGGCCATTCGCGTCACTCGAATTTGACGCGAACGGCCCAAATCGTTCGTTGTTCGCCGAACGCGCGAACAGCCGAAGTTCGAGTCGAACTTATGTTCGACTCGAACACCGAGCTCATCCCTAGTAGTTGGTTTCCATGGGAGACTTTACTGGTTTGGCATCTTCCATTCCAAATGTTTCAACTATTTCTTGTATTTTGTGTCTTTGGTTCAGAAGAAAGCTGCCGAGGTAATTCTTTATGTTGCCAAGATCTTTGGTGTCAATGTGCTGATCTAGTTTTTCCAGTATTTCTGCTTCATCCCCTTCTTGCTCAAAGCAAATCAGGATATCATCCACGTAGATAAGCATATAGACCCACTGTTTGACAATTTCTTTGTGTATAAGCAGGGGTCTGCTTTACTCCTTTGAAAGTTTTGATGTGCAAGCACTTCATTTGTTTTTATATTCCACGCTCTGGCTGCTTGCATTAGACCATATATACTCCTGCAAAGTTTGCATACTAGGTCTGACCTTTGTTCATCTTTGAATCCTGGCGGCTGTTCCATATAAATTTCTTCTGTTAAATCGCCATGTAGAAACGCGGTTTTCACATCAAAATGTTTCACTTGCATTTTCCTTGTGACGGCTACTGTCAGTAAAGTCCGTATTGTAGTGGTGAAAACATCTCATCATAGTCCCCTCCGTATTTTTGAGAATAGCCCTTGGCTACTAGTCTTGCTTTGTACTGTTCAATTGTGCCCTCTGCATTGTATTTCACTTTAAAAGTCCATTTACAGCCTATGGCTTTCCTTCCGGGTGGTAGTTCTGTAAGTGTCCATGTTTTAGTGTCATGCATGGATTTTATCTCTTCCTCAGCAGCCTTTATCCATTTAGTTGCTTCTTGTTCTGAAAGTTGAGATATGTCTTCCCAGTTTGCAGGTTCGTTGATACTGGCTTGCTTTGTATGAGAGACAGATAGGTGGTTTACCTTTGTTTTATCTTGTTGAACGTCTCGTTTTTGTGTCTGAGGCCTCGTACACACGGCCGAGATTCTCGTTGAGAAAAACATGTCGTTTTTTTCGACGAGATTCTTGGACAAGAAACTTGTCCCGGCCGAGTGTACACACGCTCGTTTCAAAGAACCCGCGGTTCTTTGAAAGGAGTGTACGCGGTGACGTCATCGACTACGTCGAGCATGCGCTCGTCACATTCGATGCCGTCGCCGCCATCTTGGTACACCCTACGTATGCCTAGGAAGCTACCGCGCATGCGTCAAATTCATTTCGAACATGCGCGGGCTTCCGGGCGGACAGGTAAGTGTACACACACTCACTTTTCTCGTCGAGAAACACGCCGAGGAGAATCTCGACGAGAAAATAGAGAGCAGGTTCTCTATTTTCTCGTCGAGGTTTCTTGTCGGTTTTCTCGACGAGAAACACGCTAGCAGCGTACACACGACCGATTTACTCGGCAAGACCTCTCTGCCAGCAAGTTTCTTGCTGGTTCTTGCCGAGAAAATCGGTCGTGTGTACGAGGCCTCAGCCTTCTTGTGTCTGCTCTTCAGTACTGGTTGAGTTTACACACACTTCAACTGTTTGTTCGGAAGTTACAGAGATGGGCTGGACAATGTCAGTTTTCTCTTCTATTCTTGCTTCTACTGTTGTCATTACATTGTCTCTTAAATCTTCAACAAAAGTTATCCTGTTGCTAATGGTAACCTTGTCTGTTTTGGGATTTAGGATTCTGTAACCTTTGACATTGTCACTGTATCCAACAAAGATACCTTCAAACGCTCTGTTTTGGAGTTTGGTGCGTTTTTCTTCAGGTATGTAGATGAATGCTTTGCATCCAAAAACTCTTAAGCCCTGTACACACGGCCGAGAATCTCGTCAGGAAAAAACCTGTCGTTTTTCCTGACGAGATTCTTGACAAGAATCTTGTCTCGGCCGAGTGTACACACGTACCTTTCAAAATAACCGCCGATCTTTTGAATGGCACGAACGCGGTGACGTCATCGACTACGACGAGCATGCGCTCGTCACATTCGATGCCGTCGCAGCAATCTTGCTACACCCTACCTATGCCTAGGAAGCTACCAAGCATGCGTCAAAGTCATTTCGAGCATGCGTGGGTTTCCACAGCGACAGGTAAGTGTACACACCCTCGGATTTCTCGTTGGGAAACCGGCTGATGAGTATCCCGACGAGAAAAAAGAAAGCAGGTCTTCTTTTTTTCTCGTTGAGATTCTGGTCAGTTTTCCTGACGAGAAACCTGAAAGCCTCGTACACACGGCCGGTTTTCTCGGCAAGAAAGCTCTGCAAGCAGTTTTCTTGTCGGCTCTTGCCGAAAAAAACGGCCGTGTGTACGAGGCTTTAGGTGTTTTACACTTGGCTTCTCATTGTGCCATAGTTCATATGGGGTTTTCTCCACTCCACCATTCTGGAAAGAAGTCTGTTCTGCAAATATGTAGCTGTCATAGCTGCCTCACCCCAGTATTTTTGTGGTAGTCCAGAGTCTGTCAGCATACATCTGATCATTTCAGTCAGAGTTCTATTCTTTCTTTCAGCTACTCCATTTTGTTCTGGTGTATACGGGACTGTCTTTTTATGTTCTATTCCATTCTGTTTTAAGTACTCTTGTATCTTACCTCATTTGAATTCACCTCCATTATCGCTCCAAAGTATGAGAGGCTTCCACTGAAACTTGTTACTTGTCTTTATTTGTAATTTGTCGAAAAGTTCACTCTTGTGTTGCATTAGGTAGGTGACTGTGTATCTTGAATAGTCGTCTATGAAATTCACTATGTTCCTGTTGCCTCCAGGTGTTGGTGGGTTTAGGGGACCACACACGTCACTGTGAACTAAGTCAAGTGGTCTTGAAGCTCTCTTCTGACTGACTTTGAGAAGTGTTGCTCTTGTAGCTTTGGATTTAATGCAACATTCACACTTGACGGTAACTGGACAAGGGGATACTATCAGATCCCTTGTTAGATTGCTCCTCTGTAGTTCCTGTATGCATTCTGGGTGTCTGTGACCTAGACGTCTGTGCCATATATGTATACAGTCATTGTGCTTGTGTGTACATAGTCTCACCTTTTCCTTCACTGTGTCGAGGTGATATAGATGATCATCCAGCTTGGCACTTGCTATTGTCTGTTTGCCGTTTAGAATAGAACACTTGTCACCTTGGAATTTTACAGTGAGTCCTCTGGCTGTTAGACGCTTCACAGATAAGAGTCCTCCTTCTAGATTAGGAACATAAAGCACATCTTTCACTGGTATGGCTAAATTGTGTCCCGCATCATCAGGGCATACAAGGGTTCCATGCCCATATCCTTCTGCATGTATTTTGCTTCCATCTGCAAGATAAATAGTTTCTTTGTTGTTCAGATCAAGTTCTGTGAAGAAACTTCTATCACTCGTCATGTGACTGGTTGCCCTGAATCGATGCACCAGCCTTGACAATTATTGATGCCTATCGCTTTAAATGTTGCATTCCATTTATCTTCCCTTGGATCATTGATTGTGGTTTTGACCTTTTGTTTAGTATAAGAGGGACGCTGTCTCATTTGCTCTGCTTTCCATATAGTACAGTCTTTCTTTATGTGTCCCTGTTTGTGGCATCTGAAACACACTCTGGTCTCTTTCCTGTGTAATCTTGCATCTGTAGCTTTAAGAGCGGTACTGGTGTCAGTTTCTGTGGAGTCATGCACTAATTCCTTTCTTCTCTGATACTCATCTATGAGCCTGGTTTTTACAAATGCTACTGTCAGATCTGTCTCAGGTCTTGTCTCCAGTGCATTGATTAGTGCAGTATATGTATCGGGCAAACTGCATAACAACATGGCTGCAATGTGACTGTCTGTTATATTCTCCCCGATTGATCTGAGTTGCGCAATCACTTCCAGCATTGCGTTTATATGCTCCTGCATGTCCTGTTCTCTGCCAATGACCATATTCGCCAGCACACCAAGGATATTACCGACTACGTCCAAAAGGTTTTTATTGTTTTAAAACATCACAAAAATAAAGTTTCGGAGCCACGTAGGACCCCTTCGTCAGACAAGTGATAAAGTGTACCTGTGCATCAACACAATAAATATATAACAGTCACCAATCAAAACATGTGAAAAACAAGTTAACACCCCCTCCCATGACGTCATTATGGCGCCAAAATCTTGCCAGAGTAATTAAAAAACACACTCATGCAAACAGAGGTTGAGTAATATAAAAGGCTTACATGGAACTAATTGCTGCGGTATAGGGAATCCATAGTTAAACCGCACGTTTATCATCTATGGTGTGGGCGCTATCCACATCGCGTTGGCCCGCTACATGCAGTAAATCATCCATGTTGTCACAAAGATATAAACCAATCACGGATCAAATGCGCCGACAGCCAATAGCGGCGTGCCGCGTGTACCACGCATGCGCGTAAAACTCAATGCCAGGAGATCGAGGAGGACGCCAAATGGAAACCAATGACACGCAGGCGGCGCCGCACAAGGTCTGAGAAGCAAACAGCTTCCAAAGAAGATAAGTAGAAACGGAAGTAGCAGTATGAAACAAAAAAGAGAAAAAATACAAGGAAGGAAAATAAAAACAGAAAAAAAGCAGGAAAAAAAGGGGGAGAAAAAGAAAAAGAGAACAAAGAAAAAAATAAAAAAATAAGGAAAAATAAATGTAAAATAAACAAAAACATAAATGGACAGATAAATAAATAAAAATAAAAATAACATAAAGATTGAAAAAAATAAAATAAAATAGAATATAAATAAAAATAAATGTAAAAATAAAAATAAATATAAAAATAAAAATAAAAAATAAAAAATAAAAAATAAATGAAATAAATATAAAAATAATAAGTAAAAAGAAAAAGAAAAAAAAAAGGAAAAAAGAAGAAAGAAAAAATTAATGAAACAACTCAAAATAATAACGCAAAACAAATCAAAATAATAATAATCAAAAATAATCAAAAATCTTAATAAAATGAAACAAAAAGAAAAAAGAAAAGAAAAAAGAAAATCAAACCCAACACTACCAAGTGAAAACGCTGAACATTACTGTCACGACAGAAGCTCAGGGTTTGTTAAACAGAATTATTACTTTACATATGTTCAATAAAACTGGGACAATGGCATCCAGCTACTAAACCATCTTATTGGGACCCTACTCAAAGTATAGGTCTCCCTTGTGTCACTAGTGTAATGAGCCAATATCATGCATGGACAGCCAGCGTAAGGAAAAAAGAAAGAAAAACCACAACCCAGAGAAAAACCAGTAACAAAAAAATAGTATAGTACATGATATGAATCATACCCGATGCGTAATTGTCCAGACAAGACATCAAAAAAAAAATATAAAATGAAATAAACCAGGCATAAACAGATGCATTACCAAATAATGGCATAAACAAAGTAGGCATTAGGAATAAGAGAACAAACAATTATCTGTCTTCAATAAAACATGTGAGGGATAGGTTAGTGTTAAGCCCACCAGGTTGTACCGTACCTAATGTATGTATCCAATATGCCTCATGACGAAGGAGTAATCGATCCCGATCACCCCCCCTAGTGGGTAGTTCCACGTGTTCAATCACCATTCCGCGTAACTCGTGGATTTGATGTTTGGTTGTAACGAAATGTATTGCTACAGGTTTGTTAGGGTCAGCCTGTTCACCCTTTTCAGTCCTGGTCAGCGCTACCCTGATATCAAACAGACAAAACCCTCACACTAGCTGAGTAGTGAAACGGGTGGGAGGTGTAGGGGGAGGGTAGGGAACGGATGGGATACTGCAGCAATCACCGAAGGGTCTGGTCCAAGTGAACAATAAAGTATAAAAAATGTGATGGTGACTGCGCTGTAGTGTATCAAATTGAATAAAATGGGGAGGGAGAGGGAGTATGAATGAAAATCGGAGGGGATGTGGCAAACAAAAGTGAAAAGTGTGGAAAGGAGAGGGAGGGGGAGGGGAAAGTGAGGGAAAATGAAAGACAGAGTGGGTAAGTAATTAGCTAGTACTTGGCTAACTAGCAATAGTGTGCAATGTGCACAGTGACACAAATGTACGTGCACTAATAAAGGACTGATCAAAATATACAATCAGAAAAAAGAAAAAATATGTAACACAGTGAATAATGAGCAATATTGTGACATATAGAACCAATATCTAAATGATCCAAATGTGCAACACGTGTTAAAAAATGTAATCACTAGAACATATTGATAATCCACAAACATGATCCATAAATGGGAAGAATAGGATGAATAGGATGAATGGAATAACACACTCAGTGCATAAGTGAACTAAACTAATAAAGAAGGACAGTCCCAAATAAGTCCTGGTGGTGACTTCCCGATACTTCCAAAATAACTTATTATAAATATATGGTATATGGATGAGTCATATATAGATAAAGTCCCGTCACCAATGGAGTGCTTGGAGAAAATCCTGTGACGTCCACCCTGTGGTCACACCTAGCTTACCTCCCTGTTGGAGGGGGGGGGCGGTATACAGCAGCTCTCTGTAGTGAAGGGGGTATCGCGTCCTTATGGCCTGGTCTTTGTGGCACCGTTACTCATTGGAGTCTGCTTGAAATAAATCACTTAGATGGGATACTCGAAGGTGACTTGCATGCAGGTCATGGTTTATGGCCCACGTCTTCTCCTTGTTCCACTTGGATTTTAACACATTGATGACAGACAACCAGCCGACTCGTATGCAGGATTCAGTTTCCAGCTAACAGTTTTGACAATGCCTTGTCAATAAAACGGCCGCAGTGCTGTCTGTTACTTTAACTTTGACGAGTCTCCTCTCTGCCTGACAGCAGCTGGATGAGCAGAGCAGTGTCAGTGTATCAAAGCTCCTCCCCTCCTTCTCAGTCCGTTCTGATATCACTTCTGTGTTTCTGAAAGCGTTTTTTAAAAGGGCCAATAGTTTTGCCCACATACGTCAATGCACAAGGGCATTTTAGTATGTATACACAGAAGTCTGTGTTGCAGGTAAAGTATTCCCGTATCAGGTACCGATTACCCATACGTGGATGTGAAAAATGATCACCACAAATAAGTGAATTGCACACATTGCAGTTATAACACTTGAAACACCCCACTTTCTGGGATATCTTAGGTACAATCTTAGTGTACTTGTGTCTAGGGTCAGCCTGTACCAAATGGTCACGCAGCGTCCTACCACATTTGTACGCTATCATAGGTCTAGTCCTGATTGCGGGTCCTAAAGATCTGTCAGATTGTAAGATGTTGAGGTAATGTTTGGTTGCACGTTTAATTGCACCTGATCCCTGGTTGTATGTGTGTACAAACAGAGGGCGAGTGATAGGACTAGGGATCCTGATCCTCCCAGATAAAGCCTTATCCAGGGCCTGATCAAGCACTGATGTGGGATACCCACGTTCCAAAAACGTATGATACACAATATCAAGTTGTTTCTTTTTGTCGTTTTCATTTGAGCAAATACGTAGGATCCCGTATGAACCGTGAAATGGGCAAATTCCTGCGCAAATGCGCAGGATGTGCACTCTGAAAATGTAGCAAGGTGTTCCTATCAGTAGGTTTAGTATATAGAGATGTAGTGATAGACCCATGCATAGTAGTAATGAGTACGTCAAGAAAAGCAATACGTTCATGTGAAAACTCAGGATTAAAAATTATCCCTGGGAACACACTATTCAAAAAATTAACGAACTCAACAAAATCAGCCTCACTCCCAGTCCAGATGAAAAAAATGTCATCTATATACCTCATCTATTTCTTCACATGTTTGTTGAACAGGGGAGATGGGTAGATATACATCTCTTCAAGATAGCCAACAAATAGATTGGCAAACGAGGGTGCTTCTGAACTCCCCATTGCCGTCCCGCGAATCTGCGTATATGTCCTCCCTTCAAACTTAAAATGGTTGTTAACAAGGATGAACTCTAGACATTCCAATATATAACCACTTGGTAAAACAGGAGAACCCTGTTTGGCAAGAAAATGTTCAACGGCCATCAGGCCGGCGTTATTCAGTATACAGGTGTACAAAGAAGAAATATCCATTGTGGCAAGTTTCCATTCGTCATGAAATGTTGAAGAGGGCCCCAGTTTTTCAAGAAAGTCACATCTTACAATCTGACAGATCTTTAGGACCCGCAATCAGGACTAGACCTATGATAGCGTACAAACGTGGTAGGATGCTGCGTGATCATTTGGTACAGGCTGACCCTAGACACAAGTACACTAAGATTGTACCTAAGATATCCCAGAAAGTGGGGTGTTTCAAGTGTTATAACTGCAATGTGTCCAATTCACTTATTTGTGGTGATCATTTTTCACATCCACGTATGGGTAATCAGTACCTGATACGGGAATACTTTAACTGCAACACAGACTTCTGTGTATACTAAAATGCCCTTGTGCATTGACGTATGTGGGCAAAACTATTGGCCCTTTTAAAAAACGCTTTCAGAAACACAGAAGTGATATCAGGGTAGCACTGACCAGGACTGAAAAGGGTGAACAGGCTGACCCTAACAAACCTGTAGCAATACATTTCGTTACAACCAAACATCAAATCCACAAGTTACGCGGAATGGTGATTGAACACGTGGAACTACCCACTAGGGGGGTGATCGGGATCGATTACTCCTTCGACATGAAGCATATTGGATACATACATTAGGTACGGTACAACCTGGTGGGCTCAACACTAACCTATCCCTCACATGTTTTATTGAAGACAGATAATTGTTTGTTCTCTTATTCCTAATGCCTACTTTGTTTATGCCATTATTTGGTAATGCATCTGTTTATGCCTGGTTTATTTCATTTTATATATTTATTTTTTTGATGTCTTGTCTAGACAATTACGCATCGGGTATGATTCATATCATGTACTATACTATTTTTTTGTTACTGGTTTTTCTCTGGGTTGTGGTTTTTCTTTCGTTTTTCCTTACGCTGGCTGTCCATGCATGATATTGGCTCATTACACTAGTGACACAAGGGAGACCTATACTTTGAGTAGGGTCCCAATAAGATGGTTTAGTAGCTGGATGCCATTATCCCAGTTTTATTGAACATATGTAAAGTAATAATTCTGTTTAACAAACCCTGAGCTTCTGTCGTGACATTAATGTTCAGCGTTTTCACTTGGTAGTGTTGGGTTTGATTTTCTTTTTTCTTTTCTTTTTTCTTTTTGTTTCATTTTATTTTAATTTTTGATTATTTTTGATTATTATTATTTTGATTTGTTTTGCGTTATTATTTTGAGTTGTTTCATTAATTTTTTCTTTCTTCTTTTTTCCTTTTTTTTTCTTTTTCTTTTTACTTATTATTTTTATATTTATTTCATTTATTTTTATTTTTATATTTATTTTATTTTTATTTTTACATTTATTTTTATTTATATTCTATTTTATTTTATTTTTTTCATTCTTTATGTTATTTTTATTTATTTTTATTTATCTGTCCATTTATGTTTTTGTTTATTTTAAATTAATTTTTCCTTATTTTTTTATTTGTTCTCTTTTTCTTTTTCTCCCCCTTTTTTTTCCTGCTTTTTTCTCTGTTTTTATTTTCCTTCCTTGTATTTTTTCTCTTTTTTGTTTCATACTGCTACTTCCGTTTCTACTTATCGTCTTTGGAAGCTGTTTGCTTCTCAGACCTCGCTCCCACACTCTCGCATGCCTATTGGGTGGTCTTGTGCGGCGCCGCCTGCGTGTCATTGGTTTCCATGACAGCAGCGGCTCCGCAATTTGGCATCCTCCTCGATCTCCTGGTATTGAGTTTTACGCGCATGCGAGGTACACACGGCATGCCGCTATTGGCTGTCGGCACATTTGATCCGTGATTGGTTTATGTCTTTGTGACAACATGGATGATTTACTGCACGTAGCGGGCCAACGCGATGTGGATAGCGCCCGCACCATTGATGATAAATGTGCGGTTTAACTATGGATTCCCTATACCACAGCAATTAGTTCCATGTAAGCCTTTTATATTACTCAACCTTTATTTGCATGATTGTGTGTTTTTTAATTACTCTGGTGAGATTTTGGCGCCATAATGACGTCATGGGAGGGGGTGTTAACTTGTTTTTCACATGTTTTGATTGGTGACTGTTATATATTTTTTGTGTTGATGTACAGGTACACTTTATCACTTGTCTGACGAAGGGGTCCTACGTGGCTCCGAAACGTTATTTTTGTGATGTTTTAAAACAATAAAAACCTTTTGGACGTAGTCGGTACGATCCTTGGTGTGCTGGCGAATATGGTCATTTGCTGATGTTTCCAGGACCCATCTGGTGATCGCTGCAGCACCCATTATTTTACAAGAGCCACTTGTCCAGGAACGTGTGTGAGTGGAATATTGAGTATACTGTTCTCTGCCAAGTCTAATTTTGTAAAGTTTCTGCAGCAGAAACAGCTTGTTGTTTAAACTGGATCTTTCATGCAGTCTTTTCAGTACATCCCACATGCCTTTCGCTGTGTCCTCATTGCGTATATGAATGAGCTGATCATCCTCCACTAGTAAGCTTATGGTGGCCCGTGCCTCTCTGTAGTGGTAACCTCCCACAAGTCATCTTTGGATAATAGCATTTCCACTTTAAACTTCCATAGCTGATAATTGTCATTGTTCAGCCTGGCCACAGAGAGTTTAAGCTCTGAGTTTCCAGACATTTTATCCCTCCTTTATATATAAACAGTCTTACTTGTCTATAGGGGATGTCACTGGAAAGCTTCCTTATGTTGATCTCCGCATCAGCCACACTGTCTTCCGTTCGAGGCTTTGTTCTACCTGGTCATAAGACTTTATCTGGACACTGGGCCAATAACCTGTTGCAAAGTACGATTGATAGGTGCAGCGGAGTCAATTCAGATCAGACGTTGTGCAGTAACAGGAACTGGCTTCTTTATTGGAACATAACCACACTAGCAAAGATGTCACTTCACATGGTAAGAAGAACACAGACAGGAAAAAGAACCAACAAGTACATCACTGTATACAGGAAATACAACACATCATAGAGAAATACATAGCATAGCATATCACTGAACATTAGCGACATCTTGTGTCCTTTTTCTGAACTGCAGTCAAATATGCTAAGCTGAAAGTTTGTTGTATCTCCAACATTAACAATGGGTCTAGCAGGGGGGGGGGGTTACTAAATCTTTGTGGATCTTAGGGAGGGTATAAATAGTTGGTATTCATCTACTACTTGGTATAAGGTATCTCTTTTCTTTCACAGTTAATACGTGTGACTGATAACCTAATTCAACCAGGGCCTCCAGCTCTGACCTATATTGGGAAGTGGGGTCTTTATCCAATTTACTATGGGTGTCTACATCTGATAACATTTCTGTTTGCTGATTGTTGTAGTAATCTTTAGACAAGATAACTACTCCCCCTCCTTTGTCTGCTGGCCTTATTAATATGTCTTTCCTGGTTTCTAACGACTCAATCCCTTCTTTAATGTACCTTGGATTCACATTCTTTTTAGGTACTAGTTGGTCTAAATCACGCAATACCAGGTTTTTAAAGACTTCTAAATGTTGTGTAGCTGTATTTGGTGGATTGAACAGCGATCAATTTTTTTAAGCCACTGTCCACCGCTATTGATGCACTCCCACTTCCACTAACTGGATTAGAATTTTTATTCAAAAAATATTTTTTAATACTGAGTTTCCTCATGTATTTATGAACATCTATCTATATGCACATCAAA
This sequence comes from Rana muscosa, assembly GCA_029206835.1. Taxonomy (NCBI): domain Eukaryota; kingdom Metazoa; phylum Chordata; class Amphibia; order Anura; family Ranidae; genus Rana; species Rana muscosa. The sequence goes on along the minus strand of CM055119.1, from coordinate 15,627,812 downwards.
TTTGCCAATGGGTCTCTTCAGACCACATTTCAAACCCAGATGCAATATATAAGTCTCCTTATGTGTTAATGTAACATTACTCAAATTAAAAATTCCTCCTACTCTGTTTCCCTCCTTCTTTTTTTGGACCCTAGTTCCTGCCCTACAGCCCTTGATTCTTCTCTCCTTGGGCCTTGTGGTTAAGCATAATTTCTCTCCCAATATGGTTGTTCTCTCCACTGTTGTTCCCTGTATACAGGTGTAATTGGTGGATATGGGAGTGGTGGTGGTCTGCCTCTGTGTGATGGATGTCCACGACCTCTCCTTTGTCCCCCCTCTCCCCCTCCCTAAAAAGGACGTGGTGAGTATGGTCTGTTCCCTGTGCTATAATCCCAAAGTGATTCATACCTATTTGTAATTGGTATCTGGTATGCATTATCATATATTGGGGGTTGTGGAATTCTCACTGTCCCACCTCTTTCTCTCATTCCCCTACCTTGATTCCTTTTTCCCCTATTAGGGGTTAAATGGTTCATGTGTGAACCTCAATTTCTTCATTCAGTCCCCCTGGCGTAAGGGTATTAAGAGAGAGAAAATGCATTATGTTTCTTGTTTGGATAGGCGTTTAAAATGTTCATCTGCTGTGTATGTTTTGGGGATGGCCTCAATAATCCATACCTGAATCATTGTACAAAAAGATATGGAGATGGGAGTTTTAAGGTGCAGAAATTTAAATTAAAAACATTAAAAAATGTAAAAACAACATATGAAAATCATACGATCGTGGTACAAAGGACTTCACAATAGTATGATTTTCATATGTTGTTTTTAAAAATAAAATTATACAATACAATAAAATTTTGAAAATATTGATTATGTGTTAATTAGAATAATTTCTTCACCTTAAAACTCCCATCTCCATATCTTTTTGTATATTGATTTACTTTTGGGAAGTTGGTGCATTTTAATAAGAGTCCTTATCTTTGGATGAAAATTTATAACCCATACCTGAAGTCCTCTAGTGGATTTGTTGTGGTGCTAAACACAGTGTCCCCAGACACTTTCTTGATCACACCCTTCCGGTGCCATCATTTCCACCTGTGCGTTCCACACTTCTGGGGCTTCTCCAGGCTCTTGAGCCCAGCTGAATACATCTCCAGCAGTTTGGAACCCTCACTAGTGGTCCTACAGGACAGAATGGAGGGACACACACCCTGTTTACAGATGAGCATGCTTTTTTATTGTCTCTTGTAAGTGTTTTTAACCACTTCAATACAGGACACCTTTACCCCTTTCCTGCCCAGGTCAGTTTTCAGCTTTCAGTGCTGTCGCACTTTGAATGACAATTGCGCGGTTATGCAACACTGTACTCAAACAACATTTTTATCATTGTGTTCACAAAAAATAGAGATTTATTTTGGTGGTATTTAATCAACAAATGAAAAAAATAAATGAAAAATCCCCCCCAAAAATTTAAAAAATCTAGTTTTTCTTTGTTACTGTTATAAAATTTTGCAAATAAATAATCCTTCTTCATAATTATATATATATATATATATATATATATATATATATACATTGGGTAAAAAAAGTATTTAGTCAGCCACCAATTGTGCAAGTTCTCCCACTTAAAAAGATGAGAGAGGCCTGTAATTGTCATCATAGGTATACCTCAACTATGAGAGACAAAATGTGGAAACAAATCCAGATAATCACATTGTCTGATTTGGAAAGAATTTATTTGAAAATTATGGTGGAAAATAAGTATTTAGTCAATATCAAAAGTTCATCTCAATACATTGTTATATATCCTTTGTTGGCAATGACAGAGGTCAAACGTTTTCTGTAAGTCTTCACAAGGTTGTCACACACTGTTGCTGGTATGTTGGCCCATTCCTCAATGCAGATGTCCTCTAGAGCAGTGATGTTTTGGGGCTGTCGCTAGGCAACACTGACTTTCAACTCTCTCCAAAGGTTTTCTATGGGGTTGAGATCTGGAGACTGGCTAGGCCACTCCAGGACCTTGAAATGCTTCTTACGAAGCCACTCCTTCATTGCCCGTGTGGTGTGTTTGGGATCATTGTCATGCTGAAAGACCCAGCCACGTTTCATCTTCAATGCCCTTGCTGATGGCAGGAGCTTTGCACTCAAAATCTCACGATACATGGTCCCATTCATTCTTTCATGTACACGGATCAGTCGTCCTGTTCCCTTTGCAGAGAAACAGCCCCAAAGCATGATATTGCCACCTCCATGCTTCACAGTAGGTATGGTGTTCTTTGGTTGCAACTCAGCATTCTTTCTCCTCCAAACACAAGTTGTGTTTCTACCAATCAGTTCTACTTTTGTTTCATCTGACCATATGACATTCTCCCAATCCTCTTCTGGATCATCCAAATGCTCTCTAGCAAACCTCAGATGGGCCCGGATATGTACTGGCTTAAGCAGGGGGACACATCTGGCACTGCAGGATCTGAGTCCCTGGCGGCGTAGTGTGTTACTGATGGTAGCCTTTGTTACGGTGGTCCCAGCTCTCTGCAGGTTATTCACTAGGTCCCCCATGTGGTTCTGGGATTTTTGCTCACTGTTCTTGTGATCATTTTGACCCCACGGGGTGAAATCTTGCGTGGAGCCCCAGATCGAGGGAGATTATCAGTGGTCTTGTATGTCTTCCGTTTTCTAATTATTGCTCTCACAGTTGATTTCTTCACACCAAGCTGCTTGCCTATTGCAGATTCAGTCTTCCCAACCTGGTGCAGGTCTACAATTTTGTTTCTGGTGTCCTTCGACAGCTCTTTGGTCTTCACCATAGTGGAGTTTGGAGTGTGACTCTTTGAGGTTGTGGACAGGTGTCTTTTATACTGATAACAAGTTCAAACAGGTGCCATTAATACAGGTAATGAGTGGAGGACAGAAGAGCCTCTTAAAGAAGAAGATACAGGTCTGTGAGAGGCAGAAATCTTGCTTGTTTGTAGGTGACCAAATACTTATTTTCCACCATAATTTGCAATTCAATTCCTTACAAATCAGGCAATGTGATTGTCTGGATTTGTTTCCACATTTTGTCTCTCATAGTTGAGGTATACCTATGATGACAATTACAGGCCTCTCTCATCTTTTTAAGTGGGAGAACTTGCACAATTGGTGGCTGACTAAATACTTGTTTGCCCCACTGTATATATATATATATATTGTTGTGAATATGGTATGGGGTCTTTTAGTAAGACCACAATGTTGGTTCTCAGTGCCTTCAACCTTACGGTAATTTTATTTCAAACTGTCAATGCATACCATAGTTCTTTCCTGAGTTTATTGATTTATGGGGTTTTCTTACCAAAGCATAAAATATCTCCCACCAAATTAACAAGTGAATAATTTAACTTTAATAATTAATGAGTATATTCCTTGCAATTTCATACAGAACAAGATTTACTGGTGATTGACACTTTAAATACACATGATGAGAATATCAAATCTGTATTGAAACTAATTTCTACCTAGTAACACGGGGAAAAGCCTACCTTGGTCTGTTGGAATAATACGTGCGGTAATTTACGCATAAGAACCAAAACCCAATTATCTCCTATTGCTCAGGGAAACAGTCCTTCGAACTTCTTCTGGCCGGAAAGAAATTTGAAATATGCCTCCATAAATCAACAGAACAATGCTACTAATTTGAAGTACTTATTAAACCAACAGATTTGCGAGCATACTATGGAGCGATAAAACCTTCCCTGGGATCACCTAACTTTGATAGAATTTTTGATATATCTTGGCCTTAATTCCCTTAAACATAGATATGAAGATGCACCCCTAGACAGTCAAATAAACATTAATGCATAACCCCTATAATATAGTCTCTACAATTCAGTGAGAGAAGATGAGATATGATCTGTATGATCTGTATCTTACCAGGCTTAAAAAAGGGCTAGGTTCAAGTCACGAGGGCCAGCCAGATGGGGAAGGTTAAAGATCAGCAGACTTCTTGACGTCTAGGAGTGCATTTGGTGTGTTTTTTTTCTTTCTCCCTCCTTTCTAATTTTTCTTCCCTTAAATATTGTCTCTGGACAATAAGGTTATAAAAATTATACTAAGTTCTGCCCAGGGACGGGTGTCTTCAACTTATTGGTGGCTGCAGATATGGGAGTTACTGTCCAAAAGTGTCTGGATTCTATAGGTTGACAACTTAATGATTAACTGTTCTATGGACTTTGAGATCCTCCAGTAATGTCGCTTTCCACCACTGGGGCATTAATTATTTAAATTTATATATTCTAATTTCAGAATGTGTATAATTTATATAATGTTGGGAAGATTATCTATGGATATTTATCTTCTGGTGATCCGGTATACATAACATGCTTCTCATATACTTTTTGATTTTTTCACATAACATAATTTGTTTTATATTTCTTTCTAAAAATATATCTATAAGCTGGTTTTTCTAAACAGGGTACAGATTATATATATCAACCAATATAACACAAAAAGACTTATCTATATATTTTGAATACGTGGTAATCTCTAAACGTAGGTTCCTTTATATTCTATAATCACAATTTGACGTATTTCATAATGCTAATTAACTCTTTAAAACACTTCTATATATAAAATCACAAAAGAAAAAAAAAAACACAAATGCAACGTTCGATGAAACTGACATAAAACTTTATAGCCTTGTTAAAATAGATGAATAAATGTAAAAAAATTGCATAAAATTATATAAGATTGCACAATTAGCTAGAGACAATAAAATCCATATATATAAGATATATAAAAAAATATAAAAAATATAAGAGAGATTTTCAGTTAGTGAGCAATGTTTATGGTGGAAGTAAATAATGCTGATGCCACTGCGGAATCTTGGGAAAGAGGGGTTAACATCAGAACAATGTAGTAAGGTCCCCAGAGACAGCCTGTAACAGTACAGCCAGATAGCTACCGTGATAGGTGGAGTAAGTACCTGGTGTAATAGCTAGTGTACCTGCTTGAGTGAGGTCATGCCTGACCACCGAGATGTTGAAGCGTAGAGCTGGGGTCCCAGGGATTGCAGATGTCACAGCAGATAGCGGGCAGGCGGACCGCTCCGAGGGACCAGCCTGTTGGGGATGGATGGAAGCAGTAGACCCTATGCCGGAGGCTCCGAGGGGGTGGATGGATAGGCAGCTCTGCAGGAAACACGGAGGGCGATGTAGGCACAAATGGCAGCCAGGCGCACGCTGATGACGTCAGCGCCGTCCAATATGGTTGGAGGCAGAGGTGTCAGCGAATCAGGGACCCAGGTGCGCTGATGATGGCGTCAGCGGAGATATGGATGTCACTCAATGATTCACAGACCAGTGGCAATGTAGTAGCATGGATGGGGGGCCGTGACTGACATGTTTCGCGTTTGCTATGCTTTTTCAAAGTCACCGGAGGAAGGATAGGCCCAACAATATAAGCACAATGGCAATGGGAGGGGTGATGGAAGGGGAGGGGCCAGAATACTGACATGGAGACTGGTGTTAACCCCTCCGTAACCAATAACAGACATCCTTAGCTTGCAAATTAGTAATATTAGTAGTTGGAGATTACAGATACAAATGGGTGAAAAAGAACAAATATAACAAGTATAACAAGTGACATAAAACTAACACAATAACAAATAGAGTTTATGACATAAATAAGGTGATATACAGGTGTATGTGTGTGTATATATATATATATATATATATATATTGTGACAGCAGGAAGGTAAAGTCACCTGGTTGCATCCAGGGGGGTAGATATATTTCTCCCAGATTCAGGCTTTATGCTGACTTATACAACTAGGGTGGAGAGTTGTATAAGCCCAGCTGAGGCTAGTAGGCTCATGGATGACTCATACCTCTAGGGAGAGTGTGGGGCGTCGTACAGACAGGGAGTTGATGAGGCCAGCTGAAGCTTGTCAGCTCATTTAGGCCTCTATAAGAACTCCCAGATTCATTAGGTGTTAGCTCATGCCTGGAACCAGACCTGTGTGGACTGTCTAGGGAGAGTGAACCCCTGTGCGGTGAGGCAAAGCCTGTGTGGCTATTTGTTTGGACTTTTACTAAACCAGGGACTTAGGGACTAGGACAGCACTAGGCTGATCCCAGTTGTTAGTTAGGAAACCTGTATGTTTAGTCAGAGGTCAACTTGACCAGGATTTATTTTGGTTATGTTTCTTTTGCTTTGCTGTGTTTTGTCACTGTAAATAGAAAATAAACCGCACCTTTTTTTGATTTTGAAAACCACAACCTCCGTTTGCTGGGCCTGTTTTGTGTGGGGAGCCCATCCCGGGGGTCACACACACCCGCTGCCGAGCTAACCCCCTCACAGTTGGTGGAGAACCAGTGGCAGTTTTTTTTTAAGCCAGCATGGAGGAGATACTGAAGCAGCTGGCTCTAGCAAATGCCAATCAACAGCAGACAAATGCAGGTTTGCAAAAGAGCCTTGCAGCTCAACAACAGAACTTCGCAGCCCAGCAGCAAGCTCATCAACAGAGCCTTGCAGCTCAGCAACAAGCCCAGCAGCAATCTGAGGCCCGCTTCATAGACCTGTTACAGAAGCAAGAGCAGAGACTACAACAAATGGAAGCAGTAATGCAGCAACGTCCGCAGACCAGTGAGGAAAGCCGTCCCACTAATACCGCGTCCTTTGGGGTGAGTCGTTTATTGACAAAAATGACTGGAGAGGATGATCCAGAGGTATTTTTGACCACATTTGAAAGGACTGCTGAAAGAGAAAAGTGGCCTGAGGAGCAGTGGGCTGGACTGGTGGCTCCTCTGTTAACTGGTGAATCGCAGAAGGCTTACTATGACCTAGAGCCTGACCAAGCAAAAGACTATGTGATGCTAAAAGCTGAAATATTGGCAAGGCTGGGTGTCACCCAGGCTGTCCGGGCTCAGCGTGTGCATAACTGGACTTTCCAGCTTGGAAAACCCCCCAGGTCTCAAATGTATGATCTCATTCACCTAAGCAGAAAGTGGCTACAGCCAGAGACTTTGTCCGCACCAAAGATTGTGGAACGTGTTGTAATGGATCGGTTTTTGAGAGCTCTTCCTACTGCCATCCAAAAGTGGGTAAGCCATGGAGACCCAGAGACGGCCGATGGTCTTGTGGATCGTGTGGAGAAATACTTGGCTACAGAGAACCTGACGGCCTCTTCCAGAGACACTCGGACTTTCCACCCTAAGACCAGACCATCCCCAGGGGCGGATAAGAGGATTCCAAGGGGTGAGGGTGGAGAGAGTGAGAGGGTGGGAGCTCTACCCCAAGTTTGGCGAGAACAGCCTGGGAAATCAGCGGCTCAAGAGGCGGCAAGAAGGATCGTTTGCTACCGCTGCCGGCAAGCGGGACATATTGCAGCCAATTGCCCGGTTGTGGAGGAACCCATGCAGTGTGACTTTCTGATGGGGAGACGTCAGTCGCTGTGTGCGACAGTCGCATGCACTGCCATTCGAGGAACTGAGAAACATTTATGCAAAATGTGTGTTAATGGTAGAAATGTTGTGGTATTGCTGGATTCAGGTAGCCTTGTGACTCTGATAAAGGCTGAGTTAGTTAAAACAGAGGTCTCTGGGAATAGCAAGGTAGCTGTTATTTGTGTGCATGGGGACACCCGAGAGTATCCAGTGACTACAGTGTGTTTCAAGACCCCCAAAGGTACCCTCTCTCATCCAGTGGGCTTAGTATCTCAGTTACCGCATGACGCCATTGTGGGAAGGGATTTTCCGAAGTTCTGGGAACTGTGGGATGATCCTGAGCCCCCCACTGGTGCCCCTATGTACCAGGAATGGGATAGCCAGAACTCCCCTGAGAGTGGTGAGGACTCTCCGGAATTTCCCTTATCAGTATTGGCAGGGGAGACTCAAGAAACTGGAGAGGAGCCCACCTCCTCAGACGAAAACCTACCGTCTGTGGAGTTTTCTGATCTTGAGGTTCACAGGGAAAACTTTGCCACAGAACAGTTGAAAGACCCCGCCCTAATAAAGGCACGGGAAAACGTAGTGAAAATAGATGGCGAGTTAGTGAACCCAGATAATACCTGCACTTACCCATACTTCAGCGTAGAGAAGGACCTACTGTATCGGGTGGCAAAAAGGGCAGAAGAAACCGTTGAGCAGCTTGTGGTGCCCAAACCTTACAGGAAGTTGGTGTTGGAGTTGGCCCATGGGCACATTCTTGGAGGTCATCTGGGGACAGAGAAAACCCGAGAGAGGGTATTACAGAGATTCTATTGGCCGGGGGTGATAAAGGACATAGAAAATTATTGTTCCTCCTGCCCTGTGTGTCAGAGGTCGGCCCCGATGCCACATTTCCGTAGCCCGCTGGTCCCTCTACCCATCATTGAGGTCCCGTTTGAGAGGATCGCCATGGATTTGGTAGGTCCTATAATCAAGTCCGCTAGGGGGCACCAGTACATATTAGTTATAATGGACTATGCCACCCGTTATCCAGAAGCGATCCCTCTCCGAAATACCTCGGCCAAAACCATAGCCAAAGAGCTATCTCTTGTGTTTAGCCGGGTGGGTATTTGTAGAGAACTGCTTACGGACCAAGGTACACCCTTTATGTCCCGGGTTATGAAGGAGCTGTGTAAATTGTTCAAAGTGACGCAATTACGTACATCTGTGTATCACCCCCAAACCGATGGGCTGGTTGAAAGATTCAACAAAACCCTAAAGCAAATGTTGAAGAAAGTGGTGGATAGAGATGGAAAGGATTGGGACTGTCTACTTCCTTATCTGATGTTTGCTATTAGGGAGGTGCCCCAATCCTCTACGGGATTCTCCCCCTTTGAGTTACTGTATGGGAGACACCCAAGAGGGCTGTTGGATATTGCCAAGGAAACTTGGGAAAGTGAGAGTTCTCCCCACAGGAGTGTGATTGAGCATGTCGCCCTGATGCAAGACCGAATTGCACAGGTAATGCCCATCGTGAAGGAACATTTGGCCCAAGCGCAGTTAGCACAGCAGAGAGTGTACAACCGTGGAGCCAAGACCCGTACCTTTTCCCCGGGGGATAGGATACTGGTACTTGTCCCTACGGTTGAAAGTAAATTCCTTGCCAAATGGCAAGGCCCCTACGAGATAATGGAAAAGTGAGCGAAGTGAATTACAAGGTCAGACAACCAGGAAGGCGAAAGCCCGAACAGATCTATCACGTTAATCTGTTGAAAGCCTGGAGGGATAGAGAGTCCCTAGTCGCAGACACTTGGTCACCAGCTCAAACTGGTTGCGTGATTCCTGAGGTTGGAATAGCAGCCACCTTGTCACAACCCCAACAACAGGAGGTTAAGGAGTTTGTGCTTCGCAACAAGGAGGTATTCTCTGAGCTGCCGGGACAAACATCTGGGGTAGAGCATGACATCATTACCCCCGCCCGGTGAAAGGGTGAAGTTAAAACCCTATCGGATCCCAGAGGCCCGACGGGAGGCAATACGGGAGGAAGTACAGAAAATGCTGAACTTAGGGGTGATAGAGGAGTCCCAAAGTGATTGGTCTAGTCCCATTGTGTTGGTGCCTAAACCGGATGGGAGCTGGCGATTTTGTAACGATTTTCGTCAGTTGAACAAAGTTACAAAATTTGACACCTACCCCATGCCACGTATAGATGAGTTGATCGACCGGCTGGGAACAGCCCGATACATGACGACTCTTGACCTCACAAAAGGGTATTGGCAAATCCCCCTGGCCAAATTGGCCAAAGAGAAAACCGCATTTGTAACCCCAGACGGGGCGTTCCAATATAAAAGAATGCCGTTCGGGTTACAGAATGCGCCGGCCACGTTCCAGCGGAAAATGGACCAGATGCTGAGGCCCCATCGGAAGTATGCTGCGGCTTACCTGGATGACGTAATTGTCCATAGCACAGATTGGGCCTCACATCTGCCAAAAGTGCAAGCAGTCCTGGACTCTGTTCGGGAAGCGGGGTTTACGGCTAACCCCAAGAAGTGTACCATTGGGCAGGAGGAGGCCAAATATCTTGGGTACACCATTGGGAGGGGAGTAATAAAACCCCAACTCAACAAAGTCGAGGCCATCCAGAGTTGGCCACGTCCCAACAGCAAGAAGCAGGTACGAGCCTTTCTGGGAATCGCTGGGTATTATCGGCGATTCATTCCCCACTTTGCCTCTAAGGCTGTGCCCCTAACCAACCTAACGAAGGGGAAAGGGTCGGTCATGATTAAATGGACCCCCGAGGCTGAGGCAGCATTCCAATTCTTGAAACAAGCCTTATGTAGCCAGCCAGTGTTGTACTCACCCGACTTCTCTAAAGACTTTGTCGTACAAAGTGATGCGTCAGATGTGGGGTTAGGAGCAGTATTGTCCCAGGTCTGGAACGGGGAAGAGCACCCAGTCATTTACCTCAGCAGGAAGTTGAAGTCCCATGAGGTAAATTACGCCACCGTTGAAAAGGAGTGTTTAGCGGTGAAGTGGGCTCTAGATTCCCTTCGGTACTACCTGCTAGGTAGGCACTTTGACATGGTTACGGATCACGCTCCGTTAAAGTGGATGGCTCAAAACAAGGAAACAAATAGAAGAGTGAATAGGTGGTTCCTGGCCCTCCAGGAATTCAACTTCACAGTAAAGCATCGCCCTGGCGTTCAAATGGGGAATGTGGATGCTTTGTCTCGAGTACATGAATGCCTGATTGCTGGTGTTCCAACCCCGAGGTTAAAACAAGAGGGGGGGTATGTGACAGCAGGAAGGTAAAGTCACCTGGTTGCATCCAGGGGGGTAGATATATTTCTCCCAGATTCAGGCTTTATGCTGACTTATACAACTAGGGTGGAGAGTTGTATAAGCCCAGCTGAGGCTAGTAGGCTCATGGATGACTCATACCTCTAGGGAGAGTGTGGGGCGTCGTACAGACAGGGAGTTGATGAGGCCAGCTGAAGCTTGTCAGCTCATTTAGGCCTCTATAAGAACTCCCAGATTCATTAGGTGTTAGCTCATGCCTGGAACCAGACCTGTGTGGACTGTCTAGGGAGAGTGAACCCCTGTGCGGTGAGGCAAAGCCTGTGTGGCTATTTGTTTGGACTTTTACTAAACCAGGGACTTAGGGACTAGGACAGCACTAGGCTGATCCCAGTTGTTAGTTAGGAAACCTGTATGTTTAGTCAGAGGTCAACTTGACCAGGATTTATTTTGGTTATGTTTCTTTTGCTTTGCTGTGTTTTGTCACTGTAAATAGAAAATAAACCGCACCTTTTTTTGATTTTGAAAACCACAACCTCCGTTTGCTGGGCCTGTTTTGTGTGGGGAGCCCATCCCGGGGGTCACACACACCCGCTGCCGAGCTAACCCCCTCACAATATATATATATATATATATATATATATATGTGTGTGTGGCAGCACAGTGATGTAGTGGGTAGCACTCTCACCCAGCAGCAAACACCAATCCCAACCACAACACCACCCGCCCAGCGTCCACACGTTCTCCCTGTATCGGCGTGGGTTTCCTCCATATACCCCAGTATATGTGAACGTATAATTATTATATGTGGCTAATTAATAGAAAATTGATGATGTGTTATAAATAAATGAATTAATGAAATAAAATCAATCAAATAATCAAATTACTGTGGAATAATTGTACATACAGGGAGCGATAATAATACCATTAGGTGCATGTATAATGCTAATAATGATAATAAAATTAGTCATGAAAATGATGTGTTAAAAGGTTGGGATAAATGTAGCAAACAATTGCAGTAATAAATTAATTAATTACAGTAATAAATTATTGACAATATTAAATGGTGTTGAAAACAAGGTAGGGTTGGATTATCAGACAATACTCAAGATGTCAAGCTCCTCGTTCATACCCCCAGGTGAGAGTGAGCCGAGTTGGTAAATCCAAAAGGTTTCTCTCCTGCAAAGGAGGGAAAACCTTTCGTTATCCGTAAAGCCCTGTACACACGATCGGATAACCTATGGATTTTCGTCCGATGGATTTGACCATCGGAAATCCGATGAAACTGTTTTTTATCAGTCTTGGCCACACACCATCAGTTAAAAAACCGACGGCACGTACAAAACGTACGACGCGCTATAAAAGGGCCGAACAAATCTAATGGCGCCACCCCTTGGGCTGCTTTTGCTGATTTCGTGTTACCGCGTGTTAGTAAAAGTTTGGTGAGAGCCGATTCGCGCTTTTCAGTCTCCGTGCTTTGCAGATCGTTTCCTGGTGTTCAGTTTGTGCTTGTGGGTTTGTATTTGTGATTCAGTGCGTGTAGTCAGGTCGTTACTGCCTTGCAGTGCCTTCTTGGCCGTTCGTTTACTGTTTTTCAGGTCGTTCTTCTCAGGCCTTGCTGTTCCACGGTGCGTTCTGTTTGAGTGCGTTCTGACCAGCCGACCGGTTTAAAACCATGTTTGAAGTGTGTTCTCGTTCTCGAGCTCGTGCTGGCTTTGGGCTTGGTGTTGCAGTTAACACTGTAACCCGAGTTCAGTCCGTGAACAGGGTGAGGAGGAGTTCATGGACTAAGAATTGGTTGCTCCAGAGGGACCAATTCTCTCATATGCCTCTGCTGCGGGAAATCCATGAGAATAATCCTGATGATTTCAGGATTTATCTCAGGATGACGGACCCTGTATTTCACCGTCTGTTGGATTTGCTGTCCCCCTATATAACGAGGCAGGACACTGTGATGCGCCAGGCCATCACTGCCGAGCAGAGGCTTATTGCCACGTTGAGATACCTGGCGACTGGGAGAAGCTTGCAGGACCTCAAGTTCTCAACAGGCATCTCCCCCCAGGCTCTCGGGATCATTATCCCTGAGACGTGTTCGGCCATCATTCAGGTCCTGCAGAAGGACTATATGAAGGTAATTTTGCTCCTTTAACCTCACATTATATGTTTTTATTGTTTTAGAATCTTCTTATTTTTTCCCTCCTAACCCAAATTTGCCTGTTTGTAATATCCTGGTAATGTCCCCATTTTCCCCATGCATGTTTTTACCTGTAAAGGCCTTTTTGGGCCCTACATGCCTATTTCCCTTCACTAACCTCTCCAGCATGCTATCGTGGGCGCAAACCCAGCTAGCCTTCTATTTTCCTTTTGATTTTTTTGGGGTCATTGCCCGCGTAGTTTGACAACCCTCCCCCCCCCCTAAAGATGTTAAAAAAAATTGAGTTCTCAATCAAGCTCAGCAGAGTGGTTGAGCCTTTTTTTGGATCCCCCTCAATCACCTTAGGCCCCCCCCCCTTAGATTATTTTAGAATGTCCACTCAGCGGGGGTGAGGCATCTGCTAAGTGGGCCTTTGTTTATTGGTAGGAAATACTCCCTTAAATAATAATGGTAGCCTGATGTTGGTCAACAATGTTTTTGTGTGTAATCTGCTTGCACTGTAAACATAAACCATACTAATGTCTTCTTTTTGTTTGACTCCACAGTTCCCTAGCACACCACAGGAATGGCTGACTGTGGCCTCCCAATTTGCCCAGCGGTGGGATTTCCCCAACTGCAGAGGGGCAATTGATGGGAAGCACGTCCACATAGTGCCGCCACCCCCGTTCGGGGTCATACTATTTTAACTATAAAGGTTTCAATAGTATTGTGTTAATGGCGGTGGTGTCGGCACAGTACGAGTTCCTATATGTGGAAGTGGGGAAGAACGGCCGGATGTCCGATGGCGGAGCATTCGCAGAGACGGAGTTCGCTCACCATCTGCAGGCTGGGGGTCTTGCACTGCCTCCAGATGCAGAGAACGTGGAAGGGCTACCGTTCGTTTTCATTGCGGATGAAGCTTTTGGACTAGGACCACACCTCACGCGGCCGTTTCCCCAACGCACCCTCACCCCGGAGAGGAGGGTTTTTAATTACCGGCTGGCCAGAGCCCGGAGAGTTGTGGAGAATGCCTTCGGGATAATGGCCAGCCAGTTCCGCCTGTTCCAGACAGCTATACATTTGGCGGATTATAAACTCAACAACATTGTCTACTGCTGCTGCTTTTTGCACAATGTTTTACGCAAATTCTCCACAAATTATGTGTCATCAGTTGGGCCTGAGGCCGGTCCCTCTGAACTGATAAATCTGACCGGCCTCAGCACTGCCCGTACTGGCTTGGCCCCCCAAAGTGGTAGGGGGGCCATCGCAATGCCAGACCACATCTGACCTTTGATTGTCCCTTTTTAAAATAAAAAAAAATATTTGATTTACTACAAACTTGTGTTGTCATTCTTGTATTTGTGGTTTATGTGTCTCCCAGGTTCTAGTAGTGCCAAGTGTATTTGTCCTTAGTAAATAGCCTCAAATCTCAGAGGTAAAAACACTCTTTTTGCATCTTCAGAACTGCTATTGAGCATAGAAAGAACAAGGCACACCTTTTTTAGACTTCCCGAATGTTTTTATTGATTGCACCACAGTTTTGGTTGTTTTTCGAAATAATTTTTTTTTTTTTGTGCGGCTTTTTTTGCAGAAACATGCATGGGTCAAAAGCCAATTTTTTTTTCTGAAAAAGTAATAAAATAACACAGTGAAAAATACAAACAGGAGATGGGGTGATGTTACCCCTGATCCATCCCAAATGTGAAGAACCACACTTTATTTTTGGGGCTCAAATGGGTATCTTCAACATGATCCCATGGCTAAGGTAAACATGTGCTATCTGCCATCATGGGGGATCAATGGACGTGCTTTGGGGGTGAAAACCCTTCCTCTCCCCTACTTGAGGAGGGAGAAAGAGGTTGCACCCCCAAAACAGGGACATAGATATCCTGTGACGGCAGATAGCACATGTTGAGTCTTCAGTGTGTGCATCTTCACATTTGGGCTGGTGGAAATCCCATAGCAAATTTCCGACGCATAACAAAACACACAAAAAGGGGGGGTTCACACTATTCTCCCTAAAATATCTATCATGTTTTTATATTTTTGCTCAATCACAATCATTCTCTTTCTCATAATGTCCATTTCGCTACTGCATTCCATGATTTCCTGAATGATTATTTTGGCGCTGGCACTCGAGAATGGAGGATTTGGACTTCCTGACACACCCCCACGTTCAGTCCCTAAAAAGAAACAAATATTTTTAAACTATGCAGGCCTACATCAGGATTTACCTTGAAGTTGTAGTGACAGACACTGACCTGTTGTGCTGATAAGCTCCACCTCTCCTTCCTCCACCTTCCCTTCCTCCACCTCCACTTTCTCCCCCTCCGCTTCCTGAACCTGCTGAACTTGGTCTGCTTTGGGATCTTCGGGGAGTTTCTGTGGTGTTGGGTTCCTCGTCTCCTGAGCATGGTGTCTCCTCTCCCCTATGGGAATTTTAAAAATAATGTATCCTTTAGCACACAGACTTTTTAGGCCTGAAAATGGATTCTCAATGTTTTAAAGTGGGGTCCAATTGATATTTGGCCCTGAGTTTCAAGATGAACATATGAGATCTTGCAAACTCAACAAAGCAACATGTTATTTTGGAGGACACTCACAAATACACTTGGATAACCACCAAGGTATCCACTGGACCACCTGTGTGTGACACCGTTAAGAAATTTGGTCATGTGTCCCAGAGTATAGTATCTTTATGAAGAACAAAAAAGAGTACACAACTGCTGGAGTGTCATCTCCCTTACCCAGAATACAGTTTATCCTTTCATTCACATTGTAAATTTCCTTACAACACATCATCTAGCCAACAATGGGTAGATAAACATTGTTGAAATAAAATGAGGCATGCCCACATGTAGTTTACGTGGATATGTGGCAAACATGTTTGGGGGAAGAGCAGCAATTATTTTTTCCACACATTTAGCAAATAAGTGGACTCTCCACTTAACATAAAAGTTGAGATTTTAAAATGTGAAACCAGTCAAGCCAAGCACATGTTGCAAAACATGGAAGAATACATATTACAATGTGAAAGAACACAGTAAAATATACTTACTTTTTTCAATGCTTTTTATAAGCTTCCTATACTGCTCCGGCTCCCTGAGCTTCAGGTCTGACCACCTTTTACGGAGTTGTTCCTTGGATCTCCTGACCCCATATTTTTTATAGAGAGTCTTCGCCACTTTGTCCATAATTTGTGACTTCCGGAGATTAGGGGTGTCGTATGGGCCATGCTTGCCGTCATAATCCTTCCTCCGCAGAATGTCCACCATCTCCGCCATCTCAGAAAAAGACATATTAGTCGCCTTGTATCTTTTTTTACTGGATCGGGATGTTTCCGCCTCCAGGCTTTCCTCGTCGGTAATTTCAACTAAAGAAGCCACCTGTGTCTGCGACATGTCGCCGTCTCACACTGTGCGCCGATCGTTAAGGGGCGGGGAAATGCTGAAAAAGTCCTTCATGGGCGGGCAACGAGGGCGGAGTTACACGCATGCGCAGGGTATAAAAAGGGGAAAGAAGTTATTAGGGATGCGCGGAGTAAGGACGACCGGAAGTGAACCAACGAAGTGAACTAAGGTAAGAAGGGAACTCGGGCCTGCAGTGGCCTATAATGGTTCATGATTGTAAAGGGCAATATTGTGATAAGTTGAGGAGAATCAATTCTAAACCTTTTTTTTTTTTTTACTTTTTTTTTTACTTGCTGATCCAAAAAGATGCATAAACTACGAGAGCCCGAGGTGATGCTGACTTTTATTGAAAAATATAAGGAACAGCGCAACCTGTGGGAACTGAAACACCCTGCGTACCACAAGAGTGATGTACGTCGGACAACTATTACCAAATTAGCAGAGGATATGAAGCCATGGATCCCAGATGCAGACTACACTATGATCAATAATAAAATCAACAACCTGCGTAATTCCTATAAAAAAAAATACAAGGAAGTGCGCCAGTCAAAGAGATCAGGAGCAGCAGCCGACGATGTAGTAAAGCCCAAGCTGTGGTACTACAGACATCTTCAATTTCTGGATGACCAGATCGAGGCCAGGGAATCTATTTCCAGCCTTCCCTCAACCCTTCCTTCCACCCTTCCCTCCAGCGTTCCTTCCACCCTTCCCTCCACCCCTGCAGAGGCGGAGGAGGAGCCTCCCGAGCTAGAAGAGCCAGATCTTCGCATCTTCAGCCAGGTATAGTATTTTTGATCATAATTATTGTCCACTAAGTAATATTGTGTTGAACTGTTTGGATTAGCCATAAATGATATCATCCCCCCCCCCCCAAAAAAAAAAAACAGTAATGAGATCAAAATTGTGTGCGATAGATTCCCCAAATAATCCAATTTTTCATTTTATTTTAAAAACAGGATGAGGCAAGCCAGGAGGAAGAGGGTCAGGAGTGTGCCAGGCAGGAGGAGGCAGGGCCAAGTGGGACTCAGCAGGTCCCCAGGCCTAGTGGCAGCACCGTCTCCCAAGTGGCTCCCCTCCACGTCAGACCGCCAAAACAATGACGGATGACACAAGTGGAGGAGGAGTCACTAAAGATGATTCAGGAGGCTGCTGCCATTATGAGGGCCCCCCTCAACCCTACGGAGGGCTTTAGCACCTATCTGGCGGATAAGTTGCTCAGAATGGAGGCGGGACAACGGGCCCTTTGTGAGCACCTCATATATATGGCCGTACACATGGGGGCGAGGGGGCTGCTGACTGAGGCCACCCATATCTCGCAGCAGGCCAATCCCTCTCCTCCTTCTCCTCCTCCTCCTCCTGCCACATAACCACCCACAGTGGCCCAGCCCGCAAGGGTGCGTGGACGGGGCCGTGGAGAGAACGCTGCAGAGAGGCGTGGAAGGAAGGCTACAGGGAAGAGCAGGAGGTGATTCCCTGGCCTCGAGTTGCTCATCCAGAAATTGAAGGTTGATGGAGTACCACAGCTTGGGATGATGTATGTCTTTGGCTGCTGCTCCTGATTTCATGCTGTTGTTGATTTTATTATTCATCATAGTCAGGTCTGCATTTGGGATCTAATGACTTGATATTCTCTGCTAATTTCTGAATAGTTGCCCTTCGGTTTTTGTTTGTTTTTTTTCCGAAATAAAGGGAAATTTGATTTCAGCCAACATAGTTACATAGTTACATAGTTAGTCAGGTTGAAAAAAGACACAAGTCCATCCAGTTCAACCGTAAAAAATAAAAATAAAAAAATAAAAATAAACATATATCGTACAATCCCATATACCCAATTCTATACCCACAGTTGATCCAGAGGAAGGCAAAAAAACCCAGAAGAGCATTATCCAATTTGCTACAGCAGGGGAAAAAATTCCTTCCTGATCCCCCGAGAGGCAATCGGATATTCCCTGGATCAACTTTACCTATAAATGTCAGTACCCAGTTATATTATGTACATTTAAGAAAGAATCCAGGCCCTTCTTAAAGCAATCTACTGAGCTGGCCAGAACCACCTCTGCAGGGAGTCTATTCCACATTTTCACAGCTCTTACTGTGAAAAAACCTTTCCGTATTTGGAGGTGAAATCTCTTTTCCTCTAGACGCAAAGAGTGCCCCCTTGTCCTTTGTGTTGACCGTAAAGTGAATAACTGAACACCAAGTTCACTATATGGACCCCTTATATATTTGTACATGTTGATCATATCCCCCCTTAATCTCCTCTTCTCAAGAGAGAATAAATTCAGTTCCTCTAATCTCTCCTCATAGCTGAGCTCCTCCATGCCTCTTATCAGTTTGGTTGCCCTTCTCTGCACTTTCTCCAGTTCCCCAATATCCTTTTTGAGAACTGGGGCCCAAAACTGAACTGCATATTCCAGATGAGGTCTTACTAATGATTTGAACAGGGGCAAAATGATATCTCTCTCTCTGGAGACCATACCTCTCTTAATACAAGAAAGGACTTTGCTCGCTTTGGAAACCGCAGCTTGGCATTGCATGCCATTATTGAACATACATGCCTGATGTGTTTTTTTTTTTGAAGTAGCAATAAGATTTCATAAATACAATGTGTAATTAATAACAAGGGACACCAACCTCCATGAGTAAAAAATAAAAAAAATATGTTGTTCGGAGAAATTGACACACCAAAAAATGCACAACAAATTTAAAGACAAAAACAAAAAAAAAGGTGTAATTTGTGAGGTCGGCCTTGAAGAATTAAACTAATTATTCCTAAGATCACAAGAAAGAAGAAAGACATACGTTTGTCAGAACTCATGAGAAAGATCTGCTGCCAAAATGACATTTTAAAGACCGTTCTAAAGCAAAAAAACATGCGCTGCATTAAACGAAGCAATAACTTGCAGAATGACGAATGTGCTCTCTCAATTAGGAACGCTAGTTTTACCAGAACGAGCGCTCCCGTCTCCTAATTCAGTCTGAGCATGCGTGGGTTTTTTAACCGATGGACTTGCCCATGGACGATCGGAAATTACCTTAGGTTTTTTATCCATCGGAAAATTTTAAAATAAGTTCTATTTTTTCCAACCGATGGAAAAAAGACCGATGGGTACCATACACGATCGGTTGGTCTGATGAAAACCATCCATCGGACGGTTTTCATCAGTCAAACCGATCGTGTGTACGGGGCTTTAGTGTCCCTTTTGGTATGGCCTCTATTGCCATGACCTCCAGTACCTTAAAGTTTTTGTTATGTGCCTGGAGGAAATGGCGCGGGACGCTATGTTTGTCGCAGCCTTTTTTGATGAGTCTGCGGTGTTCGCCCACTCTCACATGTAAAGTGCGAATCGTACGCCCCACATATAAAAGTTTGCAGGGACAACGCAGGACATAGATAATATACTCAGTTGAGCAGGTAAGGAATTGTTTTATTTGAAATCTATCACCTTTGGAGGTAATGATTTCTGGTCGTCCATTGGTAATTGACTGGCATGTTAGGCACCCTCTTTTGCAGCATTTGAAGATGCCGGTTCTGTTGTCAAAATAAGCTCGGATGTCCAAAGGTCTATTGTTATTGGGATTGGTCAATTTACTTGGAGCGATAGAATTGCGGATGGTGCGGGTTCTTCTGAAGGTAACTTGAGGCTTGGGGAGGAGCAATGGTGCTAAAAATTGATCTAATTTCAGAATGTTAAAATGTTTGTTGATAATTTTGGAGATGGCCCTATGTTTAGTATTAAACGTTGATATAAACCTGGCGTTGTTTTCTTTGTTGTTTGTGTCTTTATGTTCGTCGTTAATCTTTGTTTGTTTGTCGGTATTTGAAAGGAATGCTTGTTCTACCAAATCACGAGGGTACCCCTTTTCTTCAAATTTCTTCATCATGTGAGACCCCTGTATAGTATAGTCTTCAACTTTAGTGAAATTTCTGCGTAATCTATGAAACTGGCCGTTCGGGATATTGGTTTTCCAGGAGGGATGGTGACAGCTTTCAAATTGTAGATACGAGTTGCCACCAGTGGATTTAGTATAGTTACTGGTGGTAATCACACTCAGGTCATGGGAAAGGACCAGATCAAGGAAAACCAGTTTCTCAGTATCGAGCACGTGCGTGAAAGAAGGTCCTAGTGCATTACTATTGCAATGGTCAACAAATAGAGAGAATATTTCTGGGCTACCACTCCAAATAAGTACGACGTCATCAATATATCGCCCATAAAAGACGATATATTCCAAAAAAGGGTTGTTGTTCCAAATTTGCATATTCTCCCAATAACCCATGGTCAGAGTTTTATGTCAGTTTCATTGAGCGCTGCATTTGTGTTTTTTTTTTTTTTTGTGTGTTTCTGTCCGCCCTTCCAGTGGTTTGCAGCCGCACTGTCACTGACTCACTTGAATCCTAAAACAGGTTGGACATTACCATACTAAGACTAGAAGTTTGCAACGCCCACAGGATTTTTTTGTTTATATTTACTCTTTTGGATTCCTCCTTGAGCAGCTCACTGACAGTCGTGTGATTGCACTGTCACTTTATTTGGCACATTTCAGAGACACTGTGGTATTAAGCCAATTCAGACTTTGAACGTTTATATTTACATTTTTATTTACGTTTATATTTACGCTTACATGCATTTTGGGTATTTTTAGTGCTTATTTCCTCCCCCAATTTTATTTTTTTATACATTTTTTTTTAAACAACCCCCCCTCCCCCTCTTTTCCAGCCCCTTCCCTCCCCTCCTGTTCCCCTCTCCCTTTCCCTCCCTACCCACCCTTTTTGTCCCTCACCCCTCTCTTCCCTGCCTCCTTTCCCCCACCCCCCCCCTAATCCAGCCCTTGTTTGTCCGTATGTCCCAGTTTTTTTGTGTTTTTTTGTGTTGTCTATGTGTACACCATCACCTCCATTATGGCAACTGACAGGTCAAACAGATTACAGTCCATTTTTTGATAAAATTGATTTATGTAGTTTTTCTGATACGAATCATGACATTACCACCTCCCCTTCCTCATCTGCCAATCTGCCCCCACATACTGAGGCTTTTGAAATCCAGATGAGAAAAGCTTTTCTCAGACTGCAGGATGCAAGGCAGTATGAGAATGCTCAATGGTGGGATCTTGCATTCCTACAAAAATATCTTGAACTAGGTATCACTCCCAGAGGCCTCCGGATTAAGAAACAATGTAATTTTTGGACGAAGATTTGACAAAGGAATGGCAAATGATCTCAGAATTTTGTACCACTAAGTGGATAAAAATCCTGGTTAAACAAAGGGAAAGGAAACTGAAGGTCGCAGAGCAGTTTCCTTTCCCTTTGGAGTGGTAGCCCAGAAATATTCTCTCTATTTGTTGACCATTGCAATAGTAATGCACTAGGACTTTCTTTCACGCACGTGCTCAATACTGAGAAACTGGTTTTCCTTGATCTGGTCCTTTCCCATGACCTGAGTGTGATTACCACCAGTAACTATACTAAATCCACTGGTGGCAACTCGTATCTACATTTTGAAAGCTGTCACCATCCCTCCTGGAAAACCAATATCCCGAATGGCCAGTTTCATAGATTACGCAGAAATTGCACTAAAGTTGAAGACTATACTATACAGGGGTCTCTCATGATGAAGAAATTTGAAGAAAAGGGGTACCCTCGTGATTTGGTAGAACAAGCATTCCTTTTAAATACCGACAAACAAACAAAGATTAAAGACGAACATAAAGAGACAAACAACAAAGAAAACAACGCCAGGTTTATATCAACGTTTAATACTAAACATAGGGCCATCTCCAAAATTATCAACAAACATTTTAACATTCTGAAATTAGATCAATTTTTATCACCATTGCTCCCCCCCAAGCCTCAAGTTACCTTCAGAAGAACCCGCACCATCTGCAATTCTATCGCTCCAAGTAAATTGACCAATCCCAATAACAATAGACCTTTGGACATCCGAGCTTATTTTGACAACAGAACCGGCATCTTCAAATGCTGCAAAAGAGGGTGCCTAACATGCCAGTCAATTACCAATGGACGACCAGAAATCATTACCTCCAAAGGTGATAGATTTCAAATAAAACAATTCCTTACCTGCTCAACTGAGTATATTATCTATGTCCTGCGTTGTCCCTGCAAACTTTAATGTGTGGGGCGTACGATTCTCACTTTACGTGTGAGAGTGGGCGAACACCGCAGACTCATCAAAAAAGGCTGCGACAAACATAGCGTCCCGCACCATTTCCTCCAGGCACATAACAAAAACTTTAAGGTACTGGAGGTCATGGCATTAGAGGCCATACCAAAAGGGACACTAACGGATAACAAAAGGTTTTCCCTCCTTTGCATGAGAGAAACCTTTTGGATTTACCAACTCGGCTCACTCTCACCTGGGGGTATGAACGAGGAGCTTGACACCTTGAGTATTGTCTGATAATCCAACCCTACTTTGTTTTCAACACCATTTAATATTGTCAATAATTTATTACTGTAATTAATTAATTTATTACTGTAATTGTTTGCTACATTTATCCCAACCTTTTAACACATCATTTTTAACACATATGGAGGAAACCCACGCCGATACAGGGAGAACGTGTGGACGCCGGGCGGGTGGTGTATACCATATATATATATATATATATATATATACTATATATATATATATATATATCACCTTATTTATGTCATATTTATGTCATAAACTCTATTTGTTATTGTGTTAGTTTTGTGTTATACTTGTTATATTTGATCTTTTTCACCCATTTGTATCTGTAATCTGCAACTACTAATATTACTAATTTGCAAGCTAAGGATGTCTGTTAATGGTTACGGAGGGGTTAACACCAGTCTCCATGTCAGTATTCTGGCCCCTCCCCCTCCATCACCCCTCCCATTGCCATTGTGCTTATATTGTTGGACCTATCCTTCCTCCCCTGACTTTGAAAAAGCGTAGCAAACGCGAAACATGTCAGTCACGGCCCCCCATCAATGCTACTACATTGACACTGGTCTGTGAATCATTGAGTGACATTCATATCTCCGCTGACGCCATCATCAGCGCACCTGGGTCCCTGATTCGCTGACACCTCTGCCTCCAACCATATTGGACGGCGCTGACGTCATCAGCGTGCGCCTGGCTGCCATTTGTGCCTACATCGCCCTCCGCGTTTCCTGCAGAGCTGCCTATCCATTCACCCCCTCGGAGCCTCCGGCATAGGGTCTACTGCATCCATCCGTCCCCAACAGGCTGGTCCCTCGGAGCGGTCCGCCTGCCCGCTATCTGTTGTGACATCTGCAATCCCTGGGACCCCAGCTCTACGCTTCAACATCTCGGTGGTCCGGCATGACCTCACTCAAGCAGGTACACTAGCTATTACACCAGGCACTTACTCCACCTATCACGGTGGCTATCCGGCTGTACTGTTACAGGCTGTCTCTGGAGACCTTACTACATTGTTCTGATGTTAACCCCTCTTTCCCAAGATTCCGCAGTGGCATCAGCATTATTTACTTCCACCATAAACATTGCTCACTAACTGAAAATCTCTCTTATATTTTTTTATATATCTTATATATATGGATTTTAGTGTCTCTAGCGAATTGTGCAATCTTATATAATTTTATGCAATTTTTTGACATTTATACATCTATTTTAACAAGACTATAAAGTTTTATGTCAGTTTCATCGAGCGCTGCATTTGTGTTTTTTTTTGTGTGTTTCTATCCGCCCTTCCAGTGGTTTGCAGCCGCACTGTCACTGACTCACTTGAATCCTAAAAAAGGTTGGACATTACCATACTAAGACTAGAGGTTTGCAGCGCCCACAGGATTTATTTGTCTATATATAAAATCACACTGGTATCTATATTTTTCTAACACAGTCCCTAGGTCAACAGATACTAAAATCATTCTTTTCCCTATGACCTAAGATGTAATTTGATAATTTTTATGAGTTATATAACATGTAGGTATCAGTGGCGGCTGGTGCTCAAAATTTTTGGGGGGGCGCAAACAAACTGAAAAAAAAAAACAACATCAATTGCCGCTACTGTGCCCATTAAACGCAGCCACTGTGCACATTAAACGCCACCAGTTTGTCCCCTCAAATGCAGCCAGTTTGTCCCCAAATGCAGCCAGTTTGTCCCCAAATACAGCCAGTTTGTCCCCTCAAATGCAGCCAGTTTGTCCCCAAATGCAGTCAGTTTGTCCCCAAATACAGCCAGTTTGTCTCCATATACAGCCAGTTTGTCCCCAAATACAGCCAGTTTGTCCCCTCAAATGCAGCCAGTTTGTCCCCAAATGCAGCCAGTTTGTCCCCAAATACAGCCAGTTTGTCTCCATATACAGCCAGTTTGTTTCCATATACAGCCAGTTTGTCCCCAAATACAGCCAGTTTGTCCCCATATACAGCCAGTGTGTCCCCATATACAGCCAGTGTGTCCCCATATACAGCCATTTTGTCCCCATATACAGCCAGTTTGTCCCCAAATACAGCCAGTTTGTCCCCATATACAGCCAGTGTGTCCCCGTATACAGCCAGTGTGTCCCCGTATACAGCCAGTGTGTCCTCGTATACAGCCAGTGTGCCCCGTATACAGCCAGTGTGTCCCCCATATGCAGCCAGTGTGTCCCCCATATGCAGCCAGTGTGTCCCCATATGCAGCCAGTTTGTCCCCATATACAGCCTGTTCCCCCCAGCCCTGCACTTACCTTCCTTGGGTCCGCGCCGTCCTCGATGTCTTCTCCCGCCCTCGATGTCGCTTCAGCCAATCAGGTTACCGGTAACCAGATCCGGTGAACCTGACTGGCTGAAACGCCTGTCAGTCTTCTCCAAGGAACGCACCCCCGTGCGTACCTTGGAGGAGTTTTTGGAAGCTGATTACAGCGTGAGAGCAGTATTCGCTGGCTCTGATAGACACTTCCAAGTAACACCAACCGCCGGCCACCGCTCTAATTCATATAGCCAGCGCTCACCAGGAGGCCGGCCATCTGAATAGTGGGCAGTGCGGCAGTGGCGAAAATACCCAGATTCATGTAATGCATGAATCTATGTATTGTCTTTCAGTGGCGGTGCAGGAGCAAGAGGGGGCGGCGCTCCGGCGCCCTCTATGGACGCACCGCCACTAGTAGGTATTTTAAAAGATCTCTGACTTGCATCGCCATTCACATCTTTTTGAATTAAAATATATATTGACTTCAAATGTCTTATGATGACGTGTAGTTATTTAAAAATGTTTCTGACTTGTATCATTTCACATCTCTTTCACTAAGTGTTGAGATGGACTTTGGTACATAGTAATTCTTATGAGATGCATCGCAAAAATTGTAACGATACATATTATATATATGTATATTATATAAATCGTAATGTCATTTTTAGTTCCAGTTTCAGTGGATGTTAATAATGGACTGGATTTTCCTTAAGAGAAGATACCATTCCAACTGTATAAACAAATTCTCCTTATGGGCTCTTCTTGGTCAACATCATCCATTGTTTTTGAAGACAGCTAGAATCAATATGGGTATTTACTACGGGTCTCCCTGACAATGGGCTTATATCAGATAGGGACTTCTTCCAGGAGATAAATGCTTAGTTGGTTATCTGTGGAAAATATCCTCTATGGCAAAACTTCAACTAACCAATATATTAAACCTTTCTTGTTTGTCTACTAAAACTGGGACAACATCCCTTTGTTTTGTGACGAAAGTCACCATTGTCCTAATTCTCAAACCAGACTTGTAAATGTTAGGAATAGTTAATCCAAGTGTTAGGCCCCTTTCACACTGGGGCGTTTTTCATGCGGTTTAGCGCTCCAAAAGTCCTGCTAGCCGTTTCTTTACAGCGGTGAAGGAGCGGTGTGTTCACTGCTCCTTTACCGCGGCTGCCCATTGAAATCAATGGGACAGCGCGGTAATACCGCCCGCAAACCGCGGCAATAGCCGAAGCTCTGTACCTGAAAGCTGATTGAGTTGTTGCTCTGAGTGTGCGAGTGAATGGTGAATGAATGGACACCCCTTGCCGATACTATACCCCTTCATGAAGTCAAGAAGAAGATACAGAAAGGTGACAGGGAAGCTGTCACGGAAGATTGATGTTGGTGTGTCACCCAGTAGTAAAAGCGGCACGTGTGGGCAAACACAGCACGTTAAGACCGTTATGGACTGTTCTTTAGGAGCCGGTTCTGAAGCCTATGTTAAGAGGCGCAACACAGTAAAACCATTATGGACTGTTCCAGAGGTGCTGGTTCTGAAGCACATGGTGGAAGACAGTTATGGGCTGTTCCTTAGGAGCTGTTTACTGGTCCAGAGGTACTGGTTCGAAAACACATGGTGGGCGTTAAGACCATATGGACTGTTCAATGGGAGCCATGTCTGGAGTAGGGTAATATGCGCCCGTTAGGTGCAAAGCGGCATATGTTGGAGAACAATCTAGTATATTCCGAAAATTTCCACACATCTGGTTTTACAACAAAATGACACTTGCAATCCCATGGTGTTCTAGAAAGGCTTGTCTCGAGGCCCCCTGGTGTGTTGGAAGCTTCAAAGAGTTTGATAACAATGGACTGTGCATGGGCTGCAAGTCTGCCCCAGGGACCAGGTATACTCAGTGATGTAATCTGAGGAGGGACTGCCCTGTGAGCAATGATTGGGTCAAAATTAAAATGGGTTGGCAAGGGAGGGAGTCTGAATGGTGACTGCTTTGTAAAAAGGGTTCGTACACAGAATTCTCCCTATTTGACTGCTAGGGCCCAGCCATAAGGATGTCCATAGGTTATATTGCTAGGACCTTGCTCTGACGGCCATTTTTGGGCCTAAGACATGTGACCTGCAAAAGCCTAGTTCTCTATTACATCTGGGAGCTCAGCAAGCAGGACTTTGCCTCGAGGAGAGAATAAGTATCATTTTCATTAGTACTGTTAATATAAGCTGTATAGATATATGTTGTTAGTATGTAACATTCCTACTTTTAGGAAATAAATGTAATTTCTTTTTCTAAGCAACTGTGTCTGTTTTCATAATAACATTGTACCATCAGGCCTAGAATTCTCTTAAGGGTAAGACTAGCAAACAAGGGACACATACAATTAATACATAATTGCGATGGATATATGTATGATAGACCACAATAGTGTATATATATATATTAATATATCGCGTTTCTAATAAACATGTACATTTTTTAAGTGTAGCTCTAGCCAAAAAATCTATTTTTAAGCTTTTTGGAGTACATAGGAAGGGTTAACACCACTGTAACATTTGTTTTGCTGTCTGTGCACCTGTTCAGAACATTTCACCTCACTTTCCGTCCCAATGACAAATGTTTTTGGAAAATATGGGTTTTTAATTGAAACAAGGATTGGTGATAAAGCATCAGTAGAGAGGAGACACCTTTTTCCCATATTAACTCTTACAGGAGAGAATTTCCCTTCCTAGGGGTAGATTTTCTCTCACTTCCTGTTGTCTCCTTCCGTTTGCAAGTAGGAGTCGTTTGTAAGTTGGATGTTTGAAAGTAGGGGCCTTGCGTAAATACTCTGCAGAAATTTACCCCTTAGGTGTTGGTTTTGCCACAACACTGTAAGCCCTCACAGTTACTCTTGGTGGGCACTGGAACGCCCTGCTGTCAACTATTATATCAGGAATTGTAATTACATGTGTGAGGGGGTTAGCTCGGCAGCGGGTGTGTGTGACCCCCGGGATGGGCTCCCCACACAAAACAGGCCCAGCAAACGGAGGTTGTGGTTTTCAAAATCAAAAAAAGGTGCGGTTTATTTTCTATTTACAGTGACAAAACACAGCAAAGCAAAAGAAACATAACCAAAATAAATCCTGGTCAAGTTGACCTCTGACTAAACATACAGGTTTCCTAACTAACAACTGGGATCAGCCTAGTGCTGTCCTAGTCCCTAAGTCCCTGGTTTAGTAAAAGTCCAAACAAATAGCCACACAGGCTTTGCCTCACCGCACAGGGGTTCACTCTCCCTAGACAGTCCACACAGGTCTGGTTCCAGGCATGAGCTAACACCTAATGAATCTGGGAGTTCTTATAGAGGCCTAAATGAGCTGACAAGCTTCAGCTGGCCTCATCAACTCCCTGTCTGTACGACGCCCCACACTCTCCCTAGAGGTATGAGTCATCCATGAGCCTACTAGCCTCAGCTGGGCTTATACAACTCTCCACCCTAGTTGTATAAGTCAGCATAAAGCCTGAATCTGGGAGAAATATATCTACCCCCCTGGATGCAACCAGGTGACTTTACCTTCCTGCTGTCACATACCCCCCCCTCTTGTTTTAACCTCGGGGTTGGAACACCAGCAATCAGGCATTCATGTACTCGAGACAAAGCATCCACATTCCCCATTTGAACGCCAGGGCGATGCTTTACTGTGAAGTTGAATTCCTGGAGGGCCAGGAACCACCTATTCACTCTTCTATTTGTTTCCTTGTTTTGAGCCATCCACTTTAACGGAGCGTGATCCGTAACCATGTCAAAGTGCCTACCTAGCAGGTAGTACCGAAGGGAATCTAGAGCCCACTTCACCGCTAAACACTCCTTTTCAACGGTGGCGTAATTTACCTCATGGGACTTCAACTTCCTGCTGAGGTAAATGACTGGGTGCTCTTCCCCGTTCCAGACCTGGGACAATACTGCTCCTAACCCCACATCTGACGCATCACTTTGTACGACAAAGTCTTTAGAGAAGTCGGGTGAGTACAACACTGGCTGGCTACATAAGGCTTGTTTCAAGAATTGGAATGCTGCCTCAGCCTCGGGGGTCCATTTAATCATGACCGACCCTTTCCCCTTCGTTAGGTTGGTTAGGGGCACAGCCTTAGAGGCAAAGTGGGGAATGAATCGCCGATAATACCCAGCGATTCCCAGAAAGGCTCGTACCTGCTTCTTGCTGTTGGGACGTGGCCAACTCTGGATGGCCTCGACTTTGTTGAGTTGGGGTTTTATTACTCCCCTCCCAATGGTGTACCCAAGATATTTGGCCTCCTCCTGCCCAATGGTACACTTCTTGGGGTTAGCCGTAAACCCCGCTTCCCGAACAGAGTCCAGGACTGCTTGCACTTTTGGCAGATGTGAGGCCCAATCTGTGCTATGGACAATTACGTCATCCAGGTAAGCCGCAGCATACTTCCGATGGGGCCTCAGCATCTGGTCCATTTTCCGCTGGAACGTGGCCGGCGCATTCTGTAACCCGAACGGCATTCTTTTATATTGGAACGCCCCGTCTGGGGTTACAAATGCGGTTTTCTCTTTGGCCAATTTGGCCAGGGGGATTTGCCAATACCCTTTTGTGAGGTCAAGAGTCGTCATGTATCGGGCTGTTCCCAGCCGGTCGATCAACTCATCTATACGTGGCATGGGGTAGGTGTCAAATTTTGTAACTTTGTTCAACTGACGAAAATCGTTACAAAATCGCCAGCTCCCATCCGGTTTAGGCACCAACACAATGGGACTAGACCAATCACTTTGGGACTCCTCTATCACCCCTAAGTTCAGCATTTTCTGTACTTCCTCCCGTATTGCCTCCCGTCGGGCCTCTGGGATCCGATAGGGTTTTAACTTCACCCTTTCACCGGGCGGGGTAATGATGTCATGCTCTACCCCAGATGTTTGTCCCGGCAGCTCAGAGAATACCTCCTTGTTGCGAAGCACAAACTCCTTAACCTCCTGTTGTTGGGGTTGTGACAAGGTGGCTGCTATTCCAACCTCAGGAATCACGCAACCAGTTTGAGCTGGTGACCAAGTGTCTGCGACTAGGGACTCTCTATCCCTCCAGGCTTTCAACAGATTAACGTGATAGATCTGTTCGGGCTTTCGCCTTCCTGGTTGTCTGACCTTGTAATTCACTTCGCTCACTTTTTCCATTATCTCGTAGGGGCCTTGCCATTTGGCAAGGAATTTACTTTCAACCGTAGGGACAAGTACCAGTATCCTATCCCCCGGGGAAAAGGTACGGGTCTTGGCTCCACGGTTGTACACTCTCTGCTGTGCTAACTGCGCTTGGGCCAAATGTTCCTTCACGATGGGCATTACCTGTGCAATTCGGTCTTGCATCAGGGCGACATGCTCAATCACACTCCTGTGGGGAGAACTCTCACTTTCCCAAGTTTCCTTGGCAATATCCAACAGCCCTCTTGGGTGTCTCCCATACAGTAACTCAAAGGGGGAGAATCCCGTAGAGGATTGGGGCACCTCCCTAATAGCAAACATCAGATAAGGAAGTAGACAGTCCCAATCCTTTCCATCTCTATCCACCACTTTCTTCAACATTTGCTTTAGGGTTTTGTTGAATCTTTCAACCAGCCCATCGGTTTGGGGGTGATACACAGATGTACGTAATTGCGTCACTTTGAACAATTTACACAGCTCCTTCATAACCCGGGACATAAAGGGTGTACCTTGGTCCGTAAGCAGTTCTCTACAAATACCCACCCGGCTAAACACAAGAGATAGCTCTTTGGCTATGGTTTTGGCCGAGGTATTTCGGAGAGGGATCGCTTCTGGATAACGGGTGGCATAGTCCATTATAACTAATATGTACTGGTGCCCCCTAGCGGACTTGATTATAGGACCTACCAAATCCATGGCGATCCTCTCAAACGGGACCTCAATGATGGGTAGAGGGACCAGCGGGCTACGGAAATGTGGCATCGGGGCCGACCTCTGACACACAGGGCAGGAGGAACAATAATTTTCTATGTCCTTTATCACCCCCGGCCAATAGAATCTCTGTAATACCCTCTCTCGGGTTTTCTCTGTCCCCAGATGACCTCCAAGAATGTGCCCATGGGCCAACTCCAACACCAACTTCCTGTAAGGTTTGGGCACCACAAGCTGCTCAACGGTTTCTTCTGCCCTTTTTGCCACCCGATACAGTAGGTCCTTCTCTACGCTGAAGTATGGGTAAGTGCAGGTATTATCTGGGTTCACTAACTCGCCATCTATTTTCACTACGTTTTCCCGTGCCTTTATTAGGGCGGGGTCTTTCAACTGTTCTGTGGCAAAGTTTTCCCTGTGAACCTCAAGATCAGAAAACTCCACAGACGGTAGGTTTTCGTCTGAGGAGGTGGGCTCCTCTCCAGTTTCTTGAGTCTCCCCTGCCAATACTGATAAGGGAAATTCCGGAGAGTCCTCACCACTCTCAGGGGAGTTCTGGCTATCCCATTCCTGGTACATAGGGGCACCAGTGGGGGGCTCAGGATCATCCCACAGTTCCCAGAACTTCGGAAAATCCCTTCCCACAATGGCGTCATGCGGTAACTGAGATACTAAGCCCACTGGATGAGAGAGGGTACCTTTGGGGGTCTTGAAACACACTGTAGTCACTGGATACTCTCGGGTGTCCCCATGCACACAAATAACAGCTACCTTGCTATTCCCAGAGACCTCTGTTTTAACTAACTCAGCCTTTATCAGAGTCACAAGGCTACCTGAATCCAGCAATACCACAACATTTCTACCATTAACACACATTTTGCATAAATGTTTCTCAGTTCCTCGAATGGCAGTGCATGCGACTGTCGCACACAGCGACTGACGTCTCCCCATCAGAAAGTCACACTGCATGGGTTCCTCCACAACCGGGCAATTGGCTGCAATATGTCCCGCTTGCCGGCAGCGGTAGCAAACGATCCTTCTTGCCGCCTCTTGAGCCGCTGATTTCCCAGGCTGTTCTCGCCAAACTTGGGGTAGAGCTCCCACCCTCTCACTCTCTCCACCCTCACCCCTTGGAATCCTCTTATCCGCCCCTGGGGATGGTCTGGTCTTAGGGTGGAAAGTCCGAGTGTCTCTGGAAGAGGCCGTCAGGTTCTCTGTAGCCAAGTATTTCTCCACACGATCCACAAGACCATCGGCCGTCTCTGGGTCTCCATGGCTTACCCACTTTTGGATGGCAGTAGGAAGAGCTCTCAAAAACCGATCCATTACAACACGTTCCACAATCTTTGGTGTGGACAAAGTCTCTGGCTGTAGCCACTTTCTGCTTAGGTGAATGAGATCATACATTTGAGACCTGGGGGGTTTTCCAAGCTGGAAAGTCCAGTTATGCACACGCTGAGCCCGGACAGCCTGGGTGACACCCAGCCTTGCCAATATTTCAGCTTTTAGCATCACATAGTCTTTTGCTTGGTCAGGCTCTAGGTCATAGTAAGCCTTCTGCGATTCACCAGTTAACAGAGGAGCCACCAGTCCAGCCCACTGCTCCTCAGGCCACTTTTCTCTTTCAGCAGTCCTTTCAAATGTGGTCAAAAATACCTCTGGATCATCCTCTCCAGTCATTTTTGTCAATAAACGACTCACCCCAAAGGACGCGGTATTAGTGGGACGGCTTTCCTCACTGGTCTGCGGACGTTGCTGCATTACTGCTTCCATTTGTTGTAGTCTCTGCTCTTGCTTCTGTAACAGGTCTATGAAGCGGGCCTCAGATTGCTGCTGGGCTTGTTGCTGAGCTGCAAGGCTCTGTTGATGAGCTTGCTGCTGGGCTGCGAAGTTCTGTTGTTGAGCTGCAAGGCTCTTTTGCAAACCTGCATTTGTCTGCTGTTGATTGGCATTTGCTAGAGCCAGCTGCTTCAGTATCTCCTCCATGCTGGCTTAAAAAAACTGCCACTGGTTCTCCACCAACTGTGAGGGGGTTAGCTCGGCAGCGGGTGTGTGTGACCCCCGGGATGGGCTCCCCACACAAAACAGGCCCAGCAAACGGAGGTTGTGGTTTTCAAAATCAAAAAAAGGTGCGGTTTATTTTCTATTTACAGTGACAAAACACAGCAAAGCAAAAGAAACATAACCAAAATAAATCCTGGTCAAGTTGACCTCTGACTAAACATACAGGTTTCCTAACTAACAACTGGGATCAGCCTAGTGCTGTCCTAGTCCCTAAGTCCCTGGTTTAGTAAAAGTCCAAACAAATAGCCACACAGGCTTTGCCTCACCGCACAGGGGTTCACTCTCCCTAGACAGTCCACACAGGTCTGGTTCCAGGCATGAGCTAACACCTAATGAATCTGGGAGTTCTTATAGAGGCCTAAATGAGCTGACAAGCTTCAGCTGGCCTCATCAACTCCCTGTCTGTACGACGCCCCACACTCTCCCTAGAGGTATGAGTCATCCATGAGCCTACTAGCCTCAGCTGGGCTTATACAACTCTCCACCCTAGTTGTATAAGTCAGCATAAAGCCTGAATCTGGGAGAAATATATCTACCCCCCTGGATGCAACCAGGTGACTTTACCTTCCTGCTGTCACACATGCCATTGTTGAACAGTGGTAGAAAAAATTGGGCCTTTGGTGGTGGTGCTGGTGCCACAACACTGTAAGCCCTCACAGTTACTCTTGGTGGGCGCATGAATGGGCCCTGCTGTGAATTATTAGATCAAGAATTGTAATTGCATGCCCATGTTGAACAGGGGCTAAAAAATTGGGACTGCGGTGGTGCTGGTGCCACAAGACTGTAAGTCCTCACAGTTACTCTTGGTGGGCGCAGGAATGGGCCCAGCTGTGAAATATTAGATCAAGAATTGTTATTACATGCCCCTGTTGAACAGGGGCAGAACAATTGGGCATTAGGCACTGGTGCTGGTGCCACAACACTGCAACCCCTCACAGATACTGTACTTAGAGCGCAGCAATGAGCCCTGTTGCAAAGTATTAGACCAAGAACTGTAATTACATGCCCCTGTTAAACAGGGGCAGAAAAATTGGGCCTTAGGCACTGGTGATCCAAGACTGATTCATCTTTATGAATGTCAGTCAATCAGCCGAGTCGGTGGACAGGCGCACCCTGTGATCGGTAACAAAGCCTCCAGGAGCACTGAATGTGGGTTCCGAAAGAATGCTGGATGCAGGACAGGCCAGTAGCTCAATTGCATACTGTGCAAGCTCTGGCCAGTGATCCATCCTCAAGACCCAGTAAGCCAGAGGATTTTCGTTGGGAAAGGTGTCCAAGTCTGACCTTGCCCCTAGATATTCCTGGACCACGTAAATCAGACGCTGGCGATGGTTGCTGGTACCGATCATACCTTGGAGCTGCGGACTAAAAAATTGTCTGAATGCATCGGTCAGACGGCCACCTTCTCCACCGCTCCTTCTCTGACTGACCGAAGCCTCAGAAACTCGTTGTCCAGGAGCAGGAGTTTGTAACCTCCCAGTCTCTGGGAACACGTTGCACAGACCTTTCTGCAAGGCCTCCCGGAGATGTCTCATCCTCTGCTCCCTCTGCGACGGCAAGATAAGGTCCGCAACCTTACCCTTGTACCGTGGATCAAGGAGAGTGGCCAGCCAGTAATGGTCCCTCTCCTTGATCCGAAGAATACGAGGATCCTTCCACAGGCTTTGCAGGATCAGGGAAGCCATGCAGCATAGGTTAGTTGAGGCATTCGGTCCGGAGTCCTCTGGGTCACTAAGGATGACATGATCCGCAGCCCCCTCCTCCCAGCCACGTACAAGTCCACAGGTTTCTTGGGACTGTAAATCATCTCTAAAAGACTGCTGCTGCTGATGCTGAGTGCCAGGCTCCACCTCCATGCTCACACAATCCTTCCTCCTCTTCCTGTGTGATGGGTGGGACAGAAGGAACACTGTCTGGATAAAGGTGGCCTTGAGAGGCAAGGAAGTCCTCCTCTTCCTGCCTCTGTTCTGCCTCAAGTGCCCTGTCCATTATTCCATGCAGTGTATGCTCAAACAGGTGGACAAGAGGTACAGTGTCACTGATGCATGCACTGTCACTGCTCACCATCCTTGTGGCCTCCTCAAATGGTGCGAGGACAGTGCATGCATCCCTGATCATGCACCACTGGCGTGGTGAAAAAAAAAACAAGCTCCCCTGACCCTGTCCTGGGGCCGTAGTCGCACAGGTACTCATTGATGGCCCTCTGCTGCGTGTGCAGCCGCTGCAGCATGGCCAACGTTGAGTTCCACCTGGTGGGCATGTCACATATAAGGCGGTTCTTGGGCAGGTTCAACTCCTTTTGCAGCTCAGCCAGCCGAGCACTGGCATTATATGATCGGCGGAAATGTACACAGACTTTCCTGGCCTGCCTCAGGACATCCTGTATGCCCGGATACCTGCCCAAGAACCGCTGCACCACCAGGTTAAGGACGTGAGCTACACAGGGCACATGGGTCAGTTGTCCCTGTTGGAGGGCGGAGAGGAGGTTGGTGCCATTGTCGCAAACCACCATTCCTGGCTTAAGCTGGCGTGGCGTCAACCACCTCTCGGCCTGTCCCTGCAGAGCTGACAGAACCTCTGCCCCAGTGTGGCTCCTGTCCCCCAAACACACCAGTGCAAGCACGGCATGGCATCTTTTTGCCTGCGTACTTGCGTAGCCCCTTGAACGCCTATGGAGCACCGCTGGTTCCGAGGACAAAGCACAGGAAGAGGCCATGGAGGAAGAGGAGGGGGTGGAGGAGAGAAGTGTGTCACAACCAGTAGTAGCATTGCGATCTGATGCACTCGACTTAAAAAGGGCCCACACCAAAGAACTTTTGGAATAACGCGCAGAGGCAGCGCCCTGCACAGGCGGAGCTCTGCGGTGTGATTCGGTCGGTGTGCTGCCCTTAAGCTGGCCCCCGGAGGGCATCCTGCCTCATTGAAGATGTGCCTCCTCCTCCTCCTCTCTCCTATCAGGCACCCATGTGGACTCAGTGACCTCATCATCCCCTCCCTCCTGATCACTGGAGCAAACCTGGCAGTATGTTGCAGCTGGTGGAACATGACTGCCAGTTTGCTGTCCTTCTTGAGCATCCCCTCTCTCTGTGCTCACGCTACTGCCTTCCTCTAGCTGGGTATCATCATCAGACCCTTCAAAATGCTTTGCATCCTCCTGGAGCATGTACCCAACACTGTGCTCAAACAGTTCGGGGGACTCCTCAGGAGGACATGGTGGGTCTAGGGAAGGAGTGACTGATGACATTGATACGAGTGAAGAGGACGCGTTGGCAGCTGCTTTGCCAGTACCCTAAACCTGGGTGAGAGAGGATGAGGAGGATAAGGAGGGCTTGGTCATCCACTCTACCAAGTCTTCGGCATGATGCGGCTCACACTCACACGTCCAGCTCACACGTCCAGCTGCCGAAAATAAGGACAAGCGTGTCCAATGCACCGCGTCCACGACCAGCACTGTTGCCCTTAGACACAGAGCCTGCTTGCCCTCTTTTATTGGCTCGTGACTGACTGCCTCTCCTTGTTGGCCTTCCAGACATACTAATGGCCTGCAGGGAGATGGGAAAACCAGCAATAAGGGGTAGCTTCAGGTGTATACTGTGCAGGAGGCACCTACACCCACTGTAACTGCTGAAGATGCCTGCCTGTGTTACACAACAGAACAACACCAGCAATAAGGGGTAGCTTCAGGTGTATACTGTGCAGGAGGCACACTACACCGTAACTGCTTGCAGATGTGTGTTACACAACAGAACAACACCAGCAATAAGGGCTAGCTTCAGATGTATACTGTGCAGGAGGCACACTACACCCACTGTAACTGCTGCATATGCCTGTCTGCGTTACACAACACAACAACACCAGCAATAATGGGTAGCTTCAGGTGTATACTGTGCAAGAGGCACCTACACCCACTGTAACTGCTGCAGATGCCTGCCTGTGTTACATAACAGAACAACACCAGCAATAAGGGGTAGCTTCAGGTGTATACTGTGCAGGAGGAACACTACACCCACTGTAACTGCTGCAGATGCCTGTCTGTGTTACACAACAGAACAACACCAGCAATGAGCGGTAGCTTCAGGTGTATACTGTGCAGGAGGCACACTACACCCACTGTAACTGCTGCAGGTTAACAAGCAAAGATGACACTGACACTGTTCCTGCCTATCCTGCTCTCTCCCTGCACACCAACACACTGTAACTGCGCTAGGTTTAGCAAAGATGACACTGTCCCTGCCTATCCTGCTCTCTCCCTGCACGCCAACACACTGTAACTGCGCTAGGTTTAGCAAAGATCACACTGACCCAATCCCTGCCATCCTACTCTCTCCCTGCACGCCAACACACTACACAAGGCCGCCGCGCTGGCGGCTTTATGTAGTGTGGGGCGTGTACTAAACCCCCTGAACTATAATTGCCCACAGGCATCCTGCCTGTGGCCAATTATGGCTCTCCTCGCTGCCGTCGCTGTGATTGGCCAAGCATGCAGGGTCACAGTGCATGCTTGGCCAATCATCAGCCAGCAATGCACTGCGACATATGTTTGACTCGAACCTCGAGCTCATCCCTACTGCACAGTCTATGACCATCTCCTGTATCATATCTGCACAGTCTCTGACCATCTCCTGTATCATGTCTGCAATCTCTGACCATCTGTTGTATCTGTTTGGGATCTGCCTCGGGGGATGATGTTTGGAGTATCTTTATCTGTTGATTATTAAACTTTCTGGAATACACATGTAGCGGGGTATCGTTTTTTCCTAAAGAGACTACAGTTCCCAGCACGCTTTAGGGCACCCAGGGTGCATTTCCCCGTGCAAGGACTGCTGGGGTGGACTTTATAAAGGAGAGACGGGGCCTGGTTCTTTCTCTTTGGACACCGCCCTCCCAGCAAGAGGATCCCTGTGCTGCCCTGCTGTGTGCACAAGGCCTGAAGCCTGGGCCTTGTGTCTTTCCAAAGAGCCTTCCGCTCCACCGAGGAGCCTGCGGAGCATCTGATCCTGTTACCGAGTGCTGTCATCAGAAGGACCGAAGACCCGGGTGTCGTGGACACTGTGAAGCGAGCCACAGTAACGGAAGTAGCAGACAAGGACTGGTCCGGTCAGGTGAGAGAGCACCTGCTCAGAGCTACATTCCAATATCTTTAGGCCCACTAACTTTATCCAGGGCCATCACAGTGATTGCAGTTACACTCTAGGGAGACTATCTGCTGAACTGAGTTATTAGTCTCCCTGGCTGTTGCAAAGTTACCGATCATCATTTCTTTGTTGGATTACAATTTGTTCCTGAAAGTGCACCACCGTGTTTTGCTAGTGAAGATTTCTTCCACAGTACTATAGCAAAGCATAGTCAGGCCTGACTGGGTAGTTTAGGACATTGCTGAGCGCCATTTTTGCTCACGAGGGAGGATAGCTGCAGCGGGATCTGTAAACTGTCTATCACATTGCTAAACGTTAGTGTTTTGATAATTATACTCATATTGCAGGGCTCTGCATGTGACATTGCATACTGTTTTATCCTTTTAATTTTTACCAACAGTAAAAATAATAGAGTTAAGTATATTGGTTGTCAGTGTCATTTACTGTGCTATACCATAAAGGGGATTGTGTCATATAGAATACTAGAGTGATTGCAATTCTATCATCCCCTTTACTTACTGTGCCACAAGAGGTTAGAGCCGATTGCCAGGGGTTGACAGCGGTGCACTACAGGGCCCAAAACAAACAAGGCAGCCCTCTTAACAGGGGGTATCACTACACGTGGGGGCTCGGTTCCGGGATCCCTGTATATTGCACGCTGCAATCAAGCCGGTCAGAAGTACCAGCATGGACCTGCAGGCAGTAACAGAGTGGTGCGCAGAGTGAGCTGTTGATTCAACTTGGGCGGTAGTCATTGAACTCCCGGGAGGGATCCGGCAAGAAGAAGAGATAAAGCAGCTAGTAATGTCGCTGTCACCGTGCCAGAAAGCATGGGTGGTGGATACAAGGCCAGATATCTCATGCACATACGCACTAGTGGAGTGGGGAGGTGGAATCCCCAGAGATTTTGGAGGTCAGAGTATAAAGGCCATAGATGACCAAACGTATTGCTTAGTGCATGCAAGGGCAGTGAAGAAGGAGAAGGAATCTCCACAGACCTCTCCGCCATTATCTCCGCGACTCTTCTCCAAAAATGGAAAGCAGTCGTGAGACGAAAACTCCGGGGTCACCCTTGGCCGCCATAGGACCGGAACTATTGACTGCTCTAGGAGACTTTGTTACTAAGTGCCAGAAAAGTAACACGGTACATGTAGAAGCCAGGTACCGGAATCTCCGGGTGTTTTCAGGACAACAACCTGTGCCACCCGGAGAGGAAGACTTCGACACCTGGATTGAGCAGGCAATGCAGGCAGTAGAAGGATGGGAAGTTCCAAAAGCGCAGAAGAAGCAGCGCATCAGTGAAAGTCTGAAGGGTGCTGCTGCTGAAGCGGTGAAAAATCTTAGGTGCAGCAATTCTGTTTGTACTGCGATGGATTATCTGTCTATGTTGCAGGAGGAATTTGGCCAGCTGGAGAAGGTGTCTGAGTTGGTGTATCAATTCGAACATACCCTCTGAATATGTCCGGAGACTGAATAGAATACTGTCCCAAATTGTATTAAAAAAAGGAATGCTGCCGCAAGTAATAGACGCTATCAGGATGAAGCAGATCCTGAGGGGAGCCTTACGTTCGGATCCAGTTTGGCTCCACTTGAAGACCTCTGACGGAGTCATGGCTTTGAGTTACCCAGACCTGGTGCGGATCATAAGGGACGAAGAAGCCTTGCTGAAGGACCAACAGGCGGTTGAGAAGACTACCCCACCCACCTCGGTGGGAGTCAGAACAGCAGTAGCTATTGAGCGTGATTCAGAAGTAGAAACCTTGAAGTCTCAGATGGCCCAAGTGCTGGATTTATTGACCTCTTTACTGGCCAAGAACTCAGGAGCAAAAGAGAAAGCAGAGATCAGGAGTGAACCGTGCCAAAATGTTTCCACTTCAAAACCCCCGCAGACAAGAAAGGAACCTGTCTGTTTCAACTGTGGAGGAGCCAGCCACATTGGGAAAGTGTGCCCCAGTCCAAGGAAGAACCGAGGCACTCAATACCAGCAGGCGGAAAACTTCAGAGGGCCCCGTTGAAGGAGTCAACCGGGCTCCCACTACTCACAGAAAGCTCCAAAAAGATGCAAAAACAAGCAGAGACAAAAGAGAAGGGAAACAGTGCCCCTCAAAAAAAAAACACACCACCTGTCGGAAGTTGAAATTTAACAATCTGAGGGACATCAATGCATAGCAGGTCCAAAAAGGGTTGAGGTCCAGAGAAAAATGGAAGAAAAAGAAAACACCAATAGGAAAAACAAGGAGTCCAAAGAAGGAAAGACCCCAGAAGGAGTTTCCAGACAAGTTAATAGGACCCTCCCCTCTAGTCTCCGTTCAAGTGGAGGGAGTCTACACCAAGGCCCTCCTAGATACAGGAGCCCAAGTGACTCTTTTATACAGAGACTTTTACCGGAAGCATTTGAGTCACGTGCCCTTACAGAAGCTGGAAGACCTGCAGATAGGGGGAATTGGCACTTGTAGCTTTCCCTACGACGGTTATGTCTCAATCAGGCTGGCCTTTGATCCATCAGTGACAGGAAAGGTGGAAGTCTTTGACACCCTGGCGGTAGTTTGTCCTCGCCCGTCAGGGGCCAACACCAGTTCCATGCTAATAGGGACCAACACTGACCTGGTCAGGAGGCTGCTGACCCCTCTAGTGCAGGAGCGGAGTCCTACCACAGACAAGATTCACCCCATGTTGCAACAGGTCTACCAGAAGTTAGTCCTGGAACAAAAGGCACCGGAAGAGGGAGTGGGGAGAGTCTGGAGACTGTCGAGAAAGGAGAAGATATTGCAGCCTGGTGAGGTGACCTGTCTTCAGGCTACGGTAAAACTCTCCTGGGAACAGCCTGGCCCCTTTGTGGTCTTGGAGGCAGACCCCTTGAACACCCACCCAGGATTGGAAGTGATCCCTGAAGTGGTACCGTTGAGGGCATTGAAGAAGACGAAGGGCCAGGTTCCAGTGAGCATCAGAAATGTCACTAGTTCTCCTATGAAGATTACAGCCCAGGTACTACTGGGCCAAATAATCCTGCTACCCCAGTGACCCTGTCTGAATTGAAGAAAGCTGAAGAAGGGGGACTCACCCTGGAGGGACTCTGTCTGGAAGAAACCACCCTGCCACCGAAGTGGAAGGAGAGAGCCAAAGCCCAGCTGACCAGATGGAGAAAAATATTCTCGGAAGATGAGTTTGACATGGGGTGTGCGAGGAGTGCCACCCATAAAATCTGTCTGCACAAAGACAAAACCTTCTGGGAGAGGGTTCGGCGAGTCCCCCTGGCTGACTTGGAAGATTTGTGTGAACAGTTGACAGAGCTTAAGAGAACAGGGGTTATTCAAGAGTCAAGGAGTCCATATGCCTCCCCCATCATGGTGGTAAGGAAAAAGAATGGGTCGTTGAGACTCTGCATAGACTACAGGACTCTCAATGGGAGGACCATACCCGACCAGTACACTACCCCCAGGATAGAAGATGCCTTGCAGAGTCTGTCTAGGGCCAAGTGGTTCAGTGTCATGGACCTGAAGAGTAGGTATTACCAAATCCCAATGCACCCTGAAAACAGAGAGAAGACGGCCTTCATCACCCCGGTGGGATTCTATGAGTTCAATAGGATGCCTCAAGGCCTGTCGGGAGCCCCACTTCCAGGGGTTGATGGAGAAGACAGGGGGGGACATGAATCTTATCGAAGTTCTGGTGTACCTAGATGACATCATTGTCTTTGGGAAGACTCTGGAGGAGCATGAAGAGAGATTGGAGAAAGTCCTGAAGAGACTCAGTGAAGAGGGACTAAAACTCTCCAGGGAAAAGTGCCAGTTTTACCAGTCCTCAGTCCACTATCTGGGACACATAGTGTCTGCAGAAGGAGTGTCTACAGATCCTGACAAACCTGACACAGTTACCTCCTGGCCCAGACCAACTACAGTGACTGAGCTCAGATCCTTCCTGGGGTTGTGCTCCTACTACCGTAGATTTGTGGAGGGGTTTGCGAAAATTGCCAAACCCCTGAATGAGCTACTGAAGACAGAAGGAAAGGAGGATTCTACTGGCCCCAGAAAACCTGGAGAGTCCGTGGAAGGCCAGTGGACAGAGAAGTGTAAAGAAGCCTTCAAGATGTTAAAGAAAAGTCTGACCACTGCCCCGGTCTTGGCCTATGCTGACCTTAAGAAACCATATGAACTGCATGTAGATGCCAGTCATGATTGTCTGGGAGGGGTACTGTACCAAGAGTATGAAGGACAGCTAAGGCCAGTTGCCTATGTTAGTAGAAGTCTAACACCAGCAGAAAAGAACTACTCCACCCACAAGTTGGAATTCCTGACCCTAAAGTTGGCAGTCGTGGATAAGCTCAGAGATTACTTGTATGGAGCTGACTTTACAGTAAAGACTGACAATAATCCACTCACCTACCTCTTCACCACAGCCAAGCTGGATGCCACTGGCCACCGTTGGTTGGCAGCCCTGGCCGGATTCAACTTCAGTCTCAAGTATAGGCCTGGAGCTGGGAATCGTGATGCAGATGCATTGTCCAGAAGGGCTCATGCACCCACCCACCACACAGAAGACTGGACCCAGGTAACCCCGGACGGGGTACGGGCCTTGTGTCAAGGAGCGCAACTTCAAGCTAGTGGTGGGTCAACAGCTGAAGAGATCAGTGTTTCGGTAGTAGGGGTGCCCAAGTGTTATTGTGACGTGACCCAGATTGGGGAGGACGACCTGCCAAAGCTGTCCAAGAAGGACATAAGAAGAGACCAGTTAGAAGATCCCTGGGGAAGATTAGCTTTGAAGGCACTGGAAGATCAGGATCCAGGCAGGCTCCTGCAGGACCCCTCAAAGGTGGCTTGATTGGTCCACAACGAATGGGACAAGCTACAGGTGCATCAAGGGGTGGTCTACCGAAGGGGCCCCTCTGATGACCTGGAAGAGAAGTGGCAACTGTGGCAACACAGAAGAACTTTCTTAGCTTACCTACATGATAGCCATGGCCACTTGGGGGCCGAACGAACCTTCCAGCTTGTGAGGAATATGTTCTATTGGCCTTGTATGCGGGCTGAAGTGGAGGAGTAC
This sequence comes from Rana muscosa, assembly GCA_029206835.1. Taxonomy (NCBI): domain Eukaryota; kingdom Metazoa; phylum Chordata; class Amphibia; order Anura; family Ranidae; genus Rana; species Rana muscosa. The sequence goes on along the minus strand of CM055119.1, from coordinate 15,584,749 downwards.
TGCCACTCATTAGGCTTGTGCAATTCGTTTCGTAACGAATCGAAATTCGTCCGAATTTAGCAACTTTCGGACATTCGGAAGCATTCGAATTTCCGAACAAAGCAATTACGAATAAAACCGAATCCGAAATAAATTATACCGCAAAATAGCGAATGCCCGAATGTCTTCGGCATAATTCGTTATGAAAAAAGTTACGAATGTACGAATCCATTCGAAGCACAATAACACTCACTCTGCTCTCTGCTTCTCCCTCATCATGCTGAACTCCCTCTCAAAATGGTGTACAGGGGGCGGAGGCTATAGCCGCATGAAAAAACGAAAGTAAAATACGAGATTTTGAATCCATTCGAAGCACAATAACACTCTGCTCTGCTCTCTGCTTCTCCCTCACCGTGCTGAACCCTCTCAAAATGGTGTACAGGGGCGGAGCCTATAGCCGCATGTAAAAAACGAAAGTAAAATACGAGATTTCGAATCGTTACAAATAACCGCTATGTATTTAGAAAAGTACAAATCCATTCGAAGCACATTAGGCATAATAGGCAGCGTCGTTGTGAGAGAGACACGGAAAATTACGAATCAACGAACCCAAAAAAAGTTACGAAAGTAGGAGTTGTGTCCAGAATCAACGAAAAACAACGTACTCTACCGAAAGTACGAATTATAAAGCAACAAAAAATTCAACGAAAAATGTCGCTTGCGAAAATACGAATTAGTCCGAACACGAAAAATCCCGTCTAGCAAAATTACGAATGATTACGAATCAACAGGACCGGAAAGAAACGAACCGAAACTAAACGAATTTTTCCGTTGTGCACAAGAAGCGAACCGAAACGGAACGAATTTTTCCATTGTGCACAAGTCTACCACTCATGTGCTCGCTGTGTTCAAAGGAAGACATTACCACGTAAAGCTGCCCCAATGGGTCATCTGCAGAGTCAAGGACCCTTGGACTTGGTATGCATCGATTTTCTCTGTCTAGAACCTGACTTGAGTGGACATGGAAATGTTCTGGTGATAATCGACCATTTCACCTGTTATGTCCAGGCCTTTCCAGCTAAAGACCAAAAGGCCTCCACCGTAGCCAAAATCTTGGTGGGAAAATACACTCAGACCAAGGGAGAGACTTTGAGAGTTGTCTGATTAAGAAATTGCTGGACTCTTTAGGAATAAAGAAAACTCGTACTACCCCTTATCACCCCCAAGGTGATGCCCAACCAGAGAGATTCAACAGGACTCTGTTAAATATGTTGGTGACTCTGAGCAGCGAGGAGAAGCAGCATTGGAGCAAGCACATAGCAGCAATGGTGCATGCCTATAACAGCACAACCAGTGATGCCACAGGGTACTCTCCCTACAGATTAATGTTTGGCAGGGAAGCAAGACTGCCTGTGGATCTGGCCTTTGGCATATCAATGGATCACACATCAGCCACCTCTCACAAGGGATATGTAGATAGGCTGAGGAAGAGACTGAACATGCTCAAGTGGCATCAGAGCAAAGAGGAGCCCGGAACAAGAGGAGCTTTGATCTCAAAGTTCGAATCCAGGACTTGCAACCCGGAGACACCCGGAGTGCTGTTGCGGAACTTGGGAGTCCCTGGGAAACACAAACTAGCAGACAGATGGTGACCCAAACCTTATGTTATCTGCAAAAGGTTACTAGGCTTGCCGGTATATCAACTGAAGCCAGAAGGGAAGATAGGGCCACTGAAGACCTGGCACAGAAACCACTTACTTCCACTTTCAGAAGCAGTTCGGATACCCCCTGTAGAGGATTTCCCTGGACCATCCTCAAGTCTGAAAACACCTAGGCCCAATACTCGGTCTCAGGCACCTCAGTCTGGAGGGATGGATGTCACTGATCAAAGTGAAGGTGGAGAAGAAGAGCTTGAATGGTTGTGGCCGTCCCAGGCCCCTGAGCCTCTGTCCATAGATCTTCCACCCTCTGAAGGTACCCTGGATAGTACATTAAACGTGGAAGCCACTGAGTTTGTCCCGTCCAGCCCTCTGTCTGGTGATGGGAAGATGCCATAGAGTCGCCTCCTGCTGAAGATCAAAGGGACTCTCTGTATCTTCCTGAACCTGATCTGGATGCTCCAGATGTTTTGGGACCTAATACACCTACCCCAGAGGAAGAGCCTGTGGTGACTGAGACAGTTACCCCAAGAGAACAGAGAGCGAAGAGAACCATTCGTCCTCCACGGAAGTTAACCTATGCTCAAATGGGGGTAAGCTCTGAGGATACAGTAACTACTGCAAGAAGGACAATACCAACACCTGGTCCCTCCACTGTGCATTTTGTGGAGGGCAACCCCAGCTCACTTTCTGGCACAGTTAGGCAGGTCACCCCCATTGATGTGACCTGTGGGCAGGACAAGCTCCCTTTCCAGTTTTGGTGGGAGTTTCCCCTGCCAACTTCTCTTGCAGCCCTCACTGAACTTGTGTCTTCTTATTGCTAATACTGTCTTTGGGGACCAAAGATTCTAAGTGGGGGGAGTGTGTAGCGGGGTATAGTTTTTTCCTAAAGAGACTACAGTTCCCGGCACGCTTTAGGGCACCCAGGGTGCATTTCCCCGCGCAAGGACTGCTGGGTGGACTTTATAAAGGAGAGGCGGGGCCTGGTTCTTTCTCTTTGGACACCGCCCTCCCAGCAAGAGGATCCCTGTGCTACCCTGCTGTGTGCACAAGGCCTGAAGCCTGGGCCTTGTGTCTTTCCAAAGAGCCTTCCGCTCCACCGAGGAGCCTGCGGAGCGTCTGATCCTGTTGCCGAGTGCTGTCATCGGGAGGACCGAAGACCCGGGTGTCGTGGACACTGTGAAGCGAGTCACAGTAACGGAAGTAGCGGACAAGGACTGGTCCCATCGGGTGAGAGAGCACCTGCTCAGAGCTACATTCCAGTATCTTTAGGCCCACTAACTTTATCCAGGGCCATCACAGTGATTGCAGTTACACTCTATGGAGACTATCTGCTGAACTGAGTTATTAGTCTTCCTGGCTGTTGCAAAGTTACCGATCATCATTTCTTTGTTGGATTACAATTTTTTCATGAAAGTGCACCACTGTGTTTTGCTAGCGAAGATTTCTTCCACAGTACTATACCCAAAGCATAGTCAGGCCTGACTGGGTAGTTTAGGACATTGCTGGGCGCCATTTTTGCTCACGAGGGAGGATAGCTGCAGCGGGGTCTGTAAACTGTCTATCACATTGCTGAACTTTAGTGTTTTGATAATTATACTCATATTGCAGGGCTCTGCATGTGACATTGCATACTGTTTTATCCTTTTAATTTTTACCAACAGTAAAAATAATAGAGTTAGGTAAATTGGTTGTCAGTGTCATTTACTGTGCTATACCATAAAGGGGATTGTGTCATAAAGAATACTAGAGTGATTGCAATTCTATCATCCTCTTTACTAACTGTGCCACGAGAGGTTAGAGCCGATTGCCAGGGGTTGACAGCGGTGCACTACAGGGCCCAAAAGAAACAAGGCAGCCCTCTTAACTGGGGGTATCGCTACACACATATTGCTATTGTGGTGTAGGATCTGGGCCTGCTGTCCCTCCATCCCTCTTTCTTTTCTTCTTTCTTTCCTTTCTTCCCTCTCCCTCTGTCTCTCTTTCCTTCCTTCTCTCTCCCACCCTCCTTCCATCTTTCCTTCCTTCTTTCTTTCCTTCTCTCTCCTTCTCTCCCTCTCTCTCTTTTTCTTGCTTTCTCTCTCCCTCCATCCCTCTTTCTCTCTTCCTTTCTCTCTCTCTCCCTCGCTCTTTCTTTAATTTCTTCTTCTCTCTTTCGCTCTCCCTCTTTCTCTCTCTCTCCCTCTTTCTCTCTCTCTCTCTCTCTTTCCCTATTTCTCTCTCTCTCTCCCTCTTTTTCTCTATCTTTCTTTCTTTCTCTCTCCCTCCATCCCTCTCTTCCTTCTCCCTCCATCCCTCTTTCATCTCAGACTCTATTTAACCACACCCATTTAAGCCACACCCAGTATTTAACATAGTTTAAACCACGCCCATTTTTCGATCCAGGCTCCACATTTTTTCACTTCTACTAGACCATCCCTACAAATGAATGCGTCACCCCTAATTAAAATAATTCTCTGCCTATATACAGAAAAGTGTCCCTAAAAATGTTTTGAGAATGTTGGAAACTATGCAAACTCCTGCACTATATGCACTATATTGTGCATTGCACACCCCTGAACTATATACACTATATTGTACATTTCACACTCCTGCACTATATACACTATATTGTGCATTGTGCACTCCTGCACTATATACTGTATACTATATTGTACATTATACACTCCTGCACTATATGTACACTTTATTGTATATTACACAATTACACACTCCTGCATTATATGCACTATATTGTACATCACACACTCCTGCACTATATACACTATTTGTACATTACATACTTCAGCACTATATACACTATATTGTACATTACATACTCCTCCACATTATACACTATATTGCAGCCCTCAAAATTTCCACTTGCCTACTCTCATTTTGCGAGTGGAAAATGATTGCTGGCGAGTGTGGGCTGCCTCAGAGGGGGGGGGGGGGGCGAGCACTGCCGGCAGGCAGGGTTGCATAGGAGCCCTTCTCCCAGTGATCGCCCAGGGGAAGAGAGGGCTGGCCATATCATAACAGAGCGGGGAACATTGCTGTAAAAGCTTTTATTTAAATTGCAGGGTGCTACCCACGCTCGACCTTGCATACAGCCCTGCCTCCTGGCCCAGGTACTTTGATAGACAGAACACTGGTCCAATGCTGGGACGTGTGACGTATATCAAAGTACCCAGGCAAAGAGGCGGGGCCGTATGTGATGGTGAGCACGGGGAACACATGGCAATTCAAATAAAAGCTGTTACAGTGATGTTCCTCAGCGCTCTGATGATTCAGCCGGCAATCCTCTTCCTCTCCTCTCTCTTCCTCTGCACAGGTGAAGCGGCATTGTTGGGCACAGGTGAGGCTGCATTGATGGCCACAGGTGAGGCTGCATTTTTGGGCACAGGTGAGGCTGCATAGTTGGGCACAGGTGAGGCTTCCTTGTTAGACATAGGTGAGGCTGCATTGATGGACACTGGTGAGGTTGCTTTGATGAGCAGTGAGGCTACATTGGTGGGCACTGGTGAGGCTGCATTGATGAGCACAGGTGAGGCTGCATTTTTGGGCACAGGTGAAGCCGCATTGATGGACACAGGTGAGGCTGCATTGATGGACACATGTGAGGCTGCATTTATAGACACAAGTACAGTAATGGCAGTGTTTCATTTTTAAAATAATGGTTGTGCTGAGGTTTGTATATGTCTGAGACTCTGGCTTGCAGAACAGCAATTTCAGCATATTACAAAAAGGCTTTTTGTTTTGGTTTAACCATGCCACTTTAAGCCCCTCTCACTCTTACTTAATTGTGGACCCACCCACAGTTTGCCACGCTACATTACTACTCCACTTAAGCTACTCAGAGGTAATGTATCACTCCCCCCTGTCTTTTACCTCCTCACTCTTACACACTCTCTCGTTCACTCCCCCCCCCTCTATTTTATATAATTTGTTTTCATTATTCAATTTATTTTAACAAAATGTGTTTGTGTTTTCATTTTATTTATTCCCAAAAAATTCTCACTAAAATCCTCATCACTAGGCCCACGATGCTCTTAATCTGGCCCTCAACCAGCCGCACTGCTTACTCCATAAGCAACTGCAGCACCTCACCGGCTTTCATGAGCGGGAAGCTGGTCTGAATATAGGTGCTGCGGCGCATATATGGAAGGTGGTGGTGCAGAAGGCCTCTGCCTCGGTTTCTCTGTCCCTCTCCTGGCATCCTGGTTTGCCAGGTGACCCGAAGCTGTGGGGCACATGCGTAAACCAGGACTTTCGGTTCAGCGGTGGCCTAGGATACCATGGAATGGTTTGGTGGGCGGGGGGATAGTGAGACTCTTTCCACTCTTTCCACCACCAGCGAGCATATGCGGTACATCCACCTGCTGCTGGCTGTGACATGCCGGCCCTGCAGGTCACAGCCAGCTCTTCTCAAGACACACAGCCCTGGCCCACCAGGCAAATGCTTCCCTTACAGTAGGGATGAGCTTCGAGTTCGAGTCGAATATGAGTTCGACTAGAACATCGGCTGTTCGATCGTTCGACAAAGATCGAACATTATGGTCCGTTCGCGCCAAATTCGAGCGGCGTTTTACCGCCCATAATGCACTGCGTCATCGCAGTGCATTGCTGGCTGATGATTGGCCAAGCATGCACTATGAACCGCATGCTTTGGCCAATCACAGCGCCGTCAGCACAGAGAGCAATAATTGGCCAAAGGAAGAGTGCCTTTGCCCAATCATGGCTCAGGGGATTAAGTACACGCCCCACACTATATAAGCCAGCCTGCACGTCGGCCTTCTGTAGTGTGTTGCGGCGTTGAGAGAGATAGAGAGAGAGAGAGAGAGGGAGAGAGTGTCATTTAATTTCATTTAGATAGATTGAGCAGGCAGGCGATTCAATTAGCTAGATTGAGCAGGCAGTTGATTCAGTTAGCTCCAGTATATTTAGTATATATATACATTCCAGGCTTTGTATATATATATATATATATATATATATATATATATATATATATATTGTGGCAGAGCATCCCAGAGAGAGCCTGGGAAAGTCCTAATCAGGGTTTATACATCTCCCAGGCTCCTCTCATATACATTCGGGGATCTCTGAGCCAGGATCGACTTCAGGTGTTGGTTCTCTCCCCCAGGTTAATTAAAAGCTCACCTGAGCAGACAGCCTTGGCTCAGCCTGGGAAACACAGACAGTATTGGTCTGTGAGAGCAAGAAGGTTTGTAAAACTTGTTACTCTGTTGGATGTGGAAGCTGACAAGCGCTAGGCTTGTCCAGCCTCATAGTGAGGGCCTGTAAATACTGTATAGTTAGAGCCGAGACACGACGAGGCTTTTGTTTAGCTATTTTTTCTTCTGTTTGTTTTCACCACACTGTACAGCACCTGTCATTGACTTTGTATATAGCACCAATAAATAACACTGTGTTTTCACTGATCCAATGGACTTGGTATCTGTGCCTGCTCATCCCAGGGAGCTTTTGTACCGACTACCTGTCCCCCAGGTTACATTATATATATATATGTCCCCTTTAAGGCTCCCGGAACTACCTTGCCCAGAATCCCTTTCGGCATGTTTCCACCCCAGAGACTCATGGGAGGGGTTATAAAAGGGGGAGGCGAGGCTGGGCTCGGTCTCTTTGGCACACGAGACTTCAGTGACTGATCCTCCTGTGCGGATGTGCCGGAGTGCAAGGCCTGAAGCCTGAGGCCTTGCGCAGCACCAAAGAGCCTTCCACCCCACTGCGAGCCTGGGTGGCATCTGACTTCGCTTGTCTACAACCTTGGTTGGATCGGGGACCCGATCGCTGGAGACACTGTGTGTGTGTAGGACACAGTCGGTGGAAGTTCCCGGACTGGGATCGCGTCCGGAGGGGGTGAGCGAGCGTATGCTCAGACCATATACTGTTGTTGCTAATGTGCCTATAGACTGCCGTGGGCCACAAGTTGATATCTGACACTCTCACTGGAGATTCATATCAGAGAGAAACTTAGAGTTCATGAAGTAAAGTGTTTATTTCATCACAACCTTCCCACTGGATTACAAATGGTATTCTGTTAATGTGCACCACCTTTAAAGAATTGCCGGAGAAGAAACCATCATCCCCTATAGACTGAGTTTTAGATATCTGAGCCAGGCCTGGCCAACTAGTTAGTTCACTTAGGTACTGCGCCACAGGGCGCCTCGTTAACGGTCGCCCACGCGGCGCACCTCTACTGTTCCTCTATTGCATAGTATGTTTATTGCTGCAGGGATCTGCAACCTATTACCTGTAAACTGTTACCATTGTTAATCTTTCTTCACCATAAGCTTAAAGTAAATTTGATACCCCTTTCATTATTTCCTTGGTGTCTGAGTTTACTCATACAGTATAAGAATTTTATTGCTTCCATAACTAACTGTGCCAGTAGGGGGTCGAGTACATTGCCGGGGGTTGGCGGAGCTGTTTTCAGGGCCCAAACAAAATCTGCGGCCTTCTTAGTTGAAGGTATCGCTACACGTGGGGGTTCTCGTCCGGGATCCTGATACAGCAATTAAGGTGCCATCATGGACCCGCAAGGAATAAGAGCGTGGTGCGAAGTGGCTAAGACAGACCCAAGCCAGTCAGTGGTCATCAACCTACCAGGGGAGGAATGGTCAATTGAAACGATAGAGGAGTTAATGAAGTCAGTGATCCCAGATCACACACCGTGGGTGATGGGAATAAAGTCAGACCCAGACATCTCATACCAGTATGCACTAGTAGAATACTTAGACGGGATGCCAGAGGCTTGTAAGCGCAACTGTGTACAGACGCCAGATAATAGATCCTATAGGTTGGCGCACGCAATTAAGAAGGAGCCATCCCCGACGGGATCACCGCAGGCTGGGGCCCGTACCCCACCTGAAAGAGGAGATAGGGCGACGCCTCCGGTGGCGCCTGCACCTGTCACTGCTATATCACCAGAACTGATAAGTGCAATAGGGGATCTGCTAACCAAGTGTCAGAAGACAAGCACGGTGCATGTAGAGACTAGCTGCCGGAGACTAAAGACATTCTCAGGGAAGCTCCCTGTCCCTGCACGGGAAGAAGATTTTGACACCTGGGTGGAGCAAGCATTGCAGGCAGTAGAGGCATGGGAGGTGCCTGAAGCACAGAAGAGGCAACGAGTGATAGAAAGCCTTAAAGGCGCAGCAGCAGAAGCAGTAAAAAGTTTTCGGTTTGGGAATGCAGATTGCACGGCTCAAGACTGTCTAGCCATGCTACAGGAAGAGTTTGGTCAATTGGAAAAGGTGACAGAGATGGTCTACCAATTTGAACATACTTTCCAACAACCGAAGGAGAAACTTTCAGAGTATGTTAGAAGACTGAACAGGTTGCTGTGCAAGATTGTGTTGAAGAAGGGAATGAAGCCCCAAGATACAGATGCGGCAAGAATGAAACAAGTTTTAAAGGGAGCGTTACGCTCGGATCCAGTCTGACTGCACCTGAAGACCTCGGGAGGAGGAACGTTACTGACTTATGCTGACTTGATAAAAATCATCAGAGATGAGGAGGCGCTGCAACAGGACCAGCAAATGAATAAGGCAAATGTTGTACCCGCACAGGTGCTAGTCAATCCAGTGATGACCCCTGAAAGAGACTCAGAGGTAGACACTCTAAAAGCTCAAATGTCCAAGGTGTTAGAGATGTTAACCTCTCTGATGGCAAAAGACACAGAGGGTCCCAAGAGAGAAGTACCAAGGAAGGAATTATTCCCAATTGCCTCAGCACCCGCATCTTTACAAGAATGGGGAGATATAGTCTGCTTTAACTGTGGAGGAATTGGCCATATTGCAGCTACATGTTCCAGTCCCAAGAAGAAGAAACCAGACAACCGCAAGCCGGCGGGAAACTTCAGAGGGCCCCGGTGAAGGAGTCAACCGGGTGCCCATCACCTTCAGTGAGCTCCAAGCTGAATGCGAAGCAAAAGAAAAGAGGAGATAAAACACCTCAGAGGAAACGCAACATTCCTCAACAAAGCTATACCCCAGAAAAAGGGGGCAAGACCCCTCAGAAGGGGCACAGCACTCCCCAGAGGGGATGCACACCTAAGAAGAATAATAGTATCCCTCAGCGGGTCCCTACACCCATTAAAAGGAGGTTTGTGGAGGGATTCGCCTGAATTGCTAGACCATTGAATGAACTGCTCAAGACTGAGGGAGAGGAGGATGACTCAGGGCCCAGGAAGCCGGGAGAGTCCATCAGAGATCAGTGGAACCAGAAATGTGAAGAGGCCTTCCAGGCATTGAAAAAGAGCCTAACCACTGCTCTAGTCTTGGCCTACGCAGACCCAACCAAACCCTATGAACTACACCTAGATGCTAGTCATGACGGTCTGGGAGGAGTACTTTATCAAGAACACGGAGGGCAACTACAGCCTGTTGCCTACGTGAGCAGGAGCCTGACCCCCTCTGAGAAAAACTACCCCACTCACAAGCTGGAGTTCCTGGCCCTTAAGTGGGCGGTAGTAGACAAGCTCAAAGATTACCTGTATGGGGCGGAGTTCACTGTGAAGACCGACAACAACCCCCTGACCTACTTATTCACTACAGCAAAGCTGGACGCCACTGGACACAGGTGGCTGGCCGCATTGTCTGGATTCAATTTCAGCCTAAAGTACAGGCCAGGGATTGGGAATCGAGATGCAGACACTTTGTCCAGAAGATCTCATGGTTCCACTCATGACATGGAAGACTGGACTCAGGTGGCACCGGACAGGGTGTGGGCCCTATGTCAGGGGGCTGAATTGCAAGCTAGAGGGGGCTCAAGGGCGGAAGAGATAGGAGTTACCATGGTAGGAGTCCCCAAACAATACTGTGGAGTAACTCAACTGGAGGAAGACCATCTGCCAAAGCTGTCCAAGAAGGAGCTAAGGTGCGACCAATTAGAAGATCCCATGGGGAAATTGGTTCTGGAAGCCCTGGAGAATCAGGATCCAAACAAACTCCTGAGTCACTCCTCAAAGGAAGCTCGCCTGTTGAGGAAAGAGTGGGACAGGTTACAGGTACATCAGGGAGTGGTCTACCGAAGGGGCCCCTCTGATGACCTGGAAGATAAATGGCAATTGTTTCTTCCAGAAAAACATCGAGAGACTGTTCTGATTGCCCTACATGACAATCATGGCCACTTAGGGGCGGAAAGGACTTTTCAACTTGTCAGAAGTCGGTTCTATTGGCCCTGCATGAGGGCAGAAGTAGAAGAGTACTGCCACTCATGTGCACGCTGCATCCAGAGGAAGACTTTACCCCATCAAGCTGCCCCAATGGGCCATCTGCAGAGTCAAGGCCCAATGGATCTGGTATGCATTGATTTCCTCTGTCTCGAACCCGATCTGAGTGGACTAGGAAATGTTCTGGTGATAACCGATCATTTCACCGGTATGCCCAAGCTTTCCCAACCAAAGACCAGAAGGCTTCCACAGTAGCCAAGGTACTTATGGAGAAGTATTTTGTCCATTATGGGCTGCCCCAGCGACTTCATTCAGATCAAGAAAGGGACTTTGAGAGTCGACTGATCCAGAAACTCCTGGATTCGTTGGGAATCAAGAAGACTCGAACTACACCTTACCACCCACAGGGAGATGCTCAGCCGGAGAGGTTTAACCGAACCTTGCTCAACATGTTGGGGACTCTGGAAAGTGAGAAGAAACAACATTGGAGCAAACACATAGCAGCTATAGCACATGCTTACAACTGCACCACCAGTGATGCTACAGGCTATTCCCCATACCGGCTCATGTTTGGGAGAGAAGCGAGACTACCTGTAGACTTGGCCTTTGGCACCTCTTTAGACCATTCCTCAGCCACATCCCACAAAGGATATGTGGACAGGCTCAGACACAGCCTGAAAGTAGCCTATGAACAAGCTCAAGCGGCCTCAGATCAAAGGGGAGCTCAAAACAAAAGAAACTTCGACTTGAAGGTCCGGGTACAAGACCTACAGCCCAGGGACCGAGTACTGCTATGCAATCTGGGGGTCCCTGGAAAACACAAACTTGCAGACAGATGGAGATCTGAACCCTATGTCATCTGTAGGAAGTTGCCGGGCCTACCTGTCTACAGGTTGAAGCCAGAAGGAAAGGTAGGCCCACTGAAGACGTGGCATCGAAACCACCTGCTCCCACTTGCTGAAGCAGTCAGGATACCTCCCGTGAGAGACTCCCCTGAACCAGTTTCTATTCTGGATACCCCAGGCCAAACACTCGGTCCCAGACCTCTCGGACTGAAGATATAGAAGCTTCTGAACTCAGTGGAGATGAAGAAAGAGAGCTTGACTGGCTGTGGCCTTCCTCAACTCAAGGGACTTCTGCTATAGATCTTCCAACTACTGAAGACACTACAGATACACAACTGAATGCAGAAGCCGTTGCATTCATCCCATATAGTCCTTCATTTGATTACTGGGAAGATGCCCGTGATGTTTACCTTGAACAGGACCCTAGAGACTCTATGTATCCCTCAGGTCCTAAAGCAGATGTTACCGAGCCTGCCGAGTTGCCTGAGCCTGTTACAGAAGAAGAGCCTGTGGCGCTAGAGCCAGAAACCTCAAGGGAACAAAGGGCTCGCAGAGTCATAAGGCCTCCCAGAAAGTTGACCTACCCACAAATGGGGAAGAGCTCAGAAGATTCTGTGATCACTGCTAGGAGGAGTGTAGAGAATCCGGACCCCTCCACTGTACATTTGGTAGAAGGCAACCCCCACTCACTCTCTGGCACAGTTAGGCAGGCCACTCAGGATAGTATGACCTGTGAAAAAGGGAATCCAATCCCTCGGTTTGGTGGGAATTCCCTATGCCAACCTCTTATACAATGTTGTCTGGGGTTGTACGCAGTGTATGCTAAAGTTTCTTTGGGGACCAAATAATTTAAGTGGGGGGAGTGTGTAGCGGGGTCCCCTTTAAGGCTCTTAGTTGAAGGTATCGCTATATATATATATATATATATATATATATATATACTGTATACAGTTTAGCTAGATCTCACTGCAGACCATTCCTGTTGTTCTCTTCCTAATATACTACAGGCAGGCAGTTGATTCAGTTAGCTGCAGTATATTCAGTACTGTATCCTGTGCACAGTGTGCAGCTAGATCTCACTGCAGACCATTCCTGTTGTTCTCTTCCTAATATACTATAGGCAGGCAGTTGATTCAGTTAGCTGCAGTATATTCAGTACTGTATCCTGTGCACAGTGTGCAGCTAGGTCTCACTGCAGACCATTCCTGTTGTTCTCTTCCTAATATACTACAGGCAGGCAGTTGATTCAGTTAGCTGCAGTATATTCAGTACTGTATCATGTGCACAGTGTGCAGCTAGATCTCACTGCAGACCATTCCTGTTGTTCTCTTCCTAATATATTACAGGCAGGCAGTTGATTCAGTTAGCTGCAGTATATTCAGTACTGTATCCTGTGCACAGTGTGCAGCTAGATCTCACTGCAGACCATTCCTGTTGTTCTCTTCCTAATATACTACAGGTAGGCAGTTGATTCAGTTAGCTGCAGTATATTCAGTACTGTATCCTGTGCACAGTGTGCATCTAGATCTCACTGCAGACCATTCCTGTTGTTCTCTTCCTAATATATTACAGGCAGGCAGTTGATTCAGTTAGCTGCAGTATATTAAGTATATACAGTTGCAAAAAAAAGTATGTGAACCCCTTTGGAATGATATGGATTTCTGCACAAATTGGTCATAAAATGTGATCCGATCTTCATCTAAGTCACAACAATAGACAATCACAGTCTGCTTAAACTAATAACACACAAAGAATTAAATGTTACCATGTTTTTATTGAACACACCATGTAAACATTCACAGTGCAGGTGGAAAAAGTATGTGAACCCTTGGATTTAATAACTGGTTGAACCTCCTTTGGCAGCAATAACTTCAACCAAACGTTTCCTGTAGTTGCAGATCAGACGTGCACAACGGTCAGTAGTAATTCTTGACCATTCCTCTTTACAGAACTGTTTCAGTTCAGCAATATTCTTGGGAATTCTGGTGTGAATCGCTTTCTTGAGGTTATGCCACAGCATCTCAATCGGGTTGAGGTCAGGACTCTGATTGGGCCACTCCAGAAGGCATATTTTCTTCTGTTTAAGCCATTCTGTTGTTGATTTACTTCTATGCTTCGGGTCGTTGTCCTGTTGCAACACCCATCCTCTGTTGAGCTTCAGCTGGTGGACAGATGGCCTTAAGTTCTCCTGAAAAATGTCTTGATAAACTTGGGAATTAATTTTTCCTTCGATGATAGCAATCCATCCAGGCCCTGACGCAGAAAAGCAGCCCCAAACCATGATGCCCCCACCACCATACTTCACAGTTGGGATGAGGTTTTGATGTTGGTGTGCTGTGCCTCTTTTTCTCCACACATAGTGTTGTGTGTTTCTTCCAAACAACTCAACTTTGGTTTCATCTGTCCACGGAATATTTTGCCAGTACTGCTGTGAAACATCCAGGTGCTCTTGTGCAAACTGTAAACGTGCAGCAATGTTTTTTTTTGGACAGCAGTGGCTTCCTCTGTGGTATCCTCCCATGAAATCCATTCTTGTTTAGTGTTTTACGTATCGTAGATTCGCTAACAGGGATGTTAGCATATGCCAGAGACTTTTCTAAGTCTTTAGCTGACACTCTTGGATTCTTCTTCACCTCATTGAGCAGTCTGCGCTGTGCTCTTGCAGTCATCTTTACAGGACACCCACTCCTAGGGAGAGTAGCAGAAGTGCTGAACTTTCTCCATTTATAGACAATTTGTCTTACCGTGGACTGATGAACAGCAAGGCTTTTGGAGATACTTTTATAACCCTTTCCAGCTTTATGCAAGTCAACAATTCTTAATCGTAGGTCTTCTGAGAGCTCTTTTGTGCGAGGCATCATTCACATCAGGCAATGCTTCTTGTGAAAAGAAAACCCAGGGGGGGGGGGTGTGGCTGATCATGGCAGAGTGAGAGTGAGATGTGCAGTGCTGGGTGTCCTGACAGTGCTCTCCTGAGAAGCACTAGTGGAAGTGCTGAGATAGACTGGACCAGAGAATCGGGGGGCCCAAGCTGGGGCATGAGAAACAGGAGCAGTTTCAATCTGGTGGTGGCGTGAGCCCGTTGAGCGGTGGACTGAACGGCTATTAACAAGGAAACTGGGATAGACACACGCTATCAATGGTCAGTGGGGAAACAGCCGAAGCAGACCCGTCAGACGCGACAAGTAAAGGAGCGAGTGAAGGAGTGGGTGAAAGAGCCATTGGTGGTACAACACTGCATGTCAGGTGAGAGGCGAATAGAGGTGAGCGAAGCATCTCCCTCAGTAGCTTTGTTACCAGACGCAAACATATTGCAGGAAAACATGGCTGATATAACAGGTATGGCAGGTATGGCAAGTATGGCTGACAATGACCCACTGGCTAGTAGCCTAAAGGTACAGGGTACAGAGGCAATGCTGGAAAGTATGGCTGACATGACAGATAGGCCTGATGATGGCTCATTGGATAATCGCTCAAAAGGACAGGGCATAGTGACAAGAGACCTGGGAGGGGAGCAGGATATCAGGAAATTAATAAGTGCTCTGCCCACTAAGGAGGACATTCAAGTGATGATGAGCAAGTGGCTTGGCCCTCTAAGAGAGGAAATTGATGAGATACGGCAGAGTTCAGAGGTATTAGACGAAAAAATTCACAGCTGTACAACATTGCAAGGTCTAACTGATAAGCGTATAGAAAATTTAAATACAACACCAGAGACTGCAGGCACTACAACTACAAGCAGAAGAAAATGAAAATAGAAGCAGAAGAAAAAATATACGGATCAAAGGTGTCTGCAGAGCTAAGAGGAAAAGTGGTAGCCATCTTTAATGAAATATTGGGGAGCCCCTCCGACAATTATATTGAACTGGACAGGATGCATAGGATCCCTACAGCCCGCAATCTCGCTCAAATTAATCCAAGATATATTTTATGCAGAGTATATTTCTTTAGGATAAAGGAGGAGATAATGAGAGCAGCATGGCAGAAATAATCAATAGAATTAAACAAAGAGGAGATTCAGGTGTTCCCTGATTTATGTCGTCAAACGAGGGATAGACGACGGAGGCTGAAACCCTTATTGGACCATATACGACTAAAGGGGGCATCATATAGATGGGGGTACCCAATTTCTTTGACAATTAAAAAAGATGGTGACACATTTAAGTTACATGACCCAGAGCAGTTGCCAGAACTATTTCAATTCCTGGGCTCAGAGGGCTTCGAAGTACCTAACTGGATAGACTTACCTACAGACATAGAGAGAGAAAATCTCAGACATATCAGAATAAAGGGACAACACCGCCTGAGTACAGCAGACCACTGAATTACTCCACAAGTTTGATTAATAAATAAATAGAATCCTTTCTTTAAAAAGGAGAATATTTGTTCTCCATATGCCCCTCTTTTTGTCCCCTTTTTTTTTTTAGCATTTCTGACAGTGATAAATGATAAAAGGTTTCTCGTAAACCTCTAACAGCTACATGTACTGGGCAACTTAGGAACAATTATTGCATTTTTTTGTTTTTTAGTGACTTGGTCAAGGTGCTGCACCAGGTCACCATACATGCGGGAGTTTGATCTTCCAGGGGAAAGTAATAGAAGGGTTTTTTTTTATTATTCCTCTTTCTCCCTCTCTCTCTCTCTCTCGCCCGTCCGTGCCTCCTCTCTCTTGCTTTGCCTTCCCTTCACCTCCCCTATTGGACGGCCCCAATCAAGGCACAAATGATTAAAAAAACTTTTACCTCATATAACGTTAAGGGACTTAATATCCCAGAGAAATTAGTTAGGCTGCTTTCAGAATTAGGTAGACTTAAATCACAGATTTTTTTTTTTACAAGAGACACATTTTAAAGGGGACAAAACCCCCAATTTTAAGAACCACAGATTCCCGACAATATACCATAGTACATCACAGAGTTCAAAATCCTGTGGAGTCTCTATTTTGATGTCCAAGCAGATAGCATGGAAGGAATCGGGGGTAATGAGGGATGAGGGAGGACGTCTCTTAATAGTGAAGGAAACTCTGAGTCAACAAAAAGTCACACTAGTGAATATATACCTACCGAATGTGAACCAGATAAATTGTTTGGAAACATACCTGCAATTGGTCCAGCAACACAGGGAACTAATTCTGGTAGTGGGTGGTGATCTTAACATGGCTTTAGACCCTATAAAGTACACCTCGAAAGGTATCTCCCATCTGTCATACACTAAATTAAGAAAAGCGAAGAAACTCTTACAAGACTTACAATTGATAGATAGTTGGAGGACTGTCCACACACAGGATAGGGACTACACGTTTTTCGCGGCGAGATATAAAACATATACTAGAATCGATTATGTTTTAATCTCCCTGAGCCTAGCTGCATCTCTCGTAGATGCTTCTATTGGATCTATCTCCGTTTCAGACCATGCTCCAACAAGTTGCACAATAAATTTAGGGGAGGCTGATATGAAGGGATGGCACTGGAAGATAAATGAGACTCTATTAAAAGACAGTGAATATGAGGGGAAACTGAGGGAGGAATTAGAGTTGTTTTTTGCACGGAACGACACAGGAGAAACAACTCCCTTTTGTTTTTGGGAAACACATAAATGTGTAATGAGAGGTAATTTTATCTTGATGGTGGCACATAGGAAACAGAATTGAAATGAACAGATAGACTCAATGTTTAAACGTATTGGAGAGCTAGAAACGGTACATAAAAAATCCCAGGCACAATCAATAGAACAAGAACTAGACGACATGCGGGAAAAGCTGAATCTAATACTAATCAATAAAGCGAAAGCCAAATTAACCAGAGGGAGGCGAACATTCTATGAGTTTGGGAACAAACCACGTAGAATGCTAGCAAATTCCCTGAGAGAAGCCAATACACGTAACCATTAGGCTTGTGCAATTCGTTTCGTAACGAATCGAAATTCGTCCGAATTTAGCAACTTTCGGACATTCGGAAGCATTCGAATTTCCGAACAAAGCAATTACGAATAAGACCGAATCCGAAATAAATTATACCGCAAATAGCGAATGCCCGAATGTCTTCGGCATAATTCGTTATGAAAAAGTTACGAATGTACGAATCCATACGAAGCACAATAACACTCACTCTGCTCTGCTCTCTGCTTCTCCCACACCGTGCTGAACTCCCTCTCAAAATGGTGTACAGGGGCGGAGGCTATAGCCGCATGAAAAAACGAAAGTAAAATACGAGATTTCAAATCCATTCGAAGCACAATAACACTCACTCTGCTCTGCTCTCTGCTTCTCCCTCACCGTGCTGAACCCTCTCAAAATGGTGTACAGGGGCGGAGCCTATAGCCGCATGTAAAAAACGAAAGTAAAATACGAGATTTCGAATCGTTACAAATAACCGCTATGTATTTAGAAAAGTACAAATCCATTCGAAGCACATTAGGCATAATAGGCAGCGTCGTTGTGAGAGAGACACGGAAAATTACGAATCAACGAACCCAAAAAAAGTTACGAAAGTAGGAGTTGTGTCCAGAATCAACGAAAAACAACGTACTCTACCGAAAGTACGAATTATAAAGCAACAAAAAATTCAACGAAAAATGTCGCTTGCAAAAATACGAATGAGTCCGAACACGAAAAATCCCGTCTAGCAAAATTACGAATGATTACGAATCAACAGGACCGGAAAGAAACGAACCGAAACGGAACGAATTTTTCCGTTGTGCACAAGTCTAGTAACCATATCGCACAAATTAAGACACAAAATTATGAAATGATTAATTCCCCACAGAAAATCGCACAATGTTTTAAGAAGTATTACGAGAAATTATACCAGTTAGAAGAAAAACTCATGCCAGAAAATGCTCAAAAGAAACTGGAAACAGCTAGGGGGTATATTAGAGAAACACAGATGCCAAAATTAACAGAGGAAATAACTAGAAAATTGGATGAACCAATTACAATAGAGGAGTTCATGGAAGCAATAAAAGTATTAAAATTGGGTAAGGCACCAGGTCCGGATGGGTACACCCTATCATACTACAGAATGTTCACTGAGAAATTGGCTCCCAGGTTTATATCAGCTTATAACTCACTGCGGGAGGGAAAGAAAATCCCGAATAGGACGCTGTTGGCACATATAACAGTCATCCCAAAGGAAGGTAAAGATCCATCACAATGCGCTAGCTACTGCCCTATATCACTGCTGAATGTGGACCTGAAAGTGTTCACTAAGATTCTTGCCACAAGATTAATAGAGTATATCCCGGATTTAATACACCCAGATCAAGTGGGATTTACCCCTGGGTGAGAGGGAAGAGAAAACACACAACGGGTGGTGAGTGCGATTTATTTAGCACAAAAACAGAGGATGCAAATGATATTAGTATCTGCTGACGCAGAAAAAGCTTTTGATAGAGTGGAATGGATGTTTCTAAAAGCAACGCTCCAGCATATAGGACTGAGAGAAGGGATGATGAGCTGGTTCGATAATCTATACTCAGAACCGAGCGCGAGGGTTAAAATAAATGATAAAATATCGGAGCCATTTCTTATTCGAAATGGGACAAGACAAGGTTGCCCACTGTCGCCTATTACCGTATTTTTATTTTGACAATAGAACCCTTTTTAAAGGAAGATGCGGGCAAATCCGAACATTAAGGGGACAATAACGAAGGGGGAAGAACCGAAACTGGCGGCATATGCCAATGACTTAATTTTTTTATAACGTCCCCGGTTATAGCCCTGCCTTCCCTGCTGGCAGAACTAAGAGAATATGGAAAATTGTCCAATTTTAAGGTGAACTATGGGAAATCAGAGGCAATGGGAATGGAAATAAAATCCTCACTACTACATCAGATAACTACGCAATTTGATTTTAGATGGACAGATTCCCATATAAGCTACTTAGGGACTAAGATATCAAGAAACTTAAACAAATTATTCAAACTTAACTATGTAGCATTGGGTAGACGAATAAAACTAGACTTACTGAGATGGGATAAAGAAATCTTTACTTGGTTCGGGCGGAAAAATATAATAAAGATGAACGTGTTATCGAGACTTCTGTATCTAATGCAGACTTTACCAATTAAGATCCCCCAAAGTTTTTTGAGGGATCTTAGGTCAAGTTTCCTGAAATTCATTTGGGTGGGGAAACCGGCGAGGATATGTAGAACTATTTTGTCATTGCCCAAATGGGAAGGAGGGATTGGGCTCCCGGACCCTGTAAAGTATCAGGAAGCATCTCATTTAGTTAGTAGAGTAGTAGAGTAGAATAGTAGAGTGGTGTGGGCTTAATAAGAAACCCTGGATAAAAATGGAACAGGCAACAGTGGATATACCCCTGGAAGACCTAGTGTGGATCCCAGAAGCTGAAATGCCAGCAGAAATAAAGAAACACCCGGCGATAGGGGCCACTATTCGAACAATTAAAAAGGAAAAAACAAATATGTCTAAATACCCGAGTCCAATGACTCCAATCCTGGGCACCAGGGCATTTCAGCCAGGTTTGATAGATCAAAGATTCAATGCTCTACAACAAAGAGGTATTAGTAGAATGACTTACTTTTCAAAAGATAATCGACTAATGACAAAGAGAGAGATTGAAAGAGAGGTAACACCATAATTAGATTTTTTTTGGATGCTGCAATTAGAAGCATTCTTACGGACAAAGGCAAAGATATATACAGAAGTCAGAACATTGTCAAAATTTGAGCAGATATGCCTGAAGGGGAGCCCCCTGAGAGTCTCACTGTCTTATTTCTATGCAATACTAATTAATTTAGACATACCACAAGAACTTGCGTTGCTTCAGGCTTGGGAGAGGGACTTAGGGTTAACATTCTCCCAAGAACAGAGAGACAGGATCTTGTTATTTACACACAAGGCCTCAGTAGCGAGCAGATACCAGGAGGGAGGATACTACATTTTAACTAGATGGTATAGAACACCAACAGTACTGCATCAAATATATCCTCAGACGTCAGATGCCTGCTGGAGATGTCACATGGCAGAAGGGACTCTGTTACATATTTTCTGGGAATGTGTGAAAATACATGAGTTTTGGAAAATGGTAATAGAAACTATCAAAATAATTACAGGAGTGTCTTTAGAAGACAGACCAGCAGCCATTCTAATACTAGATATACCTATATCAGTGGAAAAATACAAAAATTCACTACTAAGACATCTTATAATAGCCGCGAGGGTGTGTGTCCCTGTCCTGTGGAAAAAGGAGAGTCCACCAACTAGAGCACAATGGTTCGCTAGAATCGCAGAGATTCAACAGATGGAGAACCTCACAATGGCAATGAAAGATCAAGATGGGAGATACCGGACGATGTGAGCACCCTACTTGAAATATAGGAAGGAGCGGGGAGGGGGTGGGGATCGGGGAGAGGAGGAGAGAGAGGAGGCGTGAGGGTGGGAGGGTGTAATCTCTCCCGCCCTCTTTTTTCCCTTTTTTTTGTGTTTGGTTGGGGGAGGGGGGGGGGTTCACGGAAAAGAAAGGCAGAGGTTAAAGAGGAAAAGAGAAGTCACATTGAATTAATGAAACATAAACGAGGTGGGAGAATACAAGATTGTAGTCTCTCTTTTTTTTTGTGTTTGATTTTTGATTGATATAAGCAGATGGTATAAAACGTGAAAACTTGTAATGTGTAATCTATGGAAAAATAAAGAATTTATAAAAAAAAAAAAAGCAAACCCAGAACTGGTGTGTGTTTTTTTTATAGGGCAGGGCAGCTGTAACCAACACCTCCAATCTAACTCATTGATTGGACTCCAGTTGGCTGACTCCAATTAGCTCTTGGTTATCTCATTAGTCTAGGAGTTCACATACTTTTTCCACCTGCACTGTGAATGTTTACATGGTGTGTTCAATAAAAACATGGTAACATTTAATTCTTTGTGTGTTATTAGTTTAAGCAGACTGTGATTGTCTATTGTTGTGACTTAGATGAAGATCAGATCACATTTTATGACCAATTTGTGCAGAAATCCATTTCATTCCAAAAGGGTTCACATACTTTTTTTTGCAAATGTATATATACACTCGGAGGTTTAACCAAACTTTGCTATCGTTTGGCAGCCATATTAGTGAAAACAAAGCCAGCTCTCATTTTAGATTGTGACCAGGGGAGAGAGGAGTGGGCGGGAGTTATACACTCCCTTCCAGAATTTGCTCTGCCCCGGTAACAAAAGGCGAATCAAGCCTCACTTTGATATTGTAGCCAAACAAATAGCATACAAAGCGAAGCCATATTCAAAAAGCAAATTATTAAAACTCATACACAAGTACACACATGTAATACCTTGAACAGGCATCATGTCTTACGGAATTCTGAGAATTATCGTTCTAAGACATAATATCTTCAGTGTTGAAAAATAATATAAAATAAGAACAATACAGATCATGAGTCGTACTTAATGATATAAAAAAGGCCAAACTGATAACAGTGAAGAAAGTAAAGTAATTACAATTGCTTCACCGTACAGATATTCATGTGATGGGCTAAATATAAAAAAATTAGGGGGAAATGTACAGAGCTATGATATGACCAATAAGATATGTACATCTGTGGAGATAAATAATATTATTATTGACAATAGTCATATTCACAAAATATAAATGGGAAAAACTGATAAGAAAAAGACTTCCAGAATTCGGGTAAAGACATGACATCTATTGTACACAATAGCCTTCGTCTAAGAGATAAATTCAAAAATTATCAATGAAGGCATTGATTTTAATGTCAACGTTGAGACCTAATGGCTTAAGACCACTAGAGTTGAGCGGACACCTGGATATTTGGGTTTGACGGGTTCGGCCGAACTTCGGAAAAAAGTTTGAGTTCGGGACCGAACTTGACCCCGAACCCGAACCCCATTGAAGTCAATGGGGACCCGAACTTCTGAGGACTAAAATTGCTCTAAAAAGTAATGGAAAGGGCTAGAGGGCTGCAAATGGCAGCCAAATATTGTTAAGAGCATGGCAAGTGCAAACAAATGTGGATAGGGAAATAACTTAAAATAACATAAAAAAATAAAAATAATAATATGCTGGAGGCCCCCTTCTCAGCAGAAGAGGTACAGGAAGTCATTAAGAACCTCAGAAACTCAACGGCACGATGCCACACATATGGTGGGAATGCCCCAGAATACGCCCTTTCTGGAAAAAAAAATTCAATTCAATGGATAAGCTAGTGGGAAAATAAAATACTTTGAAATTAAAAAAAATAAAAATTATAATCTTGATCTAGGAGGACGAGGTCCATATGGAGTAGGAGGTTGAGGTGGCGGTGGATGTGGCTGTGTAGGTGGAAGTGGCGGTGGAGGAGGACGAGGTAGCCAACACTGGTTCAAAAATACAACAATGGCTGGGTAAGGCCGGTGATGCGTCAAATTCTGTCCCCCGTCGGATAGTGTCCGCCCTGTACTGCGCTTGCTCGGTACGTAGGACAAGGGGATTTCGAAAATCTCCGAAGACAAACGGCGCTTGCGCGGTAAGTCCAGCTTCCATCTGAGATTCAAGCCGAGCCAAGTGAGGCCGTGCCCGAAGCGTGGCGAGCCAAGCGAGCCCGTGAGGGGCCCTGTTACTATATGTTACTATATGTACCGTATGTCCACTTGGATGGTGGGGCTTGAACCTGCACTCACTGCACAGGCGCCGTTCATATTCGGAGATTTTGTGAATCTCCTTGTCCTCCGTACTGCGCAAGCGCTGCCGGACAGTTTTTGTCAGAACACCGGTATACATGTCTATTCTGCACAAGGTATGGACAAGTCCTGTGGGATCCATGCCTGGTTCATTTTAATGAACGTGAGCTTGTCCACATTGGCTCTGGACAGGCGGCTGCGCTTGTCTGTGATAACGCCCCCTGCCGTGCTAAATACACGTTCAGATAATACACTGGCTGCAGGGCAGGCCAGCACCTCCAAGGTGTAAAGGGCAAGCTCAGGCCATGTGCCCAATTTGGAGACCCAGAAGTTGAAGGGGGCAGACCCATCATTCAGTACGTGTAGGCATGTGCACACATACTGCTCAACCATGTTGGTGAAATGCTGCCTCCTGCTAAGACGTTCCATATCAGCTGGTGGTGCTGGTTGTTGTGGCATTCTGACAAAGCTTTTCCACATTTCGGCCATGCTAACCCTGCCTTCTGAGGTGCTTAAGGTGCCCCGGCTGCGTTGGCGACCTCTTCCTCCTCCTCTGCCTTCGCCTTGTGCTTCCACTGTGCCCCCGATGTCAGGTGGGAATGCCACCAGCAGCGCGTCTACCAGCGTGCGCTTGTACTCGCGCATCTTACGATCACACTCCAGTGAGGGAATTAAGGACGGTACGTTGTCCTTGTAACGGGGATCTAGCAGCGTGGCCACCCAGTAATCAGCACCTGTTAGAATGTGGGCAACTCGGCGGTCATTGCGGAGACACTGTAGCATGTAATCGCTCATGTGTGCCAGGCTGCCCAGAGGCAATGAAAATCTGTCCTTTGTGGGAGGTGTATCGTCTGTGTCCTCTGTATCCCCCCAGCCACGCACCAGTGATGGCCATGAGCTGGTCTGGGTGCCACCCTGCTGTGAACATGGTTCCTCCTCCTCCATCTCTTCCTCATCCTCCACCCCGTCATCCTCCAGAACTGTGCCCTTGCTGCCGATCAATTGTTTACCTGGCTTTTGTTGGTGCAGGAGCCCACCCTCGTAGCCACTTGTGAAAGACTGCCCTGAAAGCCTTTGAAATGATCCCGGTTCCTCCTCCTCCTCCTGTGCCACATCCTCTTCCATCATCGCCCGTAGCGTTTTTTCAAGAAGGCATAGAACTAGGATAGTAACACTGAGAAAGGCGTCATCGGCACTAGCCATGTTGGTGGAGTACTCGAAACAGCGCAACAAGGCACACAGGTCTCGCATGGAGGCCCAGTCATTGGTGGTGAAGTGGTGCTGTTCCGCAGAGCGACTCACGCGTGATTGCTGCAGCTGAAACTCCACTATCGCCTGCTGCTGCTCGCACAGTCTGGCCAGCATGTGCAAGGTGGAGTTCCAACTTGTAGGCACGTCAAATATGAGGCGGTGAGCGGGAAGGCCGAAGTTAGGCTGCATCGCTGACAGGCGAGCAGCAGCAGGATGAGAACGCCGAAAGTGCGCACAGACGGCCCACACTTTCTGCAGCAGCTCTGGCATATTGGGGTAATTTTTCAGGAACCTCTGGACCACCAAGTTCAGCACATGCGCCAGGCAAGGGATGTGCATCAAACCGGCTAGGCCCAGAGCTGCTACGAGATTTCGCCCATTATCGCACACTACCAGGCCGGGCTTGAGGCTCACTGCCACCAACCACTCATCGGTCTGTTGTTCCATGTCCCTCCACAACTCCTGCGCGGTGTGGGGTTTTTCCCCCAAACAGGAAAGTTTTAAAACTGCCTGCTGTCGTTTACCCCTGGCTGTGCTGAAGTTGGTGGTGAAGGTGTTACGCTGACCGGATGAGGAGGCGGTAGAGGATGAGGAAGCGGAGTAGGAGGAGTTAGCAACAGGAGGCAAACTGAAGCGCCCTGCAATCCTCGGTGGTGGAAGGACATGCGCCAAACTGCTATCTGCCTCAGGCCCAGCCGCCACTGCATTTACCCAGTGTGCTGTTAGGGAGATATCACGTCCCTGACCGTGCTTACTGGTCCATGCATCCGTAGTTAGGTGGACCTTGCCACAGATGGCGTTGCGCAGTGCACACCTGATTTTGTCCCCCACTTGGTTGTGCAGGGAAGGGATGGCTCACCAGGAAAAGTAGTGGCGGCTGGGCACGACGTACTGTGGGACAACCAATGCCATCAGGCTTTTAAAACTCTGCGTCTCCACCAGACGGAATGACAGCATTTAAAAGGCGAGGAATTTTGAAATGCTGGAATTCAGGGCCAGGGATCGCGGGTGACTAGGGGGGTACTTCCTCTTCCGCTCCAGTGTTTGGGAGATAGAGAGCTGAATGCTTCCATGGGACATTGTGGAGATGGTTGGTGACTAGAGTTGAGCGGACACCTGGATGTTCGGGTTCGACGGGTTCGGCCGAACTTTGGAAAAAAGTTCGGGTTCGGGACCGAACTTTAACCCGAACCCGGACCCGAACCCGAACCCCATTGAAGTCAATGGGGACCTGGACTTCTAAGGACTAAAAAGGCTCTAAAAAGGTAATGGAAAGGGCTAGAGGGCTGCAAATGGCAGCAAAATGTTGTTAAGAGCATGGCAAGTGCTCTGCAAACAAATGTGGACAGAGAAATAACTTAAAATAACATAAAAAAATAAAAATAAAAAATAATAATCTTGACCTAGGAGGACGAGGTCCATATGGAGTAGGAGGTTGAAGTGGCGGTGGATGTGGCTGTGTAGGTGGAAGCGGCGGTGGAGGAGGACGAGGTAGCCAACACTGATTCAAAAATACAACAATGGCTGTGTAATATATATAACAATAGTAAAAATGAACACAGTAATCTGTATCAGTCAATACTACAAACAGCGCTAAATGTAGAGGAATGACAGTGGTCAACACCACCTAACAGTTCTTAAGACAGATTCAAGATAGTTTTCAGTGCTTCAAAAGAATGTCCATGGGTGATCCTAAAGAAATAAGTAGAGTGCACCTTCCACCAATCTTCCAGATCCACCTCGTGACACACACACCCCGTAGGGGTTCACACTCACCAGAGTAATATTGAATTAAAGCCTTGAATAGAAATTGCTGTATCCAAGCCAAACACTGAAATATTGTATCCGTCAAGGAGACCTCAGAATGAGATGGGCTTCCAAAAAACAAACAAAGGGAAAGCACATAGTGTAACCCAGTTTATTTCATAAAACAAACCCTCACAAACTTGGTCCCCTCATACATTAAACGTACATCAGTTAAAAGATCACATAAGCAAACATGGAGGGTGGTTTACTTCACCGTATCCGCCGTCCGGCGTGTATCAAAAAGAACCAAGGGCTGCAATGCCTTACTTCCTCTTCCTGGTTCTCTGAGCGGTGGAACGCAAACCAGCACTCCCAGCGTGTCGTGTAGGTCACGCCCTGACGCGTTTCGTCATTGGTTGACTTCAACAGAGGGCGTGACCACACGACGCACACGCAGACTTATAATGCGTTCCAGTCCTCAACCTTAGCCAATCAGCCCGCGCCTGACAAAGCAATGGGTGCACATAACGATGACGGCTGATTAAACTGAAGGCTTACTACAGGGAGAGGAATGGACCAAACAAAGTCTAACTGCATATCCTGTTATAAATCACCTGGATAGCTTCACAGGGGATTATACAAGAGATTAGGTATAATAATAATATTTAAAAGCTGAGTCTGATTCAATTAAATAAAATTAAATCAACAGAGCCTATAAATCAACAATCATAATGATAATGCATATTTATGCCGATACATATAGACAATGATTACCATAGTAATTTTAACCCATTAAGCACTATATGTAATAACTACTACATAGGTCAATACCATGGTATAGAAAAACTTTTTAAACAAAAATTTATATAATAAAAAATACTAAAAATTATATAAACATGCCATGTAGGAAGCTCCAATCTTATTTAGACAATGATAAAATAATTTAATTTTTTAAAAATTAAATTTAAAAATCACTAATAAAACAATTAATATCTAATTCAACATTCAACCCTTTGGGCGACAAAGTATCTACAGAAAAAATCCATTGAGTTTCTCTCTTGGAAAGATCTCTGACCAAATTAGAGCCCCTCCATGCTGGCTTCAAATGGTCGACCCCCCAAAATTTAAGTCCCGAAGGATCCTGATTGTGAAATATTTTAAAATGAAGTGACACATTGTGGTCTTTAAAACCAATAATAATATTTGCAATGTGTTCTGACACTCTAACTTTAAGTTGGCGTTTAGTGCGGCCTATATAAATAAGCCCGCACGGGCATTGGAGGGCATACACAACATACGAAGTGTTACATGTGATGAATTCCCTGATAGTAAACTCCTTATCGTTTGAGGTGGATGTGAAGGTTTCAACAGCCCTTAATGGCCTGTTGACCTCTCTGCATGCACGACACCTCCTGCATGCAAAAAAAACCATCTCTATCCCAAAAGGTAGAGGGTCTAGATGGGGGGTCCAAAACCTTCCTTACTATTTTATCAGCAAAACTCATAGCCCTTCTATAGATAAAACCAGGTTTTTGAGGCAATACTGTAGAGAGTACTTTATCCATACATAAAACATGCCAATGAGTATAAAAAATCTCTTCGACCTCCTTGTATTGGGAATGGAAGCTCGAAATAAAACTCCATTCTCTTCCTCTATCTATCTGTGCCGGTAATGGATCTCTAAGGAAATTATCCCTAGGTAATTCCGCCAATTCACAAATTAAAGAGTTTAATACCCTTTCTTTATAACCTTTTTCTAGAAATTTATTTTTTACAATCTGGGCCTGTAGTAAAAAATCACTTCCCTCAGAGCAATTCCTTTTAACTCTGGTAATTTGTCCTTTAGGTATATTTTTCAGCCATAAAGGATGATGTCCACTGCTAACAGGTAAATAGCTATTAGAATCTGTGGCTTTAAAAAATACCTTCGTTCCCAACCTATTCTCACATCTATAAATGTGAACATCCAAGAAATGAATATCACTAGGGCTATATTCACTAGTCAATTTGATGTTATTCTTATTGTTATTAAGTTCACTTAAAAATTCTTGCAACGTGCTTAAAGGCCCCTCCCAGATAAAGAACAGATCATCAATGTATCTTTTATACATCAGGAGTTGTGGGCGTGTTATAGAGAAAATGAACTTATCCTCCCATTCCCCCATAAACAAATTTGCTATACTGGGGGCAAATTTAGCCCCCATAGCAACACCTCTTGATTGGGAATAGAAATCTCCATTGAACCAAAAAAAATTATGGTTCAAACAAAAATCAAGGGCATTCCTTAAAAAAATCTTCTGGTTGTGTGGTATATCATCACGTTTACACAATGCCCAATTCAAAGCCAGCAAGGCATCATCATGCTGGATAATGGTGTATAAGGCAGAAACATCTGCAGTTACCAAAAAAATCTCATCTTTCCCTGTAAGGTCTACTGCCTGTAACATTTGAAGTAAACTTTTGGTATCCCTCAAATAGGCACGAGTCTCTACCACACTTTTTTGGAGATAAATATCTAAATATTGTCCTAAACGGGATGTGATGGATCCAATCCCGTTGACAATAGGTCTTCCAGGGGGACATTTAACATCTTTATGGATTTTGGGGAGGGTGTAAATAGTGGGGATTCTACTACTACTAGGTACAAGATATGTCCTCTCACGATTAGTCAGAACCCCTGTAGAGTACCCCATTTCTATTAGACATTTTAAATTAATTTCATACTGGTTAGATGGATCTTTCTCCAACTTAGTATAGGTATTGGTGTCGTCTAACATCTCCATGAGTTGGTTAACATAAAATGTTTTATTCAAAATGACCACTCCTCCCCCTTTATCCGCGGGTCTAATGATTATATCTTTTCTCTCTTCAAGCATTGAGATTCCATCTAATATGTGGCGTGGATTCACCTCCTTTTTGGGTACTATGTGCTGTAAATCTCGTATCACAAGACCCTTAAATGTTTCCAATTGGTGGTTTGCGCCATTCAAAGGGTTGAAGAGAGACTTATTACAGAGCCCACTATCTAGTGCTACAGACGACAGATTAGTCGTTGGTTGGGAATTTTTGTTAAGAAAGTATTTCTTCACATTAATTTTACGTACATATTTATGTATGTCTATAAAGACATCAAACTTATTTATTGGCCTTTTCAGACCACACTTCAAACCCAAATGCAAAATATTAATTTCCTTGTGCGATAAAATTGTGTCACTCAGATTAAAAATACCACCTAATCTGGGCCTCTGCTTCTTTTTCTGGATTTTTGACCCCGCTCTGCATCCTCGCGTTCGTCTCTCCTCTGAGTGGAGTGTTGTACCTGATCCCTCTCCCAATAAGGTGGTTCTCTCCACTGAGGATCTCTGTGTTCCTGATTTTGTTGAGTATGAACCGGAGGCCTTCCCCTTCTTTGGGGATGTCCTCTGCCCCGTCTCTGCCACCCCCTCCCCCTCCCTAAAAAAGGACGGGGAGATCGATAATTAGTTCCATTTTCCCATAAAGGTTCAAACCTATTATGGACTGGAACATGATATTGCTGATTATGGGGTGTATGATAATGGGCACTGCTAGGTCCCTCTCTCACTGAACTCCCTCTACCATAATCCCCATTAGATCTAATTGGTGTAGAGTGGTCCCTCGGTGGACGTGGTGGGATATCACTCCTCCTCATATCATTTATAATGGGGACATTGGTAATTAACTGAGGGGGTCTTACTGCAGGGTCATCAGAGTGAATATTCTCACCATTAATTTCCCTATTATCTGCAGTCCTATTTTGCTGCCAAAGATACACAGAATTAGAACGGAAGTCTCCCAAATCACGGTGAAACTTTTTTATTTTCTTTTTCTGGGTATCCTTGTCCACCTTTTCAAGTTTTTTCTTTATCCGAATATTAAAATCAGATACCTGCTGTGAATCTTTAATCGGATCTAACTGCAATTTAAGATCATTAATCCTGCTCTCAAGTTTAGACATTTTTTTCCTTTTACGTTTCAGGAAAAGATCTTGAAGTTTAAAACCCATAGTATTAAAAAAATCATACCATTCATTCATGGATTCAGGATCATCAAGACCATCTTGGGGAACTACTTCCCAACGAAGACTTCTAATTATAATTTTTTCTTTTATATAATACTCTAATGTGCAAATGTCCCACCACGTGCGGACTTGCTTCTCAAGTACATTACCTAGTGCAGTCATTACACCATTAAAATTAACCTGTGCAGTGGTTTGCTCGTTAACTGAAAATACATTAGCAATATCAATCGTTCTACTACTTAAAAATTGCAAAACATCCATGGCTGCCTATCTATAGAAGGGCTATGAGTTTTGCTGATAAAATAGTAAGGAAGGTTTTGGACCCCCCATCTAGACCCTCTACCTTTTGGGATAGAGATGGTTTTTTTGGGGCTGTTGAAACCTTCACATCCACCTCAAACGATAAGGAGTTTACTATCAGGGAATTCATCACATGTAACACTTCGTATGTTGTGTATGCCCTCCAATGCCCGTGCGGGCTTATTTATATAGGCCGCACTAAACGCCAACTTAAAGTTAGAGTGTCAGAACACATTGCAAATATTATTATTGGTTTTAAAGACCACAATGTGTCACTTCATTTTAAAATATTTCACAATCAGGATCCTTCGGGACTTAAATTTTGGGGGGTCGACCATTTGAAGCCAGCATGGAGGGGCTCTAATTTGGTCAGAGATCTTTCCAAGAGAGAAACTCAATGGATTTTTTCTGTAGATACTTTGTCGCCCAAAGGGTTGAATGTTGAATTAGATATTAATTGTTTTATTAGTGATTTTTAAATTTAATTTTTAAAAAATTAAATTATTTTATCATTGTCTAAATAAGATTGGAGCTTCCTACATGGCATGTTTATATAATTTTTAGTATTTTTTATTATATAAATTTTTGTTTAAAAAGTTTTTCTATACCATGGTATTGACCTATGTAGTAGTTATTACATATAGTGCTTAATGGGTTAAAATTACTATGGTAATCATTGTCTATATGTATCGGCATAAATATGCATTATCATTATGATTGTTGATTTATAGGCTCTGTTGATTTAATTTTATTTAATTGAATCAGACTCAGCTTTTAAATATTATTATTATACCTAATCTCTTGTATAATCCCCTGTGAAGCTATCCAGGTGATTTATAACAGGATATGCAGTTAGACTTTGTTTGGTCCATTCCTCTCCCTGTAGTAAGCCTTCAGTTTAATCAGCCGTCATCGTTATGTGCACCCATTGCTTTGTCAGGCGCGGGCTGATTGGCTAAGGTTGAGGACTGGAACGCATTATAAGTCTGCGTGTGCGTCGTGTGGTCACGCCCTCTGTTGAAGTCAACCAATGATGAAACGCGTCAGGGCGTGACCTACACGACACGCTGGGAGTGCTGGTTTGCGTTCCACCGCTCAGAGAACCAGGAAGAGGAAGTAAGGCATTGCAGCCCTTGGTTCTTTTTGATACACGCCGGACGGCGGATACGGTGAAGTAAACCACCCTCCATGTTTGCTTATGTGATCTTTTAACTGATGTACGTTTAATGTATGAGGGGACCAAGTTTGTGAGGGTTTGTTTTATGAAATAAACTGGGTTACACTATGTGCTTTCCCTTTGTTTGTTTTTTGGAAGCCCATCTCATTCTGAGGTCTCCTTGACGGATACAATATTTCAGTGTTTGGCTTGGATACAGCAATTTCTATTCAAGGCTTTAATTCAATATTACTCTGGTGAGTGTGAACCCCTACGGGGTGTGTGTGTCACGAGGTGGATCTGGAAGATTGGTGGAAGGTGCACTCTACTTATTTCTTTAGGATCACCCATGGACATTCTTTTGAAGCACTGAAAACTATCTTGAATCTGTCTTAAGAACTGTTAGGTGGTGTTGACCACTGTCATTCCTCTACATTTAGCGCTGTTTGTAGTATTGACTGATACAGATTACTGTGTTCATTTTTACTATTGTTATATATATTTTGCCATGTTTTAAACAGCAGCTTAGTTTTATATATTTTTTATTATTTATTTTTTAAAAATATTTTTGTCAACATTCATTACCCACTTGTGGATAACTATTGTGGTCATTCATCTTTGTGGTAAATTGCAATACGTGTTATCCATAGGCGCTGAGCGGTGTATTATAGGCCTTTTTATACACTCTTTTTAAATTCTAGTGATTATTTTTCTTGGCAGCCATGGATGTTTTGCAATTTTTAAGTAGTAGAACGATTGATATTGCTAATGTATTTTCAGTTAACGAGCAAACCACTGCACAGGTTAATTTTAATGGTGTAATGACTGCACTAGGTAATGTACTTGAGAAGCAAGTCCGCACGTGGTGGGACATTTGCACATTAGAGTATTATATAAAAGAAAAAATTATAATTAGAAGTCTTCGTTGGGAAGTAGTTCCCCAAGATGGTCTTGATGATCCTGAATCCATGAATGAATGGTATGATTTTTTTAATACTATGGGTTTTAAACTTCAAGATCTTATCCTGAAACGTAAAAGGAAAAAAATGTCTAAACTTGAGAGCAGGATTAATGATCTTAAATTGCAGTTAGATCCGATTAAAGATTCACAGCAGGTATCTGATTTTAATATTCGGATAAAGAAAAAACTTGAAAAGGTGGACAAGGATACCCAGAAAAAGAAAATAAAAAAGTTTCACCGTGATTTGGGAGACTTCCGTTCTAATTCTGTGTATCTTTGGCAGCAAAATAGGACTGCAGATAATAGGGAAATTAATGGTGAGAATATTCACTCTGATGACCCTGCAGTAAGACCCCCTCAGTTAATTACCAATGTCCCCATTATAAATGATATGAGGAGGAGTGATATCCCACCACGTCCACCGAGGGACCACTCTACACCAATTAGATCTAATGGGGATTATGGTAGAGGGAGTTCAGTGAGAGAGGGACCTAGCAGTGCCCATTATCATACACCCCATAATCAGCAATATCATGTTCCAGTCCATAATAGGTTTGAACCTTTATGGGAAAATGGAACTAATTATCGATCTCCCCGTCCTTTTTTAGGGAGGGGGAGGGGGTGGCAGAGACGGGGCAGAGGACATCCCCAAAGAAGGGGAAGGCCTCCGGTTCATACTCAACAAAATCAGGAACACAGAGATCCTCAGTGGAGAGAACCACCTTATTGGGAGAGGGATCAGGTACAACACTCCACTCAGAGGAGAGACGAACGCGAGGATGCAGAGCGGGGTCAAAAATCCAGAAAAAGAAGCAGAGGCCCAGATTAGGTGGTATTTTTAATCTGAGTGACACAATTTTATCGCACAAGGAAATTAATATTTTGCATTTGGGTTTGAAGTGTGGTCTGAAAAGGCCAATAAATAAGTTTGATGTCTTTATAGACATACATAAATATGTACGTAAAATTAATGTGAAGAAATACTTTCTTAACAAAAATTCCCAACCAACGACTAATCTGTCGTCTGTAGCACTAGATAGTGGGCTCCGTAATAAGTCTCTCTTCAACCCTTTGAATGGCGCAAACCACCAATTGGAAACATTTAAGGGTCTTGTGATACGAGATTTACAGCACATAGTACCCAAAAAGGAGGTGAATCCACGCCACATATTAGATGGAATCTCAATGCTTGAAGAGAGAAAAGATATAATCATTAGACCCGCGGATAAAGGGGGAGGAGTGGTCATTTTGAATAAAACATTTTATGTTAACCAACTCATGGAGATGTTAGACGACACCAATACCTATACTAAGTTGGAGAAAGATCCATCTAACCAGTATGAAATTAATTTAAAATGTCTAATAGAAATGGGGTACTCTACAGGGGTTCTGACTAATCGTGAGAGGACATATCTTGTACCTAGTAGTAGTAGAATCCCCACTATTTACACCCTCCCCAAAATCCATAAAGATGTTAAATGTCCCCCTGGAAGACCTATTGTCAACGGGATTGGATCCATCACATCCCGTTTAGGACAATATTTAGATATTTATCTCCAAAAAAGTGTGGTAGAGACTCGTGCCTATTTGAGGGATACCAAAAGTTTACTTCAAATGTTACAGGCAGTAGACCTTACAGGGAAAGATGAGATTTTTTTGGTAACTGCAGATGTTTCTGCCTTATACACCATTATCCAGCATGATGATGCCTTGCTGGCTTTGAATTGGGCATTGTGTAAACGTGATGATATACCACACAACCAGAAGATTTTTTTAAGGAATGCCCTTGATTTTTGTTTGAACCATAATTTTTTTTGGTTCAATGGAGATTTCTATTCCCAATCAAGAGGTGTTGCTATGGGGGCTAAATTTGCCCCCAGTATAGCAAATTTGTTTATGGGGGAATGGGAGGATAAGTTCATTTTCTCTATAACACGCCCACAACTCCTGATGTATAAAAGATACATTGATGATCTGTTCTTTATCTGGGAGGGGCCTTTAAGCACGTTGCAAGAATTTTTAAGTGAACTTAATAACAATAAGAATAACATCAAATTGACTAGTGAATATAGCCCTAGTGATATTCATTTCTTGGATGTTCACATTTATAGATGTGAGAATAGGTTGGGAACGAAGGTATTTTTTAAAGCCACAGATTCTAATAGCTATTTACCTGTTAGCAGTGGACATCATCCTTTATGGCTGAAAAATATACCTAAAGGACAAATTACCAGAGTTAAAAGGAATTGCTCTGAGGGAAGTGATTTTTTACTACAGGCCCAGATTGTAAAAAATAAATTTCTAGAAAAAGGTTATAAAGAAAGGGTATTAAACTCTTTAATTTGTGAATTGGCGGAATTACCTAGGGATAATTTCCTTAGAGATCCATTACCGGCACAGATAGATAGAGGAAGAGAATGGAGTTTTATTTCGAGCTTCCATTCCCAATACAAGGAGGTCGAAGAGATTTTTTATACTCATTGGCATGTTTTATGTATGGATAAAGTACTCTCTACAGTATTGCCTCAAAAACCTGGTTTTATCTATAGAAGGGCTATGAGTTTTGCTGATAAAATAGTAAGGAAGGTTTTGGACCCCCCATCTAGACCCTCTACCTTTTGGGATAGAGATGGTTTTTTTGCATGCAGGAGGTGTCGTGCATGCAGAGAGGTCAACAGGCCATTAAGGGCTGTTGAAACCTTCACATCCACCTCAAACGATAAGGAGTTTACTATCAGGGAATTCATCACATGTAACACTTCGTATGTTGTGTATGCCCTCCAATGCCCGTGCGGGCTTATTTATATAGGCCGCACTAAACGCCAACTTAAAGTTAGAGTGTCAGAACACATTGCAAATATTATTATTGGTTTTAAAGACCACAATGTGTCACTTCATTTTAAAATATTTCACAATCAGGATCCTTCGGGACTTAAATTTTGGGGGGTCGACCATTTGAAGCCAGCATGGAGGGGCTCTAATTTGGTCAGAGATCTTTCCAAGAGAGAAACTCAATGGATTTTTTCTGTAGATACTTTGTCGCCCAAAGGGTTGAATGTTGAATTAGATATTAATTGTTTTATTAGTGATTTTTAAATTTAATTTTTAAAAAATTAAATTATTTTATCATTGTCTAAATAAGATTGGAGCTTCCTACATTGCATGTTTATATAATTTTTAGTATTTTTTATTATATAAATTTTTGTTTAAAAAGTTTTTCTATACCATGGTATTGACCTATGTAGTAGTTATTACATATAGTGCTTAATGGGTTAAAATTACTATGGTAATCATTGTCTATATGTATCGGCATAAATATGCATTATCATTATGATTGTTGATTTATAGGCTCTGTTGATTTAATTTTATTTAATTGAATCAGACTCAGCTTTTAAATATTATTATTATACCTAATCTCTTGTATAATCCCCTGTGAAGCTATCCAGGTGATTTATAACAGGATATGCAGTTAGACTTTGTTTGGTCCATTCCTCTCCCTGTAGTAAGCCTTCAGTTTAATCAGCCGTCATCGTTATGTGCACCCATTGCTTTGTCAGGCGCGGGCTGATTGGCTAAGGTTGAGGACTGGAACGCATTATAAGTCTGCGTGTGCGTCGTGTGGTCACGCCCTCTGTTGAAGTCAACCAATGACGAAACGCGTCAGGGCGTGACCTACACGACACGCTGGGAGTGCTGGTTTGCGTTCCACCGCTCAGTGAACCAGGAAGAGGAAGTAAGGCATTGCAGCCCTTGGTTCTTTTTGATACACGCCGGACGGCGGATACGGTGAAGTAAACCACCCTCCATGTTTGCTTATGTGATCTTTTAACTGATGTACGTTTAATGTATGAGGGGACCAAGTTTGTGAGGGTTTGTTTTATGAAATAAACTGGGTTACACTATGTGCTTTCCCTTTGTTTGTTTTTTGGAAGCCCATCTCATTCTGAGGTCTCCTTGACGGATACAATATTTCAGTGTTTGGCTTGGATACAGCAATTTCTATTCAAGGCTTTAATTCAATATTACTCTGGTGAGTGTGAACCCCTACGGGGTGTGTGTGTCACGAGGTGGATCTGGAAGATTGGTGGAAGGTGCACTCTACTTATTTCTTTAGGATCACCCATGGACATTCTTTTGAAGCACTGAAAACTATCTTGAATCTGTCTTAAGAACTGTTAGGTGGTGTTGACCACTGTCATTCCTCTACATTTAGCGCTGTTTGTAGTATTGACTGATACAGATTACTGTGTTCATTTTTACTATTGTTATATATATTTTGCCATGTTTTAAACAGCAGCTTAGTTTTATATATTTTTAATTATTTATTTTTTAAAAATATTTTTGTCAACATTCATTACCCACTTGTGGATAACTATTGTGGTCATTCATCTTTGTGGTAAATTGCAATACGTGTTATCCATAGGCGCTGAGCGGTGTATTATAGGCCTTTTTATACACTCTTTTTAAATGGCTGTGTAATGCCGGTGATGTGTCGAATTCTGTCCCCCGTCAAATAGTGTCCACCCTGTACTGCGCTTGCTCAGTATGTAGGACAAGGGGATTTCTAAAATCTCCCAAGACGAACGGCGCCTGCGTGGTGAGTTCAGGTGAAGGCCACACCATCCGTGGTTCAAGACGAGCCAAGTGAGGCCGTGCCCGAAGCGTGGCAATCGAACCGAGCCCGTGAGGGGCCCTGTTACTATGTGCTACCGTATGTCCACTTGGATGGTGGGGCTTGAACCTGCACTCACAGCGCAGGCGCCGTTAATCTTCGGAGATTTTGTGAATCTCCTTGTCCTCTGTACTGCGCAAGCGCTGCGCCTTCGCAGTATGGGCCGGACACAATCCGATGGCCGGACAGTTTTTTGTCACAACACCGGTATACATGTCTATTCTGCACAAGGTACGGACAAGTCCTGTGGGATCCATGCCTGGTTCATTTTAATGAACGTGAGCTTGTCCACATTGGCTCTGGACAGGCGGCTGCGCTTGTCTGTGATAACGCCCCCTGCCGTGCTAAATACACGTTCAGATAATACACTGGCTGCAGGGCAGGCCAGCACCTCCAAGGCATAAAGGGCAAGCTCAGGCCATGTGCCCAATTTGGAGACCCAGAAGTTAAAGGGGGCAGACCCGTCATCCAGTACGTGTAGGCCTGTGGACACATACTGCTCAACCATGTTGGTGAAATGCTGCCTCCTGCTAAGACGTTCCATCTCAGCTGGTGGTGCTGGTTGTTGTGGCGTGCTGACAAAGCTTTTCCACATTTCAGCCATGCTAACCCTGCCTTCTGAGGTGCTGCCGGTGCCCCGGCTGCGTTGGCGACCTCTTCCTCCTCCTCTGCCTTCGCCCTGTGCTTCCACCGTACGCCCGCTGTCAGGTGGGAATGCCACCAGCAGCGCGTCTACCAGCGTGCGCTTGTACTCGCGCATCTTACGATCCCGCTCCAGTGAGGGAATTAAGGACGGTACGTTGTCCTTGTAACGGGGATCCAGCAGGGTGGCCACCCAGTAATCAGCACCAGTTAAAATGTGGGCAACTCGGCGGTCATTGCGGAAACACTGCAGCATGTAATCGCTCATGTGTGCCAGGCTGCCCAGAGGCAAAGAAAAGCTGTCCTCTGTGGGAGGTGTATCGTCTGTGTCCTCTGTATCCCCCCAGCCACGCACCAGTGATGGCTACGAGCTGGTCTGGGTGCCACCCTGCTGTGAAAATACCTCCTCCTCCTCCTCCATCTCCAACTCCACCTCGTCATCCTCCAGAACTGTTCCCTTTCTGCCGGACAATTGTGTACCTGGCGTTTGTTGGTGCAGGAACCCACCCTCGTAGCCACTTGTGAAAGACTGCCCTGAAAGCCTTTGAAATGATCCCGCTTCCTCCTCCTTCTCCTCATCCTCCTGTGCCACATCCTCTTCCATCATCGCCCGAAGCGTTTTTTCAAGGAGGCATAGAACTGGGATAGTAACGTTAAGAACGGCGTCATTGGCACTGGAGATGTTGGTGGAGTACTCGAAACAGCGCAACAAGGCACACAGGTCTCGCATGGAGGCCCAGTTATTGGTGGTGAAGTGGTGCTGTTCCGCAGAGCGACTCATGCGTGATTTCTGCAGCTGAAACTCCACTATCGCCTGCTGCTGCTCGCACAGTCTGGCCAGCATGTGCAAGGTGGAGTTCCACCTTGTGGGCACGTCACATATGAGGCGGTGAGCGGGAAGGCCGAAGTTACGCTGCAGCGCTGACAGGCGAGCAGCAGCAGGGTGAGAACGCCGAAAGTGCGCACACACAGCCCGCACTTTCTGCAGCAGCTCTGGCATATTGGGGTAATTTTTAAGGAACCTCTGGACCACCAAGTTCAGCACATGCGCCAGGCAAGGGATGTGCGTCAAACCGGCTAGGCCCAGAGCTGCTACGAGATTTCGCCCATTATCGCACACCACCAGGCCGGGCTTGAGGCTCACTGACAGCAACCACTCATTGGTCTGTTGTTCCATGTCCCTCCACAACTCCTGCGCGGTGTGGGGTTTTTCCCCCAAACAGGAAAGTTTTAAAACTGCCTGCTGTCGTTTACCCCTGGCTGTGCTGAAGTTGGTGGTGAAGGTGTTACGCTGACCGGATGAGGAGGCGGTAGAGGATGAGGAAGTGGAGTAGGAGGAGTTAGCAACAGGAGGCAAACTGAAGCGCCCTGCAATCCTCGGTGGTGGAAGGACATGCGCCAAACTGCTATCTGCCTCAGGCCCAGCCGCCACTGCATTTACCCAGTGTGCTGTTAGGGAGATATAACGTCCCTGACCGTGCTTACTGGTCCACGCATCCGTAGTTAG
Source organism: Rana muscosa (assembly GCA_029206835.1). Lineage (NCBI taxonomy): Eukaryota > Metazoa > Chordata > Amphibia > Anura > Ranidae > Rana > Rana muscosa. The sequence goes on along the minus strand of CM055119.1, from coordinate 15,545,183 downwards.
GTGGACCTTGCCACAGATGGCGTTGCGCAGTGCACACCTGATTTTGTCCCCCACTTGGTTGTGCAGGGAAGGGATGGCTCGCCTGGAAAAATAGTGGCGGCTGGGCACGACGTACTGTGGGACAGCCAATGCCATCAGGCTTTTAAAACTCTGCGTCTCCACCAGACGGAATGACAGCATTTCAAAGGCCAGGAGTTTTGAAATGCTGGCATTCAGGGCCAGGGATCGCGGGTGGCTAGGGGGGTACTTCCTCTTCCGCTCCAATGTTTGGGAGATAGAGAGCTGAACGCTTCCATGGGACATTGTGGAGATGGTTGGTGACCCAGGTGGTAGTGTTGCTGGCAGATGCTCTGTTTGCGGGGTGGCAGGTGCCACTGTCACTACAGAGGTGGATGAAGAGGCCGAGACTGCAGCAGAAGAGGAAGCAGGAGGAGCCAGAGACCTTTCTTGGTTTTTGAGGTGTCTACTCCACTGCAGCTCGTGCTTTGCACTTAGATGCCTGGTCATGCAGGTTGTGCTCAGGTTGAGAACGTTTATGCCTCGCTTCAGGCTCTGATTGCACAGCGTGCAAACCACTCGTGTCTTGTCATCAGCACATTGTGTGAAGAACTGCCACGCTGGGGAACTCCTTGGACCTGGCTTTGGTGTGCTCGGTCCCTTGCTGCGTTGGGCAGTAGCAGACATACTGTCTAGCTGACAGACGCTCCGCTTTTGCACCCTGCTCCCTCTTCTGCTGTGCTGGTGGCTCTGTGCGACCACCGCCTCTTCCTCCAAACTACACTGGTCACCTGCATAACGTTGATTCCATGTGGGGTCGAGGACCTCATCGTCCTCCACATCATCTTCCACCCAGTCTTCACCCCTGCCCTCCTTGTCTGTCTGCACAATTGCGAAAGCAGCAGCAGTTGGCACCTGTGTTTCGTCATCATCCGAGACGTACTGCGATGGTCCTCCCATGTACTCATCATGAAACATAAGTGGTTGGGCATCGGTGCACTCAATCTCTTCCACTTCTGGGGCAGGGCTAGGTGGATGGCCCTGGGAAACCCTGCTAACAGAGTCATCGAAAAGCAGAAGAGACTGCTGCATGATTTGGGGCTCAGACTGCTTGGCTGATTTGCAAGGGGGTGAGGTGAAAGACTGAGGGACATGGGTTTCAGGTGCCAACTCTGTTCTTTCATCAGAAGAGTGGGTGGGAGACAATGTGAAGGAACCCGAGGCACTGTCAGCAACCCAATCTACTATCGCCTGTACTTGTCCTGGCCTAAACATTCGTACAGCCTCATTAGGCGCGACAAAATACCGCCGCAGGCTCGGTCGCCTACTCGCACCTGAGGAAGGTGTTTCACTTGTGCGTGTATCTGGCAAAGATCCACCACGTCCTCTCCCTGCAACAGGAGCTCCACCAGCAGCACCACGACCGGGGCCACCACGTCCCTTTGACCTTCTCCTCATATTTTCAAAATTTAGGATCTTGCCCTAAATGGGTGTTTTTGGAAGAGCAGAACACACCCACAGTACGTAACCGCTGAATCGCACAGCTACAGAACTGCAGAAAATGCTATTCAAAAAAAATGTTGTTTTTTTAGTATAGCACAGTAGGAGAAAACTATATAGAAATTGTTTATTTCACACACCTCAAAATATGTATAACACACTGCAAACTTTTTTTGGTGCCACTAAACGGCGTTTTTTGGAAGAGCAGAACACACCCACAGTACGTAACCGCTGAATCGCACAGCTACAGAACTGCAGAAAATGCTATTCAAAAAAAATGTTGTTTTTTTAGTATAGCACAGTAGGAGAAAACTATATAGAAATTGTTTATTTCACACACCTCAAAATATGTATACCACACTGCAAACTTTTTTTTGGTGCCCCTAAACGGCGTTTTTTGCAAGCGTACATTAAAGTGCAAATTTTTTTTTTTTTGCCCTAAACGGGTCTTTTTTTGCACGAGCAAAATAAAATGCTTTTTTTTTTTGCCCTATGGGTCTTTTGGAAAAGAGAACAATAAAGTGCCTTTTTTTTTCCCCTAAAAGTTAGATTTTCTCTGACACTGGGCTCATGGCAGTGTAAAAAGACTGCACTGCAACACAAATAGGTAGACCTATGCAGATCGCTGATTTTAATCTCTGAATCTGGACTCCTATATAATATTCTCTCTCCCTGAAAGCACCAACACAGGAACCTGGCCCTACACTACACTATCTCTCTATCTTTTCCCTCAGATTGTAGAATCAGGACTACCTCATCTATCTTTCTATCTCTCCCTAAAAGCAGCAGCAGCAGACTAGATCCTCTCCCTATCTATTCTGAAGCAGAGTGTCATGTGTGCTGTGTGCCTCTAGCTTATATAGAAGCTGGGTCACATGTTGCACTGACCAATCACAGCCATGCCATTAGTAGGCATGGCTATGATGGCTTCTAAGGGCACACCAGCTAATCAAAAGGTGATTGGCTGGCCCCTGAAGCATTTCTAAATGCGTTATTAGATTGCCGAACCCGAACCCGAACCCGGACTTTTGGGCAAAGTCCGGGTTCGCGTTCGGGAAAAAGCTAAAGTTCGGTACGGACCCGAACTTTACAGTTCGGGTTCGCTCAACACTATTGGCGACCCAGGTGGTAGTGTTGCTGGCAGATGCTCTGTTTGCAGGTTGGCAGGTGCTACTGTCACTACAGAGGTGGATGAAGAGGCCGAGACTGCAGCAGAAGAGGAAGCAGGAGGAGCCAGAGACCTTTTCTTTGTTTTTGAGGTGTCTACTCCACTGCAGCTCGTGCTTTGCACTTAGATGGCTAGTCATACAGGTTGTGCTCAGGTTGAGAACGTTTATGCCTCGCTTCAGGCTCTGATTGCACAGCGTGCAAACCACTCGTGTCTTGTCATCAGCACATTGTCTGAAGAACTGCCACGCTAGGGAACTCCTTGGACCTGGCTTTGGTATGCTCGGTCCCTTGCTGCGTTGGGCAGTAGCAGACGTACTGTCTAGGGGACGGACGCTCCGCTTTTGCACCCTGCTTCCTCTTCTACTGTGCTGGTGGCTCTGTGCGACCACCGCCTCTTCCTCCAAACTACACTGGTCACCTGCATAACGTTGATTCCATGTGGGGTCGAGGACCTCATCATCCTCCACATCATCTTCCACCCAGTCCACTGTCCTCCTTGTCGGTCTGCACAATTGCCAAAGCAGCAGCAGTTGGCACATGTGTTTCATCATCATCCGAGACGTGCTGCGATGGTCCTCCCATGTACTCATCATGAAACATAAGTGGGTGGGCATCGGTGCACTCAATCTCTTACACTTCTGGGGCAGGGCTAGGTGGATGGCCCTGGGAAACACTGCTAACAGAGTCATCGAAAAGCAGAAGAGACTGCTGCATGATTTGGGGCTCAGACTGCTTGGCTGATTTGCAAGGGGGTGAGGTGAAAGACTAATGGACATCGGCTGCAGGTGCCAACTCTGATCTTATCTCAGAAGACTGGGTGGGAGACAATGTGAAGGAACCGGAGGCACTGTCAGCAACCCAATCTACTATCGCCTGTACTTGTCCTGGCCTCAACATTCGTACAGCCTCATTAGGCGCGACAAAATACCGCTGCAGGCTCTGACGCCTACTCGCACCTGAGGAAGGTGTTTCACTTGTGCGTGTAGCTGGCACAGATCAACCACGTCCTCTCCCTGCAACAGGAGCTCCACCAGCAGCACCACGACCGGGGCCACGTCCCTTTGACGTTCTCCTTATATTTTCCAAATTTAGGATCTTGCCCTAAATGGGTGTTTTTGGAAGAGCAGAATACACCCACAGTATGTAAACAGTGTATCTCACACCTACAGAACTGCAGAAAATGCTATTCAAAGAAAATGTTTTTGTCCTAAAATTATTTTTTTAGAATATCACAATAGAAGAACAATATATAAATTGTTTATCTCACACACCTCCAGATATGCAGAAAACACTGCAAAATATTTTTTGTGGCCCTAAATGGGTGTTTTTGGAAGAGTAGAATACACCCACAGTATGTAAACGGTGTATCTCACACCTACAGAACTGCAGAAAATGCTATTTAAAAAAAAATGTTTTTGTCCTAAAATTATTTTTTTAGAATAGCACAATAGAAGAAAAATATATAAATTGTTTATCTCACAAAAACACTGCAATTTTTTTTTTTGCCCTAAATGGGTGTTTTTGGAAGAGCAGAATACACCCACAGTATGTACAGGGTGTATCTCAATGTAACATATGCAGTGCGGGTGCACTGAGCTTGCAGATAAAAGTTAGATTTTCTCTGGCACTGAGCTCATGGCAGTGTAAAAAGACTGTGCACTGCAACCCAACCAGGTAAATCTATGCAGATCGCTGAGTTATTAGATCTCTGAAACTGGACTCCTAGATAAATCTCTCTCCCTGAAAGCAGCAACAGGAACCTTGCCCTACACTGTCTCTATCTTTTCTCTCAGTAGATTGCAGATTTAGGACTAACTCCTATCATTTCATTCTCTCCCTCACAGCAACAGCAGCCAGGATCCTTTCCCTATACTGTCTAAAGCAGAGTGACGTGCTGTGCTGTGTTGCCTCTAGCTTATACAGAGGCTGGGTCACATGCTGCACTGGCCAATCACAGCCATGCCATTAGTAGGCATGGCTGTGATGGCTGCTAAGGGCACACCAGTTAAACAAAAGTTTATTGGCTGCCCTGTAGCTTTTAGAAATGCGCCATTACATCGCCGAACACCGGACCTGAACCCGAACATACAGTCAATTGTTCGGGTTCGGGTCCGGGACACAAAAATCCAAAAGTCCGGTACGAACCCAAACTTTACAGTTCGGGTTCACTCAACCCTACTTAAGACATTTTGCTCTATAAATCCAGCTCATTTCGAGCTTGGATATTGCCCTTCTCTTAGGCCCCCCTCTCCAGTGACATTTAAGTTTGTCTATGGCTAAAAATTAGGTACCCCTAGGGTCTCTGTAATGTACCTCCCAGTAATGCCTGGGCAGGTTAAAAGGTAGACTACGTGGGTAGTAGAGCATGTGATGAAAGATTTGATTTCAAAGGTTTGAGAAGTGTTATTAGAAACAACATTTGTAGTTTTACGGTCTCTAATATTATTAATATTGCAGACTGCACTTTTTTTGAATTTGTGATATCCAACCCAGTTTTGAAAGAACATAGGTTTGTTGCTAGGGGGATCACAGGCACTCTGTGCCAGGGTGTCTTTTAGGGAGGGGACTCCCCCAAATACAACCTGTGTTTTTTCAGGCAGAATAGGTCCTAGAACTGCATCGCCCTAAATAAGATGCCAGTGTTTGCGCACTAATTTTCTGACCAGATAGTGTTGGTCAGAAAAAACAGTGACAAACGACCAAGCAAAATCATTGTGCCCTCCAGCCACCTTCTGTTTCTCAGCCAGAAGTATACTTCTATCAAGGTTTTCAACCTCCAAGACCTGTTGTTCCATCTCTCTGATGGTATATCCCTTCTCCAAAAATCTCCCCGTCAACACCCTGGCCTGCTCCCTAAAGTCATCCAACTTAGTGCAATTACGCCGCAGGCGTACATATTGACTTTTCGGTACTGAATTTAGCCACGAGTGGTGGTGGCAACTATCACGGGGAATGAAGGTGTTTCTGTCTGTGGACTTGAAATATGTTGAGGTAAAGAATTGTCCCTCCTCTATACGCATCTTCAAATCCAGGAAGTGAATAGAATGTTGATCTGTTGACCTCATACTTGAAATGTATGCCCCTATCGTTATCGTTCAAGGATTCCATGAAGGTATCAAGCGAATCCTTGGGCCCTTTGCATAGGAGGAGAACGTTGTCTATATACCTGGTCCACAGGACCAATTCTGGCCTGCGGCCAGCATAGACGACGTCCTCCTCCAATTTACCCATAAATAAGTTGGCCAGGCTGGGGGCAAATTTAGCCCCCATAGCCACACCCCTATTCTGTAGGTAAAATCTATTATTGAACCAAAAGAAGTTGTGCGTAGTCGCAAACTTCAAAAGTTCCATAATGAATTTCCTCTGTCTAGTTGGTAGACCTGAGTCTCTATCTAAAAAGTATTTGACAGAGGAGATTCCTACTTGGTGAGGTATAATTGTATATAGAGACGTAACGTCTGCAGTGACCATCCATAGGTCCTCCTCATAATGGAAACTACTCAAAAGGTTAATGACATGCTTACTGCCTCTGAGGTAATCTGGCAAGGATTAGTGTGAGAACACCAGCAATTGTATTCAGGTAGCTTTAGGTGCACACTGTGCAAAGGACACAGTACACTAACTGAAAATACTTGCAGCTCCCTGCCTGTGGTATTAGTATGAGAACACCAGCAATTGTATTCAGGTTGCTTTAGGTGCACACTGTGCAAAGGATACAGTACACTAACTGAAAATACTTGCAGCTCCCTGCCTGTGGTATTAGTATGAGAACACCAGCAATTGTATTCAGGTAGCTTTAGGTGCACACTGTGCAAAGGACACAGTACACTAACTGAAAATACTGCAGCTACCACAATCACCTGTCAGTATATTAGGAAGAAAATAACAGGAACAAATCTAGCTAAACTGAATACAGTGTATATATATACATACAACACCTGGGATGCATATATATCCTCTACACACTGTAACTGCAGCTAACTGACCCACCCGCCTGCCTGCCCGCTCTAACTCAAATGAAATGACACTATCTCTCTCTCTCTCTGTCTTTCTTTCACCGCCGCCGCAACACACTACACAAGGCCGCCACGCAGGCGGCCTTATATAGTGTGGGGCGTGTACTAAACCCCCTGAGACATAATTGGCCAAAGCCAACCTGGCTTTGGCCAATTATGGCTCTCCGTTCTTACCGCGCTGTGATTGGCCAAAGCATGCGGGTCATAGTGCATGCTTGGCCAAACATCAGCCAGCAATGCACTGCGATGCCGCAGTGAATTATGGGCCGTGACGCGCCACTCGAACTTGAAGCTCATACCTAGTCTGGAGATATGAGAGATGAATAGGGTTGAGCGAATCCAAACTGTAAAGTTCGGGTTCGTACCGGACTTTTGGGTTTTTGGTACCCGGACCCGAACCCGAACAATGTATTGTATGTTCGGGTTCGGGTTCGGTGTTCGGCAATGTAATGGTGCATTTTAAAAAGCTGCAGGGCAGCCAATCAACATTTGTTTAACTTGTGTGCCCTTAGAAGCCATCACAGCCATGCCTACTAATGGCATGGCTGTGATTGGCCAGTGCAGCATGTGACCCAGCCTCTATATAAACTAGAGGCACATAGCACAGCACGTCACTCTGCTTCAGTTAGTGTAGGGAAAGGTTGCTGCTGCTGCTGCTGCTTTGAGGGAGAGAATTAGATGGGAGTCCTGTCCTGATTCAGAAATCAAATTACTCAGCGATCTACCTTGCTTTTGTTGTGTGGGTGCAGTGCACAATCTTTTTATCCTGCCCTGAGCCCAGTGCCAGAGAAAAGATAACTTTTATCCGTCTGTTAGTTAGGTTGGCTTCGGCGGGCATTTTATGCAAGCTCAGTGCACCAGCACTGCATATGTTACTGTGAGATACACCCTTTAGATACTGTTCTCCTATTCTGCTATTCAAAAATAAATAAAAAAATTAGGGCAAAAAAATTTTTTTAGGTGCATTTTCTGCATATCTGCACGTGTGAGATAGACACTTTACATACTGTTCTCCTATTCTGCTCTTCAAAAAAAAAAGATTTAGGGCAAATAAAAAATTTTGGGTGCGTTTTCTGCCATACAAATTTATTTTGGTGCATTTTCTGCATATCTGTACATGTCAGATAGACACTTTAGATACTGTTCTCCTATTCTGCTCTTCAAAAAAATAAAATTTAGGGCAAAAAAAAATAAACTTTGTGCGTTTTCTGGGCAAAAAAATTTTTTTGCTGCATATCTGTACATTTCAGATACACACTTTAGATACTGTTCTCCTATTCTGCTCTTCAAAAAATATAATCATTTAGGGCAAAAAAAAATGTTGCTGCGTTTTCTGGCCAAATTATTTTTTTGCTGCATTTTCTGCATATCTGTACGTGTGAGATACACACTTTAGATACTGTTCTCCTATTCTGCTCTTCAAAAAAATATATATATTTAGGGCAAAAAACATTTTTTTGGTGCGTTTTCTGGGCAAAATTTTTTTTGCTGCATTTCCTGCATATCTGTACGTGTGAGATACACACTTTAGATACTGTTCTCCTATTCTGCTCTTCACAAAATATAATAATTTAGGGCACAAATTTTTTTTTGGTGCGTTTTCTGCCCCAAAAAAATATTTTGGGTGCATTTTCTGCATATCTGTACGTGTGAGATACACACTTTAGATACTGTTCTCCTATTCTGCTCTTCAAAAAAATTATAATTTAAGGCAAAAAAAATAAATTTGGTGCGTTTTCTGCCCAAAAATTGTTTTTTGGTGCATTTTCTGTTCTTCTATTCTGATCTTCAAAAAAATAATAATTTAGGGCAAAAAAATATTTTTTTGGTGCGTTTTCTGCATATCTGTACCTGTGAGATACACCCTTTAGATACTGTTGCTCTATTCTGCTATTCAAAAAACACCCATTTAGGGCAAGATCCTAAATTTGAGAAATATGAGGAGACCGTTAAATAAGGGACGTGGCCCCGGTCGTGGTGCTGCTGGTGGAGCTCCTGTTGCAGGGAGAGGACGTGGTCGATCTGTGCCAGCTACACGCACAAGTGAAACACCTTCCTTAGGTGCGAGTAGGCGACAGAGCCTGCAGCGGTATTTGGTCGGGCCTAATGTGGCTCTATGAATGTTGAGGCCAGGCCCAGGACAAGTACAGGTGATAGTAGATTGGGTTGATGACAGTGCCTCCAGTTCCTTCACATTGTCTCCGACCCAGTCTACTGCTGAAAGATCAGAGTTGGCACCTGCAGCCGATGTCCATCAGTCTTTCACCTCACCCCCTTGCAAATCAGCCAAGCAGTCTGAGCCCCAAGTCATGCAGCAGTCTCTTCTGCTTTTTGATGACTCTGTTAGCAGGGTTTCCCAGGGCCATCCACCTAGTCCTGCCCCAGAAGTGGAAGAGATTGAGTGCACCGATGCCCAACCACATATGTTTCAAGATGAGTACATGGGAGGACCAGCACGTCTCGGATGATGAAGAAACACAGGTGCCAACTGCTGCTGCTATCGCAATTGTGCAAACCGACCAGGAGGGCAGGGGTGAAGACTGGGTGGAAGATGATGTGGAGGACGATGAGGTCCTCGACCCCACATGGAATCAACGTGATGCAGGTGACCTGTGTAGTTCGGAGAAAGAGGCAGTGGTCGCACAGAGCCACCAGCACAGCAGAAGAGGGAGCAGGGTGCAAAAGTGGAGTGTCCGTCCCCTAGACAGTATGCCTGCTACTGCCCAACGCAGGAAGGGACCAAGCACACCAAAGCCAGGTCCAAGGAGCAGTCAGTTCTTCAGACAATGTGCTGATGACAAGACATCAACGTTATGCAGGTGACCAGTGTAGTTCGGAGGAAGAGGCGGTGGTCGCACAGAGCCACCAGCACAGTAGAAGAGGAAGCAGGGTGCAAAACCGGAGTGTCCGTCCCCTAGACAGTACGTCTGCTACTGCCCAACGCAGCAAGGGACCGAGCATACCAAAGCCAGGTCCAAGGAGTTCCCTAGCAAGGCAGTTCTTCAGACAATGTGCTGATGACAAGACACGAGTGGTTTGCACGCTGTGCAATCAGAGCCTGAAGCGAGGCATAAACGTTCTCAACCTGAGCACAACCTGCATGACCAGGCATCTAAGTGCAAAGTACGAGCTGCAGTGGAGTAGACACCTCAAAAACCAAGAAAGGTCTCTGGCTCCTCCTGCTTCCTCTTTTGCTGCAGTCTCGGCCTCTTCATCCACCTCTGTAGTGACAGTGGCACCTGCCAACCCGCAAACAGAGCATCTGCCAGCAACACTACCACCTGGGTCACCAACCATCTCCACAATGTCCCATGGAAGCGTTTAGCTCTCTATCTCCCAAACACTGGAGCGGAAGAGGAAGTACCCCCCTACCCACCCGCGATCCCTGGCCCTGAATGCCAGCATTGCAAAATTCCTGGCCTTTGAAATGCTGTCATTCCGTCTGGTGGAGACGCAGAGTTTTAAAAGCCTGATGGCATTGACTGTCCGACAGTACGTCGTGCCCAGCCGCCACTACTTTTCCAGGTGAGCCATCCCTTCCCTGCACAACCAAGTGGGGGACAAAATCAGGTGTGCACTGCGCAACGCCATCTGTGGCAAGGTCCACCTAACTACGGATACGTGGACCAGTAAGCACGGTCAGGGACGTTATATCTCCCTAACAGCACACTGGGTAAATGCAGTGGCGGCTGGGCCTGCGGCGGATAGCAGTTTGGCGCATGTCCTTCCACCACGAGGATTGCAGGGCGCTTCAGTTTGCCTCCTGTTGCTAACTCCTCCTACTCCCCTCCCTCATCCTCTACCGCCTCCTCATCCGGTCAGCGTAACACCTTCACCACCAACTTCAGCACAGCCAGGGGTAAACGACCCCACACTGCGCAGGAGTTGTGGAGGGACGTGGAATAACAGACCGATGAGTGGTTGGTGGCAGTGAGCCTCAAGCTGTTAGGGAGATATCACGTCCCTGACTGTGCTTACTGGTCCATGCATCCGTAGTTAGGTGGACCTTGCCACAGATGGCGTTGCGCAGTGCACACCTGATTTTGTTCCCCACTTGGTTGTGCAGGGAAGGGATGGCTCACCTGGAAAAGTAGTGGCGGCTGGGCACGACGTACTGTGGGACAACCAATGCCATCAGGCTTTTAAAACTCTGTGTCTCCACCAGACGGAATGACAGCATTTCAAAGGCGAGGAATTTTGAAATGCTGGAATTCAGGGCCAGGGATCGCGGGTGACTAGGGGGGTACTTCCTCTTCCGCTCCAGTGTTTGGGAGATAGAGAGCTGAACGCTTCCATGGGACATTGTGGAGATGGTTGGTGACCCAGGTGGTAGTGTTGCTGGCAGATGCTCTGTTTGCAGGTTGGCAGGTGCTACTGTCACTACAGAGGTGGATGAAGAGGCCGAGACTGCAGCAGAAGAGGAAGCAGGAGGAGCCAGAGACCTTTTCTTTGTTTTTGAGGTGTCTACTCCACTGCAGCTCGTGCTTTGCACTTAGATGCCTAGTCATGCAGGTTGTGCTCAGGTTGAGAACGTTTATGCCTCGCTTCAGGCTCTGATTGCACAGCGTGCAAACCACTCGTGTCTTGTCATCAGCACATTGTCTGAAGAACTGCCACGCTAGGGAACTCCTTGGACCTGGCTTTGGTATGCTTGGTCCCTTGCTGCGTTGGGCAGTAGCAGACGTACTGTCTAGGGGACGGACGCTCCGCTTTTGCACCCTGCTTCCTCTTCTACTGTGCTGGTGGCTCTGTGCGACCACCGCCTCTTCCTCCGAACTACACTGGTCACCTGCATAACGTTGATTCCATGTGGGGTCGAGGACCTCATCATCCTCCACATCATCTTCCACCCAGTCCCCTGTCCTCCTTGTCGGTCTGCACAATTGCGAAAGCAGCAGCAGTTGGCACATGTGTTTCGTCATCATCCGAGAAGTGATGCGATGGTCCTCCCATGTACTCATCATGAAACATAAGTGGGTGGGCATCGGTGCACTCAATCTCTTCCACTTCTGGGGCAGGGCTAGGTGGATGGCCCTGGGAAACACTGCTAACAGAGTCATCGAAAAGCAGAAGAGACTGCTGCATGATTTGGGGCTCAGACTGCTTGGCTGATTTGCAAGGGGGTGAGGTGAAAGACTAATGGACATCGGCTGCAGGTGCTAACTCTGATCTTATCTCAGAAGACTGGGTGGGAGACAATGTGAAGGAACCGGAGGCACTGTCAGCAACCCAATCTACTATCGCCTGTACTTTAGGGATGAGCTTCGAGTTCGAGTCGAACTCATGTTCGACTCGAACATTGCCTGTTCGCCCGTTCGCCGAACAGCGAACAAATTGGGGTGTTCGCGGCAAATTCGAAAAATCTATGGGAGAAATCTAAAGTGCTAATTATAAAGGCTTATATGCAAGTTATTGTCCTAAAAAGTGTTTGGGGACCCGGGTCCTGCCCCAGGGGACATGTATCAATGCAAAAAGAAGTTTTAAAAACGGCCGTTTTTTCGGGAGCAGTGATTTTAATAATGCTTAAAATGAAAAAATAAAAGTGAAATATTCCTTTAAATTTCGTACCTGGGGGGTGTGTATGATATGCATGTAAAGTGGCGCATGTTTCCCGTGCTTAGAACTGTCCCTGCAAAAAGTGTCATTTTTGAAAGAAAAAAATGCATTTAAAACTGACTCGCGGCTATTAATGAATTGTCGGCTCCCGGCAATACATACAAAAGTCATTGATAAAAAAAAAAAAAAAAGCGTGGGGGTTCCCCAGAATTCAATTACCAGGCCCTTCAGGTCTGGAATGGATATTAAGGGGAACCCCGCCGCAAATAAAAAAAAAATTGACGTGGGGTTCCCCCAAATATCCATTCCAGGCCCTTCAGATCTGGCATGGATTTTAAGGGGAACTCCACCCCAAATTAAAAAAAAAATGGCGTGGAGTCCCCCTAAAAATCCATACCAGACCCCTTATCCGAGCACGCAACCTGGCCGGCCGCAGGGGAAAAGGGGGGGACGAGAGAGCGGCCCCCCCTCCCTCCTGAACCGTACCAAGCCACATGCCCTCAACATGGGGAGGATGTCCCCATGTTGATGGGGACAAGGGCCTCATCCCCACAACCCTTGCCCGGTGGTTGTGGGGTTCTGCGGGCGGGGGGCTTATCGGAATCTGGAAGACCCCTTTAACAAAGAGGACCCCCAGATCCCGGCCCCCCCCTATGTGAATTGGTAAGGGGTACATTGTACCCCTACCATTTCACGAAGAAAGCGTAAAAAAATGTTTAAAAAAACACACAAACACCTTGAAAAAGTCCTTTATTTAAAAAAAAAAAAAAAAAAAAACATTCCAGCGGTGAAATCCAGTGTCCCGCGGCGATCCCGATGTCCAGCGCTGTCCGTCATTGGTTGTGCCTGAGCGGACCTGATGGGGAACTCCCTCTCAGTATTTTAAATGTATAGAATTAAATTTAAATTTACATAGTGAAGGAAGTTCCCCGCTCAAGCCAATGACGTAGGCGGGTCTGACATACCGAGGGGGCGGACCTGATGGGGAACTGCTCTCACTTTGATAATACATGTATAGACCCGCCCCTTCTCATGTTCCGCATCTCGTCCGCTGAGCGGACCTGATGGGGAACTTTAGAAGGGGCGGGTCTATACATTTAAAATACTGAGAGGGAGTTCCCCATCAGGTCCGCTCAGGCACAACCAATGAAGGACAGCGCTGGACATCGGGATCGCCGCGGGACACTGGATTTCACCGCTGGAATGTTTATTTATTTATTTTTTTAAATAAAGGACTTTTTCAAGGTGTTTGTGTGTTTTTTTAAACATTTTTTTTACGCTTTCTTCGTGAAATGGTAGGGGTACAATGTACCCGTTACCAATTCACATAGGGGGGGGGGCGGGATCTGGGGGTCCCCTTTGTTAAAGGGGTCTTCCAGATTCCGATAAGCCCCCCGCCCGCAGACCCCCACAACCACCGGGCAAGGGTTGTGGGGATGAGGCCCTTGTCCCCATCAACATGGGGACATCCTCCCCATGTTGAGGGCATGTGGCTTGGTACGGTTCAGGAGGGAGGGGGGGCCGCTCTCTCATCCCCCCCTTTTCCCCTGAGGCCGGCCAGGTTGCGTGCTCGGATAAGGGGTCTGGTATGGATTTTTAGGGGGACTCCACGCCATTTTTTTTTTAAACTTGGGGTGGAGTTCCCCTTAAAATCCATGCCAGATCTGAAGGGCCTGGTAATTGAATTCTGGGGAACCCCCACGCTTTTTTTTTTTTTTTTTTTCTCAATGACTTTTGTATGTATTGCCGGGAGCCGACAATTCATTAATAGCCGCGAGTCAGTTTTAAATGCATTTTTTTTCTTTCAAAAATGACATTTTTTGCAGGGACAGTTCTAAGCACGGGAAACATGCGCCACTTCACATGCATATCATACACACCCCCCAGGTACGAAATTTAAAGGAATATTTCACTTTTATTTTTTCATTTTAAGCATTATTAAAATCACTGCTCCCGAAAAAACGGCCGTTTTTAAAACTTCTTTTTGCATTGATACATGTCCCCTGGGGCAGGACCCAGGTCCCCAAACACTTTTTAGGACAATAACTTGCATATTAGCCTTTATAATTAACACTTTAGATTTCGAACGTTCGAGTCCATTGTATTTAATAGGGTTCTAAAGTTTACACGAACATTTTGTCTGTTCGCAGGTTCTGGTGCGAACCGAACAGGGGGGTGTTCGGCTCATCCCTGCTGTACTTGTCCTGGCCTCAACATTCGTACAGCCTCATTAGGCGCGACAAAATACCGCTGCAGGCTAAAAAGTATTTGACAGAGGAGATTCCTACTTGGTGAGGTATAATTGTATATAGAGACGTAACGTCTGCAGTGACCATCCATAGGTCCTCCTCATAATGGAAACTACTCAAAAGGTTAATGACATGCTTACTGCCTCTGAGGTAATCTGGCAAGGATTAGTGTGAGAACACCAGCAATTGTATTCAGGTAGCTTTAGGTGCACACTGTGCAAAGGACACAGTACACTAACTGAAAATACTTGCAGCTCCCTGCCTGTGGTATTAGTATGAGAACAGCAGCAATTGTATTCAGGTTGCTTTAGGTGCACACTGTGCAAAGGACACAGTACACTAACTGAAAATACTGCAGCTACCACAATCACCTGCCTGTCAGTATATTAGGAAGAAAATAACAGGAACGGATCTAGCTAAACTGAATACAGTGTATATATATACATACAACACCTGGGATGCATATATATCCTCTACACACTGTAACTGCAGCTAACTGACCCGCCCGCCTGCCTGCCTGCTCTAACTCAAATGAAATGACACTATCTCTCTCTCTCTCTCTGTCTTTCTTTCACCGCCGCCGCAACACATGTGAGATACACACTTTAGATACTGTTCTCCTATTCTGCTCTTCAAAAAATATAATAATTTAGGGCAAAAAAAATTTTGCTGCGTTTTCTGGCCAAATTATTTTTTTGCTGCATTTTCTGCATATCTGTACGTGTGAGATACACACTCTAGATACTGTTCTCCTATTCCGCTCTTCCAAAAAATATATATATTTAGGGCAAAAAACATTTTTTTGGTGCGTTTCCTGGCCAAAAAATGTTTTTGCTGCATTTCCTGCATATCTGTACGTGTGAGATACACACTTTTTTTTTTTATTTCATATCTTTATTGAACCATTTTCCATTTTCCAACAATACATACATACCCTCACTCCCTCCCCGCCTGTCTCCCATACAAAAAAAAATATATATATATTTAATCAAAACATTATTTCACATTAAAACCATTACAATCCAAAACTCCTCTACCCCAATACTTCTTGTCTCACCCTCCATTCTACCTCTCTCACCCGACCACTCATTGACCTAGTCCGCACTCACACTTCCTTCCTCCAAATCATCCATTCCCTTCTGCGACTGCTTTACTTTCTTTAAATTACAGTCTCTTTTTCTTTCTCTTTACACGAACATGAACCTGAACGTCCCCTTTATCCCTTTTCTTGCCACAATTTCCAAATCATATCAAATTTTTTTAGGGCTCCTTGTCTAACATAGGTTGTCCTTTCCTTTAGGATGGTTATGTTCATATTTTGCTCCCAGTCCTTGCTGAGGGGGGGGGGGGGGGAGGTTGATTGCCATCTTTGTGCAATCAGCCTCCTTGCTTGAAATAAACATCTTGTTATTGCTAACTGAGTGTAGGCGTTTAACCCCTCGCCCTTTACCCAACCCAATACACATTGTAGGGGTTCCAGCTCTATAACAACCTCAAAAACTTGCTCAATTGTTCTCACCACCTCCCTCCAATACCGAAACAACTTCGGGCATCGCCAGAACATATGGATCATATCACCGTCTACTCTACCACATCTGGGGCAGCTGGCGTCTGTTCTACGGCCAAAGCAGAAAAGTTTATACGGAGTATAATATGCTCTATTTAGCAAAAACAGGTGAGACATCCTCTGGGAGGGAGATAGTGAGACTGACGAAGCAAGTTCCAAAATTCTTTTCCACTGTTCGTTAGATAAGACATAAGTTACCAATATCTCTTTCCCACTTCCTCTTGTGTATCTGGTCCTGGGTTCCCCTTAGGCTCCCCTTATGTAAATTTGAGTATATTTTTGTTATTGAGCCCTTAGATGTTTTAGTGTTGATAATTTCTTTTAACAGGGGAATCTTACTCCAGGTCATTACTGTTCCTTTATATTGTTTTGTTAGGGCGTGTCTGATCTGTAAATATCTATAGAAGGATTTATTTGGAAGATTATATTGTTCTTTTAATATCTGGAAGGTTTTTAATTTGCCATCTTGGTACAGCTGGGAGATATATTTAACCCCTTGTCTTTCCCATTCCTTAACTGTTCCCATCTTCTGTATCTCTTTTAAATTATCATTCTCCCATAGGGGGGTATACTCCGTGATACCGTCATATCCCAACGCTATCTTCACTGCTTTCCATATTCTACTCATGAGGTCAAGGGTAGGAAATTTCCGTGGGAGAGAGCCTGCTTCCATGGCTACTACCATAGAGTCATGAGTAGAGTGTTGTAATAAAATTCTCTTCCTTATTTCTTCTCCTTGCATGTTACTACCCTTCATGTATTGAATCTGTGCCGCCAAAAAGTAACTAAGTGGATGTGGAAGTGCCACTCCCCCCTCTTGTTTTGACCTCTGTAGGGTATTTAATTTTATTCTTGCTACACCTCCTTTCCACATCAACTCCCTAAAGATAGTGTCTATTTTCTGAAACCATTTATTGTATATCCAAACTGGTGAATTTTGTAAGACGTATAGGAGCTGTGGCATCCACACCATTTTTACTAAATTGCAGCGGCCTGCTACTGACAATGGGAGGCATTTCCATACCTTAATTTTCCCTTTGTATTTTTTAAGCAGAGGGGTCAGATTATCTAGAATATAGTGGTTAGGGTCTCTGGATATATACACCCCCAGGTATTTAATTTGTGTTGTTATTTGAATTTGTGAAGCCTCTTGCGGGAGTAGATTTGTCAGAGGGTCCACTGGTAGCAACGTGGATTTTCCCCAGTTTATGTTAAGGCCCGAAAAGCGGCCAAAAATCTCTATTTGATTCATGGCCCTACCAAGAGAGTGCTGCGTGTCTCCCAGTAACAAAAGAAGATCGTCCGCATATAATACCACTTTCTCCTCTATCTCACCTCTTACAAATCCTCTTATCTCGGAGTCTGACCTAAGTGCGATCGCAAGGGGCTCGACTGCGAGGGCGAAGAGAAGGGGGGACAAAGGGCACCCCTGTCTCGTTCCCCTCTGCAGTCTGAACCTCTCGGAATACACATTGTTAACTTTCACTCTGGCCACTGGGGTACTGTACAGCATCTTGACCCATTTCATGAAATTAGGACCGACCCCAAACTCCCTCAACACTCGCCATAGATATTGCCACTCTATACTGTTGAAGGCCTTGGCAGCGTCCAACGAAACAATTGCTCTCTTTCCGTCTTCCTCTGTTGGAATCTGAAGGTTCAGAAAAACTCTTCTTATATTTGTGCAGGTTGCCCTGCCAGGTATAAAACCCGATTGATCGGGATGTACCAGTTTCTCAACTATTTTGTTTAATCTAGCTGCCAAGAGCTTCGACAGTATTTTTATATCAGTGTTGAGTAAAGAAATAGGTCTGTACGAGGAGGTTTCAAGTGGATCCTTACCCTCTTTGTGGATAACTATTATTGTGGAGTCCATCATAGACGTGGGGAGTTCTCCTTTAGCTAATGAGCAATTTAAAACCCTGGTAAGTTCCGGGAGTAACTCCTTCCCGAAATACTCCTTCTACTCCTGTCTACTCATCTCTTTCCCTACACCCACTGGGTTACACCCAGAATGGGAAAGGGAAAGGGAGGGCAGAGAGAAAAAAAAAAAATTGTAAGCAAGGTTTTGGAAAAAATATAAAAAGAAAAAAAATTATAAGTCCTCCACAAAAAAAAAAAAAAAATGTAAAAAAAAGAAAATGTGACAAAACAACTGGCCATATCCTGTCTTCTATGGGGATTCTTTATAGGATTGAAGCCACTCCGTCGCCTCCTCAGGTGAATCAAAGTACTTTGTCCCTTCTGGTGCATTCACCCTTATGCCCCATACACACGATCATTTTTCATGCCATTAAAAATGCCATTAAAAAAAATGGCCATTAAAAATGATCGTGTGTATGCTCCAGAGCATTTTTAACGACGTGAAAAACGGCCATTAAAAATTTCGAACATGCTCTCTTTTTTCACGTCGTTTTTCATGTCGTTTTTTTTAACGACGTGAAAAACGATAGTGTGTATGCTTTAACGACGTGAAAAAAAACGCGCATGCTCAGAATCAAGTATGAGACGGGAGCGCTCGTTCTGGTAAAACTAGCGTTCGTATTGGAGATAGCACATTCGTCACGCAGTAACGGACTGAAAAGCACAAGACTGAAAAGAGCGAATCGTCTCTCAACAAACTTTACTAACATGAAGGGTGGCGCTATTCGAACGGAACTTCCCCTTTATAGTGCCATCGTACGTGCTGTACGTCACTGCGCTTTGCTTGAACATTTTTTAAAATGATGGTGTGTACGCAAGACAGGCTTGAGAGGAAACAAGAAAAAAAATGACAAGAAAAACGTCAGTTTTAAAAATGACATTAAAAATGATCGTGTGTATGGGGCATTAGTCTTGCAGGGAATATTATTGCATTTGTAGTTTTTATCTGTTGTAGTTTGCGCTTTATCTCTCCAAACCTGGCTCTTTTCTTTTGTAATTCTGGTGAAAAGTCTGGATATATAGATATCCTGGATCCGTTATATAGAATGTTGCCCAGTTCTCTAGATTTCTGGATGATTAACATTTTGTCTTTGTAGTAGAACATTTTAACTAGAAGGGGACGAGGGGGTCCGCCCGATCTAAAAGGTCTAGCGGGAACCCTATGCGCTCTTTCAATCGCTAGAAAAGGGGAGAAAGCTTCCTGGCCAAATGTTTCTCTGAGCCATTTTTCCACAAATGCTACTGGGTCTGCTCCTTCGCTATGCTCCGGGAGTCCCACCATTCTAACATTCTTCCTCCTCATTCTATTTTCAATTTCGTCCATCTTCAGCCCTTGTTTGTCTAATTGTTCCCTCATCTCTCTCATTTCTCTTTTAAGGGGGGCTAGTTCGTCCTCCACAAGGCTGACCCTCACTTCCAAGGCTGTTGTTCTTTCATTTGCTTTTTGCAGGTCCTGTCTGGCCAAAGACAATTCTTCCTGTATGGAGCTAAGCTGGATAGTTACTGCGCTTAGAGAGGTTTTGCAAAAGTTAATTGCTGCCAGCACCTCCTTTAATGATGGCTCTGTATCCCCCTCTCTTCCTCCCTCGGCAAGGAGTCCGTGTGTCCCTTTTTTCTCATTGATCCCCGAGAGTCTCCTCTCCATCTCACTTGCCTCTAAGAGTAGTTGTGCTTGCCCCTGGCTTTTCCTTACACCCATAGCTCCAGGTTGTAGCTTGGGCTGTGGTTGTTGATTATTTTTTGGGGGAGTCTGTACTGAGGGTTGGTCTGGATTATGAGAGTATTTTCCTAACTTAGCTGCAGCCTGGCTTGCTGCTATGCTTGCTTTTGTGGTTCTTTGTGATGCCATTAGGTGGCCTGAGTTACTGCCAAAGGTTTTATGTTTTCCTGCTGTTTTTACCCCACTTCACTCTCAACCACTATATCCCAGCTAGATTGTGGCAAAAAAAAAAAAAAGAAAAAAGAAGGAAAACTTCCCCTTTCCTTTCCTTTAAGAAGGCTCCACAGCACTCTGGCCAAAGACTATATCCCCCTCTATAGGATTAATGTCAGTGTGAGAATATACAGAAATAACATAATGGAAGTCTCTCACCCAACCATCTGATTATTCTCCCGGGGTATGGAAGTGGCAGATGAAAAAGAAAAAAAAAAGAGAGCCGTTATCTCTCTGGCCTCTGGAGAAGAAGTGTGGGAAGGTATTGCTTGAAGCTCCCTCGGAGCCGGCACAGCGATGCAGTAATAAACACTTGGTGTGCTGGGTGGGGGGGTTGAGAGTCACAGTCGCCCCCCTGCCTGCTAAGGGCGCCCCACACTCTTCCTCTGGCAGGGAGCTCCTCTGGGCTGCTCGCTGCTTTCCTGCTAGGGGGGGGACACCTCTCTCACCGGCGTCCGCTCCCCAGCTACCTAGGGACTCCTCGGTATGAGGTGGTAGAGTATCGCAGCTCAGCCTGGTACACGCTGCACGCTGCACAAACACCGCTCGAGCTCCGCTCCAGTGCCTCAAGTCTTCCACGTCCCAGGCTGCCTCCACTTCCTGATTAGAACCTCATATGTTCCACGCTGGGAATTCTGGGAGATATGAGCAGGGGAATCTTGTCAGATCCAGCAGGGATGGGCCGTTTCTCTACCCGCGTTACACGCTGCAGTTTCCGGCATGATGACCATAGGCCGTGGGATACGAGCGGAGAGGGGGAGAGACGTCCGTCTACCACTCTCACATCCTGGTCACTCGGGCCGCCCCAATGGGATACACACTTTAGATACTGTTCTCCTATTCTGCTCTTCACAAAATATAATAATTTAGGGCACAAATTTTTTTTGGTGCGTTTTCTGCCCAAAAAAAAATATTTTGGTGCATTTTCTGCATATCTGTATGTGTGAGATACACACTTTAGATACTGCTCTCCTATTCTGCTCTTTAAAAAAAGTAATAATTTAGGGCAAAAACTTTTTTTGCTGCATTTTCTGCCCAAAACCTTTTTTTTTGCTGCATTTTCTGCATATCTGTACATGTGAGATACACACTTTAGATACTGTTCTCCTATTCTGCTCTTCAAAAAGAATAATAATTTAGGGCAAAAAAAAAAATTTTGGTGCGTTTTCTGGCCAAAAAATTTTTTGGGTGCATTTTCTGCATATCTGTACGTGTGAGATACACCCTTTAGATACTGTTGCTCTATTCTGCTATTCAAAAAACACCCATTTAGGGCAAGATCCTAAATTTGAGAAATATGAGGAGACCGTTAAATAAGGGACGTGGCCCCGGTCGTGGTGCTGCTGGTGGAGCTCCTGTTGCAGGGAGAGGACGTGGTCGATCTGTGCCAGCTACACGCACAAGTGAAACACCTTCCTTAGGTGCGAGTAGGCGACAGAGCCTGCAGCGGTATTTGGTCGGGCCTAATGTGGCTCTATGAATGTTGAGGCCAGGCTCAGGACAAGTACAGGCAATAGTAGATTGGGTTGCTGAAAGTGCCCCCAGTTCCTTCACATTGTCTCCGACCCAGTCTACTGCTGAAAGATCAGAGTTGGCACCTGCAGCCGATGTCCATCAGTCTTTCACCTCACCCCCTTGCAAATCAGCCAAGCAGTCTGAGCCCCAAGTCATGCAGCAGTCTCTTCTGCTTTTTGATGACTCTGTTAGCAGGGTTTCCCAGGGCCATCCACCTAGCCCTGCCCCAGAAGTGAAAGAGATTGAGTGCACCGATGCCCAACCACTTATGTTTCAAGATGAGTACATGGGAGGACCAGCACGTCTCGGATGATGAAGAAACACAGGTGCCAACTGCTGCTGCTATCGCAATTGTGCAGACCGACCAGGAGGGCAGGGGTGAAGACTGGGTGGAAGATGATGTGGAGGACGATGAGGTCCTCGACCCCACATGGAATCAATGTGATGCAGGTGACCTGTGTAGTTCGGAGAAAGAGGCAGTGGTCGCACAGAGCCACCAGCACAGCAGAAGAGGGAGCAGGGTGCAAAAGTGGAGCGTCCGTCCCCTTGACAGTATGCCTGCTACTGCCCAACGCAGGAAGGGACCAAGCACACCAAAGCCAGGTCCAAGGAGCAGTCAGTTCTTCAGACAATGTGCTGATGACAAGACACGAGTGGTTTGCACGCTGTGCAATCAGAGCCTGAAGCGAGGCATAAACGTTCTCAACCTGAGCACAACCTGCATGACCAGGCATCTAAGTGAAAAGTACGAGCTGCAGTGGAGTAGACACCTCAAAAACCAAGAAAGGTCTCTGGCTCCTCCTGCTTCCTCTTTTGCTGCAGTCTCGGCCTCTTCATCCACCTCTGTAGTGACAGTGGCACCTGCCAACTCGCAAACAGAGCATCTGCCAGCAACACTACCACCTGGGTCACCAACCATCTCCACAATGTCCCATGGAAGCGTTTAGCTCTCTATCTCCCAAACACTGGAGCAGAAGAGGAAGTACCCCCCTACCCACCCACGATCCCTGGCCCTGAATGCCAGCATTGCAAAATTCCTGGCCTTTGAAATGCTGTCATTCCGTCTGGTGGAGACGCAGAGTTTTAAAAGCCTGATGGCATTGACTGTCCGACAGTACGTCGTGCCCAGCCGCCACTACTTTTCCAGGCGAGCCATCCCTTCCCTGCACAACCAAGTGGGGGACAAAATCAGGTGTGCACTGCGCAACGCCATCTGTGGCAAGGTCCACCTAACTACGGATACGTGGACCAGTAAGCACGGTCAGGGACGTTATATCTCCCTAACAGCACACTGGATAAATGCAGTGGCGGCTGGGCCTGAGGCGGATAGCAGTTTGGCGCATGTCCTTCCACCACGAGGATTGCAGGGCGCTTCAGTTTGCCTCCTGTTGCTAACTCCTCCTACTCCGCTCCCTCATCCTCTACCGCCTCCTCATCCGGTCAGCGTAACACCTTCACCACCAACTTCAGCACAGCCAGGGGTAAACGACCCCACATTGCGCAGGAGTTGTGGAGGGACGTGGAATAACAGACCGATGATTGGTTGGTGGCAGTGAGCCTCAAGCCCGGCCTGGTGGTGTTCGATAATGAGCGAAATCTCATAGCAGCTCTGGGCCTAGCCGGTTTGACACACATCCCTTGCCTGGCGCATGTGCTGAATTTGGTGGTGCAGGGGTTCCTTAAAAATTACCCTGATATGCCAGAGCTGCTGCAGAAAGTGCGGGCTGTCTGTGCGCACTTTCGGCGTTCTCACCCTGCTGCTGCTCGCCTGTCAGCGCTGCAGCGTAACTTCGGCCTTACCGCTCACTGCCTCATATGTGACGTGCCCACAAGGTGGAACTCCACCTTGCACATGCTGGCCAGACTGTGCGAGCAGCAGCAGGCGATAGTGGAATTTCAGCTGCAGCACGCACGCGTGAGTCGCTCTGCAGAACAGCACCACTTCACCACCAATAACTGGGCCTCCATGCGAGACCTGTGTGCCTTGTTGCGCTGTTTCGTGTACTCCGCCAACATGGCCAGTGCCGATGATGCCGTTCTCAGCGTTACTATCCTAGTTCTATGCTTCCTTGAAAAAACGCTTCGGGCGATGATGGAAGAGGATGTGGCACAGGGGGAGGAGGAGGGGGAGGAAGAGGGATCATTTTCAATTCTTTCAGGGCAGTCATTCACAAGTGGCTCAGAGGGTGGGTTCCTGCACCAACAAAATGCCAGGTACACAATTGTCCAGCAAGGGCACAGTTCTGGAGGATGACGAGGTGGAGGATGAGGAGGAGGAGATGGAGGAGGAGGAACCATGTTCACAGCAGGGTGGCACCCAGACCAGCTCATGGCCATCACTGGTGCGTGGCTGGGGGGATACAGAGGACACAGACGATACACCTCCCACAGAGGACAGCTTTTTGTTGCCTCTGGGCAGCCTGGCACACATGAGCGATTACATGCTACAGTGTCTCCGCAATGACTGCCGAGTTGCCCACATTCTAACAGGTGCTGATTACTGGGTGGCCATGCTGCTGGATCCCCGTTACAAGGACAACGTACCGTCCTTAATTCCCTCACTGGAGCGTGATTGTAAGATGCGTGAGTACAAGCGCTCGCTGGTAGACGCGCTGCTGGTGGCATTCCCACCTGACAGTGGGGGCACAGTGGAAGCACAAGGCGAAGGCAAAGGAGGAAGAGATCGCCAACGCAGCCGGGGCACCTTAAGCACCTCAGAAGGCAGGGTTAGCATGGCCGAAATGTGGAAAAGTTTTGTAAGCACGCCACAACAACCAGCACCACCAGCTGATATGGAACGTCTTAGCAGGAGGCAGCATTTCACCAACATGGTGGAGCAGTATGTGTGCACACGCCTACACGTACTGAATGATGGGTCTGCCCCCTTCAACTTCTGGGTCTCCAAATTGGGCACATGGCCTGAGCTTGCCCTTTACGCCTTGGAGGTGCTGGCCTGCCCTGGCAGCCAGTGTATTATCTGAACGTGTATTTCGCACGGCAGGGGGCGTTATCACAGACAAGCGCAGCCGCCTGTCCAGAGCCAATGTTGACAAGCTCACGTTCATTAAAATGAACCAGGCATGGATCCCACAGGACTTGTCCGTACCTTGTGCAGAATAGACATGTATACCGGCCACTGTTGTATTTTTGATCTCTCTCACTTTTTTTGGGGTGTACCCTAATTTAAAAAAATACAATTAAAAACAGAAAACAGTGTTGGCTACCTCGTCCTCCTCCACCGCCGCTTCCACCTACACTGCCACATCCACCGCCACCTGAACCTCCTACTCCATATGAACCTCGTCCTCCTAGGTCAAGATTATTATTTTTTATTTTTATGTATTTTATGTTATTTTAAGTTATTATTTCCCTATCCACATTTGTTTGCAGAGCACGTGCCATGCTCTTAACATCATTTTGCTGCCATGTGCAGCCCTCTAGCCCTTTCTATTACTATTTTAGAGCCATTTTAGTCCTCAAAAGTTCAAGTCCCCATTGACTTCAATAGGGTTCGGGTTCGGGGTCAAGTTCGGGTCCCGAACTCGAACTTTTTTCCGAAGTTTGGCCAAACCCGTCGAACCCGAACATCCAGGTGTCCGCTCAACCCTAGAGATGAATAAGGTGACTGACCCGACATACAAAAGAACCGACCACAGCGAGGGGAACTGTTCACAATACTGTGACTGCTGGGAGAAAACTTCAAGGCCCCTTCATGCACCTAGGACCCCTGGGCAGTTCCTAGAGGTGCCTGAACATTAAGACAGCCCCTCCTCTCACTGCAGACACATCCACCGGGACAGGAAAGCACCCAGGCACACACAAGGGGGATATGACCTGGACAATGAAGCAGATCAGTGTGGTGTGACAAGTACAGGAATGATTCCATGTGTGTCTCTCCTTCCCACATTCAGCTGCCCGAGGGAGAGGCACACAGGGCATCATTCCTGTACTTGTCACACCATACTGATCTGCCTCACTGTCCGGGTCCTCCACTATCAGCGTCCCTGGCGACGCCACCGCACACAAAGAGAGGAACCGGGAGGAGGGTACTTTGGCACCCCCCTCTGCAGCGCTCGGGTGCGGAGCACCCCGTCCAGGATCGGCCCTGCTCATCATACGATCCGGAAGGACCGGCGGCCATACACAGCTGTGACATATGCTTCCTCGGCACTCGTTCTCCTGGTCTTTCCTTCCCCGCTCTCCAATGTGTCTGCTGCCGCAGAGAATCTATATGGAGAGCGGGCGAAGGAAAGACCAGGAGAACGGGTGCCGAGGAAGCTTATGTCACAGCTGTGTGTGGCCACCGGTCCTTCCGGATCATATGATGAGCTTCTCAGTTCGACTCCCGAGGACTCGGAGCATGTCTGTATTCAGTCACGCTGAAGTTAACTAGCCAGGGAGAGGAGGTGAGCGCTGCAGGGAGGGAGAGACAGAGGAGCGGAGGCGGGCGGCGGTCTGTTGTCACTGAAGCCGGCCCACTGAGCCATCGGCCCACTGGGGAAACTCCCGGTAGTCCCGATGGCCAGTCCATCCCTGCCTCTAATGACTGGTTTGTGTGCCTCCCATAGAACACCTGGGTCACAGTCAGGTTGGTCATTTGTTTGAAAGTACAGTGTCAGCTCTTTAGTTACTTCCTCCAGAACTTCAGGGGTCTGTAAAAGGCTTTCATTAAGTCGCCAGAAGCGATGTCTGGGCAACTGTGCACCAGTCAAGTCGTAGGTCAGGAATTAGGGTGCATGGTCTGACCATGTGATATTGCCTATGGATGTGTCCCGAATGGCATGTAATTGAGTGAGGGACTAGAAAGTAATCTATTCTGGTATAGATTTTATGTGGGAGAGAATAAAACATGTAGTCTCGTTCCCCAGAATGCTGTAGTCGCCACGCATCAATTAGTTGGGCTTTGTGTAGTGATTTGGCTGGATGGATGGATGATGTGCCTGTGGAGGTGTCTGCTGATCGTATCAGAGGTACATTAAAGTCTCCTCCGAGGATCAATTGCCCCTCCATAAAGTCTTGAAGTTTTCCCAGTACCCCACCTAAAAAGGAGCCCTGGTTTTTGTTAAGGGGCGTAGATGGCTGCCAGTGTCACCTGCCTGTCTCCCAGGAGTCCCTTGATGAAGAGGTATCGGCCCATGGGGTCCACCAGCGAATCCTGATGGTGCCAGGGGATTTTTCTAGAAATTAGTATTGAGACCCCCTTTGACTTGGCCGTCGGGTTAGTGGAGTGGTAAGTCAGTGGATAAAACCTGTTTCGGAGGTAGTTGAGTCTGTTAGTTTTGAAGTGTGTCTCTTGAATGAGAGCAATATCAGTACGGGAGCGTTTTAGGTCATGCAGCAGCATGCGTCTTTTCTCTGGCGTGCTAAGACCCTTGGCATTCAGGGACATCACTATAATATTGTCCAGCTTCATAGTGGGAGAGGGAAGGGGAAAAATGGGGGGGAGAGAAGAAAAAAGGGAGGAAAAAGGAGACGGTTAAAAAAAAACCCTGCAGAGTAGAAAATTAGAGAAAAAATATCGAGCAGAATAGAGGGAAAAGAAAAACAAAAATAAAAGATAAAAAGAGAGAAAGAAAATGGAAACCACACACTGGGCCTACTGCCCTATGTCCGTTTTTAAATTGCGGTTTCTGCATACCGCTCTCGGAGGGGGGCTGATAGTGCTCCCCCGGGAGATATGCTATCCTATTTGGGAGAGAGGAAGAACAGGGCTCAAGAGGCGAGCCCCCGACCCCATCCACCCCGACAAAACGTAGTAGTGCAATAACAGTCTCAACTCAAAAGAGAAAAATGGCAAACAGTACTAAATGGTGAAAGAGCAATCCACAAATCACCCCTGCATCCCGATTCCCACCCCCTCCACCCGCCTCGATCCAGAGATGACGTAGTGTATCGCATGGTTGCCCTATGAAATTCTTGTCGGCGGCACTCCCCCCTACCCAGAACCAGTCCCAGATCAGATATAGTACCCCCCATATGCCCTGTCATCCACAAAATGTAACAGGTTCTGTTCATCCACTGCATATGTCCCTCAGTCCCAGTGCACAGCCACCTCACCTCACTCTCCAAGGTGGAAACACCCAGCCCCCTCAATGAGTATAGCGCGTATCCCCAACCTAGGAGAGTAGGGGGGAGAGAACCCTTCCCTTGTATTATCAGGGCGGCATCCAGGTCAGGACAGGTCTCCCCTTTGCTGTTCTCCTTTATTTACTGTTCATTCGTTCACACGGACGAGCCCTGAGGATGGGTGGAGGGATCTGGGCTCCTCCGGGGACCACACACTGTTTAGCAGCTATAGTTCCATTGAAAATTGGCTGAGGGTTTCAACTCAGTAAGTCACTTACATTCCAGGCAGGTGCGGGTATCAGCTCTCTATCAGGGGATACAAGAGATGGGAGGGTGGTGCTTCCCCGGGAGTTCAACTAGTTTGTCACATCTATGCCGCAAAGCGGGCGGGTGTGAAAAGCCTTGGGACCTCCGTATGTGGAGCGAAACTGCAAGATAGGGGAGCCACTCCCAAACATGGACAGGAGGGGGTAACAGTCCTCTGCTGTATCGTGTGGACCAGACAGTGGGAGGAGGGGGCACACCTCGGGAAATGCAGGTAGCAAGCCAGCGGCTCTCATCTAGAAGCACTGACAGATCTGATCAGAGCTCCAGGCAGGATGGGCAGAGGGCTCGGAGAGGGAACAGTGCTAGTCAACAGGACATTGTCATCGGCCTACAACAGAGGCAACAAGGGAGGATTACTCATGGTACCAGTGCTTTATGATTCCAGGGATGGCGCTCTGGGGTGGCAGTGCTTCCTCTGTGGTCTGGGTGGAAAGTCCTCTCCTCTCTGGTTCGGCAGGTACTGTCGGCTAGAGAAGCGGGGTAGGAGAGTCAGCCAATTGGGGACATAAAGGGGTTCTGCATCTAAAAACTCAGAAAGAATCGGCAGGGATGGTGGGGCCCGGGGGGAATAAACGACCTCTGGTCTTTCCGGAAGATTACCGAGAGTGGATATCCCCAGCTATAGGTGGCATCTTGGCATCTGGCCAGGTCCAGCAGCGGCTTCAGCATGTCCCGCCGATGAAGTGTGGCGTGGGAGAGATCCGGAAGTATTTTGACGGTGGCTCCATCAAACTCCAGATCCCTTGCCTCCCAGGCCTTGCGGATGATCTGCTCCTTATGTACATAGTGGTGCTCCCTGCAAACTACGTCTTGGGGCCTCGCTGGATCCGTTGGTTTGGGGCCCAGCGCACTGTGTATACGATCCAGTGTTACCCGGTCTGGGAGGTCAATCACCTCAATGTTGCGGAAGATGGCAAGGGCCGCGTCGGCCAGATCCTCAGGTCCCGTGGCCTCCGGTAGACCCCAGAGCCGAAGATTGTTCCTTCGAGGTGCAGCTTCTGGTCAATTAGGGCCTCCACGTTTGTCTCCTGTTATTCTTCCAGCGCTGACACCTGGTGTTCCAGGGTAGACAAAGACGTTTCCCCTTTCGTCAGACGTGGTGAGAGGCCCTTGAGCTCCGATTTCACTTCTGTGATCTCTTTTCTGTGGGCCGCCTCTACTGTGCCAATCAGGGCCAAAATGTCGGCCTTAGTGGGGAGCGCCTGAAGTAAGGCGCGAAGGTCAGCGTCAGCCCGAGAGGGAAGGGATGAGAGCTGTGATGGCCCCCCTGAGGCGAGGTGGAAGTCTGTTGGGGTTTTCATAAATGAGTCCAGGATCTCAGTATCTGCCTGGTGGGTCAGGTAAGTTTTCAGAAGCCAGGGCCCCCTCCATGCTTGCACGTGCGGCCGCCATTTTAAGGTCCGGGGATTTCTGTTGAGAAAGTTGTAATAGCCGCTGGATTTCACTCGATGGTGGTGCTGGAGGTGAAGGTTTTGTAGGCTTAAGCCTCATACACACGAACGAGTTTCTCGGCAAAAACCAGCAAGAAACTTGCTGGCAGAGATTTCTTGCCGAGAAATTTGTTCGTGTGTATGGTTTCTCGTCAAGAAAAGCGACAAGAATCTCGACGAGAAAATAGAGAACCTGCTCTCTATTTTCTCGTCGAGATTCTCGTCAGCCTGTTTCTCGACGAGAAAATTGTGTGTGTGTACACTTACCTTTTTCGCCGGGAAGCCCGCGCATACTCGAAATGACTTCGACGCATGCGCGGTAGCTTCCTAGGCATAGGTAGGGTGAACAAAGATGGCGGCGACGGCATCGAATGTGACGAGCGCATGCTCGTCGTATTCGATGATGTCACCGCGTTCGCTCCATTCAAAGAACCGCGGGTTCTTTGAAAGGAACGTGTGTACACTCGGCCGGGACAAGTTTCTTGTCCAAGAATCTCGTCGAAAAAAACGACATGTTTTTTTCAACGAGAATCTCGGCCGTGTGTACGAGGCATCATTGTTCCTCTTTGCTGTCCTCTTCTTTGAGGAGTACATACTTTGCTGATTTAGGCTGGAAAAGTTGGGGTATTCGGGAGACGGTCAGGAGCTCTGGTAAAGCACGTCTCTATCCAGCCACGTCCAAGCCACGCCCCCACCTTATTTGTTTTCATTTAGTTGCAGTCTGTCTACTTTTTTACATTGTGTATCAATTCTGTCAGATGTTTTGAGAAAATCAGGTGAAATTAATATTAAGAAATGATATTGTGTGTTGCAAACCGTAATGAGTTATAAATATACCTCTCTATTTAGTTATTGTTTTAGCCATCTCTACTTTGTCTGCCCTGTGTAATATTTAATTTATTTACAGTTCAGGTCCTTCCACCTCTACTAAATGTCAGAGTTCATCACCCACCCAATGCATCCATCCAGGTTCACCGTATTGATGGCCTTGGACCTGAAGGAGCAACAGGAACTGGAGGCCAGCATATAATCCCACATCCAGAGGGGAACAAAGCACCATTATCACGTCCCTTCACATTCAAACCTCTAGGAAGATGCTTTCAAGACACCTTGCCCAAGCAAGCTGTGAGTGGCTATGTCAAACAAAACTCCATGGTTCCTAATATTTGTTTGTGTGTTCATAGTAAGAGTTATAATCTTGAAACATTTGATTCCAATAGGATACTACAAAGGATACTAGTGCTTTAACTTGCATTCAGAAATCCTAAGCACATTTTATAGATTTTTGTGATGACCTGTTATATACTATGTAGTTGTTCTAGAAGTAAACACTTTTTTTTCTGTTGTATTGCTAGCCATAGCAAACCTTTTTAATGCTGTAGTTATGGTATGTTCTATATTTATGTTTTCTTTGTTTATGGAGAAAAAGGAGAAATGGGTTAAGTCGTGTGGTTGCTTTGAGCATTAACTACTTAATGTAATCAAAACCCAGCATACACAAAGACCACTTTATTGCTTTAAGGATCATGTTTGTTCAAAGGAAACCCATCTGTCAGGATTGATCAGGAGGATAGGGAGCTCAGGGGTGTAATCTCCATCATTATTTCACTACTTTGTGAGACAGAAAGCTGGAATAATTATGCAGGTCGATAGTTCGGACTTCACTGGCTGCATGTTTTCTCTGGCTCATTGATCCAAAAAGAGATAATGCTGACAGGCCTGGAGCTTCCAGTCTTGAAACTAAGTCAGCTATGGTAGATTCCATATTTATTTCTTGACAGATTCTTATAAAAGAGAATCTATCATAGGAGTGAATACCTCTGCCATTTTCCAAGTCCTAGATGTAAAAATGAAACTTCAGCCATAATTTAAGTGAAGTCCTTGACCTAAGAAAAGAACAGCTGTAAGTGAAGTTTGAACTATGAAGCTACAAAGCAGTTTAACTTCTAAGTCAATGACTTTAATTAGTGAAGCAACCAAGTCAACAGCAAAGCTCTGAAAGATGTATGATGCAGTCACAATTTGAAAGAAGGCAAAACTGTTCCTTTCTGTTTCTTTGTCT
Organism: Rana muscosa; assembly: GCA_029206835.1. NCBI lineage: Eukaryota > Metazoa > Chordata > Amphibia > Anura > Ranidae > Rana > Rana muscosa. The sequence goes on along the minus strand of CM055119.1, from coordinate 15,513,872 downwards.
TGGATAAATCTATATATGTACACAGGGCTTTTTTTCAGCAGGAACGCAGGGGAACGCAGTACCGGCACCTTCAGCAATGAATGTATGTAATGGCAAGGAATGCTGGGGTGTGCTGGAGGGTCTATTGATGCTTGCTGCTGGGGGATTTATTGTCACTGGTGGGGATCTATTTTTGCGTGGAGGTATATTGTTTCTGGGTAGATCTATTGTTGCTAGTGGGGGGGTCTTATGTTTCTGGGGGAGAGGTCTATTGTTGCTGCCTCCTGGAGGGTCTATTTATGCAGTCTGCTGGGACATCTGTTGTTACTGGGGTAGGGTCGATTGTTGCTCACTGCAGGGGATCTATTTTACTGTCTTTCATTGCTATCATTAACAAATTATGTGCAAATTCCGTGCAAATCACTGGTTCTGTATTCTCTAAAATGGGCAGCATTGGGAGGTCAGTAGGATGTGGAACCAAGGGACGTGGCTCAAGGGTGGGTAGTGTTATGGCAAGATTTTGGTTGTATGCAGAGCATGCAGCCATCTTGCCTTTTGCTAAATAGCACACACTTCATCATAATGAAAAAATGCATTCTTAACCTAAGATTCACTCACCTTCATTCGAACCCCATTCATACAAATCAAGAAGCATCACCAGACTGTCCTTCTCATCTCGTCACCACAGCCTCACTGACTGTTGACGCCCATAAAAGGCTTTTATTAAACTCCCAGCCGGAAGTGATGTCACAACATGTGATCTCCTCCATAGGAAGTGAGCTCACAGGGTGTGAGCTCCACCCAGCAGATGACCATATAAGGATATCCCTTCAAACAGGGTTATTTAAATACATACAATACATGAATACAACAAAATAACCTTTTACAGACATGTATACATTCAAATAGACTAGCAGTGACATGCACTGATTTCAATGACGGGAACCATACGACAATTATGGCTCAATGGACCACAATTGTCGTATAGTTATGCTATAGTTCCTGTGGACGCAGATCTTTCCGCTCAGAGACATTTAATGCCAATGCGAAGAAGTGGCCAGTCCCTTGGCGAGGCATAAAATAAATATCCCTAAAAGGAGCAAACATCGCTGTGTCCACAGGAAGATTTTCCCGCCACCGGTCTTCCACCAACGTCTGTATGTGCGAATACGTCCAAATAAGCGCATTACAGCAAAACCGACACTGGGGGACATCTGACAACATACATTAATAAAATTTTCCACAACAGTCCTCCCTTTTTGTCATATGCACCCCCGTGTCCATCGATGAAACTTGATCTCCTTCTTACACCTGGAAATGAATCAGTCTTTACAGTCCATAAAAACGAAAATGCGGCTTGACATGTAGACTCTGTTCTTCAGGAGCATGACTTATAAGGAGGACACGACATGGTGAGCTGTAGTAATCGCAGATCCGTCTGTTATCCTCTGTGTCTTGTACGTGGGTCTGGCTTTGGGGCGTCTCATCAAAGAAGCTCTGGTCACGCGTCCAATCAGGTAACAGGAGCACTCATCGCGACATAGAAAGAATAGAAATAAAAACGACATGAGTATATATATTCCCACTTCCTTTAACCACGATCCGCTGTATAATAAAAATGAGATCCTCAAAGATTCCCAGACCCTTAAAAGGACTCCCAACCTTCACTTAGCTACAGCTCTGGCAATCGTATCTTAAGTTCAAGCCCCCCCCCCCCACTTTGCATGCAGGACACCATGCCCAGACCTGGTCGGGGTTGGTGAACAATTCCCTTCTAGCTGTCCCTGCCATTCTTAATTTCTCTTGCGCCATCAGATCCTTGCGATCGGCCATGACATAAGATGCTGGGACAGCTTCACCATCACGCATGAACCTCTTGCATTGGGGGAATTTCCTTATAAGCTGCAGATCTGCATAAGCACCAAACTAAAGTTCAAACACACTTGTGGGCTGCCCAGATACCCAAACTGACAAGAGACAGGGCTATTAAAACTATAACCAATTTTACCCTCTAAAAATGTATCGTTAGATTCCATTGACACGTGTCTGTTTGGAGTCTTCACTAGTTTGTCAAAACTCCTCATACCCATAATAACATCATAAATAGCATGTACCGCTGTCATCACTGGGTACTAAAACTCGGTGGAGACTCAGAACAGACCCAGCAATCGGTCCTGTTCGCTTTCTGAGCTAGTCAGGAAATACACTTTAAATAATAACTTGGGATGCTTTTCATCGTTACCCTTGCTAAGATTTACTAAACAAAAAAATATAAATAAACGAAGAATAAACAAAGATACTACTCAGTCCTTTGGTGTGGTTGAGTTCTTGCAGTGGCTGGCGTGGTCTCGTCCCTCAAGATTCTTTACAACAACCTAGTCACCTTGGAAAAAATGTAAACTGGTTATTGTGTCAGGGTCCAGGAGGGACTCGTGAACCCTATGGTGGACATTTTGAAGTTCATGTCACAGTGATCGCACCCACCCCATCAGCCGAGAATGTAAGTGACAGCTAATGAGGAAAGTACTACTCTGGCTTTGATTGACCTCCAAACAACCCTCATATGACCGTTGTGAGACAGCTCTCGCTGGCCCTTGAAAATCCGGGGGAGAGGGTGTAAATCTCCGCAGCAGGTCTCCAAGGTGAACAGCCTCTGGCATGTTAGAACAACCCTCATATGACAATAACCCAGACATCGGGACTGTGGTCACTGCATAACCTGTGCGTGGCTTACAATACCTGGAACTAGGGATGAGCCGAACGGACCGAAAGTTTGCGCGAACTTTAGAACCCTATTAAATACAATGGATGCGAACGTTTGAAATCAAAAGTGCTAATTATAACGGCTAATATGCAAGTCATTGTCCTAAAAAGGGTTTGGGGACCCGGGTTCTGCCCCAGGGGACATGTATCAATGCAAAAATAAGTTTTAAAAACGTCCGTTTTTTCGGGAGCAGTCATTTTAATGATGCATAAAGTGAAAAAAAAAAGTGAAATATTCCTTTAAATATCGTACCTGGGGGTGTCTAAAGTATTCCTGGGAAGTACCACGTGTTTCCCGTGTTTAGAACTGTCCATGCACAAACTGACATTTCTAAAGGAAAAAAAAAGTAATTTAAAACTGCTTGCACCTTTAATGTAATTTCTGGTCCCGGCAAAATCATTGAGAAAAATGGCATGGCTACCCCATCACCCCCCCCCCCCCAGCCCATTACCTGCCTCTTTGGGTCTTGTATTGATATTAAGGGGAACCCCATACCCGAAATAAAAAAAGGCCCTATATACCCTGAACAGCAGTATACAGGCGGTGCAAACAAGACTGTAGGTTTGTTCTTAAGTAGAATCTTTTTCTAATTTGGAACAGGTACATTTTTTAAGTGTAGCTCTAACCAAAAAATCTATTTTTAAGCTTTTTGGAGAACATAGGGAAGGGTTATCACCCCTGTAACATTTGTTTTTCTGTCTGTGCACTTGTTCAGAACATTTCACCTCACTTTCCGTCCCAATGACAAATGTTTTTGGAAAAGTGGGGTTTTTATTGAAACAAGGATTGGTGATAAAGCATCAGTAGAGAGGAGACACCTTTTTCCCAAATTAACTTTTACAGGAGAGAATTTCCCTTCCTAGGGGTAGATTTCCTCTCACTTCCTGTTGTCTTCTTCCATTTGCAAGTAGGAGTCGTTTGTAAGTTGGATGTTTGAAAGTAGGGGCCTGCCGTATATACTCTGCAGAAATTTGCCCCTTAGGTGTTGGTGTTGCCACAACACTGTAAGCCCTCACAGTTACTCTTGGTGGGCGCTGGAACGCCCTGCTGTGAACTATTATTTCAGGAATTGTAATTACATGCCATTGTTGAACAGTGGTAGGAAAAATTAGGCCTTTGGTGGTGGTGCTGTTGCCACAACACTGTAAGCCCTCACAGTTACTCTTGGTGGGCGCATTAATGGGCCCTGCTGTGAATTATTAGATCAAGAATTGTAATTGCATGCCCCTGTTGAACAGGGGCAGAAAAATTGGGCCTTTGGTGGTGGCGGTGGTGCAGGTGCCACAAGACTGTAAGTCCTCACAGTTACTCTTGGAGGGCGCAGGAATGGGCCCATCTGTGAAATATTAGATCAAGAATTGTTATTACATGCCCCTGTTGAACAGGGGCAGAAAAATTGGGCCCTAGGCACTGGTGCTGGTGCCACAACACTTCAACCCATCACAGATACTGTATTTGGAGCGCAGCAATGAGCCCTGTTGCAAAGTATTAGATCAAGTATTGTAATTACATGCCCCTATTAAACAGGGGCAGATAAATTGGGCCTTAGGCACTGGTGCTACAACACTGCAACCCATCACAGATACTGTATTTGGAGCACAGCAATGAGCCCTGATGCAAAGCATTGCATCAAAAATTGTAATTACACGCCCCTGTTAAACAGGGGCTGAAAAATTGGGCCTTAGCCACTGGTGCCACAACACTTCAACCCATCACAGATACTGTATTTGGAGCGCAGCAATGATCCCTGTTGCAAAGTATTGCATCAAAAATTGTAATTATACGCCCCTGTTAAACAGGAGCTAAAAAATTGGGCCTTAGCCACTGGTGCCACAACACTTCAACCCATCACAGATACTGTATTTGGAGCGCAACAATGAGCCATGTTGAAAAGTATTGCATCAAAAATTGTAATTATATGCACCTGTTAAACCGGGGCTGAAAAATTGGGCCTTAGCCACTGGTGGCGGCACGCAAAACCACAAATATTCTTCCAAGCTATCGGCAGGATCATTGAGGAGGAAGATGATAGTCAGTCAACATAACAGGACAGTCACTCAGCATCAGCATAGGCAGTCTTGAAGGGATGTGACATTTCAAAAAAAATTATTCGGTTACATCAGCTTCAGGTGCTTGGTAGCTGGTGGTGATCCAAGACTGGTTCATCTTTATGAAGGTCAGTCGATCAACCGAGTCGGTGGACAGGCGCACCCTGTGATCGGTTACAAAGCCACCAGCAGCACTGAATGTGCGTTCCGAAAGAACGCTGGATGCAGGACAGGCCAGTAGCTCAATTGCATACTGTGCAAGCTCTGGCCAGTGATCCATCCTCAAGACCCAGTAAGCCAGAGGATTTTTGGGAAAGGTGTCCAAGTCTGACCTTGCCCCTAGGTATTCCTGGACCATGTAAATCAGACGCCGGCGATGGTTGCTGGAACCGATCATACCTTCGGGCTGCGTACTAAAAAATTGTCTGACCGCATCGGTCAGACAGCCACCTTCCCCACCACTCCTTCTTTGACTGACCGAAGCTTCAGCAACTCGTTGTCCAGGACCAGGAGTTTGTAACCTCCCAGTCTCTGGGAATGCATTGCACAGACCTTTCTGCAAGGCCTCCCGGAGATGTCTCATCCTCTGCTCCCTCAGCAATGGCAAGATAAGGTCCGCAACCTTACCCTTGTATCGTGGATCAAGGAGAGTGGCCAGCCAGTAATGGTCCCTCTCCTTGATCCGAAGAATACGAGGATCCTTCCGCAGGCTTTGCAGGATCAGGGAGGCCATGCAGCGTAGGTTAGCTGAGGCATTCAGTCCGGAGTCCTCTGGGTCACTAAGGACGACATGATCCTCAGCCACCTCCTCCCAGCCACATACAAGTTCCACAGGTTTCTTGGGACTGTAAATCATCCCTAAAAGACTGCTGCTGTTGATGCTGAGTGCCAGGTTCTACCTCCATGCTGACACAATCCTCCTCCTCCTCCTCGTCCTCTTCCTGTGTGATGGGTGGGACAGAAGGAACACTGTCTGGGTAAAGGGGGCCTTGAGAGGCAAGGAAGTTCTCCTCTTCCTGCCTCTGTTCTGCCTCAAGTGCCCTGTCCATTTTTTCACGCAGCGTATGCTCCAACAGGTGGACAAGAGGTACAGTGTCACTGATACATGCACTGTCACTGCTCACCATCCTCGTGGCCTCCTCAAATGGTGCCAGGACAGTGCATGCATCCCTGACCATGCCCCACTGGCGTGGTGAAAAAAAACCGAGCTCCCCTGACCCTGTCCTGGTGCCGTAGTCGCACAAGTACTCATTGATGGCCCTCTGCTGCATGTGCAGCCGCTGCAGCATGGCCAACGTTGAGTTCCACCTGGTGGGCATGTCACATATAAGGTGGTTCTTGGGCAGGTTCAACTCCTTTTGCAGCTCAGCCAGCCGAGCACTGGCATTATATGATCTGCGGAAATGCACACAGACTTTCCTGGCCTGCCTCAGTAAGCCCGGGTACCTGCCCAAGAACCGCTGCACCACCAGGTTAAGGACGTGAGCCACACAGGGCACATGGGTCAGTTGTCCCTGTCGGAGGGCGGAGAGGAGGTTGGTGCCATTGTCACAAACCACCATTCCTGGCACAATCTGGCGTGGGTCAACCACCTCTCGGCCTTCCCCTGCAGAGCTGACAGAACCTCTGCCCCAGTGTGGTTCCTGTCCCCCAAACACACCAGCGCAAGTACGGCATGGCATCTTTTTGCCTGCGTACTTGCGTAGCCCCTTGAATGCCTACGGAGCACCGCTGGTTCCGAGGACAAAGCACAGGAAAAGGCCATGGAGGAAGAAGAAGAGGAGGGGGTGGAGGAGAGAGGTGTCTCACAACCAGTAGTAGCATTTTGGAGGCGTGGCAGCGGAACAACCTCCAACACTACTGCACCCTGTCCTGCATCCTTCCCAGCTGCCAAAAGAGTGACCCAATGGGCCGTGAAAGAAAGGTAACATCCCTGTCCATGCCTGCTGGACCATGAGTCAGCAGTAATATGCACCTTACCGCTGACCGCCCTGTCCAGCGAGGCATGGACATTGCCTTCCACATGCCGGTAGAGAGCCGGAATCGCCTTCCGTAAGAAAAAGTGGCGTTTGGGAACCTGCCACTGAGGAACCGCACATTTCACAAACTCACGGAAGGGGGCTGAGTCTACCAACTGAAAAGGCAGCAGTTGAAGTGTTAGTAATTTAGCCAAGCTAGCATTCAACCACTGGGCATGTGGATGGCTGGGAGTGAACTTCTTTCGACGGTCCAGCAGCTGGGGCAGGGAAATTTGCCTGCTACAATCGGACGTCAGTGTACTGCTAGCAGAGTGCCCGCAAGAACTTGGCTGTGACACACCTAATTCTACACCTTCATTCCTCTCAGTGCAGGTTTCAGAGAGGACTGAAGGTATAGTGGGGTTGGAGATCCCAGCTGATGAGGAGCAAGGAGAGGTCCGCTTTGTTCTTTGGTGTGGGTCTTTAAGGTACGCTTGCCAACGAGCTGCATGGCAGGTCAACATATGTCTGGTCAAGCATGTGGTGCCCAAGCGGCTGATGTTTTGGCCATGCGAGATACGCTTGAGACATATGTTGCAAATAGCAGCGGTGCGATCTGATGCATTCGACTCAAAAAAGGCCCACACCAAAGAACTTTTGGAATAACGGGCAGAGGCAGCGCCCTGCACAGGCGGAGCTCTGCGGTGTGATTCAGTCGTGTGCTGCCCTTACGCTGGCCCCCGGAGGGCATCCTGCCTCGTTGGAGATGTGCCTCCTCCTCATCCTCCTCCTCTCTCCTATCAGGCACCCACGTGGAGTCAGTGACCTCATCATCCCCTCCCTCTTGATCACTGGAGCAAACCTGGCAGTATGCTGCAGCTGCTGGAACATGACTGCCAGATTGCTGTCCTTCTTGAGCATCCCCTCTCTCTGCGCTCACGCTGCTGCCTTCCTCTAGCTGTGTATCATCATCAGATCCTTCAAAACGCTGAGCATCCTCCTGGAGTATGTACCCAACACTGTGCTCAAACAGTTCGGGGGACTCCTCAGGAGAACATGGTGGGTCTAGGGAAGGAGTGACTGATGACATTGATACGAGGAAAGAGGACGCTTTGGCAGCTGCTTTGCCAGTACCCTGAGCCTGGGTGAGAGAGGATGAGGAGAGCTTGGTCATCCATTCTACCAAGTCTTCGGCATGATGCGGCTCAACACGTCCAGCTGCCGAAAATAAGGACAAGCGTGTCCCATGGCCACGTGCTGATGACAATGCACCGCAATAAGGGGTAGCTTCAGGTGTATACTGTGCAGGAGGCACACTACACCCACTGTAACTGCTGCAGATGTCTGCCTGTGTTACACAACAGGAAAACACAGCAATAAGGGGTAGTTTCAAGTGTATATTGTGCAGAAGGCACACTACACCCACTGTAACTGCTGCAGAAGCCTGCCTGTGTTACACAACAGGAAAATACAGCAATAAGTGGTAGCTTCAGGTGAAACTGTGCAGGAGGTTTAGCAAAAATGACACTGACACTGTCCCCTGCCTATCCTTCTCTGTCCCTGTATACCAACACATTGTAAATGCAAAAGGTTAATGAAAGAATATCACTGACACTGTCCCCTGCCTATCCTTCTCTGTCCCTGTATACCAACACACTGTAAATGGACACGGTTAATGAAAGAATATCACTGACACCGTCCCTGCCTATTCTTCTCTGTCCCTGTATACCAACACACTGTAAATGCACAAGGTTAATGAAAGAATATCACTGACACTGTCCCTGCCTATTCTTCTCTGTCCCTGTATACCAACACACTGTAAATGCACAAGGTTAATGAAAAAATATCAAAGACACTTTCCCTGCCTATCCTTCTCTGTCCCTGCACGCCAACACACTACACAAGGCCACCGCGCTGGCGGCCTTTTAAAGTGTGGGGCGTGTACTAAACCCCCCTGAGCTATAATTGGCCACAGGCATCCTGCCTGAGGCCAATTATGGCTCTCCTCGCTGCCGGCGCTGTGATTGGCCAAGAATGTGGGGTCACAGTGCATGCTTGGCCAATCACAGCGCCGGCAATGCACTGCGATGGCGCAGTGTATTGTGGGCCGTTCGCGTCACACGAATTTGGCGCGAATGGCCCACAAAGTTCTGGTTTCACCGAACAGGCGAACAGCCGATGTTCGAGTCGAACATGCGTTCGACTCGAACACCGAGCTCATCACTACCTGGAACCATTGACAAAAGGTTCTTAGCATCTGGGATGGGAACCTACTTCACCAGACTGCTGCTTGCTGATTCAAATTCTATCAAAGAAAGACAGTCTTGGCACAAACTTGTTTAGAATTACAGAGGTTAACGTTATTTGTTTGAAAAAAAAACTGTCATTCTTACATTTATCACTTCTCCCCCCATTTTCTTCCTCATTAGAAACTGAAGGAAGAAATGAGTGGTGCAGGAAAAAAGAAACAATGAAATAGCCCATGATACTTTTACCTCCTTAGACTCATGTATTTATCCATATGTACAGCTGTCTACATACACCTGCTCTCTGTGTACATACACTTTCAGAAGCTCCTTTGGATCTGAAAAATACTTATAACCAAAATCATTACTCTATCCTTCATATTTAAAGTGGTTGTAAACCCATATAAAAGATTTTTTCTTTTAAGCCAACCTGCAAGACAAAGCTATAATGAGCTAGTATGACTAGCATACTAGCTCATTATGAACCACTTACCTTAGATCGGGGCCCCCAAAGCCGTCACTGTACCTCTCTCCAGCCACAGCCATCCCTGCGGCGAATGTTACTTCCGGGTATCGCCGTTCCAGCCAATCACAGCGCCGCTCCGGCGCTGTGATTGGCCGGAGTGGCGAAGACGTGACTCCACGCATGCGCGCGGGAGCCGTCAAATTCGGCTAAGCCCAAGCGTTGCTGGGACTTAGCCAAATTTGTGAATGGGATTAACCCCATGAATGCGCCGTTATCTATGGCGCATGCGCCGTAGACAGCGGCGCCTGTGATTTTAGTAAATATCTTCTAAACCGTGTAGGTTTAGGAGATATTTCTTGCACCTACAGGTAAGCCTTAATTTAGGCTTACCTGTAGGTGCAAGTTGCAAAAGTGGGTTTACAACCACTTTAACCTGCAAAGAATGGTAAACAATAATGACATTCCTGTACATTGGTAAATTGTCAATGACATTCTTTCAAAACCGATTCAATGAAAACCCTCTGTAACCCTTACTTTTCCCGTTCCTACAAAATACAACAGCCGCGACGCATCGGAGGATCGCCGCGGTAAGTTCGAACATATTCACGTTACTACATACAAACATTCAGATACAAATGTGGGGGAGATACTTTATAGTTTCCAAAACCAAAAATGAAAAAACAAAACAGCCAGAATTCTACCTTCACTCTTTCAGCAATAGAAAAAAATACAATAGGACAAACATGAGAGCAGCTCGAGAACCTTGCATGGACCAGCCATACAAAGTTCAAACAAACGGGCATGAGAATTTTAACCACCGTTCCTTCTCTGAGAATCACAAAAACGTGTACTACACCTCCATCTTCACACTCATTATAACAGATTTCTGAAGCCACAGCGGAACTACATCCAAGGTACCTTTATTCTGAGGTCTCGTACCTCCAGCAAAAGAACCTTCCAAAGGAATACACCTCACTGTACCCTCTGACCAGATATGTCATCCTTTAAGGGGTCTCATTTCCGGAGCCTCAAACCCAGACCTCATGTGCGGTGCAGCTGTCTGACTGGTGTGGAGCCTAATTTTTTTCCTCCAACGCATGGACCGACATTACCCATGACGATTCGAATCGCTTATGAAGTGTCCCGCGTCCAGGACACCCTTGCATTAGTTTTCGGAGCAGTACTGCTTAGTGACCATTTTTACAGTACTGGCACCGGCGTATTCCGATTATTTTACACAGCCTCCCGGTATGCTAGCATACCACGTTTACATGCTCTTCAACCGATTATCGGCAGCCTTGTAAACGTGTTTGTCAGACAACCTTCAAAGCACCATGAAATCCTCCACTATTCAAAACAATGTTTTGGCTTCTTTCTACCTGCATCTAGGTGTTACAACAATAATGGTGATGCCCCCCTGTTTGCTCTCTACCCAAAACTGTATTACGGTATAAAACTTCACAAAACTGGAACAAAATATAAAACACTTTTTTTCTAAATGCCAAAATGCTTTCCATTTTCCTTCCACCTACTTCCTGTTGATATATAAATGCTGATGTAGCGGCCTCCTCTCTCTCCTCCATTTATCAGCTCGTCTGTCTCTTGTCTAGGGGTACCTTAGAGGAGAGAGTGTGGGGTCACCATGCCAAGCCTTCACCGCAGATAGTTGTGTGGTGTGAGCAAAGTTCTTGTTTTACCTTCGGGTCGGTGTTCTGCACCTGGAACCTCCAAAGAGAGTTACCTTGAACAATGTCTGCCAGAAAATGAGCCCCACACCATTACAGTCCAACACTCCTTTATTCTTCTTAATGCAAAAGTGAACACAATCAGTTGGACTCCCTTAGAGAACAGAACAGACAAGGAGGTGTGGATGCGAGTAGGCCCAGACACAATGAACTCTCCACTTTCCTTCCTGAAAGTGGGTTGCGGGGGGGATTTCCTTCCAGGCGGTCTCCGATAGGAGGCTCACCTGTCACTGGCAATATGCTGCACCAGGTCTTCAAGCAAGTATCTCCCACCGGTCCATTACGCCCTCCGGATTCGGGTACCCACTCCCGGGGTCCCCTAGGATCTCCTTCCCTCGCGGAACTCAGTGGTGGGCACTGAGCTCCAGACCTCCATCCGAGTACCTCACCCCAGGCTAAAGGTGCCTGGGATGGAACACGACCTCCGAACGTCCTCTAGGCCTAGGCCGCCTAGGAGCTCCGTCCGACCACCGCCCTCATGCTGAAGGTGCCTGGGACTTCGACCCTGTGACAAAGATGGCCGGCCCCTTTATACCCTCTCCCAGCAAGCACGGCGGGTTCCCCGCCCCACCATACCGCTGCCGAGGGAGGACAAAAAGGAAGCACAGCACACAGCAATGGTTCAACCCCAGCCCAGGGCGACAGCGCCACCCGCTGGGCTGCAGGGAACTGCACATCACTGGTGTCTCTGCCAGTTTTAAATACACACAGAAAGTGTATGCCTGCTACACTGAAAAGAACTTGCCTGTTGCATGCTCAGCTACTTAAAACCCAAACAGTTTTTTTTTACACAACGTACAGGAAGAGGGAGGGGGGAGCCTAGCCCCATCGCCTTGTCTATCAAGACACCAAAAAATCCATGGCTAAACATCATATATATTTCAACAATTTAAAAAACTTGGCAAGGGAAAGGATGGAATAAACCCCCCCTTGCAAATGGGAGGGAATCCCCCCTGACCCACACATCCCCTGGAGGTCAAACCACACGTTTCGAGACTCAAATTCAAAACTCCTGCAAAAAGATGGCTCTAGGAGTTTCGCCCAAACCCCCACCCAAACCTGTGCTTGCTGGGAGAGGGTAGAAAGGGGCCGGCCATCTTTGTCACGGGGTCGAAGTCCCAGGCACCTTCAGCCTGAGGGCGGTGGTCGGACGGAGCTCCTAGGCGGCCTAGGCCTAGAGGACGTTCGGAGGTCGTGTTCCATCCCAGGCACCTTTAGCCTGGGGTGAGGTACTCGGATGGAGGTCTGGAGCTTAGTGCACACCAGCGTTTTTTTTGTGTGTAAGACTAACTTTAACTGAGATTTTGTACACAGTAGTGTGTGTTGTTTTTATGTTTAAATATTTGGGAGTTTCCCAGAAGGCAATTCATTGTTTTTGAAGCTTGTATTGTATAGCCTGCAAAGGAGGAGTGGGGGTTTGTCTTACAATCTATCAAGATTCAGTGTAAAGTAGAAGTTTTCACTTAAAAACGAAATCCAATACAAAAACCGCGGCTCATATACTGCAAAGTCATGAAGACAGAGAAATCCCCATCATAACAGCATCTGCATGGAGTTTACACATTCTCCCTGTGTCGGTTTCCTCCCACACGCCAAAGACATGCTGGTAGGTCAACCGGATTCCCTCCATAAATGGGCCCCAACATGTGTCTGCAAGCGCGTTGGGACCCCTCGGTGTAAGACTGCGCTATATCAAGATACCACTCTACTCACCTAAAGAGGTTATGCTTGCAAAAATAATTTAAACCAGCGAATTCAACATTAAACAAAAACAGCCTCTCAGTATGTCACCCTGGTGTCTCACTACTCTCCCCAGCAGTGCACAGGTCAAACTTTAAACGCATAGAACAGAAGAAAACTGCGCCAATGAACAAATGTTAATATAGCATCCAGGGGCTGATGTGCAAAAAGCAGTGCACACTCAGCAATGGCACCAGCCACTAGATACCAAAAAATAATGTCCAATGATTAGAAAACATATAATGATAAAAGTCCAGATGAATGCCCAGATGATGCAATAAAACCCCCAAAAATTAGACCACAATACTGAATTATAGAACTAAATGATGGATTAACCACTTAACGACCGCCCACCGCCGATTTACGTCGGCAGAATGGCATGGACAGGCAGAATCACGTAGATCTACGTGATCGCCTTTGTGCAGTTGGGGGGTCCATCCGGACCCCCCTTCACTGCAGTGAGCGGCCGTTAAGTGTTCGGGAGCGATCAGGCATGAGGGGGCGGCCGCTCGATTCCGTCCCCCCCCCTCGCGATCGCTCCCGGCCAATGAAAATGCTTCCTCCGCCATGTGATGTAAACAAGGCTGGAGGAAGTGATGTCATCTCCCTCGCCGCGGTCTTTCCGTTCCCGGCGCCGAGCAGAGAAGAAGCAGGTTAGTGCACCAACAGTCCACTGACACGTAGGTACACATAGGCACACAAATCACCCCCCAGTCACCCCCAGATCACCCCCCAGGTCACCCCAAAGCCCCCAATCACAGTGTCACTGATTGCAGTGATCATTTATTTTACTGATCACTGTATTTAGTGTCATCTGTGATTGTAAAAAGTTGCAGGGCAGTTAGGATTAGGCCCCTTTAGGTCCAGGGTAGCCCCCTAACCCCCCCTAATAAAGGTTTAACCCCTTGATCACCCCCCAGGTAACCCTTTCACCCCCTAACTTCAGCGTCACTAAGCGATTGTTTTTCCGATCGCTGTATTCGTGTCGCTGGTGTTTTAGATAGGCAGTTATTTTTTTTTAGGTTCGCCGCAGGTTTTTATTAGTGTCAGGTACCCCCATATATTATTTTAACCCCCTGATTGCCCCTAGAGTTAACCCTTTCACCAGTGATCGCCGTATAAGCGTCACTGGTGTCACTGGTTAGCCAGTAAGTTATTTAGTTATTTAGGTTACCCGTCAGGTTTTTATATAGTGTCAGGTACCCCCATATTTAACCTAATAAAGGTTTTAACCCCCTGATTGCCCCTAGTTAACCCTTTCACCAGTGATCACCATATAAAGGTTACGGGTGACGCTGGTTGATTAGTTTGCTTTTTATAGCATCAGGGCACCCGCCGTATATAACCCAATAAAGGTTTAACCCCCCTGATCGCCCGGCGGGTGAGATCAATTAGGTTTTAGCGCCAGAGAGGGTCTGCGTCGCCCCAGGCAGTGTTAGGTTAGTGACAGTAACGCTAACACCCACGCGCAAAGCATACACCCCCCTTAGTGGTATAGTATCTGATCAGATCTGATCAGATCTATACTAGCATCCCCAGCGGTTTAGGGTTCCCAAAAACGCAGTGTTAGCGGGATCAGCCCAGATACCTGCTAGCGCCTGCGTTTAGCCCCTCTGCCCAGCCCAGCCCAGCCCAGCCCACCCAAGTGCAGTATCGATCGATCACTGTCACTTACCAAACACAACACACATAACTGCAGCGTTCGCAGTGCTTGGTTTTTGGGGCCCTGTACGCGGCTAGGCTCCCAAAAAGTCCCACACATGTGGTATCCCCGTACTCAGGAAAAGCAGCAGAATGTATTTTGGGGTGCAATTCCACATATAACCATGGCATGTGTGAGCAATATATCATTTAGTGACAACTTTTTGTACATTTTTTTTTCTTTTTGTCATTATTCAATCATTTGGGACAAAAAAAAAAAATATTCAATGGGTCAACATGCCTCTCAGCAAATAGCTTGGGGTGTCTACTTTCCAAAATGGGGTCATTTGGGGGGGTTTTGTGCCATCTTGGCATTTTATGGCCTTCAAAACTGTGATAGGTAGTGAGGAGTGAAATCAAAAATTTATGCCCTTAGAAACCTTGAAGGCGGTGCTTGGTTTTTGGGGTCCCGTACGCGGCTAGGCTCCCAAAAAGTCCCACACATGTGGTATCCTCGTACTCAGGAGAAGCAGCAGAATGTATTTTGGGGTGTAATTTCACATATGCCCATGGCATGTGTGAGCAATATATCATTTAGTGACAACTTTGTGCAAAAAAAAAAAAAGTTTGTCATATTCCCGCAACTTGTGGCAAAATATAAAATATTCCATGGACTGAACATGCCTCTCAGTAAATAGCTTGGGGTGTCTACTTTCCAAAATGGGGTCATTTGGGGGGGTTTTGTGCTATTTTGGCATTTTATGGCCTTCGAAACTGTGATAGGTAGTGAGGAGTGAAATCAAAAATTTGCGCCCTCAGAAATCCTGAAGGCGGTGCTTGGTTTCCGGGGTCCCGTACGTGGCTAGGCTCCTAAAAAGTCCCACACATGTGGTATCCCCGTACTCAGGAGAAGCAGCAGAATGTATTTTGGGGTGCAATTCCACATATAACCATGGCATGTGTGAGCAATATATCATTTAGTGACAACTTTTTGTAATTTTTTTTTTTTTGTCATTATTCAATCACTTGGGACAAAAAAAAAATATTCAATGGGCTCAACATGCCTCTCAGCAATTTCCTTGGGGTGTCTACTTTCCAAAATGGGGTCATTTGGGGGGGGTTTGTACTGCCCTGCCATTTTAGCACCTCAAGAAATGAGATAGGCAGTCATAAATTTAAAGCTGTGTAAATTTCAGAAAATGTACCCTAGTTTGTAAACGCTATAACTTTTGCGCAAACCAATAAATATACGCTTATTGACATTTTTTTTACTAAAGACATGTGGCTGAATACATTTTGGCCTAAATGTATGACTAAAATTGACTTTATTCGATTTTTCTTATAACAAAAAGTAGAAAATATCTTTTTTTTTCAAAATTTTCGTTCTTTTTCCATTTATATCGCAAAAAATAAAAATCGCAGAGGCAATCAAATACCATTAAAAGAAAGCTCTATTTGTGGGAAGAAAAGGACGCAAATTTCATTTGGGTACAACATTGCATGTCCGCACAATTTACAGTTAAAGCAGCGCAGTGCCGAATCCCAAAAACAGGCTTGGTCCTAATGGTCCGAAATGGTCCGGGGCTTAAGTGGTTAATAGTCCCATGCAAAGGTATAAATCCGGCAAATCACAAGATGAGATCAGTCAATGTCTTTGTTATTTCCTCCCGCCTCACCTCTAACCTGGAACTTCCTATCTCAAACTGTAAACGCCTTTCAAGATGGCTGACAAGCCAGGCCACAACAAAATGGTGGATGACCACCGCAATCCACATGGACAACAACAAAATGGCGCCATTAACGCATGCAATTTTTCCCACCAAAACCAGCACAAACATGGGACATCACAATGAACACTTACAAACATTTTAAGACCCTTTGGCCACTAAACAGCACATTCAATAAATGTTAGTTATGCGCACAACATTAAAACACACTTTTTAATGTATGCTTGTATGCTTTCTAAGTACATCAAATTATCCCCCCTCAGGGCGTAGCCCCTGCAACACAAAACATTCTCCATTGTAAACAATGGGCTGCCCTTTCCCAAAAGCCACACGGCACACAAACAATCTACTTGCAAACTGCTCAGTGCAGGCTGCACTAAATAATCCCTCATCTATGCCTTCATTTCATACATAATATACAGTTTCCATAACAAGCCATCGCACAGACATACAAACAGTGATTCTTGCATGCATGACCTTTTTATCTCAAAACAACTCAATGCAGCGGCCATCTTCAACAATGCAGCAGTCATGGCTGGCTGCACAAGCTGCTCAATACATCGCACAAAAACAGTATAAATCACACACAGTCTCCATCAGCATTCACACAGGCACACCCGATCGGATTCACAGGCATACGATCTCTCTCCCAACAAAATCACACACATACGATTGGATTCACAGACATACACACACACATACGATCGGATTCACAGACATACACACACACACATACGATCGGATTCACAGACATTCACACACAGACTGCAAACTTACAGCATTATTTCAAAAAGACGAAAAATGTGTTATTTTACAAAGTACAGCCTCCCCACTCATCAGATCGTGCATCCATACTCCCCCTCTGCTGATCTTATGCTCAAAGAGGCCGTAATTAGTCCTACCGTTGGCCCGCCAAAACTGTTATGGCAAGATTTTGGTTGTATGCAGAGCACTTAGCCATCTTGCCTTGTGCTAAATAGCACACAATTCATCTTAATGAAAAAATGCATCTTAACCTAAGATTCACTCACCTTCATTCGAACCCCATTCCTACAAATCAAGAAGCATCACCAGACTGTCCTTCTCATCTCATCATCACAGCCTCACTGACTGTCGACGCCCATACAGGCTTTTATTAAACTCCCAGCCGGAAGTGATGTCACAACATGTGACCTCCTCCATAGGAAGTGAGCTCACAGGGTGTGAGCTCCACCCAGCAGATGACCATATAAGGATATCCCTTCCAACAGGGTTATTTAAATACATACAACACATTAATACAACAAAAGAACCTTTTACAGACATGTATACATTCAAATAGACTAGCAGTGACATGCACTGCTTCCAATGACGGGAACCATACGACAATTATGGCTCAATGGACCACAATTGTCGTATAGTTATGCTATAGTTCCTGTGGACGCAGATCTGTCTGCTCGGAGTCATTTAATGCCAACGCCAAGAAGTGGCCAGTCCCTTGGCGAGGCATAAAACAAATATCCCTAAAAGGAGCAAACATCGCTGTGTCCACAGGAAGATTTTCCCGCCACCGGTCTTCCACCAACGTCTGTATGTGGGAATACGTTCAAATAAGCGCATTACAGCAAAACCGACACTGGGGGACATCTGACAACATACATTAATAAAATTTTCCACAACAGTAGGGAGCAGAAATGAAGGGAGAAGGTTGGAGTTCCCGCACCTATTGTCTGAGAAAAAAAAACCCTGTATGTACACCAAGGATGTAAATTGATATCAAGTTTAACAAGGACATTATCAGTATTTTAGAAGCCTCATGGGAAAAAAAAAGTCTGTTCCAGACAGTAGGTAGTATAAGGTGCTTGAGGCTGGGTTCACACTAGAACATGCAGTGGCTCACAGCAGGAGTCCAGTGCGTCTCCATTCACCGTTTTAGATCTGATTTCAGCCTGCATTTTGGGCTGAATTTGGACCTGAAATGAATCAAAAGATACACAGGGCTTCTGTGCAATTCGCACCGGAGCCACTGTAGAGATGTGTGAACAGGCTCCATAGAGAGTCCGTCACGATCTCCAGGTATGCAAATTGGAAACCCGCATCCAATTCCCATAGGTGCAAACCCAGCCTAAAGATACTTTTTTTATCACTGTCCCCTTCCTCTCAGTGCTCATAACATACTGTGATTTCTGAGGTATGGCAAGAGTAGACCAGCCCATCATGCTCCTCACATGACAACAAACTATCAGTAGGCCTGATCACTGTCTAGGGTTGCCATCCGTCCAAGTATCACCCAGACAGTTCGAGTTTTAAATCTCGTGTCCGGGTTTCAGACTACCTGAAACCCAGACACATTATCAGACCGGACTATGGCTCCCCAAGTAACTGAGTACCACAACCGCTGAGAAAGCATAGAGAGACTGTACTGATTGCCTTACATGACAACCATAGACACTTAGGGCCAGAAAGAACATTCAAACATATGTGAGACCATTTCTATTGGCCCTGTATGCAGGCTGAAGTTGAGGGATACTGCCACTTCTGCATCTGGTGTATACAGAGGAAGACTTTACCCCACAGAGCTGCCCCAATGGGCCATCTTCAAAGTCAAGAACCAATGAAATTTGTGTTCATTGACTTTCTGTATCTGGAGCTTGACTCGAGTGGACAGGGAAATGTCCTGGTGGAAACGGACCACTTCACTTCGTATGCCCAGGCATTCCCAACTAAAGACCACCAAGCTTCTACAGTGGTAAAAATTCTGGTAGAGAAGTTCTTTGTCCATTACGGCCTACATCAACATATTTACTCTGACCAAGGGAGAGACTTTGAGAGTAGGCTCATCAAGAGACTCTGATGCTGCGTACACACGATCATTTTTCCCGTCGAGAAAAATTAAATTTTTTCCTTTGGACGAGAAAAACGATCGTCTGTGGGCTTTTTGTCGTTTTTCTCGACGGGAAAAACGGCATTAATCACGACGAGAAAAATTAGAACATGCTCTAATTTTTCTCGTCGTGATTCCCGTCGTTATTTGCCGCGGCAGTTTTCCCATAGGGAAACACTGCCGGGGAGCCCACACACGGTCGTTTTTTTTTACCAAAAAAAAATGTCATTTAAAACGGCCGTGTGTGGGGGGAACAAGCTGTTCCTCGTTTTTCACGTCGATTTTCTCGACTGTGTTTTCACCGTCGAAAAAATCGATCGTGTGTACCTTTTGTGTATTCAGAAATCAAGAACAACTCCCTACCACCCTCAAGGGGACTCTCACTTGGAAAGGTTTAATCGCACCCTCTTGGATATGCTTGGGACTCTTACTTCAGAGCAGAAGCAACATTGGAGTAGACATATTGAAGCCTTTAATAGCACTGAAATTTATGCCACAGGCTACTCAGCTTACAGGCTGATGTTTGGAAGGGAAGCTTGACTGCCAGTTGACTTAGCATTTGTCACATCCCTGGACCTTACTTCGATGGTGTCCCACAGAGGATATGTGGATCGCTTGAGGAAGAGCCTAAAACAGCATATGAGAAAGCTCAGGCTGCCTCAGACACCTGAGGGCAGCGAAACAAAATACATTTTGACTTGAAGGTGAGGGTACATGATCTTCAGCCTGGTGACAGAGTGTTACTGAGGAACTTAGGTGTCACTGGGAAACACATGCTGGCTGATCTCTGGAATTCACAGCCTTATATTATCTGTAAGCAGCTGCCAGGACTACCAGTATACAAGATCCACCCAGAAGGAAGTAGGGGCCCACTAAGGACCTGGCACCTAATCACATACTGCCACTAAAAAAGGCAGTTTGTGTTCCTCAACAATTAGATCCACAGCCTATTCGTGCTACCTCTCAAAGATCATGTCCAATAACCAGGTCTCAGTCTGTGCCACTGTACACAGATGAAGAGGACAGTAAGGATGAAGAACTGGTCATGGACTGGCTGTGGCAGTCTATGCTATCACCAACTGCCACTCTTCTTCCTTCTAGAGAAGCAGATGCTGGAACCCTCAGGCCTGAGGCACCAGAGTTAATACCACAAAGCCAATCATTGACAGACCAGGAAGATCTTCTGATTTCCCTAACTGCAGAGGACACAGAGACTATATAACCTTCTATGGTGGAAGAGGAAGAGCCTGTTATACCAGAACCATCTGAGCCCAAAGAGCAATAGGGAAAAACAAACGATTCGCCCACTAAAAAGACTGACTTACGGGGGGCGTGGCCTGATGCAGCATGGAGTAGGTCGCACTTGAGAGGAGCTCCGTCTATTGATCATGGCATTTGCTAAATCCTGGGACCCTGAAGTACCCTGAAACCTTCTAACTACTCGGAAGGGCCCCAAGAGACAACTGCACTATTTCTCCATCCAAAACCCAGAAGGCAGCTGCAGCTAAGCTCGCACAGTTTTGGTGACTGGGAGGCGAGGATGCGGGGGAAGATGGCGGCGCCTTGTGTGCTGACCCTCCTCAGGTACCGGTGGACAGAGCCGCGCTTCTGGAGGCTATACTGTAACACTCTGCTGGACCTCACTCACAGCCCAGATAGAGGAGGTCAAGGTCGACATATCACTTCTCCGCCAAGACTTCCAGACACTCCGCGGCAGGGTCATGGAGGCCGAAAACCGTTTGGGCCTAGTAGAAGATGCCATCCTGCCCCTGCAAACAGGATCTGATCGCATGCAGCTACAGATCAACCAGCTTCTTGCGAAACAAAATGATATGGAAAACCGTTTAAGGAGATGTAACCTCCGTTTCATCGGTCTCCCAGAGGGTGCGGAAGGTAGGGACCCGACCACCTTTCTTGAGCAACTCCTGATTTCTACCTATGGTCGGGAGGCTTTCGCCGCCATTTTGGCGGTGGAGAGGGCCCATCGGATGCCGGCAAAACCCCCTCGTCGGGGGCTTCCCACTGCACCTTCATCGCCAAGTTTTTGAATTACAAAGATCGAGACGCGGTTCTGCGCCTAGCCAGGGAGAAGGGCAACATACCTCATGGGAATGGCAGAGTGGCTATTTTCCCTGACTTCTCTGCGGATGTGCAGCGCCGCCGACAAACCTTTATGGAAGTGAAGCGCAAGCTACGCATTAAAAACCTGAAGTACTCTATGCTATTCCCGGCCAGAATGCGGGTGGAGGTGGACAACCGGGCCTTTTTCTTTGAGGATCCTGAAGAGGCGATTACCTGGCTGGAACGGTGAGAGGGCCTAATTCCATGACCGATCGTTGGAGATAATTGGTATATGCTGCTTGCTGAGATCGGGGACTGATGCACTTCCTACTTCTGTGATCCTGTAAGTTCCTACTTCCCCACTATTTTTTGTGACATGTTCCTTTCCCTGCCAATTACCTGCTTTTTTCTCTGATGGCTGTGACTGAACTGAGAGACCTTTGTGCATAGTGCTAGCACAACCTGATAGATCATTCCTATGCTGACTGGGGGGCCCTGCCAGCTATACCCCTTCAATACCTGGATACTGACATGCAGGGCATGGCTCACTACTTCATTTATTTTGTTTTGATGCAACAACCTCCTCTTTGATTGACACTGAGACTCCAAACATGTTGTTGACCTACCCGGAAAGTGCACTGTGCAGTGTGACTTCGCCCGACCCTCCTCGGGGACACAGGTATTTACCTAGGGGGCTAGACATGGAGTTCTGCCAGTTGTTTTTTGCAGGCTCCGCTGTTCATGGATCTACATGGAGTTTGGTAGGACTCACTGAAGCCACGTTTTTTCATTCTTGTTTTTTTTTCTTTTTTGTTTGGCTTTGTATTTTTTTCTCCTACAAAAGCTAATGACTCATGTCTCTATTGGACATACACCTGTGTTTGACTCTAGCCCCTTTTACCTGAGGGATGGGTACAACAAGTTTAGGGAGGGTGTAGGGCGGGGAGGGGGGGTTTGTACCTTATAGTTTGGCAATGCAAGTTTATCTACTCGTGTACTATGGTTATGGATTACTTTGGTGTTTATAATTTACCTGATGCACCTAGATTACAGGATCAATAAGTCGATAATGTATTTACATGTAAGCCGGCGCTCTTTTGATTCTATGAGCTTCGCCCCTACTTTAACCTCAATGTCTATTCTTATGCATATAACATGGCTACTATAAAGTTCCTTACATGGAATGTACGGGGCCTTCGTGACAAGGTCAAACGATCGGCGGCCCTCATCTTCCTTAAGAAAAAGCATGTGGAGGGTCGTCTTCAGTTGGCACTTCGCAGACCATGGATCGGGTGGGCGGTACATTCTACCCACATGTCCCATGCTCGTGGAGTCTCAATTTTGGTAGCCAAATCCTTACATTTTGAACTGTGCGATATCTCCTCTGACCCACAGGGACGGTACGTCTTCTCATATGTTAAAATTTATGGGGAACCCTTCCTGGTGAAGGCTTTCTATGTATCCCCTCGCTTCAGTGCCACGATTGTTACAGAGGGATTCACATACATGTCACGGTTCCCTGCGGTAAAGTCCGTATGGCTTGGGGATTTTAATGAGACTCTCAACCCCGGGATGGATAGAATGAGGCCAACTGATATGCACGCAGCGCCCACACGTGACACTAGATTCTCCAGGCTCCTCTCAAACTTTAATTTGGTGGATACCTGGAGACATTTAAATCCACATACCAGGCACATAACAGGCAATACTCGTGTTTCTCGGCCACGCACAACACGATGTCCCGCCTTGACCTTATCCTGTTATCCAGACCTCTCCTCCCTAGACTGAAGGAGGTGGCGTTTGGTCCTAAGTTATTATCTGATCATTGCCCTTACTGGATCACTCTTAGTGTTCCCGTTGCCAAGCCCCCCAGAGCATGGAGCCTTAACCCTTTCTGGGCTCTCATTGCTCCCAGAAGATGATAGTCTCCTAGATGAACAGAACCAATACTTTACAGATAATGACCCCTCAGCATCTCCGGCAGCGGTGTGGGACTCCTTTAAATTACATGCTAGGTCCTTTTCTGAGGACTGCCATTAATAAGATCAAGGGAGATTCTGCTGCTTCCTTAGTGAAGGCAGAAGCCGACTTTGCATCTATAGAACAACAATATACATTGGACCCCTCTCTTGACCAAGCAGATCTTCTCAAACTGCAAACTAGGGTAGTCAACCAGTTGCACTTTGAAAAAGCCAGACACAAACTTTTCTTCTCTCGACAAAAGTACTTTGAGCATGGAGATAAAGCTGGTAAACTCCTTGCATATATGGTCCACGGGCAAGGAGATGAACGTATTGCGGATCCCCCTATGGTTACTTCTAAGTTTAGGGATTTTTTCTCAGAGCTTTACACATCCAGGGCGCCTCTGGATGGGGTGCCGATGCAGGACTTTTAAGAGGGCATTTCGCTCCCCCAGCTGTCTGAGGAACATGTGTTATTGCTTGAGGAGCCTCTCACTAGTGGTGAGATAGCACAGGCCATAGCCAGTTTTGCTAGATCCAAAGTCTCTGGCTCAGATGGGTTACCCATTGAGTTCTATGCACAATACTGTGAACTACTAACACCCAGATTACTGGCTTTGTATAATTATCTGTTTGACAATTTTGTTCTACCCCCTACCATGAGAGAAGCAATTATTGTACATATCCCGAAGCCAGGTAAAGACCCGGGATACCGGGAATCATACAGACCAATTTCTCTGCTTCAAGTAGACATTAAAATTCTAGCGAAGGTACTAGTTATACGGCTAAACCAGGTTATTTTGTCCCTTATACACAAAGATCAGGCGGGTTTCATGCCTGGTCGAAACACGTCCTTTAACCTTAGGAAATTATACATTAATCTCCAGGCCACGCATGATAATGTAGGTGAACGGGTGGTGGTAACCCTAGATACAGCCAAAGCGTTCGATTCTGTGGAGTGGGGATATCTCTGGAGGTGTCTGGAGGGCTATGGTTTTGGAGCCAGGTTCATTAAATGGATTCAACTCCTTTACCAGAGTCCCTCGGCTAGGGTGGTGGCCAATGGATGGCCATCTGAGACGTTTAGCTTAACTAGAGGCACGTGACAGGGTTGCCATCTATCCCCGCTTCTGTATGCCCTGGCGGCTGAGCCCCCGGCCATATCCATTTGAGGCAATTTGGGAATACAGGGTCTGACCAAGGGTAATTTAACGGAAAAGATCAGTATGTATGCTGAGAAAAGAAAAAAGGGGTTCCCCTGGGTGGACTTTTAAGGCACTGATAGTATTAATTCCAAATATACGGGATATTGAAGTAAAAAATAGTTTTTATTCACAATTATACATATTTATCAAAAAATGAAATAGTAAAATTAAAATATATAGTTCCAAAGATTGTCACCATATAGGTGGGGTGTGTAGAGAAGGACAATTAGTTCATGTATTATAAATGTAGTAGAAGAATGATGAATATTTCATTGGATGCGATTTTTTAAAAGCATTGAAAATATAAACAGCACGCTGGGTTCTGTCAATGGGGTTGCCAGTCAAACAAGAAGTGGGTATCAAAATATACTGGGGTAGAGGTCCCTGAGTATATGAGATCCGTAAAAGACCTAATAATGTCCGCTGTCAAACAGTACACTGTATTATTGACAGAGTCAACCTCACACCATGACAGTCCAGCAAGAAGTGCTCAAAGCACATTATTAGGTCTTTTACGGATCTCATATACTCAGGGACCTCTACCCCAGTCCCAGTATATCTCTTTTGGTTGATACACCGGCTTCTCGATCTTTGGAATAATTTCTCCCTAACGGGATGAACACCTGTTCCTTATAAATGTCCTTCTCAAACCTGCATTAATTGTATATTCTGATACCCACTTCTTGTTTGACTGGCAACCCCATTTACAGAACCCAGCGTGCTGTTTATATTTTCAATGCTTTTAAAAAATCGCATCCAATGAAATATTCATCATTCTTCTACTACATTTATAATACATGAACTAATTGTCCTTCTCTACACACCCCTGAAGAAGGTTACCACGAAACGCGTTGTGGGTAAAGAAGGTTTTCATGTATTTACCTATATGGTGACAATCTTTGGAACTGTATATTTTAATTTAATATTTCATTTTTTGATAAATATGTATAATTGTGAATAAAAACTATTTTTTACTTCAATATCCCATATATTTGGAATTAATACTATCAGTGCCTTAAAAGTCCACCCAGGGGAACCCCTTTTTTCTTTTCTCATATATACTGGATGTGGCACAAGCATACATTTGCCATTCACCCCCCCCCCTTTTCTTAGTATGTATGCTGTTGACACCCTCCTATATTTAGCTGACTCAGGCCCCTCTTTACAACTAGCTCTAGATACCATTGAACATTTTGGATCGTTCTCTGGTCTCAGGATTAACTGGGATAAATCCCAAATCCTTCCAATTGATAACTTTCCACCTTCAAGAACACAGGCTCATCTCCCCCTTATTAGAGCTAGCACTATCAAATATTTGGGGATTCTTATATCTAGATCCCCGGCAGATTACATTACCCTGCATATTGAAGCCTTATATGATCTAATTAAATCTAAAATTCAAATCTGGTCTCGACTACCGCTGGGGGTGTGGGGACACAATAACTTAATAAAAATGGTTTGCCTCCCTAAAATACTTTATGTCATCTGGCATTCCCCGGTGTACATCCCCCTTAAGCACTTTAAATGTTTTGAGGCTTTGCTTAAACCCTTTGTCTGGGGAAGTAACAGACACAAACTGTCCTGGCGCTCCCTTAAAAACCCCACTGATTTAGGCCCTACCAGACCTCAACCTATATTATGTGGCGTCACAACTATCCCAACTATTTCACATAGATAAAACGGATAAAGACAGATTTGCCACTCACAGCTGCCATACCCTAGCGCGACCCCCTCGGATCTGATCAGTGAGATAGCAGTGGGCCTTCAGAGTACCGAACCGACTGGGAAGACCACCCTTCTGTATCACTACCGGCGCATCTGGGATGTTGCCATGGCTAAGTTACAGGTTACCCCATTTAATGACTACACTCCACTGTGGCGCAACAAACGCCTCCCCGAACTGTCCCAGATCTCTGATGCAGGGCTTTAAGACACGTATGGGATCCGCTTCCTGAATCACCTTCTCTCTAATGGAGAGATCAAGTCCTTTAATGTCCTGCAGGAGGAATTTGCTCTTCCGGATTTTATGCTTTATAGATTCCTTCAGGT
Organism: Rana muscosa; assembly: GCA_029206835.1. NCBI lineage: Eukaryota > Metazoa > Chordata > Amphibia > Anura > Ranidae > Rana > Rana muscosa. The sequence continues at coordinate 15,487,419 of CM055119.1, read as the reverse complement.
GCGACATGCCATGTCCATGCAATTCTTGAATACACTCCCACAGTCTTCTGCCAATTCCATAATAGCTATAGTTAAGAGTACTGATCCTCAGAAACTTATATCTTCATTCTACTTTATGCTACTTACCCCATCTTCAGCAAAACTGGCATATGACATTAAACCACGATGGGAGAGGGAGGTGGGTGAAGTGGATGATGATGAGTGGGGTGAGACCCTGTAAGACGGTTTCTCCCAAACTGTCTGATAGGCTGACACAATTGTACATTGTACACCAGTCTTACCTCACTCCTCTTTGAGTCTCCAAATTCCAGCGAGATCATCCAAATACTTGTTCTATGTGCCTGCGCGAAACAGGCACATTCTTTCATTTGCTATGGGCCTGCACCAAAATTCAAAGTTATTGGAAACAAATTGTGGAATTCATCCATGATACTATGGGCTCTCCTCTAACTCTGAACCCAAAGCCGTGTATTTTGGGGATATTACCTGAACCTGATATAGACAAATTTACAATGACCTTCTTACGTGAAAAGTTATTCTTAGCTAGGAGAGTTATTGCCAGAAAGTGGATGAGACAGACACCCCCTACATTCGAAGAGTGGAAATCCGAGGTTAATAGGAGCCTTCCTTTTAAGAAATTCCTGTATATAAATAGAGGATGCCCCTCCAAATACAACAAAGTATGGGATCGTTGGTTGAATAATACGGCAACTCTTACTTGATAAATCTTAGAATACTTTGAGATACACAGTGAGCTATGACTGCATTCATGGTTATTTACCCTGATATATGTTTAGTACTGTTTTTTTCATTTATTTTTTTATTTCTCATGAATAATGTATTGCCCTTGTATCACGAGTACTTATCCTGTATTTATATACAGTTCAATAAAAACAATAAAAAAAAGACTGACTTACGATACTCTAGGTGAAAGTTCTGAGGAAGCTATCTATACCTCTCAAAGAACTCACAACACGCTGACCCTTCCCACTATAAATTTACAAAGTGTTGTGTATAGCCTCAGTTAAAGTATAAAAAACTAACAATAAATAGTGCCATCATCCATAATAAGTATTAAAAGAAAAACCTAATGAACATAAGGTGGTGGTTGCTAATCCCATCCCACCCGTGGTTGGTCAATAGGAAGAAATGTGGGTTGGATTTTTTGGGCACTGATATAACGACAGCCAAGTCATATAAAAATATATATTTATTACATAGAAAAAAACTAAACAATTAAAAACATAAGCCAAACCCCACAACAATGAAAACAGTGTATGTAGGTAATGGAGCCACCGTTACAATCTGTTTAAGGTGGAGAGAGGCACAACCTCAACCGGTTTCGTGGTTAACACCGCTTCTTCAGGAGGGTCTGTACAATACATAATATACAATGTAAATGTCTAGCAAAACATGTAAATGCAGAACATACAAAAGAAATACAAAATATCATTGATACAGCCAGTGTCATGGCCTGTAGTCTGCTCACCGTAGGTTAGTTGCAGCAAATAGTAAAAATTAATTAAATGGAGCATGTAAAAAAATGTAAATAGTTCATTTAATGAAAAAAATATACATCATGGGGAGAACATCTAAAGGGAATCAGGACATGAGCTCCGAAATGTCAATTAAAAGCATATATATGTATGAGGTACAGCCAATATGAATTCATATGAAAATGTAATAGTTAACTTATGCATAAAACCTACTTACGCGTTTCGACCTTTTTGGCAGTATATGTCTTCTTCTGGGGGAGAAATTTGCAAGCATAAATTCTATAAAGAGATATATACACATCAATGAAATTTGTTAAAAAACAAACAACAGAAAAGCATACATATATGGTTCTACTGTATATACAATCATTGTTGGTAACATTAATACAAATACATATATTTACCAGGATTAGTGTAGAGAGCTGGGACTAGTGGTCAGCCATGAACCCCGCCGCCAGGAGCAGGCCCTCCCAAAGGACCACGCAGGAAGAGGGGAGGTAAGGTGGAAAAAATTTTCATTTGGATTCGTACGATATATGAAAGTTCGTTAACTTTTCGTAACAATTACGAACATTCGTTATGAGGGGCTCCCACCATCCCTGTGCTGTGCTGACTTCCTCCTGGGGCTGTACCCCTGCTGTGCTCATTATGAGGGGCTCCCACCATCCCTGTGCTGTGCTCATTATGAGGGGCTCCCACCATCCCTGTGCTGTGCTGACTTCCTGGGTTTTTAACTTCCTCATAACGAATAATCGTAATTATTATGACAATAATAAAACAATATTAACGAACATTCTTATTTTGTCCAATTCTGAATCTCCCATCGACTACCAGTACCAGTCTGAGCAGTCTCCCACTCCCGAAACGAAATTTGTCAGCGAAATTTCATATTTCGTATAAAATTTGCAAGAATATAAATTCGTATTTTGGATGCTTCCAAATGTTCGAAATTCGTACAAATTTTCGATTCGTACGAAACGTATCGCACATGTCTAATTCATGTTACTTATTGCCATTTCAATCATTGACTCTATTTAAAGTCAAAGAACTGATTACTCTTTACTTGGCTATAGTGACATTTTGTATAGCTGACTATGTTTAATTTACTTGGGTGAGCCTATGTTATCTCAGACTGTCTTTATTTTAAGTGGTTTTAATATACCAACTTGCTTATCACTAAACGGGTGTTTGTGCATTTACTATAGTAACATACTGCCAGGTGTGGGTTATTTTCCAATTGTGTCTTTATCTGTGGTTGCAGAGGTCTCTCCATTTAACCAGGTGTGTCAGAGGGGCTGAGTTTGTTCTTGGAGTCAAGGCGGAAGACAGAGGACCCAAAATGTAATCAGGGGCTCCTTCGGGGGTGGCGCTACAATGCCTTTTATGAACTTTTTCCGTTCTTTTAAATAAAAGTGGACTGCCATGCCCTTAAAAATACAATTTTGGACTGGTGAAACTCATTGAAACACACCTACCGCTTGAGTCTAATCACCTCAATCTCACATAGTTACATAGTTAGTAGGTGAGGTTGAAAAAAGACCCAAGTCCATCAAGTCCAACCTATGTTTGATTATATGTCAGTATTACATTGTATATTCCTGTATGTTGCGGTTGTTCAGGTGCTTATCTAATAGTTTTTTGAAACTATCGATGCCCCCGCTGAGACCACCGCCTGTGGAAGGGAATTCCACATCCTTGCCACTCTTACAGTAAAGAACCCTCTACGTAGTTTAAGGTTAAACCTCTTTTCTTCTAATTTTAATGAGTGGCCACGTGTCTTGTTAAACTCCCTTCCACAAAAAAGTTGTATACCTATTGTGGGGTCACCAGTGTGGTATTTGTCAATTGAAATATGGTGGAGGAATTGCTTTGGACACAAATGGCAGAGTTCCAGATCCTCACAGACCAGGAAACAGTAAGTAGCAATAAACTGTGTGTTTTTGCAGTATGCAGCAGCTAATGTGAATGCAGTGGAGCCTGCAAGTGAAGGTACGTTGTCTTGCAAAGTCTTAAACAGACAGTACACCATATTTTCCAGAGGGAAAAGCAACGATGGTAAAAAAAGTGTTGTGTGCCCGACTGCAGATATGGGGTAGTCAAAATGCAAAAAAGCAGCAAGATTTTCTGAGATGAGAGACAGGATTCTGTGGCTGGAGTGGTTGTTGCCGACAGAACAAGCCCCAGACTGGTGCAAGATGCATTTGGCCGCACTGGAGCAAGAGAAAAAGGAAAGCAAGCCATCACTCAGTGCAAAGAGTGAGCAGATGTGTGCGTTGTGGGAACAGAGGGGTGCCAGACAGAGTGCAGTATAAATCATATATTTAATAAAAACAAGTAGTAACTCACAGGTTAAATTAGATGAGTTCAGTATGTGGTGAAAATCGCCAGTCCTGGAGTCTCATAAACGTCCTTTCTTTTTCGTACATCACGGGACACAGAGCATCATAGTCATAACTATGTGGGTTATACGCCACCTATAGGTGAATGGACACTGGTACACTCAAAAGGGAGTACCTCAGTTTTTTCGCCAGTGTCTAAGGTGTTTGTCACGGTTAATGATGTGCTGAAAAGAGTTCCGCTAAGAAATCCCTGATGGGATCATGGGGCTATCGGATCCATCTGAAGTGCCTGAAAGAGCCAAAATGGATGTTACCCAAGCCTCGAGGAAAAGGGAGTGAGGTTTTGCCTGTTATGCTTCTCTTTTGAGAGTTGGACTCTGGGACCCAGCGCCTTGGTCACAATTCCATACCACAGGTTTGCTCTGGCAGAGTGCTGTACAGGTCCAAGGGAGTGGACCCTATATACAAATGGGACCCGGTCCTTGAAGGTCTGTCATGTCAAAGCTCACCGTGATGAGTGAAGATTGGACTCCTGTTATCTACAGAGTCCTGCAGCGAGGAATGGTGAGTCTGCATTTGTTTGCAGTTTCTCTTTTAAAAAAAGATAGATCTGACTGTCTGTTTTCCCGGTGGCCACTGGGAGCAGTGTGCTGTTCAATCATGCTCTTGCTCATGCAGGCTGCTGTTCTCCTCCCCAGCCACTAGAAGGCGGAGATTCGCGCAAGTCTAGCCTATTTTTTTTATTTAGGCAGGAAGAGGAAGGGCGGCCATTGCCATGTGGGACAGGTTCAGACAGGCCTTGGAGACAGAACGGTGGCCCGTGAGTGTGTGAGTACTTGCTTGGGAACTGGGTGCAGACAAGTCATGATTACATGGTACCAACTGATTGGAGAAAAGCCAATGTAGTACCAATATTTAAAAAGGGCCCAAAATACATCCCTGGGAATTACAGACCAGTTAGCCTAACATCAATAGTATGTAAGCTCTTGGAGGGGATGATAAGGGACTATATACAAGACTTTAGTAATGAGAACGGTATCATTGGCAGTAATCAGCATGGATTCGTGAAAAATCGTTCTTGCCAAACAAATCTATTAACCTTCTATGAGGAGGCGAGTTGCCATCTAGATAAAGGAAGGCCCGTAGACATGGTTTATCTGGATTTTGCAAAAGCATTTGACACAGTTCCCCATAAACGTTTACTGTACAAAATAAGGTCCGTTGGCATTGACTATAGGGTGAGAACATGGATTGAAAACTGGCTAAAAGGGGCGAGTTCAGAGGGTGGTGATAAGTGGGGAGTACTCGGAATGGTGAGGGGTGGGTAGTAGGTTTCTGTGCTGGGACCAATCCTGTTTAATTTGTTCATAAACGACCTGGAGGATGGTGTAAGCAGTACAATCTCTGTATTTGCGGATGATACTAAGCTAAGCAGGGCAATAACTTCTCTGCAGGATGTGGAAACCTTGCAAAAAGATCTGAACAAATTGATGGGGTGGGCAAATATATGGCAAATGAGCTTCAATGTAGAAAAATGAAAAATAATGCATTTGGGTGGCAAAAATACAAATGCAATTTATACACTGGGGGGAGAACCTCTGGTGGAATCTAGGATGGAAAAGGACCTGGGGGTCCTAGTAGATGATAGGCTCAGCAATGGCTGCTGCTAACAAAGCAAACATAATATTGGCATGCATTAAAAAGGGGATTAACTCCAGAGATAAAACGATAATTTTTCTGCTCTACAAGACTCTGGAATGGCCGCAACTGGAGTATGCTGTCCAGTTCTGGTCACCAGTCCTCAGGAAGGATTTACTGAAAATGGAGAGAGTGCAAAGAAGGGCAACCAAGCTAATAAAGGGTCTGGAGGATATTAGTTATGAGGAAAGGTTGCGAGCACTGAACTTATTCTCTCTGGAGAAGCGACGCTTGAGAGGGGATTAGAGTTGAGTGGACACCTGGATGTTCGGGTTCGACGTGTTCGGCCGAACTTCGGAAAAAAGTTCGAGTTTGGGACCGAACTTGACCCGAACTTGACCCCGAACCCGAACCCCATTGAAGTCAATGGGGACCCGAACTTCTGAGGACTATTCGCGCTTGTTTCCCGTGCTTAGAACTGTCCCTGCACAAAGTGTATTTTAAGGGGAACTCCACCCCAAATTAAAAAAAAATGGCGTGGAGTCCCCTTAAAAATCCACACCAGACCCTTATCTGAGCAAGCAACCTGGCAGGCTGCAGGAAAAGAGGGGGGAGTGAGAGAGCGCTCCCCCTCCTGAACCGTACCAGGCCACATGCCCTCAACATGGGGAGGATGTCCCCATGTTGATGGGGACAAGGGCCTCATCCCCACAACCCTTGCCCGGTGGTTGTGGGGGTCTGCGGGCGGGGGGCTTATCGGAATCTGGAAGACCCCTTTAACAAAGGGGACCCCCAGATCCCGCCCCCCTATGTGAATTGGTAATGGGGTACATTGTACCCCTACCATTTCACAAAGAAAGTGTAAAAAATTGTAAAAAAAATACACAGACACCATTGGGAAAGTCCTTTATTAAAAATAATAAAAAAAAAACATTCCAGCGATGATATCCAGTGTCCCGCGGTGATCCCGATGTCCAGCGCTGTCCAGACGTAATGTCATTGACTGAGCCTGAGCGGACCTGATGGGGAACTTCTTCAGCAGTGTATTAAATGAATAGACCCGCCCCTTCCAAAGTTCCCCATCAGGTCTGCTCAGCCAATGACTTAGTGTAAGGCTGAGGACCTGATGCGGAACGTGAGAAGGGGCGGGTCTATTCATTTATTATACTGGAGGAAGTTCCCCATCAGGTCCACTTATCCAATGACGTAGGCAGGGGCGGACCTAATGGGGAACTTCCTCCACAGTGTAATACATGAATAGACCCGCCCCTTCTCACGTTCCGCATCAGGTCCTCAGCCTTACATCTATGTCATTGGCTGAGCGGACCTGATGGGGAACTTTAGGAGGGGCGGGTGTATTCTAGGCTTGTGCAATTCGTTTCGTAACGAATCGAAATTCGTCCGAATTTAGCAACTTTCAGACATTCGGAAGCATTCGAATTTCCGAACAATGCAATCACAAATAAAACCGAATCCGAAATAAATTATATCGCAAATTGCGAATGCCCGAATGTCTTCGGCATAATTCGTTATGAAAAAAGTTATGAATGTACAAATCCATTCGAAGCACAATAACACTCTGCTCTGCTCTCTGCTTCTCCCTTACCGTGCTGAACTCCCTCTCAAAATGGTGTACAGGGGCGGGGGCTATAGCCGCATGTAAAAAACAAAAGTAAAATACGAGATTTCGAATCGTTACAAATAACCGCAATGTATTTAGAAAAGTACAAATCCATTCGAAGCACATTAGGCATTATAGGCAGTGTCGTTGTGAGAGAGACACGGAAAATTACGAATCAACGAACCCAAAAAAAGTTACGAAAGTAGGAGTTGTGTCCAGAATCAACGAAAAACAATGTACTCTACCGAAAGTACGAATTATAAATCAACTAAAAATAAGGCTTACATTAATATGAATCATTCCGAAAAATGTCGCTTGCGAAAATACGAATTAGTCCGAACACGAAAAATCCCGTCTAGCAAAATTACGAACGATTACAAATCAACAGAACCGAAAAGAAACAAACCGAAACTAAACACATTTTTCTGTTGTGCACAAGTCTAGTGTATTCATTTATTAGTAATAAATGAATAGACCCACCCCTTCTGAAGTTCCCCATCAGGTCCGCTCAGCCAATGACATAGGTGTAAGGCTGAGGACCCGATGCGGAACGTGAGAAGAGGCAGGTCTATTCATGTATTAAACTGTGGAGGAAGTTCCCCATCAGGTCCGCCCCCTCGTATGTCAGACCCCGCCTACATCATTGGATGAGAGGACCTGATGGGGAACTTCCTCCACAGTATAATACATGAATAGACCCGCCCCTTCTCACGTTCCGTATCAGGTCCTCAGCCTTACACTACGTCATTGGCTGAGCGGACCTGATGGGGAACTTTAGAAGGGGCGGGTCTATTCATTTAATACACTGCAGTTCCCCATCAGGTCCGCACAGGCTCAGCCAATGACATTTCATCTGGACAGCGCTGGACATCGGGATCGTCGCGGGACACTGGATTTCATCGCTGGAATTTTTATTTTTTTATTTTTAATAAAGGACTTTCCCAATGGTGTCTGTGTATTTTTTTTACAATTTTTTACACTTTCTTTGTGAAATGGTAGGGGTACAATGTACCCCATTACCAATTCACATAGGGGGGGCAGGATCGGGGGTCCCCTTTGTTAAAGGGGTCTTCCAGATTCCGATAAGCCCCCCACCTGCAGACCCCCACAACCACCGGGCAAGGGTTGTGGGGATGAGGCCCTTGTCCCAATCAACATGGGGACATCCTCCGCATGTTGAGGGCATGTGGCCTGGTACGGTTCAGGAGGGGGGGCACTCTCTCGCCCCCCCCTATTTTCCTGAGGCCTGCCAGGTTGCGTGCTCGGATAAAGGGTCTGGTCTGGATTTTTGGGGGTACTCCACGCCATTTTTTTAAAAATTTTGGGTGGAGTTCCCCTTAAATTCCATACCAGACCTGAAGGGCCTGGTATGGATATTTGGGGGAACCACACGCATTTTTTTAAAAATTTGCGGCAGGGTTCCCCTTAATATCCATACCAGACCTGAAGGGCCTGGTAATTGAATTTGGGGGAACCCCCACGCTTTTTTTTTTTTTTTATCAATGTCTTTTCTATGTATGAGTGAGTGAGTTTTAAATGACTCTTTCTCCTTCAGAAATGACACTTTGTGCAGGGACAGTTCTAAGCACGGGAAACAAATGCGACTTTACATGCATATTGCCGAACACCAGACCCGAACATACAGTACCAAAAGTTCGGTACGGACCCGAACTTTACAGTTCGGGTCCGCTCAACCCTAGAGGGGATATGATTTCAATTTACAAATACCATACTGGTGACCCCACAACAGGGATACAACTTTTTTGCGGAAGGGAGTTTAACAAGACATGTGGCCACTCATTAAAATTAGAAAAAAAGAGGTTTAACCTTAAACTGCGTAGAGGGCTCTTTACTGTAAGAGCGGCAAGGATGTGGAATTCCCTTTCACAGGCGGTGGTCTCAGGGGGGGGCATCAATGGTTTCAAGAAACTATTAGATAAGCACCTGAATGACCACAACATCCATGTAACATACTGCATATTTTCTGCCTATCCAAGGGGCATGTACATCTGTAAGTAGATACACCCCTGGATGTTTAGCAGTTCATTTTAAAAGTGTTTATTATCTGCTTGTAGGCAGGAACAGCATAATGATACGTACTTGCAAATTTATTACTTAGTTGCATGTTTTAAACTATATGTTTGTAAAGAACATGAGAATGGGTGCGTTTTAGGGAGTTGTATCTCCAATATAGTGCATATGTGCTTGATATCCTGCAGGTCTGAGTATGGGACCAACTGCAGTTGAGCAGGTGCTTGCTTACAAACAAGCTAAAATGCATGACTGTGGGAACGCACAGTTGCTGGAAACGCGCAGTTGCTGGAGCACGCAGTTGCTAAAACGCACAGTTGCTAAAACGTACAGATGCTGAAATGCACAGATGCTGAAACACACAGTTGCTAAAACGCACAGATGCTGAAATGCACAGTTGCTAAAACGCACAGATGCTAAATCTCACAGTTGCTAAAACGCACAGTTGCTGAAACGCGCAGTTGCTAAAACGCACAGATGCTGAAAATAACTGTTTTTACCAGTTCACATGTTTGCATAAAAATACATGATCATGGGTGTTCAAAATGCATGCTTGGACATGTTCGTGTAAAAAACAAAAAAAACAAAAAACAAAACATGTTTATTGTCGATCACATAAAAACGTGTGATCGTATAAGGTGACAGGATCACTTAAGGATACATGGTCACATAAAGATGCATGTTTATGTTTGTATAGATATACATGGGTTTTTTACATAGTCGCATTAAAATGCTTGATCACATAAAGATGCTTAGTCGCATAAAGATGCTTGACCGCACAAAGGATGCTTAATCGCACAAGGATGCTTGATCGCATAAGATGCTTGATTGCACAAGGGTGCTTGATCACACAAGGATGCTTGATCGCACAAGGGTACTTGATCGCACAAGGGTGCTTGGTTGCACAGAAAGGCTTGATCGTGCAGAGAGGCTTGATCGCATAAAGATGCTGGATCACATAAAGATGCTGGATCACATAAGGATGCATGATTGCCTAAAGTTGCATGATCACCTAAAGATGCATGGTTGCATAATGAGGCATGTTAATACATGTTTACTTAAATATACATGTTTCCTCATGATCGCATAGGAATACATGTCTTCATAGATACGTGTTGCGTAATGTTGCCTAACACGTTTCATAAACGCATGCTTGCTTTGCAAAGATGCTTGTTCCATGGCACACGTGCTACATGAATGCGTGTGTACAGTGCACACTTTTCATATTTTGCCTATAAGCATATTTGTATGAACTCATGCTTCCATGAAGGCACGCTTCCATAGAGGCATATTGCTTCAACACATGCTGCATACTTTAAAGCTGTATACGTATGTTGGAACTATTTACCTATGTGTTTATTTGCATAGGACTACAGAAGTGTCTGAGGGTAGAAGCCTACCAAACAGAGTCCCAAGGCCTCCTTATGAAGGGGCACCCCCGCTCGATCGAGGTGGGGGGAAGACTTCTGTGGTTTTCAGGGGCTTGGCAAGATCAGATCCTTGACAGATGGGTCATCTCTGTGGTAGCCCTAGGCTATTCCCCAAAGACCCAATGAAAAGAAGGTCTTTATTTCTGGCGCTAGACCGACTGATGTCTCTGGGTGTAATCATAGAAACCCCCTCAGAAGAGCAGGGGAAGTGGTTTTATTCAAATCTCTTCATGGTACCGAAACCGATTGGAGTTGTCAAGACCCATTTAGATCTCAAAGATCTGAATCGGTTCCTAAACATCCGCTCCTTTCGCATAGAGTTAATCTGGTCAGTCGTTTCCACCTTGCGGGGAGGAGAATTTCGAGTGTTAATAGACATCAAAGATGCATATCTGCATGTGCCAATTTTTTCCTACTCACCAGAAGTTTCTGTGTCTTGCAGTAAGGCATCGCCACTTTCAGTTTGTGGCCTTACCCTTGGCGTTAGCCACAGCTCCCCGGGTATTTACGCTGGCCCCGGTACTAGCAAGACTAAGGGCCAGGGTATAGCAGTAATGGCATACCTAGACGACCTGCTGTTGGTAGATCAGTCAGTAGCATGGTTAAACCAAAGTGTGTCCAGTACGGTCAGGTATCTGGAACACCTGGGTTGGATTCTAAACCTGGAGAAATCATCCTTACGACCAGTAAAGAGACTGGAGTATTTAGACCTGGTCATAGATAAAGCCCAAGAAAGAGTGTTTTTGCCCCAGGCAAAAGTCAATGCCATAACGGAGCTGGTCCAGGTGGTCAGGGCAAGGAAGGGTCCTTCCATTCGCCTTTGAATTCGGTTACTAGGGAAGATAGTGGGTTCATTCGAAGCAGTTCCCTATGCCCAGTTTCATCCAAGACTGTTGCAATACAGTATTCTGTCTGCTTGGAAAAAAGAAGAACCAAGCATTGGATTATCCAATGAATCTGGCCCCAGAAGTGCGCAAGAGTCTCAGTTGGTGGTTGATAACCAGGAGTTTACAGAAAGGGAAATCCTTCATTCCGGCTACCTGGAAGGTAGTAACGATGGATGCCAGCCTATGGGGCTGGGGAGCAGTCCTAGAACAGACCACTGTCCAAGGGAAGTGATCAGAGTCCGGGAAGACACTTGCCCATCAACATCCTGGAGATTCGGGCAGTGCGTCTGGCTCTAATGGCCTGGACGTTGGGGTTACGGAATTGTCCCGTCAGCATACAGTCCGACAATGCCACAGCAGTGGCCTATATCAATCACTAAGGGGGCACCAGAAGTCACGCAGCCCAGAGGGAGGTGAACCATATTCTGACTTGGGCAGAGGAGCATGTTCCTTGCCTATCCGCAGTCTTCATCCCAGGTGTGGAGAATTGGCAGGCGGATTTCTTGAGCCGCCAACAGTTGTTCCCGGAAGAATGGTCTCTACATCCCAATGTCTTTCTGGCCAAAGATGGAGTACCCTGGACATAGATCTGTTGGCATCCAGATTCAACAAGAAGTTGGACAGCTTTGTGTCAAGAACAAGGGATCCACTCACGCTCAGGACAGATGCGATAGTAACCCCGTGGGATCAGTTTTCACTGATTTATGCATTCCCCCAGTTCAGCTGCTACCACAGCTTCTTCGCAGGATCAAGGAAGAAGGAAAGCCGGTAATCCTAGTAGCTCTGGTGTGGCCCAGGAGATCCTGGTATACAGAGATCATCAGGATGGCAGTAATGGATTAATGGACTCTTCCATCTCGTCCAGACCTGCTATCGCAAGGGCCGGTATTCCATCCTGCCTTACAGTCGCTAAATTTAATGATTTGGCTGTTGAAGCCCACATCCTAAAGAGTCGAGGGCTTTCAGGTTCAGTGATTACCACCCTGATTAATGCTCGAAGGCCGGCCTCTAGGACCATTTATTATAGGGTCTGGAGGGCATATGTCTCCTGGTGTGAAACCAAGGGTTGGCACCCTCGAAAGGATCTGTCGGTTTTGCAAAGACAGCCCTTTGTGCCGATACACAATATTCCTTTGCTTCTTTTGACAAGGAAGTTAGTGTTCTTAATTGCGGTAACCTCCGCAAGAAGAGTGTCAAAATTGGCTGTTTTCGTGTAAAGAGCCATACTTAATTATTCATAAAGACAAGGTGGTGTTGCGTCCTCATCCAACCTTTTTGCCTAAGGTAGTGTCAGGTTTTCATCTGAACCAGGATGTTTCCCTACCTTCCTTTTTTCCAGAACCTCCTTCTGCAGAAGAAAGATTGTTACATTCTCTCGATGTAGTGAGAGCAGTCAAGGCCTATCTGAAGGCGACAGCTCGGATACGGAAAACTGATGTTATGTTTTTCAGGTGAAAGCGCACTCTACCAGGGCAGTCAGTGCTTCATGGGCAGTGCATCACCAAGCCTCTATGGCTCAGATTTGCAAGGCCACTACTTGGTCGTCAGTGCATACATTCACAAAATTCTATCAGATGGATGTTAGATGGCAGGAGGATGCAGCAGTATAGGTCCTCACATCTGGTGGCGGCCGTTTTGCTTTGTGTCTCCTTCCCCTCAGATGGCATTGCTTTGGGACATCCCACATAGTTATGACTATGATGCTCTGTGTCCTGTGATGTATGAAATAGAAAATAGGATTTTTATAACAGCTTACCTGTAAAATCCTTTTCTTGGAGTATATCACGGGGCACAGAGGTCCCGCCCCTCTTATTGGGAGATATATATATATATATATATATATTGCTTTGTTACAAAAACTGAGGTACTCCCTGTATGGGAGGGGTTATATAGGGAGGGGGACTTCCTGTCTTTTGAGTGTACCAGTGTCCATTTACCTATAGGTGGCGTATAACCCACATAGTTATGACTATGGTCCTCTGTGTCCCGTAATGTACTCCAAGAAAAGGATTTTTACAGGTAAGCTGTTATAAAAATCCTATTTGGCGTCCTGTTTCCCTTTGCAGCCTGGGACACTAGTTTGATCTTACAGGGATCCAGAGGAAGCTGGAAACCAGGAAACGAAAAGCAGCTGTTTGTGACTTCACAGGAACAGGAAATGTGTGGGGGGGGGGAGTTTGTGTTTTTTGCCCAATACGAGCTGTTTAGTGGAGAAACGAATGACCGGGCGACCCACAGAGGCATGACCGAGAGGATCACACCAGCACTTGTTAAATATCAGTGCTGATTTTGAACTCCTCGTTCATTCCTCTAGGCGACACGGTATCCAAAGTAAAAACCCAATACGTTTCCTGACGACACAGCCTTTTGAAACGTTCTGCCGGGGAAATTTTATCTGGAATTGATTCAAGGACCAAATCTTTTAGATCTTTGGATGATTGTTTATGATATTACAGAAAGTGGCGGGGGACACTATGTTTAGGGAGACCAGCATAGACAAATCTGCAAAATTCCCCAAATCTGTCTCAAAGGGCCCTGATTGTACGGCCCACATATAGCATGTCACAAGGGCAAGCTAGACAGTAAACCTCAAATATAGAAGAACAGTTATGGAAGGTGTTGAATGTGTATGTCTTACACTTATGAGCAAAGGATTTTTGACCAGGTTGAATATCAGCACAAGTCAGGCATAGGGATTTCTTACACTGAAACATGCCCACCAGAGGAATGAGTGTTAGTTGAATGTTATTGGATATAGATTGGGCAGATTTCATTTTGCTAAAAGCGACTTCCCCTTTTATATTCGGAGCCTTCCTATAGGCAAATTGTGGCACTGTAGGAATAGTGTTTTTTAAGTGTGGGTCTTGCTGTAGTCAGTGGTGGCTGGTGCTCAAAATTTTTAGGGGGGTGCAAGTAAATACCACCAAAAAAAAGTTCTATTTGTGGGGGAAAAAAGGACATCAATTTTGTGGACAGCGCTGCATGACCACACAATTGTTAGTTAAAGCGATGCAATGCTGAATAGCAAAAAATGGATTTGTGGCTCATCACAATCACCTGGCTATGTCCGCTGCAGACATATGCTGATCTGGGTGATATACGGCTCTAATTGGCCATGTGCATGAGATATAAGACAACTATCATCTTATCTTACCTGTCTCTATACCTAACACACTTAAGGTAGATGTTAACTACTATGACAATGACATTTAGCTTGCTAAAGCATGGTTTATCTTAACAAATGCAAATTTATTTAATTTTTTTAATTTTTTTTCATGCAGTTGTGCATCTTAGCACTTCTGATCTCCCGCAGCCTCTTAGCAGCCACTTCCCATTCATATGCATGCCCCCAGCACCAGCTGCATGTCATTGGTTGGCAGAACATTTCTGCACAATGCATGTTGCCTCATCCGTCTCCACCATAAATATGTGAAACCAGGTGACAACCCAGAAAAACAATTGGCAGAGGGGGGCATTGCGTTGCCCCTATAACAGGAAGTGCCTGAACATGGACCTTCACAGAAGGATCGTTGGGTATTATTATAATGACAGCTGCAGATTTGAAAAGATTGACAAGAACTTTGGAAACTAGAAAAGCTACAATTTCTGGGGAAATTGTGTGAAGTGTTCTTTCCTCCACCAGTAGTCTACAACTGGAGTGGGCGAAGTAACTGGGTGGAGTGGCTTGAGTTACTACAATTTGTGATAAAGAAACTCCCCTCCGAGCTGTGTGGGAGGAGTACTAATGCTATAATTCCCTTCAGAGCTGTGTTGGAGGAGCTACGACAGTAGTCTACAACTGGAGTGGGCAGAGTAACTGGATGGAGTGGCTTGAGCAACTGTTGTGTGGTTGGAGTGGCTGGAGTAACTGTGAAAAGTGTTAAAAAGCTTAATATTTTAAAAAGTAGAAAAAAATGTATTTTTTTTTAAATTGATTTTTTTTTCAAAAATTTTTTTTTTTTCAAAAATTTTAAAACAAATAATTTTTTTTTAAATGTATTATTTTTATTTTTCAAAAATTACTTTTTATTTTTCATGGGGGGGTCATAAACAGCGGAAAACAGTATCCGCCGTCGTATAACAGTACATAGTAGAGGTACATAGTAATTCATTTACAGATAACAGAATCAAAAGAGTAAGCAAAGTTGAACATTAGAAATGCCTTAGAGAAATAAGAGGCGACGTGCATTGTCTTTCCCCCCCAGACACCCCAACTGGGAACATACTGTGTCCTGAGGGAAAGACAACACAGCCAACCTCCATGTTACAACAATTTGTGATTCAGAAACTCCCCTCAGAGCTGTGTGAGAGGAGCTACAATTCCCCTCAGAGCTGTGTGGGAGGAGCTATAGGTCCCTCAGCGTTGCCAAGGAAACCAATGTTTGTTTATGCAGGCTCTAACCACAGGTCACAGGATTTTCAGCCTCTCCTGAATTCTTGCCATTCTTCAAACGGTCGTATTTTAAAAATTATATGGGACAAATTTTGCTGCAAAAACTACGATATTTCGTGAACGATAAATCCTACAGTGAAGAGCTTTATATTGTGAGAATCACAAGACCCAGACCTACATTTTGATATATAGTATGTTATAGAAATATTAAAACTGAAGGCACAGTTGCAGTTTAGAAATTGCCCTTTGAATTTGAAGTGTCTAGAGGGGAGTTTCAATGAAAGTCAATGGGTGGCGTGAGTTGCAAACAAATCATCATATTGTGAAAACTGTAAGGACTATGGCTTAGCCGTGGACACGTGTAGTGGCAGCAGGGATAGCTGAACGTTTTGATATAAAATTTGTGTAGATGAGTTTAAAAATGAGGGAGTGGTGGCAGGTTAGAAATCATGTCCTGATTTTTCAGATTTTGTCAGCTCACACTCTAATTTCGCCATTCATTCCTATGGGACAAATTTCGCCGCAAAAACGACGATATTTCGTGAACGATTTGGCAAAACATTCCACAAAGTAATAGCCACCATTCGGGAACAATCCGCATGTTTCGGTATATTACTTGTCTATGTAGTGTAAAAACTGTGGGAGGAGTTAGGGTGGTAAAATTTGGCTATAATAAGAATAATAATAATATATATGTGAGATAACAATAAGTACTCTTGCTTTGCAAGAACACTTAATAATAATATATATGTGAGATAACAATAAGTGCTCTTGCTTTGCAAGAACACTTAATAACTAGAAAAGCTACAATTTCTGGGGAAATTGTGTGACGTGTTCTTGCCTCCACCAGTAGTCTACAACTGGAGTGGGCGGAGTAACTGGGTGGAGTGGCTTGAGCAACTGTTGTGTGGTTGTAGTGGCTGGAGTAACTGTGAAAAGTGTTAAAAAGCTTGATATTTTAAAAAGTAGAAATAGTAGAAAAAAAATGAAGAAGTCCCATGATAAGCTGAAAGAGCAGAACTTTTTTTTTTTTAAAAAAAATGTTATTTAAAAAAAAATAAAAAAAAAATAAAAAATTATATTTTTTTACATTTTTAAATGATTTTTTCAGAATTTTTTTTTCAAAAATGATTTTTTTTTCAAAATGATTTTTGTTTTTAAAAAAATATATTTTTTTAAATGATGTTTTTTTCAAACATTATTATTTTTTTCCAAAATTATTATATTTTTTTTCAATTATTTTTTTTCAAAAATTACTTTTTCTTTTTTCATGGGGTGGGGGGGGTGGGGGTCATAAACAGCGGAAAACAGTATCCGTCGTATTACAGTACATAGTAGAGGTACATAGTAATTCATTTACAGATAACAGAATCAAAAAGTAAGCAAAGTTGAACATTAGAAATGCCGTAGAGAAATAAGAGGCGACGTGCATTGTCTTTCCCCCAAGACACCCCAACTGGGAACATACTGTGTCCTGAGGGAAAGACAACACAGCCAACCTCCATGTTACAACAATTTGTGATTCAGAAACTCCTCTCAGAGCTGTGTGGGAGGAGCTATAGGTCCCTCAGGGTTGCCAAGGAAACCAATGTTTGTTTATGCAGGCTCTAACCACAGGTCACAGTATTTTCAGCCTCTCCTGAATTCTTGCCATTCTTCAAACGGTCGTATTTTAAAAACTATAAATCCTACAGCGAAGAGCTTTATATTGTGATAATCACAAGACCCAGACCTACATTTTGATATATAGTATGTCTCTGAAATATTTAAATTAAAGGCACAGGCGCAGTTTAGAAATTGCCCTTTGAATTTGAAGTGTCTAGAGGGGAGTTTCAATGAATGTCAATGGGTGGCGTGAGTTGCAAACAAATCATCATAATGTGAAAACTGTAAGGACTATGGCTTAGCCGTGGACACGTGTAGTGACAGAAGGGATAGCTGAACGTTTTGATATAAAATTGGTGTAGGTGGGTTTAAAAATGAGGAAGTGGTGGCAGGTTAGAAGTCATGTCCTGATTTTTCAGATTTTGTCAGCTCACACTCTAGTTTCGCCATTCATTCCTATGGGACAAATTTCGCCGCAAAAACAACGATATTTCGTGAACGATTCGGCGAAACGTTCAACAAAGTAATAGCACACCATTCGGGAACAATCCGCACGTTTCGGTATATTACTTGTCTATGTAGTGTAAAAACTGTGGGAGGAGTTAGGGTGGTAAAATTTGGCTATAATAATAATAATAATAATAATAATAATATATATGTGAGATAACAATAAGTGCTCTTGCTTTGCAAGAACACTTAATAACTAGAAAAGCTACAATTTATGGGGAAATTGTGTGACGTGTGACGTGTTAAAAAGTAGAAGTAGTAGAAAAAATGAAGAAGTCCCAAACATTTTTTTTTATTTCTTTCAAAAATAGTTTTTTTTTCAAAAATAATTTTTTTTTTCAAAATGATTTTTTGTTTTAAAAAAAAATATATATATATATATATATTTTTAAATGATGTTTTTTTTCAAAAATCTTTATTTTTTTCAAAAATTATTATTATTATTATTATTATTTTTTTTTTTAAATGTATTACTTTTTTTTTCAAAAATTACTTTTTATTTTTTCATTGGGGGGGGGGGGTCATAAACAGCGGAAAACAGTATCCGTCGTATTACAGTACATAGTAGAGGTACATAGTAATTCATTTACAGATAACAGAATCAAAAAAGTAAGCAAAGTTGAACATTAGAAATGCCTTAAGCCCCGTACACACGGTTGGACTTTTGGCCAACAAACTTAATTTTGAGCAAGTTGGACCAACAATCCGACCGTTTGTACACTCCATCTGACAAACTTTTTTTGTTTGGTCTTAGATTTCATCGGACAAAAGTTGGGTCTGCAAACGGACAAACTTTTGCCCAACAAAAGTCCGATGGAGCAAAGTCCGACCGTGTGTACAGGTAACCATCGGAGTTTTGTCCAATGGACTAAACAACTAATGTTAAAATCAACCAACAAGAGCAGAGGTTGACCAAAGGGTGGCGGTAAAGAGCAGAAAAGAGCAGAAAAACCACGTGATCTTGCCAAAAGTTTTGGGAAAATTTGCAGAAAAGTCCGAGCGTGTGTATGCTATGGGTGTTCCCGACCAACTCCGTTCTGACAAAAAAACACAGAAATGTCCGATGGAAGTCCGTGTGTACGAGGCTTTAGAGAAATAAGAGGCGACGTGCATTGTCTTTCCCCCCAAACACCCCAACTTGGAACATACTGTGTCCTGAGGGAAAGACAACACAGCCAACCTCCATGTTACAACAATTTCTGATACAGAAACTAGCCTCAGAGCTGTGTGGGAGGAGCTATAATTCCCTCAGCGTTGCCAAGGAAACCAATGTTTGTTTATGCAGGCTCTAACCACAGGTCACAGGATTTTCAGCCTCTCCTGAATACTTGCCATATAAATCCTACAGCGAAGAGCTTTATATTGTGATAATCACAAGACCCAGAACTACATTTTGATATATAGTATGTCTCTGAAATATTAAAATTAAAGGCACAGTCGCAGTTTAGAAATTTCCCTTCAAATTTGAAGTGGCTAGAGAGGAGTTTCTTGTTCAAATTTTTTATTTTAACATAATCATAGTGTACATAAAAGAACAATCTTAGTGAAAGATGTACAGTTTAACATACGATATATCTGAAGAGAGATAAGCTTAAAGCTATTCAGCCCAACCGGGATAACGGCCATTAAAGCGAAACAGATCTAAAATTAGGAAGGGCCTATTGTCACATCATCAATTGGCTTGGGATTACTAATGATGGGGCAGTGAGAGAGAGGAAATAACAATAAAAAAAATAAAAAATAAAAAATCCCATCAGATAATGAATATGTAAATTCAAAAAGATAAGAAATAGGTAGTCCAGTCCAGAAATAGTAATTAACAAAGCTTGTCGTCGGCAGGACCAGGGTATACAATCTACAGATAGATCCGGGTAATAAGTCCCATCTTTGTTATAGAGATTGTGAGTATAACAGTTCAATTGGGAAAGAGAAAGAAAAGAAGATCAAATAAAGGGCAAAAGCGGTGGGAAGAGGGAGAGAGAGAGAGAGAGAGTATAGGAGAGGTATGGGAGGGGGGAAGGGTGTCGGCAGGGGGGCACGGGCCCCCGATGGGCACCAAAGCAAACATGGATAAACCGTGACGTATCATAACCCAAGCAGGTCGGCGTCAAAATCCGAAGAGAGGAAGTTCTCCACCCACGGTGACCAGACTTTGCAGTGTTGGGGAAGACGGTCCAGGATGGTGGCCTCAATCTTACTGTGTATCATTGCCTGGGTTACTCTATTCTTCACTTCAGCAATGTGCAAAAGTGGGGTTTTCCAGGCCCTAGCTATTGTCTGTTTGGCTGCTGTGGTTAATTGAAAGAGGATGCGTCGTTGGGCCCTAGTGTAGTCACCCTGAATGTGGTTTAACAGAGCCAGGGAGGGGTCAGGAGTCAAGGTGTCATGAAGTAGGGTGGAAGCCATATGAAATATAGTTGCCCAAAATCGTTGCACAATGGGACAAGACCACCAGATGTGGACATGAGTACCTCTTTCCCCACAGCCTCTGAAACATTCAGGTGAATATGACGGGAGAAATTTTGAGATTCTAGTGGGGACGAGATACCACCGCATGAGGACCTTATAATTTGCCTCTAAGGCTACTACATTCTGCGTAGAGGACTTCGTGTTGGCCCATATATTTGTCCAGTCATCCGCATCTAGTTCCAGTTGTAGGTCCTTGGACCACTGCGCCGCATAGGGGGGGTGGTCAGCCGAAGCAGAAGTTAAATGGGTATAGATACGCAAGATGATACCAGGGGCATGGGGGTCCGACTTACAGATATCTTCAAAAAGAGATAAACTATCTAGAGAGGAGCTGGTGGCTATTGTTGTCCTGACAAAATGGGCTATTTGGAGGTAATGAAAATATTCTCTAGGAGGTAGATTATCTTGGGATTGGAGCATTGGGAATGTTTTAATAGCGGTTTTAGTGAGAAGGTCACAAACTCGGGTTAGTCCTGCCTGCTGCCAAAGCCGGAAGGAACCAGGTTCAGTGAAGGCCGGATAGAAAAGTGGGTGGCCTATAAAGGAAAGTAAGGGGGCATGGGGAGAGATCAGAGTGAAGCGACCACGTAGGCCGTCCCAGATCTCAAGTGAGTGGCGGGTGACCGGGTTGGATATGGGGCCTCTAGTGGAAGCGGGCAGCCACAGTAAATTAGATATTGTCAAGGGGGAAATGTCAATTGCTTCCAAACTAACCCACAGTGGGATTTCATGTGATGCGTGGTACAGAGTTATTTGAGCCAGCCGAGCAGCGTGGTAATAGCGGGCAAAGTTAGGGAGTCCGAGGCCTCCGCTAAGTTTATGACGGAGGAGGATAGACCTGGACACTCTAGGTTTAGTAGAGCCCCAAATATATTTAAATACACGAGTCTGAATGATTCTGTGAAAGTAAGAGGGGATTGCTATCGGAAGGACTCTATAAAGGTATAACAGTTTAGGAAGTAAAGACATCTTAACAGCCGCAACCCGCCCAAGCCAAGAAATGCACAGTGGTTTCCAGGTGTCTAACATGGAGGATAGGTAGGAAAGCATCGGAAGGTAGTTAGCCTGATACAGAGAAGCTGGATCGCTGGTTAGTTTTATTCCTAGGTATGGAAGAGGAGTCGTAGACCAATGGAAAGGGAAGTATTCTTGTAGGTGGATAAATTCCTGGTGTGGGAGAGATACATTGAGGGCCCTGGACTTGGATTGGTTAACCTCTAGGCCAGATATTTTCGCAAACTCTTCCAAGATCCCAATAAGATTCGGAAGAGTTGTACGGGGGGATGTTACAAATAGGAGCGCATCATCAGCGAACAAGCAGATTTTGTGAGAGGTGGACGCAATTTCTAGTCCTTTAATGTTCGGATTAGCTCTGATCAAGGCAGCTAGGGGTTCTATTACTAAGGCAAAAATTAGGGGGGAGAGGGGACACCCCTGTCTGGTCCCTCTTCGTATGTCAAAGGTATCAGACCTGAATCCTGAGTATTTGACATAAGCTTGAGGGTGGTTATAAAGGGAACTGATCCATTGTAGGAAATGGGGGCCAAAACCCCAACGGGAAAGTACAAAGTTCAGGTAGGGCCATGAGACCGTATTGAATGCTTTCCTGATATCAAGGGATAGTAGGTGCATAGGAATATTACGTTTCCTGGCCAAATGTTGAAGCAGAACAATTCGGCGGACATTATCACTAGCCTGTCGACGCGGCATAAAACCCACTTGGTCTTTATGGATCAGTCCCCCTATAAGAGGATTAAGGCGCAACGCCATAATTTTGGCCAAAAGCTTGATGTCGAGATTGAGTAGGGAAATGGGTCTGAAATTGGACCAGAGGGAGTTGTCTGTATTGGGTTTGGGAATCATGGCTATAATGGCTGTCAACGTGTCTCGACCAAAGGAGTGTTGTTGGAGTAGTGCATTAAAGGAGTTGGAGAGAAGAGGGGCTAAGGTGGTAGCAAATTTTTTAAAATAGGTACCGGAGAGTCCATCAGGGCCTGGTCGCTTATGAGATTTGAGAGTTTTGATAGCCAGGAGGACCTCTTCGGTTGTCACAGGTTTTTCCAGAGACTCACGGCCAGACTCTGATAATGTGGGTAGAGGAATGTCCCTGAAAAGTGCTTCAGCCTGGGAGGGAGAGAAAGGGGATTTTGCTTCATATAAATCTTTGAGGCGCTTACGAAATTCAGATAGGACTTTAACAGGATTACTAGTATAGGTATTTTTGTCTATTCACAATCTGATGGGTGCATTATTCCTTTCCGGATGCCGAAGGCGCATGGCTAAAAGCGTATCTGGCTTGTTGGCCTTAGTGTAGATGGTGTGGTTTGACCTGCGGATGGCCTTATCAGCCGATTCAGCCAACAGCAGGTCCAACTCAGTTTTAACCCTTTCCAAAGAAGTTCTGTGTGAGTCAGTAGGAGAAGATTGAAACTGGAGAAAATGGTGGTGAAAGTCCCGCTCCAGGTTAGCCAATTGGATTTTCTTGTCGCGTTTCAGGTGAGTAGATACCGAGATACATGTACCCCTAATGACCAGTTTATGTGCCTCCCAAAGGAGGACAGGAGAGATACCCGGGGTTGAGTTGTATTGTAAGTAGTCCTTAAGAGCGACCTGGATGTCAAGACAATAGGATTGGTCAGCGAGGTGAGCTTCATTAATGCACCATGTACGGTCTTTGGAATGAGGGATTAAGGAGGAGATTGTGGTAAGTACTGCACAGTGGTCTGACCAAGTAATGGGTTGGATATTAGAGTTGAGTAATATTGGAGAGGATGCAACTGAAACAAAAATATGGTTAATTCTGGAAAAGGATCTGTGGGGATAGGAGTAGAAAGTATAATTTCTTTTAGTCGGGTTGCATTCGCGCCAAGTGTCGAGCAGCGAGGCTTGTTGGATCAATTTCCGAAAACGTATGGAGGGGGAGTATTGCTCTGGAGCATATGGGGATTTATCCAGATGCGGTTGCATCACAAGATTAGAGTCGCCACATAAGATAAGTGTGCCTTTACAGTGAGTGCGTAAAACTTGGAGCAAGTGCGAAAAAAATGGGTTCGGATTATTGTTCGGGACGTAGTATGAAACTAGGGTGGTTTCAACATCCTGCAATAGGCCAACAAGTATAATATAGCGACCTTCTGGGTCTTTAATTTCGGAAGATACTATAAAAGGGAGGGAGCGGTGTAGAGCTATCAAAACGCCTCGCTGCTTTGTGGAGGCGGAGGCAGTAAACACTTGTGGGTAATGAGGGCTGAAGAATTTGGGGGTTGAACGGGTCGAAAAATGTGTTTCCTGAAGAGCTACTATACCTGCCTTCAGGGATGTAAAAGATTGGAAGGCTTTAACCCTCTTATTGGGAGAGTTAAGACCCTTAACATTCAATGAGAGTACGGTCAGGGGGGCCAACTGAGGTCATGGGGAGGTTTGATAGAAGGCGCCATCAGGGTCATGTCCCCCAGCCGACTGGAGAGGAAGGAGAGGAGAGAGGGGAGAAGATAAAGGGAAAGAAGAGAAGATGAAAGAGGAAAAACATTGTAGGGCAAACCAATGGTCATGGAAAGGGAGAAGAGTAAAACTCTGTCGCCCGACCAAATAGTGCACCGACTCACCAGCCAGCCAGCCAGCTTGAGAGTGGATGCACCGTAGAGGGGGGGGGAAGCAGTGACAGCTCCCCGCTGCAAACGGGATATAATAGAGCTATCTAAGAATGTACAACATTAAAGAGTATAACCGTCTAAAGGCTCGTAGGCCAAGACCCAAAAAGGGAACATCTTACAGAAAGCCTAGCGCTTATCAACATATCGACAGGATATAGTTTAAGGTAAATACCTGGGTAGGGGGAGGTATAGACAGGTATAACTGGTACCTTGGAATGGCAGGGCAGGGAGGAAAACCATGGGAGGGGGGCAGGCGAGAGTAAGGGGGTGGGTGGGGAGGGGAGTATGTGGGGAGGTGAAGGGATGGGGAGGGATGCGGGGATAAGGAAATAGGTAGGCGGAGATATCAAAAAAGATCCTGGGTTAGATCTTGGTCCATGACGGGAAAGTCCCCCCCATGGGGCAAGATAACAACATTTCAAAGTTCAATAGTAACATTACTAAGAACAACAGGGCGGAAGGCAGTCCATCATTCAAAAACTTGTGCAAAAAAAAAAGGATTAGAATGTCAAACCGAGTGTACAAACAGTATCACGAGTTAGAAACAAACAAAGAAAACTAAACTGAACCTGTGCAACCCCAGATAGGTATTGAGGTGCTGTGTGCATCTCCCCCATCATGTGGGGCGACCCAGCCTCAGGCAGACCCCTCTCTTGATTGAAGAGTCAGCTGCAAAAGGAGTGGACAGTCTCTGGAACTCAAAACAAGGTCTGCTGTAGGCACAGAGGGGAGAAAAAAAACAAAACAGAGCAGAGCAAGTTATGCAGACATTTTCAGCGCGGCACAAACAGCTGCTGGCTAGTGGAGCCACCCCGAGATGAACGGGATGGGGTCCCCTTCTGAATGGATGATGGGCCCGGCTGGGAATTTCTTGGGGTGGTAGCGTACGGGTGAGCAGTGGTACGTGCTGGGGTGCGAGGCAACATAGTCTCTGATGACTGAACCGGAGCGGTCAGTTGAAGGGTTTCCAGGAGGCGCTGAAGTGAATCAGGCGATGTGCAGGAGTGTTGGTGACCCTGATAGGAGAACTGCAATGCAAAAGGGAAGCGCCAGGTGTATTTCAGTTGATGCTGTATGAGGATTTGTAACTGCGGCTTCATTGCGCGGCGCTTGGCTATTGTGAGGGGAGCCAGGTCTGAAAACAGTTGGTACGTGTGGCCCTGGAACAGGAGGGTGTCTTTGTTGCGAGCAGCAGCAAGCAGTTGCTCCTTTGTGTGGAAGAAGTGCAGCTTAATGATGATATCTCATGGGGGGGCGTCCTGTTGACGACGGGTGAGAGCCCTATGGATTCGATTGAATTCTAAACGCTCGATCGGTATGGAGGGCGCTAGTTCTTGGAACAGGGCAGTGGAGAAGGATTGCAGGTCATCCACGCTTTCTGGTATACCGCGTAGACGCAGGTTGGATCTGCGGGAGCGGTTCTCTGCATCCTCTAAACGTGAGAGGAGAGTGGCATTCTCATCACGGAGGGCTGCCTGCTCTTGGGCCTGCTCCTGTAGTGTGAGCTCTATATCATCCACTCTAGTCTCCAGGTCCACGGTGCGTTGGCCTAGCTCCCTAATCTCTCGGGACAGCCTATTTGTTATTTGGTCCGAGGTAGTTTTAAGGGCCTTCTGCAGCATCACCTCCATATATTTAAGAAAGTCAGTCTGGGACATACCTGAGGGTGGCAGGGCAGGGGATCCGCCGATATGTAATTCAGTTTCTTCATCCCCCTCACTGTCAGCATGTCCCGATCCGTCCGGAGAGGCAGCCTGCAGCTTGGCTAAGGCCTTCGCCGCCATTTTAGAGGAGGCGCGGGCCAGAGCGTCTTTGATCGGTTTAGGCTTGTTCTTGCCGCGGTGACCGGTCAGGACCATCCCGAGAAAGGCTATAGTGTGCCGAGAGGTGAGCGCTGAAGTAGTGGGGTTGCAGGGAGGTTCAGATGTGCTTCAAAGTCCCGATAGTGCAGCGGGGAGTGCGGAGCTCTAGTGGAACACGTTCTCCATGCCGAGCCCCGCGCATGCGCCCCCCGGCTAGAGAGGAGTTTCAATGAATGTCAATGGGTGATGTGAGTTGCAAACAAATCGTCATACTGTGAAAACTATTGGGACTATGACTTAGCCGTGGACATGTGTAGTGGCAGCAGGGATATATGAACGTTTTGATATAAAATTTGTGTAGGTGGGCTTAAAAATGAGGGAGTGGTGGCAGGTTAGAAATCATGACCTGATTTTTTCAGATTTTATCAGCTTTGTAGCATTGTAGGGTCACAAATAACTCAGCTGACAGCGTGGCCTAGCGGTCTAGACGCCAGTGAATGAGCTAAACTCGCTGGAATCAACTTCCTAGGGCCTGGGTTCGAATCCCAGCGCTGTCAGAATTTTTTTTTTATTAAAGAGGAACTGCAGTCTGCTCACATAATTTGTAATAAAAACTTTCTGAAGCTTCCCTCCAACCACAATTTTAATGGTGCAGTTTTAATGGGGGCAGTTTTTGATCGGACGGTTTTTGATGGGGCAATAGGACGGGGGCAATTTTGATGGTGCAGTTTTGATGGGGGCAGTTTTTGATGGGGCAATTTGATGGGTAAGTTTTTGATGCAGGCGATTTGATGGGGCAGTTTTTGATGGGGGAGATTTGATGGGGCAGTTTTGATTGGGGCTATTATGATGGTGCAGTTTTCATGGGGCAATTCCCCTCTAAGCTGTGTGGGAGGAGCTATAATTCCCCTCAGCGTTGCCAGGAAACCAATGTTTGTTTATGCAGGCTCTAAGCACAG
Organism: Rana muscosa; assembly: GCA_029206835.1. NCBI lineage: Eukaryota > Metazoa > Chordata > Amphibia > Anura > Ranidae > Rana > Rana muscosa. The sequence goes on along the minus strand of CM055119.1, from coordinate 15,460,589 downwards.
GTCACAGTATTTTGCCTCTCCTGAATACTTTTCATTCTTCAAACGGTCGTATTTTAAAAACTATAAATCCTATAGCGAAGAGCTTTATATTGTGAGAATCACAAGACCCAGACCTACATTTTGATATATAGTATGTCTCTGAAATATTAAAATAGCCGTGGACATGTGTAGTGGCAGCAGGGATAGCTGAACAAAGAAAGAAAAAACCGCACCAACTCATATACTAATAGATAATTAAAGGCAGCAGCTTGAGTGAGATAAGCACAAAAAACATATGGAAAAAAATTATGAAGCTGCTCCAGACATAAGATCTGTAAATTGTCCTCAGATGTCAGGAAGACAAACACAATAGGTGTACTCCAGATGAACGGAATAACAAACGACAGTGTCATGGAAACCCTGTCAGGAACAGACGCCCTGGACTTCCTGGTTCCCGCCCCCGCAGGTGACGCCCGAAGGGCTATTTAAACTCCTCACTTGCAGACAGTCCCTGCTGTCTGCTCTACAGCATTTATCCCAAGTGACCTGATCTGCCTTGTTTACCTGTATCTGACCCGGCTTCCTGTGACCCTCCTGCTATCTGCCTGTACCTGACCATCGGCCTGTTTTCTGACTTCGGTATTGCCTGATCCTTTTGTGCCTCGCTGCCTGCCAGTTTACCCGACCCCGGCTTGTCTGACGATCCTGCCTGACCTTGGCTCTTGTTCACCTGCTGCTGCCTAGTGGTTCCAGTTTACCTGCTGTGCCTCCCGGTCCGGGTCATCTGCTGAGTTCCTGGTTCCTGTCTGCTCATCTGCTGGTTCCTGTCTGCTCATCTGCTGGTTCCTGTCTGCTCATCTGCTGGTTCCTGTTCACCTGCTGCTGCCTAGTGGTTCCAGTTTACCTGCTGTGCCTCCCGGTCCGGGTCATCTGCTGAGTTCCTGGTTCCTGTCTGCTCATCTGCTGGTTCCTGTCTGCTCATCTGCTGGTTCCTGTTCATCTGCTGCTGCCCAGTGGTTCCAGTCTACCTGCTGTGCCTCCCGGTCCGGGTCATCTTCTGAGTTCCTGGTTCCTGTCTACTCACCTGCTGTAGTTCCTGGTTCCTGTCCACTCACCTGCTGTAGTTCCTGGTTCCTGCCTCCTCACCTGCTGGTTCCTGATCACCTGCGGTAGTTCTTGATCCTGCCAGGCACTCGTACCCCTTCCACCTCCGTGCTTCCTGTTATATCACCAGGGGCCGCCGGTGGGAGCCGTAAGGGAGGCCTCCCTCTGCTAACCGGGCTTGTCACCGTCAGGTACGTGACAGTAGCAGACAGCCATGTCTGAGCCCGAGCAGGGAGCCTCACCTATGGAGGAACTATGCCGACGCCTGGCGGGACTGACCGAGGCCGTTAAAAACCTCCAGCAAGGCTACACTCACCTGGAAGGACAAGTGCGGGACCTCACCAACCCCGATGGAGCTCAAGGGGGTCCACGTGCCTCCACTTCTTCCGCCGGGGCAGGAGCTGCACCCACGGTGGTCATGCTTCCCCCTGAACCCAGGGTCCCTACACCCGAAAGATTCTCCGGGGACCGGAGCAAGTTCAGGGCTTTCCGGAACTCTTGTGAGTTGTACTTTGCCTTACAGCCCCGCACCTTTTCCTTAGAAGCTACCAAGGTGGGCTTTGTAATTTCGCTGCTTTCCGGAGACCCACAGAACTGGGCCCACCGCCTGCTAGAACGCAAAGATGTGTCCTTGGACAGCCTTACACTTTTTTTTTACGCCATTGCCCAATTGTACGAGGACCCTCAGCTCTCGGTCACTGCAGAGAACGCCCTGCGGACCCTTCAGCAGGGACGCAGAGCAGCGGAAGATTATGTAGCTGAATTCAGGCGCTGGAGCGCAGACACCAGCTGGAATGACGCTGCCCTCCGTCACCAGTTTCGCATAGGCCTTTCTGACCCATTGAAGGACGAACTGGCTAGGGTAAGAATACCAGAAAATTTGAACCTACTGATCGATCTGACAATTCAGATCGACCGACGCCTGAGGGAACGGAGGGTTGAGAGGGCCACGGGCTTCACCCGGCCGACCTGGATGCTTCCCTGGGTCCCCAGTCATCCGCACCCAGCTTCTGCAGCACCCTTGACCCCCTCGTACGATGCTGCTGAACCCATGCAGCGTGGGGTCCTCCGCCCTTCCCTTACTCCGGAGGAACACCAACGCCGACGCGCGCACAACCTGTGCCTGTACTGCGGGGAGCCCGGTCACTTCATTAGGAACTGTCCCCTGAAGTTCCGTAAGGGCTTGTCAGTATTCCCTGCTGTGATCAACCCTCAGACTAAATCCTCCTCTCACTTCGCTCTTTCTATCTCCCTGCAGCTCCCAGGAAGGACCCTGCAAGTCGTTGCAATTATTGACTCTGGGGCTTGTAGTTGCTTCATGGACTCAACTTTTGCCCGTACTCAACTTATTCCTCTACTTCCCAAGACCCATGGACTACGGGTTCACCTGGCTGATGGGTCCCTTATCAAGTCGGGGCCCGTGGTCGAAGAGACGGCTCCCCTACCTGTCACTGTCTTCTCCTCTACCGGGGTGCACCGAGAATATCTACGGCTGGATATTATCTCCTCTCCACTGTTCCCCATAATTCTCGGTATGCCCTGGCTACAAGCCCATAATCCTACCATTAACTGGGTCACGGGGGTGATCACGTTTCCTTCCTCCTACTGCCAACGGTCCTGTGGCTCACACAAACCCCCTGGGCCTGCCACCTTAATGTGTACCGACACTGAGGCCGGAATACGTCAGGCCATCCCTGACGCTTACCTGGACTTTCTCGATGTGTTTAGTAAACAGGGGGCAGAGACACTACCACCCCACCGAGCCTACGACTGCCCCATTGATCTACTTCCCGGAGCAGCTATTCCTTTCGGTAGGATTTTCCCTTTAACGGAGGTGGAACAGGGGGCCCTGAAGGACTACATTGATGAGAACCTTTTAAAGGGGTTCATTCGCCCCTCTACGTCGCCAGCAGGCGCAGGCATTTTCTTTGTAGAAAAGAAGGACCATACCCTCAGGCCATGTGTGGACTACCGTGAACTAAATAAGGTCACCATTAAAAATCGTTATCCTCTTCCTCTGGTACCAGAGTTGTTCCAAAGATTGGGAGCTGCCGTTATTTTCACTAAGCTTGACCTCCGGGGAGCCTATAACCTGGTCCGAATCAAGGAGGGCGATGAGTGGAAAACCGCCTTCCGCTCCCGGTTCGGACATTTCGAATATTTAGTGATGCCCTTCGGGCTGTGCAATGCCCCTGCCACCTTCCAGTATTTAATTAATGATGTTCTTCGGGACTTTTTAGATCTCTTTGTGATTGCTTATTTAGATGACATACTAATCTTCTCTTCCTCCCTTGACTCTCATCGCAGGCATGTCAGAAGTGTGTTAGACCGGCTTCGGCAGCATAAACTATATGCGAAGGCTGAGAAATGCGAGTTTGAGCGGGAGAGCATAGCATTTCTGGGATTAATCATCTCTGGCAAAGGCATCAGGATGGACCCACAGAAGATCACCGCAATCTTGGACTGGCCAGCGCCAGTGGATAAGAAGGGAATCCAACGGTTCGTTGGATTCGCCAACTTTTATCGTAAATTCATCCGGGGGTTCTCCGCCATCATTGCACCCATTGCTCAGCTAACCAAGCAAGGTACCCGCTTCCACTGGTCCCCTGAGGCCCAAAAGGCCTTTGAGGATCTCAAAGGGCTCTTCACCTCTGCATCCATCTTAAAACACCCAGATTCCTCCCTACCATTTGTACTTGAGGTAGATGCTTCTGAGGTTGCAGTAGGGGCAATATTGTCACAGAGGCAAGGAACCAAGGCTTTGCTTCATCCGGTGGCTTTCTTTTCTCGCAAATTATCTGCGGCAGAAAAGAACTATGACGTGGGAGACCGGGAACTCTTGGCGATTAAGTCCGCCCTGGAAGAATGGAGGTACTTACTTGAAGGTGCTGCTCACCCGATCTTAGTATTCACCGACCATAAGAACTTAGAGTACCTGAAAACTGCAAAAAGACTAAAACCACGACAAGCCAGATGGGCCCTGTTTTTTTCCCGGTTCTCCTTCCATGTGACATACCGCCCCGGTGCCAAGAACACTAAACCTGACGCCTTGTCCCGAATGTTTCATGGATCTAAAGAACTCTCCTCACCCGATACAATCCTCGCTCCTGGGAATTTTCTCCTACTTCAGGAGGACCTACTCTCCCGGATCAGACAAGCCACCACTAGACAGGAACCCTCTCCTGAACTGGATATGCAAACCAAGGATGGATTACTCTGGCACCAAGACAGGATATTCATACCAGAAGAACTAAAGATAACCGTGCTAGAGCTCTGCCACGATCATGCCCTTGCTGGGCACTTTGGCGTGGCTAAGACCACTGAGTTGGTACAACGTACCTTCTGGTGGCCTCGACTACGCGAGGATTGCAGGAGGTTCGTGGAGTCCTGTACTACATGTACCCGGAATAAAGGGTCCAGATCCAAAGCCTGGGGACTACTGAAGCCCTTACCCGTTCCAGAGAGACCGTGGAAAATGCTTTCTATCGACTTCATAGTTGAACTCCCCCCGGCTGAGAATCACACCACCATCTTTGTGATTGTGGACCGTCTGTCCAAGATGGCACATTTTGTTCCTATGAGAGGGACCCCCTCGGCCCCGGAAACTGCACAAATGTTCATTAAAGAAGTCGTCAGGTACCTGCTAATATAGTCTCCGATCGGGGGGTACAATTTACCTCCCGGTTCTGGAGGTCCCTCTGCAAGACTCTGGGAATAGAGCTATCATTCTCTTCGGCTTACCACCCTCAAACCAACGGACAGACTGAGAGAACAAATCAGACCCTCGAGCAATATTTGCGTTGTTTCTCCTCCTTTGCTCAGAATGACTGGCTCTCCCTGCTTCCGCTAGCGGAGTTCTCCTACAATAACTCCATCCACTCCGCAACTAACCAGACCCCATTTTTTGCGAACTTTGGGTTTCACCCCACATTTCTGCCCAACTCTCTCCCTGAGTGCTCAGTGCCCGCAGTTCTGGAAAAAGTGAATTTCTTCTCCTCTAACAACCAGCTTCTACGCGAAGCCATGGCAAGAACTCAGGAGTATAACAAGACGGTCTACGACAGGAGGAGACGGGGTGAATTAGCGCTGGCACCGGGCGACCAAGTATGGCTTTCCACCATCAATCTAAGATTGGCTTGCCCGTCCAAGAAATTGGGCCCCAAGTTTCTAGGGCCTTTTCCTATCAAAAGGAAAATCAACGAGGTGGCCTACGAGCTGGAGCTCCCCGACTCCCTGAGGGTCCACCCTGTTTTTCATGTTTCTCTATTGAAACCGTTAGTCTCCAACCCATTCCCAGGTCGGACCCCGACTCGCCCTGATCCCGTCATCATAGACGGGGAACAGGAATTCGAGGTAGAAGCTATTTTAGATGCACGAAGAAGAAATAGCCAGAGTCAATTTTTTATAAAATGGAAGGGTTACGGACCAGAGGAGAACTCCTGGGAACCCGAAGAGAACATTCACGCCAAAGACCTGATACAAGCCTTCAGGAGGTCTCACCCCGAGAAGTTTGCTCCTAGGGGCATCCGGAGGCTGCCCCTTGGGGGGGGGGCAATGTCATGGAAATCCTGTCAGGAACAGACGCCCTGGACTTCCTGGTTCCCGCCCCCGCAGGTGACGCCCGAAGGGCTATTTAAACTCCTCACTTGCAGACAGTCCCTGCTGTCTGCTCTACAGAGTTTATCCCAAGTGACCTGATCTGCCTTGTTTACCTGTATCTGACCCGGCTTCCTGTGACCCTCCTGCTATCTGCCTGTACCTGACCATCGGCCTGTTTTCTGACTTCGGTATTGCCTGATCCTTTTGTGCCTCGCTGCCTGCCAGTTTACCCGACCCCGGCTTGTCTGACGATCCTGCCTGACCTTGGCTCTTGTTCACCTGCTGCTGCCTAGTGGTTCCAGTTTACCTGCTGTGCCTCCCGGTCCGGGTCATCTGCTGAGTTCCTGGTTCCTGTCTGCTCATCTGCTGGTTCCTGTCTGCTCATCTGCTGGTTCCTGTCTGCTCATCTGCTGGTTCCTGTTCACCTGCTGCTGCCTAGTGGTTCCAGTTTACCTGCTGTGCCTCCCAGTCCGGGTCATCTGCTGAGTTCCTGGTTCCTGTCTGCTCATCTGCTGGTTCCTGTCTGCTCATCTGCTGGTTCCTGTTCATCTGCTGCTGCCCAGTGGTTCCAGTCTACCTGCTGTGCCTCCCTGTCCGGGTCATCTTCTGAGTTCCTGGTTCCTGTCTACTCACCTGCTGTAGTTCCTGGTTCCTGTCCACTCACCTGCTGTAGTTCCTGGTTCCTGCCTCCTCACCTGCTGGTTCCTGATCACCTGCGGTAGTTCTTGATCCTGCCAGGCACTCGTACCCCTTCCACCTCCGTGCTTCCTGTTATATCACCAGGGGCCGCCGGTGGGAGCCGTAAGGGAGGCCTCCCTCTGCTAACCGGGCTCGTCACCGTCAGGTACGTGACAGACAGTCTATGAGCATAACATGGTTCTTAGATGTTGATTACACGACACCACAGTGACTCCATAAATGATTCATAGATAAGTGAGAAGCCCACCACCTAATGAAAAGGCTGCTTACCAGAGGGCAAGCTCAATTAAACAATTGGCTATAACCCAGCCACTGCCTTTAACCTTCAGGGAGAGAAGACACTTGATATGACCTCGCACAGGGTGGAAGCTCCAGGTCTTAGGTTTCCTCCATACTCATACAGTCTGTCATTACAATGAATCTCACACTCTAGTTTCGCCATTCATTCCTATGGGACAAATTTTGCTGCAAAAACGACGATATTTCGCGAACCATTCGGCGAAACATTCCACAAAGTAATAGCACACCAATCGGGAACAATCCGCACGTTTTGGTATATTACTTGTCTATGTAGTGTAAAAGCTGTGGGAGGAGTTAGGGTGGTAAATTTGGCTATAATAAGAATAAGAACTAGAAAAGCTACAATTTCTGGGGAAATTGTGTGACGTGTTCTTGCCTCCACCAGTAGTCTACAACTTGTGTAGGTGGGCTTAAAAATGAGGGAGTGGTGGCAGGATAGAAATCATGTCCTGATTTTTCAGATTTTGTCAGCTCACACTCTAGTTTCGCCGTTCATTCCTATGGGACAAATTTCGCTGCAAAAACGACAATATTTCTCGAACGATTCGGCAAAACGTTCCACAAAGTAATAGCACACCAATCGGAAACAATCCGCACGTTTTGGTATATTACTTGTCTATGTAGTGGAAAAACTGTGGGAGGAGTTAGGGTGGTAAAATTTGGCTATAATAAGAATAAGAACTAGAAAAGCTACAATTTCTGGGGAAATTGTGTGACGTGTTCTTGCCTCCACCAGTAGTCTACAACTGGAGTGGGAGGAGTAACTGGGTGGATTGGCTTGAGCAACTGTTGTGTGGTTATAGTGGCTGGAGTAACTGTGAAAAGTGTTAAAAAGCTTAATATTTTAAAAAGTAGAAATAGTAGAAAAAAAATGAAGAAGTCCCATCATTAGCTGAAAGAGCAGAACATTTAAAAAAAAAAATTATTTAAAAAAAAAATATTCAAAAATTATAATTTTTTTTATTTTTAACCACTTAACGACCGCCCACCGCCGATTTACGTCGGCAGAATGGCACGGACAGGCAGAATCACGTAGATCTACGTGATCGCCTTTGTGCAGTTGGGGGGTCCATCCGGACCCCCCTTCACTGCAGTGAGCGGCCGTTAAGTGTTCGGGAGCGATCAGGCATGAGGGGGGGGGGGGGGGCGCTCGATTCCGCCCCCCCCCTCGCGATCGCTCCCGGCCAATGAAAATGCTTCCTCCGCCATGTGATGTAAACAAGGCTGGAGGAAGTGATGTCATCTCCCTCGCCGCGGTCTTTCCGTTCCCGGCGCCGAGCAGAGAAGAAGCAGGTTAGTGCACCAACAGTCCACTGACACGTAGGTACACATAGGCACACAAATCACCCCCCAGTCACCCCCAGATCACCCCCCAGGTCACCCCAAAGCCCCCAATCACAGTGTCACTGATTGCAGTGATCATTTATTTTACTGATCACTGCATTTAGTGTCATCTGTGATTGTAAAAAGTTGCAGGGCAGTTAGGATTAGGCCCCTTTAGGTCCAGGGTAGCCCCCTAACCCCCCCTAATAAAGGTTTAACCCCTTGATCACCCCCCAGGTAACCCTTTCACCCCCTAACTTCAGCGTCACTAAGCGATTGTTTTTCCGATCGCTGTATTCGTGTCGCTGGTGTTTTAGATAGGCAGTTATTTTTTTTTAGGTTCGCCGCAGGTTTTTATTAGAGTCAGGTACCCCCATATATTATTTTAACCCCCTGATTGCCCCTAGAGTTAACCCTTTCACCAGTGATCGCCGTATAAGCATCACTGGTGTCACTGGTTAGCCAGTAAGTTATTTAGTTATTTAGGTTACCCGTCAGGTTTTTATATAGTGTCAGGTACCCCCATATTTAACCTAATAAAGGTTTTAACCCCCTGATTGCCCCTAGTTAACCCTTTCACCAGTGATCACCATATAAAGGTTACGGGTGACGCTGGTTGATTAGTTTGCTTTTTATAGCATCAGGGCACCCGCCGTATATAACCCAATAAAGGTTTAACCCCCCTGATCGCCCGGCGGGTGAGATCAATTAGGTTTTAGCGCCAGAGAGGGTCTGCGTCGCCCCAGGCAGTGTTAGGTTAGTGACAGTAACGCTAACACCCACGCGCAAAGCATACACCCCCCTTAGTGGTATAGTATCTGATCAGATCTGATCAGATCTATACTAGCATCCCCAGCGGTTTAGGGTTCCCAAAAACGCAGTGTTAGCGGGATCAGCCCAGATACCTGCTAGCGCCTGCGTTTAGCCCCTCCGCCCAGCCCAGCCCAGCCCAGCCCACCCAAGTGCAGTATCGATCGATCACTGTCACTTACCAAACACAACACACATAACTGCAGCGTTCGCAGTGCTTGGTTTTTGGGGCCCTGTACGCGGCTAGGCTCCCAAAAAGTCCCACACATGTGGTATCCCCGTACTCAGGAAAAGCAGCAGAATGTATTTTGGGGTGCAATTCCACATATAACCATGGCATGTGTGAGCAATATATCATTTAGTGACAACTTTTTGTACATTTTTTTTTTCTTTTTGTCATTATTCAATCATTTGGGACAAAAAAAAAAATATTCAATGGGGTCAACATGCCTCTCAGCAAATAGCTTGGGGTGTCTACTTTCCAAAATGGGGTCATTTGGGGGGGTTTTGTGCCATCTTGGCATTTTATGGCCTTCAAAACTGTGATAGGTAGTGAGGAGTGAAATCAAAAATGTATGCCCTTAGAAACCTTGAAGGCGGTGCTTGGTTTTTGGGGTCCCGTACGCGGCTAGGCTCCCAAAAAGTCCCACACATGTGGTATCCCCGTACTCAGGAAAAGCAGCAGAATGTATTTTGGGGTGCAATTCCACATATAACCATGGCATGTGTGAGCAATATATCATTTAGTGACAACTTTTTGTACATTTTTTTTTCTTTTTGTCATTATTCAATCATTTGGGACAAAAAAAAATATTCAATGGGGTCAACATGCCTCTCAGCAAATAGCTTGGGGTGTCTACTTTCCAAAATGGGATCATTTGGGGGGGTTTTGTGCCATCTTGGCATTTTATGGCCTTCAAAACTGTGATAGGTAGTGAGGAGTGAAATCAAAAATGTATGCCCTTAGAAACCTTGAAGGCGGTGCTTGGTTTTTGGGGTCCCGTACGCGGCTAGGCTCCCAAAAAGTCCCACACATGTGGTATCCCCGTACTCAGGAGAAGCAGCAGAATGTATTTTGGGGTGTAATTTCACATATGCCCATGGCATGTGTGAGCAATATATCATTTAGTGACAACTTTGTGCAAAAAAAAAAAGTTTGTCATATTCCCGCAACTTGTGGCAAAATATAAAATATTCCATGGACTGAACATGCCTCTCAGTAAATAGCTTGGGGTGTCTACTTTCCAAAATGGGGTCATTTGGGGGGATTTTGTGCTATTTTGGCATTTTATGGCCTTCGAAACTGTGATAGGTAGTGAGGAGTGAAATCAAAAATTTGCGCCCTTAGAAATCCTGAAGGTGGTGCTTGGTTTCCGGGGTCCCGTACGTGGCTAGGCTCCTAAAAAGTCCCACACATGTGGTATCCCCGTACTCAGGAGAAGCAGCAGAATGTATTTTGGGGTGCAATTCCACATATAACCATGGCATGTGTGAGCAATATATCATTTAGTGACAACTTTTTGTAATTTTTTTTTTTTTTTTTTTTTTTGTCATTATTCAATCACTTGGGACAAAAAAAAAAAAATATTCAATGGGCTCAACATGCCTCTCAGCAATTTCCTTGGGGTGTCTACTTTCCAAAATGGGGTCATTTGGGGGGGTTTTGTACTGCCCTGCCATTTTAGCACCTCAAGAAATGAGATAGGCAGTCATAAATTTAAAGCTGTGTAAATTTCAGAAAATGTACCCTAGTTTGTAAACGCTATAACTTTTGCGCAAACCAATAAATATACGCTTATTGACATTTTTTTTACTAAAGACATGTGGCTGAATACATTTTGGCCTAAATGTATGACTAAAATTGAGTTTATTCGATTTTTCTTATAACAAAAAGTAGAAAATATCTTTTATTTTTCAAAATTTTCGTTCTTTTTCCATTTATATCGCAAAAAATAAAAATCGCAGAGGCAATCAAATACCATTAAAAGAAAGCTCTATTTGTGGGAAGAAAAGGACGCAAATTTCATTTGGGTACAACATTGCATGTCCGCACAATTTACAGTTAAAGCAGCGCAGTGCCGAATCCCAAAAACAGGCTTGGTCCTAATGGCCCGAAATGGTCCGGGGCTTAAGTGGTTAAATGATTTTTTTTTCAAATTTTTTTTTTCAAAATTTTTTTTTTCCAAAATTTTTTTTTTCCTTTCAACAATTTTTTTTTCAGATTTTTTTTTCAAAAATGTTTTTTTTTTAAAAAATGTTTTTTTTTTCAAAAATAGATTTTTTTTTCAAAAATTATTTTTTTTTTCAAAATTATTTTTGTTTTAAAATGTTTTATTTTTTTAAATGATGTTTTTTTCAAAAATCTTTATTTTTATCAAAAATTATTATATATTTTTTTTCAAATTTTTTTTTTTCAATTTATTATTTTTATTTTTCAAAAATTACTTTTTTTTTTTTCATGAAGGGGGGTCATAAACAGCGGAAAACAGTATCCGTCGTATTACAGTACATAGTAGAGGTACATAGTAATTCATTTACAGATAACAGAATCAAAAGAGTAAGCAAAGTTGAACATTGGAAATGCCTTAGAGAAATAAGAGACAACGTGCATTGTCTTTCCCCCCAGACACCCCAACTGGGAACATACTGTGTCCTGAGGGAAAGACAACACAGCCAACCTCCATGTTACAACAATTTGTGATTCAGAAACTCCCCTCTGAGCTGTGTGGGAGGAGCTATAGGTCCCTCAGCGTTGCCAAGGAAACCAATGTTTGTTTATGCAGGCTCTAACCACAGGTCACAGTATTTTCAGCCTCTCCTGAATTCTTGCCATTCTTCAAACGGTCGTATTTTAAAAACTATAAATCCTACAGTGAAGAGCTTTATATTGTGAGAATCACAAGACCCAGACCTACATTTTGATATATAGTATGTCTCTAAAATATATTAAAATTGAAAGCACAGTCGCAGTTTAGAAATTGCCCTTCAAATTTTGAAGTGGCTAGAGGGGAGATTCAATGAATGTCAATGGGTGGCGTGAGTTGCAAACAAATCATCATATTGTGAAAACTATCGAGACTATGGCTTAGCCGTGGACATGTATAGTGGCAGCAGGGATAGCTGAACGTTTTGATATAAAATTTGTGTAGGTGGGCTTAAAAATGAGGGAGTGGTGGCAGGTTAGAAATCATGTGCTGATTTTTCAGATTTTGTCAGCTCACACTCTAGTTTCGCCATTCCTTCCTATGGGACAAATTTTGCCGCAAAAACAACGATATTTTGTGAACGATTCGGCGAAACGTTCCACAAAGTAATAGCACACTAATCGGGAACAATCCACACGTATATTACTTGTCTATGTAGTGTAAAAACTGTGGGAGGAGTTAGGGTGGTAAATTTTGGCTATAATAAGAATAATAATAACTAGAAAAGCTACAATTTCTGGCGAAATTGTGTGACGTGTTCTTGCCTCCACCAGTAGTCTACAACTGGAGTGGGCGGAGTAACTGGGTGGAGTGGCTTGAGCAACTGTTGTGTGGTTGGAGTGGCTGGAGTAACTTTGAAAAGTGTTAAAAAGATTAATATTTTAAAAAGTAGAAACAGTAGAAAAAAATTGAAGAAGTCCCATCATTAGTTGAAAGAGCGGAACAATTTTTTTATTTATTTATTTTTTTTTCAAAAAAAAATATTTTTTCAAAATATATAATTTTTTTAATTTTTAAATTATTTTTTTTCAAAACAATTTTTTTTCAAAATGTTGTTTTTTCAAAAACTGATTTTTTTTTCAAATATGATTTTTTTTCAAAAAGTTTTTTTTTTCAAAATGATTTTTGTTTTAAAAAAATGCATATTTTTTTAAATGATGTTTTTTTCAAAAATATTTATTTTTTTCAAAAATTATTATAGATTTTTTTTTCTATTTTTTTTTTCAATTTATTATTTTTATTTTTCAAAAATTACTTTTTATTTTTTCATGGGGGGGGGGGGGGGGGTCATAAACAGCGGAAAACAGTATCCGTCGTATTACAGTACATAGTAGAGGTAGATAATAATTCATTTACAGATAACAGAATCAAAAGAGTAAGCAAAGTTGAACATTAGAAATGCCTTAGAGAAATAAGAGGCGACGTGCATTGTCTTTCCCCCCCAGACATCCCAACTGGGAACATACTGTGTCCTGAGGGAAAGACAACACAGCCAACCTCCATGTTACAACAATTTGTGATACAGAAACTCCCCTCAGCGCTATGTGGGAGGAGCTATAATTCCCTCAGCATTGCCAAGGAAACCAATGTTTGTTTATGCAGGCTCTAACCATCATTAGTTGAAAGAGCGGAACAATTTTTTCAAAAATGTTTTTTTTGTTTTTCAAAATGATTTTTGTTTTCCAAAAAAAATTTTTTTTTAAATGATTTTTTTTCAAAAATATTTTTTTTTCAAAAATTATTATATATTTTTTTCAAATTTTTTTTTTAAAATGTATTTTTTTTTTTTTTCATGGGGGGTCATAAACAGCGGAAAACAATATCCGTCGTATTACAGTACATAGTAGAGGTACATAGTAATTAATTTACAGATAACAGAATCAAAAGAGTAAGCAAAGTTGAACATTAGAAATGCCTTAGAGAAATAAGAGACAACATGCATTGTCTTTCCCCCCAGACACCCCAACTGGGAACATACTGTGTCCTGAGGGAAAGACAACACAGCCAACCTCCATGTTACAACAATTTGTGATACAGAAACTCCCCTCAGAACTGTGTGGGAGGAGATACAATTCCCCTCAGAGCTGTGTGGGAGGAGCTATAGGTCCCTCAGCGTTGCCAAGGAAACCAATGTTTGTTTATGCAGGCTCTAACCATAGGTCTCAGTATTTTCAGCCTCTCCTAAATTCTTGCCATTCTTTAAAAGGTCGTATTTTAAAAACTATACATCCTATAGCAAAGCGCTTTATATTGTGAGAATCACAAGATCCAGACCTATATTTTGATATATAGAATGTCTCTGAAATATTAAAATTAAAGGCACTGTCATGTACCTGACGTTGACGAGCCCGGTTTAGCAGAGGGAGGCCTCCCTTAAGGCTCCCACCAGCGGCCCCTGGTAGTGAAACAGGAGGCACGGAGGTAGAAGGGGTACGAGTGCCTGTCAGGATCAACACAGAGCAAGTGGCTGGGTGGTCCGGGCTGGATCCGGGTACACCGAGGTGAGGCGAGTTGACAGGGACCAGGAAGCCAGGCAGCACAGCAGGTTGACAGGAACCAGGAAGCCAGGAAGCACAGCAGGTTGACAGGAACCAGGAAGCCAGGAAGCACAGCAGGTTCTGGAACCAGGAAGCCAGGAAGCACAGCAGGTTCTGGAACAGCTGAGCCGGAGCCTGGGTCAGGCAGGGTAGTCGGACAAGCCGGGTCGGATACACTGGCAGACAGCGAGGTACAAAAGGACAAAGCAGAGCGGTGGTCAGAAACAAGCCAGAGATCAGGTGCAGGCGGATAACAGGAAGGTCACAGGAAAGCCGGGTCAGATGCAGATGGGTTTCTCAGATCGGGTTACACAGGTACTACGCTGTAGAGCAGACAGCAGGGATTGTCTGCAAATGGCAGGTTTAAATAGTCTCTCTGGCGCCACCCGCTGGACGCACGCGCGAACGGAGACCAGGAAGTCCGGGGCGCCTGTTTCTGGCAGGATCTCCATGACAGGCACAGTCGCAGTTTAGAAATTGCCCTTTGAATTTAATGTGGCTAGAGGGGAGTTTCAATGAAAGTCAATGGGTGGCGTGAGTTGCAAACAAATCATCATACTGTGAAAACTGTAAGGACTATAGCTTAGCCGTGGACACGTGTAGTGGCAGCAGAGTTAGCTGAACGTTTTGATATATAATTTGTGTAGGTGGGCTTAAAAATGAGGGAGTGGTGGCAGGTTAGAAAACATGTCCTGATTTTTCAGATTTTGTCAGCTCACACTCTAGTTTCGCCATTCATTCCTATGGGACAAATTTTGCCGCAAAAACAACGATATTTTGTGAGCGATTCGGCAAAATGTTCCACAAAGTAATAGCACACCAATCGGGAACAATCCGCACTTTTTGGTATATTACTTGTCTATGTAGTGTAAAAACTGTGGGAGGAGTTAGGGTGGTAAAATTTGGCTATAATAAGAATAATAATAATATATATGTGAGATAACAATAAGTGCTCTTGCTTTGCTCCACCAGTAGTCTACAACTGGAGTGGGCGGAGTAACTGGGTGGAGTGGCTTGAGCAACTGTTGAGTGGTTGGAGTGGCTGGAGAAACTGTGAAAAGTGTTAAAAAGCTTAACCTCCCTGGCGGTATGATTCTGGAAGATTTTAGGTGCTGAAAGCGGTACCATTATTTTGCATGGAAATTTTGCGTTTTACATTGTAGGCCTGTAATTCTTAGTAATAACTCACCTAAATCTGTCCAAACCAGAGTCTAGTAGACATCTCGGGTATGATAAAGTTTTAAACACAAAATCATAAATTATAATATAATAAATAATAACAAATAATAATTTAATAATAATAATACTTTTTATTCAATAAATTTTAGTAAATAATATAATCAAAAACACTGAAACTTTTTTTGTTCAAACAAGGGTGCAATATTAGAAGTCATATTGCTTCAGTATACGTCTCGGGTATGAAAAATTTTAAAACAAGGTACAGCACAAAGTCCTACATCACAATCGGGACAATAGAACCGCGTTTCTTTACGGATTTTCCTTCCGGTGTCGTCACGCTTGGAGCAGCAAACAACACACATCCTTGTGGGTGCTGACTTCCTTTCAGTTGGTGGAATGTGGTCCATAAAGTGACGACCAGTCAGGCGTTCCGGGTTCACAACGCCAGCAGCCCGACGTCCAGATCTGCTTACAGTCGTTGGATGTCTGGTGCTTTAGAAAAATTAGTTTGGCAACCTTCCACATAAAGTCCGCATGGATCATAGGCCTGTCACTATTTTTTTTCAGAAGAATGAAAGCATTCCACAGGCACTGTTCCAGAAGATGCCTGAATATTTTTTTATAATATTTCTTCTGTTGCTTCCTCATGGCAGGATAAAAGGTCATGGCCTGGTCAGCCCTGTCCACACCTCCCATGGTGTTGTTGTAATCCAACACGACCTGTGGCTTCATGACATCTTTTCCACCTTTGGTATGTACCATTACAGTAGAAGTGTTGTGGATGGTACTCAGAAGGCACACGTTTTTTTTGTCCTGCCATTTCAGTGCCATCATTTTGCCTTTCTGCCAGGCAACTATTTCTCTTGCCCGAGCTTTTTTTGGGCAAAGGTTGGCGGCATGTCACGCCGGTTAGGCCTAACGGTCCCATAGGCATCCATTTTGTTCAGGATAAGGAACTCAAAGAGTTCTGGGGACGTGTAAAAATTGTCTGTGGTGACACAGTAGCCCTGATTCAGCAATGGCTCAATCAAAGAGAGAACTGAAGCGGTTGCCATTCCAAAACATCTGAATCGATCGCTGAATTTGGTCCCTTTCCCGGTGTACAGGACCGAATTCCAGATGTACCCAGAGCTGGATTCACACAGCATAAAAGACTTCATGCCAAAACGAGCTTGCTTTGATGCTATGAACTGTATCCAGCTTAGTCTACCTTTGTAGGCCATAAGACTTTCGTCAATGCTTATATCTCTGTCTGGCACATAGTAGGTCTGCTGGAAATTCGACAGAATAAGTTGGTAAATCTCCCAAATTTTTTTCAGCTTAGGAGCTGGATGAGAACTCTCATCAAAGTCATCATTATTTGCAACATGCAAATATTTCATGATAAGAGAAAATGTATATTCGGACATAACTGTGCCAAAAAAAGGCGTGGCCAGCAATTTGTTGGTGGTCCAATACCACTTCTGCAGGGGTTTCCCCACCACTCCCTGTAGAATTATAAGGCCCAAAAAGTTCCATATGTCCTCTCTGGTTACTGGCTCCCATTTTCTGTTCCTTGAAAAGCGATGATGGGTAGCAGCTTGTTGCTCCTGATAACGATTCGTCTCCAAAACAATTTTGGAAATAACTTCATCCGTCAGAAAGAGCTCGAGGTATGCCAAGGGGCTATTGTCCTCAAGTTCCACTTTCATCCCAGGTGCTCCTGTAAATGGAAATCTGGGGGGCGCTGCGTACTCCATACCGCAATCAATTGAGCACCAAGTCCGCACATCGCTGGGCACAGTCGCAGGATCGTCGCTTAAATCACTTTCTGCGTCCGATGAAGAGCTTCCCCATGAATCGCTGTCGCTCAACTCCTCTGCAACCCATTCTGAGTCGCTGTCGCTGACTTCCAGAAGGTCATATAGCGACTTTGAGGTGGAGGCGCGTTTTTTGGATGCCATGGTCGCTGTGCAGTTTCCAGGTACTAAGTACAGTAAAACTGCAGACAAGGGCACTGGAGAAAGCACTGGGGGGCAATCTAAGGTCAATTTATTTAATTTTTTATTGTAATCCAATAGGATTACATTGTATCCGTGTGTTTGTGCTTTATACATTTTGAATTTGCCGCCGGTTCCGCCCCCCTGCGTCGCGACGCTCGCAGGGAAGGGAATCCAGGGCACACAGTGCATCGGGCGGAAGATCCGGCCGCCGTACACTGCGGGAATACATCACGGGATCCCAGAGACAAGGTAAGTCACCTCTTCCAGGATCCAGCGAGGCAAGCCCGTGTGTGGCTCGGGGTTACCGCTTTAGGTACTGAAATCTCACCCCGAGCCACACTCGGGAATACCGCCAGGGAGGTTAATATTTTAAAAAGTAGAAATAGTAGAAATAGTAGAAAAAAATGAAGAAGTCCCATCATTAGCTGAAAGAGCGGAACATTTAAAAAAAATATTTATTTATTTTTAAAAATATTTATTTTCAAAAATCATAATTTTTTTAATTTTTAAATGATTTTTTTTCAAAAAAAAAATTTTAATTTTTTTTTTCATTTGTTTTTTCAAAAATAGATTTTTTTTTTCAAAAATGATTTTTTTTTCAAAATGATTTTTGTTTTAAAAAATATAGATTTTTAATGATGTTTTTTTCAAAAATCTTTATTTTTTTCAAAAGTTATTATATTTTTTTTTTCAAATTTTTTTTTTCAAATTTATTATTTTTATTTTTCCAAAATTACTTTTTATTTTTTCATGGGGGGGGGGGGGGGGGGGTCATAAACTGCGGAAAACAGTATCCGTCGTATTACAGTACATAGTAGAGGTACATAATAATTCATTTACAGATAACAGAATCAAAAAAGTAAACAAAGTTGAACATTAGAAATGCCTTAGAGTAATAAGAGGCGACGTGCATTGTCTTTCCCCCCCCCCCCCCAGACATCCCAACTGGGAACATACTGTAGGGTGAGAACGCCGAAAGTGCGCACACACAGCCCGCACTTTCTGCAGCAGCTCTGGCATATTGGGGTAATTTTTAAGGAACCTCTGGACCACCAAGTTCAGCACATGCGCCAGGCAAGGGATGTGCGTCAAACCGGCTAGGCCCAGAGCTGCTACGAGATTTCGCCCATTATCGCACACCACCAGGCCGGGCTTGAGGCTCACTGACAGCAACCACTCATTGGTCTGTTGTTCCATGTCCCTCCACAACTCCTGCGCGGTGTGGGGTTTTTCCCCCAAACAGGAAAGTTTTAAAACTGCCTGCTGTCGTTTACCCCTGGCTGTGCTGAAGTTGGTGGTGAAGGTGTTACGCTGACCGGATGAGGAGGCGGTAGAGGATGAGGAAGCGGAGTAGGAGGAGTTAGCAACAGGAGGCAAACTGAAGCGCCCTGCAATCCTTGGTGGTGGAATGACATGCGCCAAACTGCTATCTGCCTCAGGCCCAGCCGCCACTGCGATTACCCAGTGTGCTGTTAGGGAGATATAACGTCCCTGACCGTGCTTACTGGTCCACGCATCCGTAGTTAGGTGGACCTTGCCACAGATGGCGTTGCGCAGTGCACACCTGATTTTGTCCCCCACTTGGTTGTGCAGGGAAGGGATGGCTCACCTGGAAAAATAGTGGCGGCTGGGCACGACGTACTGTGGGACAGCCAATGCCATCAGGCTTTTAAAACTCTGCGTCTCCACCATACGGAATGACAGCATTTCAAAGGCCAGGAGTTTTGAAATGCTGGCATTCAAGGCCAGGGATCGCGGGTGGCTAGGGGGGTACTTCCTCTTCCGCTCCAATGTTTGGGAGATAGAGAGCTGAACGCTTCCATGGGACATTGTGGAGATGGTTGGTGACCCAGGTGGTAGTGTTGCTGGCAGATCCTCTGTTTGCGGGGTGGCAGGTGCCACTGTCACTACAGAGGTGGATGGAGAGGCCGAGACTGCAGCAGAAGAGGAAGCAGGAGGAGCCAGAGACATTTCTTGGTTTTTGAGGTGTCTACTCCACTGCAGCTCGTGCTTTGCACTTAGATGCCTGGTCATGCAGGTTGTGCTCAGGTTGAGAACGTTTATGCCTCGCTTCAGCCTCTGATTGCACAGCCTGCAAACCACTCGTGTCTTGTCATCAGCACATTGTGTGAAGAACTGCCACGCTAGGGAACTCCTTGGACCTGGCTTTGGTGTGCTCGGTCCCTTGCTGCGTTGGGCAGTAGCAGACATACTGTCTAGGGGACGGACGCTCCGCTTTTGCACCCTGCTCCCTCTTCTGCTGTGCTGGTGGCTCTGTGCGACCACCGCCTCTTCCTCCAAACTACACTGGTCACCTGCATAACGTTGATTCCATGTGGGGTCGAGGACCTCATCGTCCTCCACATCATCTTCCACCCAGTCTTCACCCCTGCCCTCCTTGTCTGTCTGCACAATTGCGAAAGCAGCAGCAGTTGGCACCTGTGTTTCGTCATCATCCGAGACGTACTGCGATGGTCCTCCCATGTACTCATCATGAAACATAAGTGGTTGGGCATCGGTGCACTCAATCTCTTCCACTTCTGGGGCAGGGCTAGGTGGATGGCCCTGGGAAACCCTGCTAACAGAGTCATCGAAAAGCAGAAGAGACTGCTGCATGATTTGGGGCTCAGACTGCTTGGCTGATTTGCAAGGGGGTGAGGTGAAAGACTGATGGACATGGGTTTCAGGTTCCAACTCTGATCTTTCATCAGAAGAGTGGGTGGGAGACAATGTGAAGGAACCCGAGGCACTGTCAGCAACCCAATCTACTATCGCCTGTACTTGTCCTGGCCTAAACATTCGTACAGCCTCATTAGGCGCGACAAAATACCGCCGCAGGCTCGGTCGCCTACTCGCACCTGAGGAAGGTGTTTCACTTGTGCGTGTATCTGGCACAGATCCACCACGTCCTCTCCCTGCAACAGGAGCTCCACCAGCAGCACCACGACCGGGGCCACCACGTCCCTTTGACCTTCTCCACATATTTTCCAAATTTAGGATGTTGCCTAAATGGGTGTTTTTGGAAGAGCAGAACACACCCACAGTACGTAACCGCTGAATCGCACAGCTACAGAACTGCAGAAAATACTATTCAAAAAAATGTTTTTTTTTTTAAGTATAGCAAAGTAGAAGAAAACTATTTAGAAATTGTTTATTTCACACACCTCCAAATATGGATAACACACTGCAAACTATTTTTTGTGCCCCTAAACTGCGTTTTTTGGAAAAGCAGAACACACCCACAGTACGTAACCGCTGAATCGCACAGCTACAGAACTGCAGAAAATGCTATTCAAAAAAAATGTTGTTTTTTTAGTATAGCACAGTAAAAGAAAACTATTTAGAAATTGCTTATTTCACACACCTCCAAATATGTATAACACACTGCAAACTATTTTTTGTGCCCCTAAACGGCATTTTTTGGAAGAGCAGAACACACCCACAGTACGTAACCGCTGAATCGCACAGCTACAGAACTGCAGAAAATGCTATTCAAAAAAAATGTTGTTTTTTTAGTATAGCACAGTAGAAGAAAACTATTTAGAAATTGTTTATTTCACACACCTCCAAATATGTATAACACACTGCAAACTATTTTTTGTGCCCCTAAACGGCGTTTTTTGGAAGAGCAGAACACACCCACAGTACGTAACTGCTGAATCGCACAGCTACAGAACTGCAGAAAATGCTATTCAAAAAAAATGTTTTTTTTTTAGTATAGCACAGTAGAATAAAACTATTTAGAAATTGTTTATTTCACACACCTCCAAATATGTATAACACACTGCAAACTATTTTTTGTGCCCCTAAACTGCGTTTTTTGGAAGAGCAGAACACACCCACAGTACGTAACCGCTGAATCGTACAGCTACAGAACTGCAGAAAATGCTATTCAAAAAAATTTTTGTTTTTTTAGTATAGCACAGTAGAAGAAAACTATTTAGAAATTGTTTATTTCACACACCTCCAAATATGTATAACACACTGCAAACTATTTTTTGTGCCCCTAAACAGCGTTTTTTGGAAGAGCAGAACACACCCACAGTACGTAACCGCTGAATCGCACAGCTACAGAACTGCAGAAAATGCTATTAAAAAAAAATGTTTTTTTTTTTAGTATAGCACAGTAGAAGAAAACTATTTAGAAATTGTTTATTTCACACACCTCCAAATATGTATAACACACTGCAAACTATTTTTTGTGCCCCTAAACGGCGTTTTTTGGAAGAGCAGAACACACCCACAGTACGTAACCGCTGAATCGCACAGCTACAGAACTGCAGAAAATGCTATTCAAAAAAAATGTTGTTTTTTTAGTATAGCACAGTAGAAGAAAACTATTTAGAAATTGTTTATTTCACACACCTCCAAATATGTATAACACACTGCAAACTATTTTTTGTGCCCCTAAACTGCGTTTTTTGGAAGAGCAGAACACACCCACAGTACGTAACCGCTGAATCGCACAGCTACAGAACTGCAGAAAATGCTATTCAAAAATGTTTTTGTTTTTTTAGTATAGCACAGTAGAAGAAAACTATTTAGAAATTGTTTATTTCACACACCTCCAAATATGTATAACACACTGCAAACTATTTTTTGTGCCCCTAAACGGCGTTTTTTGGAAGAGCAGAACACACCCACAGTACGTAACCGCTGAATCGCACAGCTACAGAACTGCAGAAAATGCTATTAAAAAAAAATGTTGTTTTTTTAGTATAGCACAGTAGAAGAAAACTATTTAGAAATTGTTTATTTCACACACCTCCAAATATGTATAACACACTGCAAACTATTTTTTGTGCCCCTAAACGGCGTTTTTTGGAAGAGCAGAACACACCCACAGTACGTAACCGCTGAATCGCACAGCTACAGAACTGCAGAAAATGCTATTCAAAAAAAATGTTGTTTTTTTAGTATAGCACAGTAGGAGAAAACTATTTAGAAATTGTTTATTTCACACACCTCCAAATATGTATAACACACTGCAAACTATTTTTTGTGCCCCCTAAACGGCGTTTTTTGGAAGAGCAGAACACACCCACAGTACGTAACCGCTGAATCGCACAGCTACAGAACTGCAGAAAATGCTATTCAAAAAAAAATGTTGTTTTTTTAGTATAGCACAGTAGGAGAAAACTATATAGAAATTGTTTATTTCACACACCTCCACATATGTATAACACACTGCAAACTATTTTTTGTGGCCCTGAATGGCTCTTTTTGCAAGCGTACATTAAAGTGCAAATTTTTATTTTTTTTGCCCTAAACGGGTCTTTTTTTGCACGAGCAAAATAAATTGCAAATTTTTTATTTTTTTTGCCCTCTGGGTCTTTTGGAAAAGAGCACAATAAAGTGCCTTTTTTTTCCCCCTAAAAGTTAGATTTTCTCTGACACTGGGCTCATGACAGTGTAAAAAGACTGCACTGCAACACAAACAGGTAAACCTATGCAGATCGCTGATTTTAATCTCTGAATCTGGACTCCTATATAATATTCTCTCTCCCTGAAAGCACCAACAGGAACCTGGCCCTACACTACACTATCTCTCTATCTTTTCCCTCAGATTGCAGAATCAGGACCACCTCATGTATTTTTCTATCTCTCCCTAAAAGCAGCAGCAGCAGACTAGATCCTCTCCCTATCTATTCTGAAGCAGAGTGACGTGTGTGCTGTGTGCCTCTAGCTTATATAGAAGCTGGGTCACATGTTGCACTGACCAATCACAGCCATGCCATTAGTAGGCATGGCTATGATGGCCTCTAAGGGCACACCAGCTAATCAAAAGGTGATTGGCTGGCCCCTGAAGCATTTCTAAATGCGTAATTAGATTGCCGAACCCGAACCCGGACTTTTGCGCAAAGAGGGAAAAAGCTAAAGTTCGGTACGGACCCGAACTTTACAGTTCGGGTTCGCTCAACACTAATAACAAATGAAATCAACATGGGGGCCCCGGGCGTCCGTATGGTTGCACTATAGTGCGCCAGAGGATAAAGCTGGCAAGGGAAAGTACTACGTGGAATCTGAATCAATTGAAAAAGTATAAATAAAGAATATTGAACAATAGTAGGAATATATTGACTGACAGAGAGATTACATCTCCATCAGTTACCGTTACTTGAAAAAGGCAAGATCAGAGAGAGATGAGAATACTATTCTTCAAGCATTGCCTGGTTTTTGGCAGATGCTGGAGAGAGCAGATTGGTGAGATTGCAGAAGCACAGAATGGGTCATGAACATCACATTTTGAAAGCAATTGTCTGCTATAGCGCCACAGAACCTGTGGCTACTGTCATTGAAAAGTAAACGTGTCAAATTTCATATGAATTATCGGTAACAGTGTGAAACATAAAAAAAATATACAAAAGTATCTGATAAATACTAGGTGAAATCAAACAGATAAAAGTAAAAGTGGTGAGGGATGAAAAAAATGTATATTGTTTGTATACATTATGATAAAATATATATACAAACATAATTGAAACAGACGAAAAAAGAAAGAAGCAACTGATGTGGAACATTGACTATAAAGAAACTCTAGGAAGACGGGCCCTAGAGAAAAGACTTGAAACTAAATACATCATTCAAGCCAGGGTATCTAAGGGCGGATAGCCTATGAATCCACCTGGCCTCTTTCTGGAGCAGGATCCTGTCATAGTTTCCCCCTCTATCTCCTGGGGGGACATGTTCCAGTGCAGAAAAGTGCATTACTGTGCTGTCAAATTTATGGAACAAACCCAAATGACTGCTTATGGGAGTTTCCATTCTTTTCTTTTTAATCAAAGAGACATGGTCTCTGATACGGTGGAAGAATGGTCGTTTGGTCTTTCTGACATAAAAGGCATCACATTGGCATTGCATGAGATATACTATGCCAATGGAATGACAGGTAACAGAAAATACATGTCCATGTACATGTCCATCAGGGAGAGTAACGGTGGGTGAGGAGTGCATATATCTGCAAAACTTGCATTTGTGACAAGGCCTGGTGCCCCTAAAGGGAATGGCATTAGATGATGGTAGAGCAAAATGACTATGAACCAAAGTGTCTCGAAGGGATCTGGATCTCCTGTACGTAATTTCAGGATAGGGTTTGATCCATTTGGAAATTTGTTCATCACTTGTTAATAGATACCAATATTTTTGTAAAATATGGCGGACTTCTCGGTGTTGATTTGAGAATTTTGTTATTAAACGCATTCCCGGATCAGGTTTGACTCTCTTGGGGCCATGTAAAAGGGCATTTCTGTCCTGTTTTTTGGTTCGGGCATATGCTTTTTTAAGGCATTTATTGCTATAGCCTCATTCTAGAAAGCGGGCTCTAAGCAGTCTAGCCTCATGTTCAAAGTCTTGTTGACTGCTACAATTCCGGCGCAGTCTGAGATATTGCCCGTAAGGCACACTGGCAATGAAAGATT
This sequence comes from Rana muscosa, assembly GCA_029206835.1. Classification (NCBI taxonomy): domain Eukaryota; kingdom Metazoa; phylum Chordata; class Amphibia; order Anura; family Ranidae; genus Rana; species Rana muscosa. The sequence continues at coordinate 15,435,954 of CM055119.1, read as the reverse complement.
TTGGGTGTGCACTCCCTGCATGTAGCAGGGAGTTTCCTGCCGAGGTTTTACGGAACAAAGATGTGCTAATAGTGCCATCGTTTTTGACACTGATTTTGAGATCCAGGAAAGTCAAATCTGTTTGACTGGTTTCAAAGGTAAACTTTAAATTAAAACTATTAGTCTTTGAACGGTTTAGGAAGGTGGTAAGGGCATCTCTGGGGCCGGTCCATATGAAAAAAATGTCATCGATAAATCGTCGCCATACTGGAATAAATTCCAGAGAGTCCTGGAGGTCTTCTCTGAAAAAAAGTTTTCTCTCCCACCCCCCAGATACAGGTTGGCATAGGAGGGGGCGCACTTGGTCCCCATTGCCACCCCCTGTATCTGGAGGTAGTGGGAGTCTCCAAACAAAAAAATATTGTTTGATAAGATGAATTCCAAAAGGTTAAGAATAAACTTAATATAGGCCTGAGAGATGCCCCTGTCCTCGGTGATGAAGCCCTCCACAGCCTGCAAACCAAGATGATGTGGTATAGAGTTGTAAAGGGCCTCAACATCGAGCGCCACCAACCATGATCCTTTGGGCAAGGAGAGGCCATCCAAAGTCCTGAGGAGGTCAGTTGTATCTTGTAGGTATGATACCAGTCCTTCAACATGTGGTCGTAGAAAATCATCGACCAGTTGACTAGCAGTTTCCGTCAGTGAACCATTGCCGGAAACAATGGGACGTCCCGGCGGAGAGGATAAGCTCTTATGGACTTTGGGCAGTGCATAGAGAGTAGGGGTTCTGGGGTTAGTGATGTTGAGAAACTCCCAGGTTTTTTTCGTAATTAATCCATCATGGTAGGCATTGCCGATCAGATGCTTATAGCGTTCAATGGTTAGATCAAGATGAGTGCTTGACACCTTGCGATACCATTCTTTGTTGGTCAGTAGGTTCATGACCATCTGCTCATAGTCACGACAATTCATGACTACCAAATTGCCCCCCTTGTCGGAGGGCTTGATGATGATATCTTTATTGAGCTGTAGGGATCGCAAAGCGTCAAGTTGAGAATCACTCAGGGTAGATTCAACCTTCGATTTCCAGTTAGACTGGTTTATTTCCTGGATCACCTGCTTGGTAAAGGCCCAAATATTTGGGTTTCCCTGCAATATCGGGAACATATTGGATTTAGGCTTATATTCTCTCGGAGCTGATTTGATTAATGGAGGATTTGAAGAAAATGGAGTTGGGGGGGCGGCAGAATCATGAATTCCTCCTCTCTGGCGGCTGCCTCATCAAGGTCTGTGAGATGAATATTTCCCTCCTCCCAAAGCTCCATCAATTCCTCAAGAGCTTTTATGTCCTCGATACTCATCTCTTGCCATAGAGGATTAGCTGGAGTAGTGGTCTGTAGCACATTCTTGGGTTTATCATAGAGAACTCGAAATAGCAACTTCCTTGAAAACAAATTTAAATCTTTAATAAGTTCGAACTTATCAATTTGTTGGGAAGGGCAAAAAGTAAGACCCAGCTTCAAAATTGAAATCTGGTCTATAGTCAAAGCATATGATGAAAGATTTATTACCTCGAGTTCAGTTTGGGAGGTTTTTGGCTCAGTGGATCTGCATTTAACTGCTTCCTTGGGTCTAGTGCCAGTGATGGAGATGTTTGGGCCGACCGAAAATCCGCCTGGTTAGAAAAGCAAGGGATGGGTGGATTGCTTACCTGTGCCAGAAGTTAAGAAGGGACAGCCATGGTGGCAGTGAGGGTACTGGGTTGGTGATCAGAGTGTACCAGTGCAGTGGTCGAAGAGTTCTTGGCTGAGGTTACCCTGGTGGTGATGGGTGCCCGAGAAGAGGTAGTGCGTTGGGAAGGGATAGGTTTAGTGATTGTCTTACCGTTACGTGCCTTAAAGAAACCGTGAGTTTTAAGTGTAGGAGGTTGATCCGATGCCTGTGTGGAAGAGAGAGAGGAAGTAGAGGAATCAGATTCACTGGGGTCACGAAAAGATTCATTGGGTTGACGTTTAGTATTGTGAAAACGTCTACGATTTTTGAAACTGGTACCCCAGTTGTAAGCCTGAGTGTTGTCATAGGCCAGCTTGTCTCTGACAATTTTTTTTTCCTTGATTTTGAGAATGTTTGAAACAAAAACCTCAAGGTCAGCCTTTAGGGTGATTTCCCTGGCTGTGAAAGATTCGTCAGAGACAATGATTTCATTGGCCTTGTACAAGTCTTCAATTTCCCCATCAATAGTGATCAGATCCGATGTATACTGTTTATTCAATAGTTCCATCATTTGGATGGAACATGTTTGGAGATTTTTCTCCCATTCCACTTTAAATATGGGATCAATCTGATTGAGGGTTGGAAATATTTGTACTCTGAGACCCCATGGGACAACATTGTCCTCTATGTATTTAAGGAAGTACCATCTGTTCCAAAACAGCCTGGACTTCCTTTCCAACATCCGTTGGAGTCTCAGAATAAATCGATCCATGGACAGACCTCCACTGGCAGTGTTTTGGGCCTTGTGGATTCTATCCATGTATCCCTCAAATGCGTTGCCGCAATAACTAGACATATTGAAGTTTACTAATAAATGGATGGGAAGAAAGAAAACATATATCACAGTAAAAACAAACTGTAGTCAAAGAGAGACAGAAAGCAAAACAAATAAATGTATATAGATATACACCTAGCAATAATACAGTAGTATATCATGAAAACATCATGTTTATATCATATTATTGGTGATCTGTTTGTAAATCAAACAGAGCACTAAATCAATTGTAAAGAGTGATTTGACTAAGTACAGGAGTGCCTCTGGGGGAGAAATGGGTGGATGACACCCGGGAATTTAAACAATAATAAAAAATGAGAGCACTCTTGGTCAAATCATTAAGCACCACATCCCATTTAATTTAAAACTAGAAGAAAAGGGCAGTGGGTATACTCAATACCCTGGGATTTTCAAATACGGTGCTTGATAGAGATAAACACAGAGATCAAATCTTAAAAAGATTAAAATTTTATTAACATAACAAAAGGTACATTGAGCCACACGTTTACAAGGATGGTTATTTTATGTACCTTTTGTTATGTTAATAAAATTTTAATCTTTTTAAGATTTGATCTCTGTGTTTATCTCTATCAAGCACCGTATTTGAAAATCCCAGGGTATTGAGTATACCCACTGCCCTTTTCTTCTAGTTCCAATTTGTACCTGTTTGAGGCTCGTCCCTCTACACATGGGGGGGGGGGCTGATCTGTCTCTTCGGGTTGAGAATATATGTGTCTTGTTTGTTTAGTTGGTGATACTACTCTTGTCATAACCATAATTCTGCACTGTTCCTCTTTTGCGGCTTGTATCCACTTCGGATCCCTATCTATAACCTTCCTCCAACAGTCTATGTATGGGATCTGGTCATGTTTCTGTGAGTCTGACCTAATATTCTCAAATAACGGGTCAATGGTCTCTAAGTCAAAAGTTCCCTGTGGGGGCCACCGCGTTCCATAGCGGGGCCAATCTTTCTCACACAATGTTGCCAATTTCTTACGAATACGTTTTAAATTGCAGTCCCTAGAAAATCCCTTCCTGAAATTGGAGATCATGGACTGTAGGGGAGATTCAACACTATGTTTCCCACCCATACTTGTAACCTAAGGACACCAAGACAGACACAGAGGGTAGGGTAAAGTTTAAGAATTCAGTAAGGGGTCTGAATCCTCGACACAGATGGGGACAATAGACAATGCTTCCCTCTATCAGTGGCTCGGACGCAGTCTCCTGGCCGAGAAACACACTTACACGAGGTTCGCACTCGCTTTGCCACAAAGTGACGTCTCAAACACACACATCAATTATACCAGACTCTCCCACCCAAAAATTACTGACTGACTGACTGAGGATTTGTCCAAGGGCTGCACAATAATCCAGGCGGACGTTCCTCTCGGAAGGTGATCAGGCTTCCCTTCTCTTGATACGTCGAGAGGCTGGCTGACTGTTATCCAAAGTCAAAAGTAAAAAAACTCTCACCTGTTCCTGTTGGAGCTCCAACTATCTATTTCTTGGGTTCCCAGGTCGTTGACGCTACCAAGGTCATCCACAGCAGGCCGCCAAATGGGACACAGCGCAGTCTCTGAGATAAAAGTTCTAGAGGGCGCCTTTTGAGACTACGATATAGCCCACAGGGCTGGCCTTTTGGACCACTCCTTGTAGATCTGGTGGAAACGTGCCACCTGTCTCGGCAGGTCACACCCGACATTCCCCCCATGGCCAATGCATCAACTGATGTAGAAGGTAGAAATAACGGTAAATGACTTTGTCGGACACAGACTTAAGGGTTACCAGGATTTATTCCGCCCCGGCCAAAGCGTAGCACCTGACGGACTCGCATCCCAAAATCAAGTGTGTCAAAAACAGTTTATACAGTGTACATATAAATTTTAATATATTGTGTCACAAGCGAACAGGCGGTTAATTTACGTTATACATTGTATTAACCTTTTGAACAGTCAACCTTTTGAACTTTTTGGATACAAGGCAATTCATTAAAGCATATACTTTAAACCCTTGCAAGGTTTCCATTTCTCTGCAGGTTTGCTCCTTACAGTTTTTTATCTGTCTTACTAATCAGCAAGCAGGCTATAGCACAGGAAGGAGAGGGTGAGTGTGATGAGGACAGATGTCTGTGATGGGAGGGGGGGGGAGTGAATGAGTTCAGTGTCTAACTGCAGTTTTTACAAGTACACCGAACATGAGACATAAAGAATGATTTTTAGCCAATTGTAAATGGACCCACATAACTATGGCCACATAAACTGACCCTCATTGTCACTTTATTATCTGTTTGATGACCACTGTTTCACAACCACTGTTTCCTGGCAACGCTCATGCCCTGTTTATGCAGGCTCTAAGCGTGTTCACAACCACTGCTCAAAACACAATACACAGGATCATAATAGCTGTAATAACTGTGCAGTACTCCTGACTGGAGACAGTGCTGCACCCTGGAGATGTAAATGTGATCCAACAGTGTGTTTTTTTCTGTGGTGGCTGCCCAGACCAGTTGGGTACATCTTCTTGAGTGAAGAAGGTCAGATATTGGCTTCTTTGCTCTGCACAGAAAATCTTCATTGCAATCTCCACAGAGTATTATTGGTTGGCAATCTATTCTTTCCAAAGATTCCAAGAGGCCCAGCAGGTTAGTAAGGAATTGGCCAATACTGCAATCCGGTGGCCTGTAAACAACAGCAATCAAAGCTTGTACAGGGGACTCAAATTTGACAACCAAGAACCAAGTCAGTCACATTGTGATGATACTGCTTTTCAAAGGCCTTGAAATGGTTTCTGACATACAAGGCGACACCTCCGCCACTTTTACTTGCAATGTCAGGAAGGTTTATGTATGAGAGGTGTCTGTTGCGTTTGAACAGGTTGTAGCCCTCCAGCTGGAGACTGTAAGCAATAGAAGAGCCTGAGATATGAGTTTCAGTGAAACATAAAACATCTCCAAGTGTCAACTCATGGTGAGATTTGATATCTTCAATGTGAGCTGGTAATCCTTCCGTGTTGTGATGGATAATTGTTAATGTTTGCTCTTTGTCTGTTGTCTGTAGAAACTTTAAGAGGGGCATAACACTTTCCAGTGATGCATTCTTCATTGAGTCCAGGGAGGCTGTGATATCAGGATCAGCAAAGATCTTTTTCTCATCAAAGTCGGTTATGTGCAGTCCTTGCAGTGTAGTCGTTCTACTCAGAGCAACATAGGCCATTCCCGGTTGAAAGACCCATTTCAATGAGACCACTGCTGACTGTATGGACATCCCCTGACACTTATGAATCGTACATGCAAAAGCCAACTTCAGGGGGAACTGCCTGCGAACAACTCCTTTCTGTCTCAGGTTTCCTCTACCCTTTCTATGTACACCAAGTTGTCAGCATCACAAGACGACTTGTTACGGTATCTCTGTCCTGCATTTGGATTGTCCAGCACAATTCCAAGCTTGTTTATTGTAGTAGCATCTATGTTGGTGACGCTTGAATGGAGAACAGACACAGTTGAGGCATTATGTTTGTGAACCTCTTTGTTGGTGGCAAAGATGTGCAGCACGTCATCAGGGCAGTGGGTGGGATCTGTCAAAGCCTGAGCAAGCAGAGCTTTGTCATTATTGCTTAAGGTGCCAGTCTTCTGCTTGACTCTGATTCTATTCAAAAGCTCAGCAAATGAAATGTCATCCTTCTGTCGCATGATCTCTGTCAGCGTGATCATCTGAAAGTAGTTTTTCCAGACGTCATTGGTATTTTCCTCAAACACGCAGAGTGGCTTACTTTTTCCCAGCGGGGGGACCTGGTAAAAGTCTCCTACTGCTAGTACTGACATACCACCAAAAGGTTTCTTACTGCCTTTGATTTGCTGTAATCTCCAGTTGATGTAGGCAAACAGGGGCTTTGAAATCATTGACACCTCATCAATAACAATGATCTCTGCATTTGACAGCTGTGCCCTCACTTCATCTATGAGATTTCCAAGTCCTTGGTAGGGTGGCTTCAAACTTCTTGGCAACTTCAGCAGAGAATGCAAAGTGTTGCCTGAAATGTTGAAAGCTGCTGTTCCTGTAAACGCAGTTAGTAAAACGCTGGGCATGGATATGTCTGCTTCCTCCCGTAGTCTGGTAAGTTTACAGAGTATCTTTGTCGCCTCAGCATAGATGCACTTTATCAGGTGTGATTTGCCTGTCCCTGCGCCACCAGTCACAATGTAATAGAATGGGTCAGGATTTAGGCCACGCACACGGTTAGTGCACCAGTCACAAACTGAGTAGAATGTCTGAGCTTGTGTCCGGTTAAGGTTTCTGAACATTTTCCGAAGGAAATCGGGGCACATTTGTGGGGTCTTCACAGTAAGTGCAATTCCACCTGTTTGTTTGTGACATGTATACTCCGGAACATCATCTTGTTCATTCTCATGAAGTGGCTCCCCTCCTCTATACATTCCAACCTATTAAACTCAGCTTCTGGGCCAAAGGTGTTCCAAGCATCTTCAACAGGGCCATTTTTTACAAAGTCATCCAAGACTTGTTCCACAATTTTGTTGTGTTGTTCGAACTTCTTTTGGTTGCTGATAACAATTGCAGACACTGCTCGGATTGCTTCTTCTCCTGGTAAGCTCACACAGGCGCCTTTGTAAAAATCCTGGTGTGTTGGGAACCTTACAGTTTTCAGTGATGACTCTGAACGGTGGGGGAGGTAGAGTTTAAGCAGTCTGCCGTAGTAGTTCTCGGGGTCCTTCTTCTCTGAGAAGCATGCGTACCTGATGATTGCAAGCTTCCCTCTCGTGCGTTTTTGAATCATTCCCATTTCATTCAATAGACTGACACGCTTGCCATCTTCCTTTTGCTTGCCATCTTCCTTCTGCTTGCCATAGACAACCCTGTAATGGGATGCAAAGTCTGCCAGACACATGAACTCAAACTCTGGTGTTTCGGGTCTGGCTCTGTATTTGTCGACAAAACTCGTCATCCACACATTAAGAGAATCGGCTGGTTTGTTCTGCAACGCACTGAGCGGGAGACTCATTTTCAGTGTGTTGTCACTAGTTGGCAGAAAAACAACCTCACGTGAGCAAGACTTAATTTTCAGGCTGCACGTACGGGACACAGACTCCTTCGGGGGCGCTGACCTCTCTGTGTTTTGAATAAGCCTGAAGAACTTCTTTAATTTCTTCTCGTTCTGTCTCTGTTTCTGGGCTCATTTCTTTGACTATTGTTTTGAGATAGTCACTCAGCTCGCGTTCTGGCTTGGATAAGTAGGACAATATGTACATGATGCAACCATACTCATCAAGAATGTACTGGATGTCCATGTTGGCGTTCCAGGCTGTCAGCAAATGTTGATTGTAGTTGTTCACCCAGCAGTCCTTGACATCACGCTTCATTAGAATCACGCTTGAGGAGGTCAATGCCTCAATGTACGAGTTGTACTGATTCAAAGTCATATCACACTGTGCCAGTAACTGCGACATGTCTTCAAGCTGCACTTTTGGGTTATTAAGAAAATCCCAGACTGGTTTCAGTTTGTTTTTGGCTGCTTGTGGTTTCATTGCACAATCTCCTTGTTCTTCTTGCATCGGGTAAGTTATCCTCGTTTTTCTAATAGGTGGCTTTGGAATTCAAATCTGCATATTCTGTTACCTTTCTTGCACGATTTTGAATGTGATCTGCTGTGCATTTGAAGTTCTGTTACAAATCTGTGAAGTAAGGCCTGTTTGGCTTCATCAGGCAGCTGGCATGAGATGTTATGATCTATAAAGGCACGCACCTTGTCATCACTGTCTTGTCCAAATATAGGAGCTCCTGCTACCCAACAGAGACAATGTATATGAGGGCTCCCTCTCACCTGAAATTCACCCCTGTAAAAGTAATCAATAACTTCACCGATTGGCTGTGCAGGACCCAACAGCAGCTCTCGAATCAGAGCATCAACCCGTTTGTCAATAATGCGCATGGTGGTCACTGGGTTGCCTCGAAGAATGTCACACTTTTCAGCCCAGTCTAGCTCTGCAAAATCCACCTTTTGACCTTGTTGTGCCTTTATTGCCGTTATTACCTCTGGCCATCTGAATTCTGCAGCAGAGAAGGTAAGAAAAAATGTTGGCTTACCCAATTGTCTGACCATGGCTAGAAAATTCTTCAGATTTTTATCCCAGTAAGCTGGACTCCCTCTCAGTGGTTGCATGAACCTTGTGGCATCTCGGTTTCGCACCAACCGCTCAACCTCACGCTTGTCCTGTAGCAGCTTGTTGGATATTTTCCGTCCATCCCTGGCATTGGGTTTTCCTTTCCTTAACTGAATGGACATGCTGCTTTTGGCCATGTGTGTTTCTGTGACAAACTGCACAAAGAAGAGGTAGCTTGTGTCTCTTGCAAAACGAGTATCAACACAAAAAAGCCTTGCATTGAAATACATGCTCGGGGACAGTTTGACTTGTCTTGCCTGGTCCAATGTATTCTGTCCAGTAGGGAACTGAACAGAGAAAGCCATTGCCTCAAGCCAAGGAACTTTAAAGAAGCTGACAGGTGTGTTTCCTTGTGCAGGTGCAATGCTGAATATTCCATCACCGTGTGTCAGTGCTTCCTCTCCAAGGTCAAATGGCTGCAAACAACTGTCTAGGCCAATTCCAGGTCTTAGTGCATCCTTCTCATCCTCTGCATTTGGAGGTTGTTGGTCATGGCCTACCTGTTGCTCAGAAGCAGCCGGTAAACATGCAGACTGTACCTCTGATGGATCACAATTTTCGATGCGTTCAAGTATCTCCATCATTTCAGTTTCATCACAACTGTCGAGTTCCATCCCATCATCATTATCAGCATCATAATCATCATCATCGATTGTCTCATCCAGTCTGATTGAAATGTCACTGTAATCGGGGTGTGTGTCAATGAGTTTTGACAGACCTGCTACTACATTTCTCATGTTGACATTGTGAAACAGCTGGTGGCCTTTGTAAGTCAGACGTCTTTTCAGCTTCACTCTGTGTAACTGGGATGTGCTGCGCGATCTTGGTAGAGTATTGACCGTGGTTTCCCCCTCGGATGGCACACACTACAGCGCCGTGTATAGCTGCCTGTCAACCTTTGGGAAGTGTGATGATCTTGGCAAATGGCAGTATTTTGGTCAAAAGTTGTCTTTCCAGCACATTCAAATCACAGAGCTCTGGGGGAATGGGCGCCAGCTCCATGTTGTTAGCCACAACGATGGATGATTTGTGTCCTGCTTTTAAATGTGAATCACAGTTGTGACAAATCCATTCTTTGGTCATTTCATCTGGTACGGTGCATTGTTCAGGGCCTTGACAGTGATTGTTGCACACATGGACATATTGCCCTGTCAAACAGGCAGCAATAATGTGTAGATTCTTCTTGTAATTGCTGTGAATGCAATGTTTCACTTGGTTAGGGAAAAGGGTACGATGACACATCGTGCACACAAAAGTTGGCCCACCTTTAATGCATTCATGGAAAGTGGATATAGCTGTCTGCATTAGGCTGTTGTCCACTGGTTGACTGCATTCCCGCATGACATGAGTCCATCGTCTGTATTTCATTCTTATTTTGAAGGCACATTGTATCTTATGGGTTATGCGAAAATCTGCTTGAGTGTGACGCTTCATTTTCATGTAACTCATGCAATGTTGCAAGTGACGTTTTCTGAAAGCAGGATCATTATGATATTTTCTGGTGATGTATTGCTTCTGCTTCAAGTTGAAATCGGCATTTGTCGCATATTTTCTGGTGATGTATTGCTTCTGCTTCAAGTTGAAATCGGCATTTGTCGCATATTTTCTGGTGATGTATTGTTTCTTCTTCAAGTTAAAATTGGCATCAGTCGCATATTTGCTGGTTGTGTATTGCTTCTGCTTCAAGTTGAAATTGGCATCTGTCGCATATTTGCGAATGATATATTGCTTCTGCTTCAACTTAAAATCAGCATCTGCTCTGTATCGGCTGGTGATGTATGTCCTCTTCTTATTGGTGACAGACATCTTTGTAGCCTTGTAATCACGCTTTCTTTCATTTCTGTGTCTTGTCTTCTGTTTTTGACGCGCTGTGCATTTAATTTGGAAAATGCCTTACTGTCCTTCCATATGCCCTGTGAGGATTTTGCATCGAATGGCCGTGGAGAATTCTTGCTGGCTGGGAATCCAGTGTGTGTTGTATCTTTGGTCATCTGTGTCACTTTGTTCTCCACATGCTTTCCATTATGTGATTTGTCAGATTGCACCGGTGGGGACAGCAAACCATCTGACAGACGTCTTGCACGATGAAATGAGACTGGCATGAAGTCATACTGCAGTCCATCAAGAGGGCCTCTGGTGTCTGTAAGGAGAAATTCATACAACTTATAAATCCTTGCCCCCATATCACTCAAATGTGTAAAAGTGATCATAACAGCTTTTCCTTTTCCAGTGGCAGGAAGCCCATCCTTATTTCAACTATGAGAATCAAACAGTCCATATCTCCCAGACTTTTCTCTGAACAATGCAATGCAATACTATAAAAAGTGCATTTGTAACATCTGCATTGAGGCACTGAAGTCTTGTGGAGAGGTCAACAAACCAACCTTGGTTGTCACCGTCTACCGTGGCTCTCACACATCCCGATAACACTGGAGATTTAACAACGTTATACTCATATTTGTCAGTGTTGACTCTTAGGGGCACTTCTTCCATTGTCAAGTGTTGGTGCTGATAGACATTTCTTTGTTTTAGCTGTTTTATTGTTGTGCCATACAAGCTGTTGCCCTTCCTCAGTATTTGATCAAGATCATCCTTCCTCACATCATCAAGCTCACTGTGGTATGCCAAAAATGTCAGAGCCATGCATGTACACTGTTTGTTCCTTAACCTTCCATAGCCATGATGACCCTGATGAAATGATGCCTGCACAGATATCTCACTTGGTACACATGGTTCTTGCATGCCATGGTTTTCAGAAGTGCCCATCACACTGTCACTGTGCTCTTGAACTTGACACTGAGTTGAATATGGGAATGACACCACAGGTTCATTATGTACCTCTTGGGCACATTTACTGTCACAAACCTCCATTTCCACTATGCTGCTGTGGGGCTCCGGATCCCAAAAGTGTGGGTCTGAAAGGTCCAGTTTAGTCCAGCGTATCTTTGCAGATTTAGATCTCTTTCCTTTAGATGGCATGATGATATTTGTGGGAGGAATTATAATTCCACTCAGCTGTATGTGATGAGGTATAATTCCTCACAGAGCTGTGTAGGAGGAGCTATAATTCCCTCAGCGTTGCCAAGGAAACCAATGTTTGTTTATGCAGGCTCTAACCACAGGTCACACAGTATTTTCAGACTCTCCTGAATTCTTGCCATTCTTCAAACTGTCGTATTTTAAAAACTATAAATCCTACAGCGAAGAGCTTTATATTGTGAGAATCACAAGACCCAGACCTACATTTTTATATATAGTATGGCTCTAAAATATTTAAATTAAGGGCACAGTCGCAGTTTAGAAATTGCCCTTCAAATTTGAAGTGTCTAGAGGGGAGTTTCAATGAAAGTCAATGGGTGGCGTGAGTTGCAAACAAATCATCATACCGTGAAAACTGTAAGGACTATGGCTTAGCTGTGGACACGTGTAGTGGCAGCAGGGATAGCTGAACGTTTTGATGTAAAATTTGTGTAGGTGGGCTTAAAAATGAGGGAGTGGTGGCAGGTTAGAAATCATGTCCTTATTTTTCAGATTTTGTCAGCTCACCCTCTAGTTTCGCCATTCATTCCTATGGGACAAATTTTGCCGCAAAAATGATGATATTTTGTGAACGATTCGGCGAAACGTTCCACAAAGTAATAGCACACCATTCGGGAACAATCCGCACGTTTCAGTATATTACTTGTCTATGTAGTGTAAAAACTGTGGGAGGAGTTAGGGTGGTAAAATTTGGCTATAATAAGAATAAGAGTAAGAATAATAACTAGAAAAGCTACAATTTCTGGGGAAATTGTGTTGACGTGTTCTTGCCTCCACCAGTAGTCTACAACTGGAGTGGGCGGAGTAACTGGGTGGAGTGGCTTGAGCAACTGTTGTGTGGTTGGAGTGGCTGGAATACCTGTGAAAAGTGTTAAAAAGCTTAATATTTTAAAAAGTAGAAATAGTAGAAAAAAATTGAAGAAGTCCCATCATTAGTTGAAAGAGTGGAACAATTTTTTCAAAAATGATTTTTTTTTTCAAATAGTTTTTTTTTGTGATTTTTTTTCAATTTTTTTTAAATGATTTAAAAAAAATGTTTTCAAATATTTAATTATTATTTTTTTTTTTCAAAAATGATTTTTCTTTTTAATGTTTAAAAAAAAAAAAAAAAATTTTTGAAAATTTTTTTTTGGAAAAAATTAAATTTTGAAAAAAAAAACATAAAAAAAAGTAAGCAACGTTGAATATTAGAAATGCCTTAGAGAAATAAGAGGTGACGTGCATTGTCTTTCCCCCCAGACACCTCAACTGTGTCCTGAGGGAAAAGACAACACAGCCAACCTCCATGTTACAACAATTTGTGATACAGAAACTCCCCTCAGAGCTGTGTGGGAGGAGCTATAATTCCCTCAGCGTTGCCAAGGAAACCAATGTTTGTTTATGCAGGCTCTAACCATCATTAGTTGAAAGAGCGGAACAATTTTTTCAAAAATATTTTTTTTTTTTCAAAATGATTTTTGTTTTCAAAAAATATATATATTTTTTAAATTATGTTTTTTTAAAAAATATTTTTTTTTCAAAAATTATTATATTTTTTTTCCAATTTTTTTTAAAATATATTATTTTTATTTTTCAAAAATTACTTTTTATTTTTTCATGGCGGGGGTCATAAACAGCGGAAAACAGTATCCGTCGTATTACAGTACATAGTAGAGGTACATAGTAATTTAATTTACAGATAACAGTATCAAAAGAGTAAGCAAAGTTGAACATTAGAAATGCCTTAGAGAAATAAGAGGCGACGTGCATTGTCTTTCCCCCCCCAGACACCCCAACTGGGAACATACTGTGTCCTGAGGGAAAGACAACACAGCCAACCTCCATGTTACAACAATTTGTGATTCAGAAACTCCCCTCAGAGCTGTGTGAGAGGAGCTATAATTCCCCTCAGAGCTGTGTAGGAGGAGCTATAGGTCTCTCAGCGTTGCCAAGGAAACCAATGTTTGTTTATGCAGGCTCTAACCACAGGTCACACAGTATTTTCAGCCTCTCCTGAATTCTTGCCATTCTTCAAACGGTCGTATTTTAAAAATTATAAATCCTACAGCGAAGAGCTATATATATTGTGAGAATCACAAGACCCAGACCTACATTTTGATATATAGTATGTCTCTGAAATATTAAAATTGAAAGCACAGTCACAGTTTAGAAATTGCCCTTCAAATTTGATGTGGCTAGAGGGGAGATTCAATGAATGTCAATGGGTGGCGTGAGTTGCAAACAAATCGGCATATTGTGAAAATTGCAAGGACTATGGCTTAGCCGTGGACACGTGTAGTGGCAGCAGAGATAGCTGAACGTTTTGATATAAAATTTGTGTAGGTGGGCTTAAAAATGAGGGAGTGGTGGCAGGTTAGAAATCATGTCCTTATTTTTCAGATTTTGTCAGCTCACACTCTAGTTTCGCCATTCATTCCTATGGGACAAATTTTGCCGCAAAAACTACGATATTTCGTGAACGATTTGGCGAAACGTTCCACAAAGTAATAGCACACCATTCGGGAACAATCCGCACGTTTCGGTATATTACTTGTCTATGTAGTGTAAAAACTGTGGGAGGAGTTAGGGTGGTAAAATTTGGCTATAATAAGAATAATAACTAGAAAAGCTACAATTTCTGGGGAAATTGTGTGACGTGTTCTTGCTTCTACCAGCAGTCTACAACTGGAGTGGGCGGAGTAACTGGATGGAGTGACTTGAGCAACTGTTGTGTGGTTGGAGTGGCTGGAGTAACTGTGAAAAGTGTTAAAAAGCTTAATATTTTACAAAGTAGAAATAGTAGAAAAAAAATGAAGAAGTCCCATAATTAGCTGAAAGAGCGGAATATTTTTTTTAAAGAAATTTTTATTTTATTTTTTATTATAATTTTTTTAATTTTTAAATGTTTTTTTTCCAAAAAAAACTTTTCACATTTTTTTTAAAAAAATGTTTTTTTTTCTTTCCAATTTTTTTTTTTTAGAAATTTTTTTTCAAAAATTTTTTTTTTTCAAAAAGAATTTTTTTTTTCAAATTTTTTTCTTTTAAAAAAAAATGATTTTTGTTTTAAAAATATATATATTTTTTTAAATGATGTTTTTTTCAAAAATCTTTATTTTTTTCAAAAGTTATTATATATTTTTTTTCAATTTTTTTTTTCAATTTATTATTTTTATTTTTCAAAAATTAATTTTTATTTTTTCATGGGGGGGTCATAAACAGCAGAAAACAGTATCCGTCGTATTACAGTACATAGTAGAGGTACATAGTAATTCATTTACAGATAACAGAATCAAAAAAGTAAGCAAAGTTGAACATTAGAAATGCCTTAGAGAAATAAGAGGCGACGTGCATTGTCTTTCCCCCCCAGACACCCCAACTGGGAACATACTGTGTCCTGAGGGAAAGACATTACAGCCAACCTCCATGTTACAACAATTTGTGATACAGAAACTCCCCTCAGAGCTGTGTGGGAGGAGCTATAGGTCCCTCAGCGTTGCCAAGGAAACCAATGTTTGTTTATGCAGGCTCTAATCACAGGTCACACAGTATTTTCAGCCTCTCCTGAATACTTGCCATTCTTCAAACGGTCGCATTTAAAAAACTATAAATCCTACAGTGAAGAGCTTTATATTGTAAGAATCACAAGACCCAGGCCTACATTTTGATATATAGTATGTCTCTGAAATATAAAAATTGAAGGCACAGTCGCAGTTTAGAAATTGCCCTTCAAATTTGAAGTGGCTAGAGGGGAGTTTCAATGAATGTCAATGGGTGGCGTGAGTTGCAAACAAATCATCATATTGTGAAAACTATCGGGACTATGGCTTAGACTTGGACATGTGCAGTGGCAGTAGGCATAGCTGAACGTTTTGATATAAAATTTGTGTAGGTGGGCTTAAAAATGAAAAGCTACAATTTCTGGGGAAATTGTGTGACATGTTCTTGCCTCTACCAGCAGTCTACAACTGGAGTGGGCGGAGTAACTGGGTGGAGTGACTTGAGCAACTGTTGTGTGTTTGGAGTGGCTGGAGTAACTGTGAAAAGTGTTAAAAAGCTTAATATTTCAAAAAGTAGAAATAGTAGAAAAAAATGTAAGTCCCATCATTAGCTGAAAGAGCGGAACATTTTTTTCAAAAATGTTTTTTTTTTCAATTTTTTTTTTTAAATGATTTTTTTTTCAATTTTTTATTTTATTTATTAATTTATTTTTTAAAGATTTTTTTTTTCAAAAATGATTTTTCTTTTTAATGTTTTTTTTTTCAAAAATGTAAAAATTTTGAAAAAAAAATGTAAAAAAAAAAAATTTGAAAAAAAAAACACATAAAAAAAGTAAGCAAAGTTGAACATTAGAAATGCCTTAGAGAAATAAGAGGTGACATGCATTGTCTTTCCCCCCCAGACACCCCAACTGGGAACATACTGTGTCCTGAGGGAAAGACAACACAGCCAACCTCCATGTTACAACAATTTGTGATACAGAAACTCCCCACAGAGCTGTGTGGGAGGAGCTATAATTCCCTCAGCGTTGCCAAGAAAACCAATGCTCTAATCACAGGTCACAGTATTTTCAGCCTCTCCTGAATTATTGCCATTCTTCAAACGATAAATCCTACAGCGAAGAGCTTTATATTGTGAGAATCACAAGACCCAGACCTACATTTTGATATATAGTATGTCTCTAAAATATTAAAATTGAAGGCACAGTCGCAGTTTAGAAATTGCCCATTGAATTTGAAGTGTCTACAGGGGAGTTTCAATGAAAGTCAATGGGTGGCGTGAGTTGCAAACAAATCATCATATTGTGAAAACTGTAAGGACTATGGCTTAGCCGTGGACACGTTTAGTGGCAGCAGGGATAGCTGAACGTTTTGATATAAAATTTGTGTAGGTGGGTTTAAAAATGAGGGAGTGGTGGCAGGTTAGAAATCATGTCCTGATTTTTCAGATTTTGTCAGCTCACACTCTAGTTTCGCCATTCATTCCTATGGGACAAATTTCGCTGCAAAAACAACGATATTTCGTGAACGATTTGGCGAAACGTTCCACAAAGTAATAGCACACCATTCGAGAACAATCCGCACGTTTCGGTATATTACTTGTCTATGTAGTGTAAAAACTCTGCGAGGAGTTAGGGTGGTAAAATTTGGCTATAATAAGAATAATAATATATATGTGAGATAACAATAAGTGCTCTTGCTTTGCAAGAACACTTAAAAATATATATGTGAGATAACAATAAGTGCTCTTGCTTTGCAAGAACACTTAATAAGAACTAGAAAAGCTACAATTTCTGGGGAAATTGTGTGACGTGTTCTTGCCTCCACCAGTAGTCTACAACTGTAGTGGGCGGAGTAACTGGGTGGAGTGGCTTGAGCAACTGTTGTGTGGTTGGAGTGGCTGGAGTAACTGTGAAAAGTGTTAAAAAGCTTAATATTTTAAAAAGTAGAAATAGTAGAAAAAAAATGAAGAAGTCCCATCATTAGCTGAAAGAGCGGAACATTTAAAAAAAAAAAAAATTATAATTTTTTTAATTTTTAAATGTTTTTTTTCAAAAAAATTTTCACATTTTTTTTCAAAAATGTTTTTTTTTTTTAATTATTATATATTTTTTTCCCCTTTTTTTTTACATTTATTATTTTTATTTTTCAAAAATTACTTTTTATTTTTTCATGGGGGGGGGGGGTCATACACAGCGGAAAACAGTATCCGTCGTATTACAGTACATAGTAGAGGTACATAGTAATTCGTTTACAGGTAACAGAATCAAAAAAGTAAGCAAAGTTGAACATTAGAAATGCCTTAGAGAAATAAGAGGCAACGTGCATTGTCTTTCCCCCCAGACACCCCAACAGGGAACATATTGGGACTGATTTACTATAACTCCAGGAAGTACTGAGCACATCGCAAAAAATAGCTCCAATTTTTGACAATTAAAAATTCCATGCGCGAATTTGCGAATGAAAAAGAGAGCCATTAGCAGCAAACAAGTGTTAGTAAATTTGAAATCAGCGCTAATTAGCGAATCCGCGTACGTGCAAATGCCAATTTCCACTAAGTTTTTATATAGCACTGCACTGTAACCATGATCCATGTATGTGAAAGAAACATTTTTATATGAGATGTGCTCTATCTATTGATGTATATTGCAATTAGTATTCCTAGTTTTTTTCCTTCTTTTGCTAACGAATGCAGTTATGAAGGATTATTACATAGTAATGTCTGCTATTATGTAAAATTACATGTATTAAACATTTAGGTTACCTATTTGTTGTATGTTGTTTTTTTCATGTTTTTTTTTTCATTTAGGTGGCTATAAAGCGGTAATTATTTATGTTCATTCTTTAATCATACTACCCTATTATGCAGGTCTTGTACTTAGCAAAATGGCTTAGTGGTCTGCTCCCATGTCTATACAGCTCTCATGTTACAAGTTCAAATACCAGCCAACCTACCATCCAACAGCTATGTTTATTATTTGCACAAGCAAATTAAAATAAACAAACAAAGAAATGTAAACTGCCCGTTAGCTAGTGTGTGATGTTTGGAAGTCCACACCATAATATTATTGAATAAAAGTGCATTGGCTAATTGGCATTCACCTATTTTCAGCATATGCTACTTTGGCTAATTGGCATTTGCCTTTTTTTCACTAATACAATCTTTTAGTATCTCTCTGTGGGATTTGAACCCATGAGTGCTTCAAAGCCTGAGTTTTTTAAGGTAGAAGT
The DNA here is from genome assembly GCA_029206835.1 of Rana muscosa. NCBI lineage: Eukaryota > Metazoa > Chordata > Amphibia > Anura > Ranidae > Rana > Rana muscosa. The sequence continues at coordinate 15,417,500 of CM055119.1, read as the reverse complement.
GCTGACCACTAGCCTATTGAGCATAGCACAAACATCTACTAGTGTGTGTAGATTAAGGAGATATTTCTTGCACCTACAGGTAAGCCTTAATCTAGGCTTACCTGTAGATGCAAGTTGTCTAAGTGGGTTTACAACCACTTTAACCACTTAACGACAGCTCACTGTATATATACGTCGGCAGAATGGCACCGACAGGCACAATCACGTAGAGTGTACGTGATTGCCTTTGTATAGTTGGGGGGTCCAATCGGACCCCCCTCCTTTACAGTGAGCGGTGGCTAAGTGTCCGGGAGCGTTCTGGGATGAGGGGGCAGCCATTCGTTTCCGGCCACCCCCTCGTGATCGCTCCCGGCGAATGGAAATGCCCCCTCTGTCTGTGTCAGACAGAGGAAGCAGGAGGAAGTGATGTCATCTCTGGTGAGGCGCTCACATATACCGAGCGCCGTACAAGAGAAGACATCAGGTCAGTGCACACAACACTACACTGACACCAGGACACATAGGGACAAAAATTGCCCCCCCAGGCCCCCCCAGACACCCCAGATCACCCCCCAGATCACCCCCCCCAGCCCCCAGTCATAGTGACACTGATTGCAGTGACCATTTATTTAGTGATCACTGCAATCAGTGACATTTGTGACTGTAAAAGTGTCACCAAAGTTTAGTCTTAGGTCCAGTGTAGCCCCCTAACCCCCCCTAATAAAGGTTTAACCCCCTGATCACCCCCCAGATAACCCTTTCACCCCCTATCACCACTGTCGCTAAGCGATCATTTTTCTGATCGCTGTCTTAGCGTCAGTGATGCCGATCGGCAGCCAGTAATTTTTTTTAGGTTTGCCGCATGTTTTTATAGCGTCAGGTACCCCAATATATTATCTAATAAAGGTTTAACCCCCTTGATCGCCCCCCAGGTAAACCTTTCACCCCCTATCACCACTGTCACTAAGCGATCGTTTTTCTAAACGCTGTCTTAGTGTCTGTGATGCAGATCGGTAGCCGGTAATTTTTTTTAGGTTCGCCGCAGGTTTTTATAGCGTCAGGTACCCCAATATATTATCTAATAAAGGTTTAACCCCCTTGATCGCCCCCCAGGTAACCCTTTCACCCCCTATCACCACTGTCGCTAAGCAATTGTTTTTCTAAACGCTTTCTTAGTGTCGGTGATGCAGATCGGTAGCCAGTAATTTTTTTTAGGTTCGCTGCATGTTTTTATAGCGTCAGGTACCCCAATATATTATCTAATAAAGGTTTAACCCCCTTGATCGCCCCCCAGGTAACCCTTTCACCCCCATCACCACTGTCGCTAAGCGATCGTTTTTCTAAACGCTGTCTTAGTGTCGGTGATGCAGATCGGTAGCTGGTAATTTTTTTTAGGTTCGCCGCATGTTTTTATAGCGTCAGGTACCCCAATATATTATCTAATAAAGGTTTAACCCCCTTGATCGCCCCCCAGCTAACCCTTTCACCCCCATAACCACTGTCGCTAAGCGATCGTTTTTCTAAACGCTGTCTTAGTGTCGGTGATGCAGATCGGTAGCTGGTAATTTTTTTTAGGTTTGCCGCAGGTTTTTATAGCATCAGGTACCCCCATATATTATCTAAGGTTTTAACCCCCTGATTGCCCCTAGTTAACCCTTTCACCAGTGATCACCATATAAGTGTTACGGGGGACGCTGGTTAGTTAGTTTGCTTTTTATAGTGTCAGGGCACCCGCCGTATATAACCCAATAAAGGTTTAACCCCCTGATCGCCCGGCGGGTGATATCAATTAGGTTTTAGCATCAGAGAGGGTCTGCGTCACACCCCAGGCAGCGTCAGGTTAGTGCCAGTAACGCTAACACCCACGCGTGAAGCATACACCCCCCTTAGTGGTATAGTATCTGAACAGATCAATATCTGATCTGATCAGATCTATACTAGCGTTCCCAGCAGTTTAGGGTTCCCAAAAATGCAGTGTTAGCGGGATCAGCCCAGATACCTGCTGGCACCTGCGTTTTGCCCCTCCGTCCAGACCAGGCCACCCAAAAGCAGTATCGATCGATCACTGTCACTTACAAAACAAAAACACACATAACTGCAGCGTTCGCATAGACAGGCCTGATCCCTGCGACTCCAGTGCTGTAGGAGGTGATTTCACCACCACAGTTAAAAAAAAAAGCAAATATGCCGAAGCATTGGGGCAGCAGGGGCGGAGGAGCGATTTTGCTCCTAATGCCGCGTACATACGGTCGAAATTCCGACGGAGGCTTGCCCGTGGAAAAGTCCGACCATGTGTGTGCGGCATAACTTTTTTGCGGGAGGATGCCCCCATGCTTCGGCATATATAAATGGTGCGTGTATGCCCATCATTGGAAGTGGGTGGATGAAGGGCGGTATTCTAATGGTGGGCATACCCACCGATCAATCTCTTTTTTCGTTCAGCCAACTGGCTGCATGAAAAAAAAAAGATTACAATACATGTCCAACAAGGACCAGCAACGTACTGGTATGTTGCTGGACTTTGAATGTTTATACCAGAATGATGCCTGCGGGTTTAGGTATCATCTTGGTATCATTCTTTTCATGTAAAAGCAATCCTAGTGGCTAATTAGCCTCTGGACTGCTTTTACAAGCAGTGGGAGGGAATGCCCCCCCCCCCCGGATATAAAAAGCGCCATTGGGAAATTGGGAAAGCATTTTATCACACCGATCTTGGTGTGGTCAGATGCTTTGAGGGCAGAGGAAAAATCTAGGGTCTAGAAGACCCCAGTTTTTTCAAAAAAAGAGTACCTGTCACTACCTATTACTATCATAGGGGATATTTACATTCCCTGAGATAACAATAAAAATGATAAAAAATAAAAATACTTGGAAGGAACAATTTAAAAATAAAATAAAAAAGCAAAATTAATAATAAAAAAAAAAGAAAAAAAAAAGCACCCCTGTCCTGCCCTGCTCTTGCCCAATGGCGAAAGCAAGCGTCGGTCTGGCGTCATATGTAAACAGAAATTGCACCATGCATGTGAGGTATCACCGCGAAGGTCAGATCGAGGGCAGTCATTTTAGCAGTAGACCTCCTCTGTAAATCTACTGGGGTAACCTGTAAAGGCTTTTAAAGGCTTTTAAAAATGTATGTAGTTTGTCGCCAATGCGCGTTTGTGCGAAATTTTAAAGCATGTCGTGTTTGGTATCTATGTACTCGGCCTAAGATCATCTTTTTTATTTCATCAAACATTTGGGCAATATAGTGTGTTTTAGTGCATTAAAATTAAAAAAAGTGTATTTTTTAACCCAAAAAATGCGTTTGAAAAATCGCTGCGCAAATACTGTGTAGAAAAAAAAAATGCAACACCCACCATTTTAATCTGTAGGGCCTTTGCTTTAAAAATATATATAATGTTTGGGGGTTTAACATAATTTTCTTGCAAAAAAAAAATGTTTTCATGTAAACAAAAAGTGTCAAAAAGGGCTTTGTCTTCAAGTGGTTAGAAGAGTGGATGTAAGCTTCCTAATGTTGTGTATAAAATGCCAGAACAGTTCAAAACCCCCCCAAATGACCCCATTTTGAAAAGTAGACACCCCAAGCTATATACTGAGAGGCATGTCGAGTCCATGGAATATTTTATATGTTGACACAAGTTGCGGAAATACGACAATTTTTTTTTTTTTTTTGCACAAAGTTGTCACTAAATGATATATTGCTCAAACATGCCATGGGCATATGTGGAATTACACCCCAAAATACAATCTGTTGCTTCTCCTGAGTACAGGAATACCACATGTGTGAGACTTTTTGGGAGCCTAGCCACGTACGGGACCCCAAAAACCAAGCACCGCCTTCAGGCTTTCTAAGGGTGTAAATTTTTGATTTCACTTCTCACTGCCTATCACAGTTTCGGAGGCCATGGAATGCCCAGATAGCACAAAACCCCCCCAAATGACCCCATTTTGGAAAGTAGACACCCCAAGCTATTTGCTGAGAGGTATTGTGAGTATTTTGCAGATCTCGCTTTTTGTCACAAAGTTTTGAAAATTGAAAATAAATAAATAAATATATATATATTTTCTTTCTTCATTTTCAAAAACAAATGAGAGCTGTAAAATACTCGCCATTCCTCTCAGCAAATAGCTTGGGGTGTCTATATTCCAAAATGGGGTAATTTGGGGGGTTTTGTGCGATTTTGGCATTTTATGGCCTTCGAAACTGTGATAGGTAGTGAGGAGTGAAATCAAAAATTTGTGCCTAGAAATCCTGAAGGCGGTGCTTGGTTTTCGGGGTCCCGTACGCGGCTAGGCTCCTAAAAAGTCCCACACATGTGGTATCCCCGTACTCAGGAGAAGCAGAAAAATGTATTTTGGGGTGTAATTCCACGTATAACCATGGCATGTGTGAGCAATATATCATTTAGTGACAACTTTTTGTAATTTTTTTGTCATTATTCAATCACTTGGGACAAAAAAAATATATTCAATGGGCTCAACAGGCCTCTCAGCAATTTCCTTGGGGTGTCTACTTTCTAAAATGGGGTCATTTGGGGGGGTTTTGTGCTATTTTGGCATTTTATGGCCTTCGAAACTGTGATAGGTAGTGAGGAGTGAAATCAAAAATTTGCGCCCTTAGAAATCCTGAAGTCGGTGCTTGGTTTCCGGGTCCCGTACGCGGCTAGGCTCCCAAAAAGTCCCACACATGTGGTATTCCCCGTACTCAGGAGAAGCAGCAAAATGTATTTTGGGGTGAAATTCCACATATAACCATGGCATGTGTGAGCAATATATCATTTAGTGACAACTTTTTGTAATTTTTTTTTAGTCATTATTCAATCACTTAAGACAAAAAAAAAAAAAATTCAATGGGCTCAACATGCCTCTCAGCAATTTCCTTGGGGTGTCTACTTTCCAAAATGGGGTCATTTGGGGAGGTTTTGTACTGCCCTGTCATTTTAGCACCTCAAGAAATGAGATAGGCAGTCATAAATTTAAGAAAATGTACCCTAGTTTGTAAACTCTATAACTTTTGCGCAAACCAATAAATATACGCTTATTGACATTTTTTTTACTAAAAACATGTGGCTGAATACATTTTGGCCTAAATGTATGACTACAATTGAGTTTATTCAATTTTTCTTATAACAAAAAGTAGAAAATATCATTTTATTTTCAAAATTTTCGGTTTTTTTCCGTTTATATCGCAAAAAATAAAAATCGCAGAGGCAATCAAATACCATTAAAAGAAAGCTCTATTTGTCGGAAGAAAAGGACGCAAATTTCGTTTGGGTACAACATTGCATGTCCGCACAATTTACAGTTAAAGCAGCGCAGTGCAAAATTCTGAATTCACCTCTGGTCCTTTAGCTACCAAATGGTCCGGGGCTTAAGTGGTTAATATTATTGTAACAACCATGCTCATGCTGATGTGGCATTGGCTAATAGGCATTTGCCTCTTTTCAGCATATGCTGTTGAGTGTTTGATGGTGGGACTACTTTATATTCTAGGTATAATAGTACTCAGCACAGTGACTTAGGCCCCTTTCACACTTGTGCGACCTGAAAGTTGTGTGATTTTGATGCGACTTTAAGCAATGCCTGTGTACTCTTGAGGTCTATGGACACAGGAGTCACAGGGAAAGGCGCGCAAACTTCCGTCTGCATTTTTTCTGCGATCCCAGGGAATGCCTGTGTAAACTTAAGGTCTATGAACCTCAACTTGTATCAAAGTCGGACCAAAGTAGTACAGGGACTACTTTGAAGTCGGTGTGACTTGAAGTTTCACAGATATAAATGGTACACATTGAAAATCATGGGGTATGACTTGTCATGCAACTCTGATGACCAAAGTCGCAGGAAAAGTCGCTCAAGTGTGAAAGGGGCTTCAGCCCGACTTTGTGAGCGATTTCAGAGACATCAGTGCACTTTCCTGCACAGATGTCTAGTGAAATCACATAGGTCTCAACGGTCCCTGATTTGGACCAAAGTCCCTCTGTCCCTCTTTCCTCATTTGTCCCTCATTTTGTTCGGATCTGTATAGTTTGATATAAAATGCAATTTTTATCTTTCAAAAAGTGTTTCCCAGCGCTAAACCTTTCATCTCATTTCTAAATTGCTTTGTTTGTAAATTCCCAAAGCCAATCTAAAGGGATATTATTGTTAAAAAAAAAGCACTTGGGGGTTTAACTAATATTTTTTTTTTTTTTATAATTCTTCTTTAAGAAGGTGTTTTAGGAGGTGTGTACTATGCCTACATACTTTTGCTAATAGTTGTCCCTTATACCCATCTCAAAAAGTTGGGAGGTAAGAAATCGCCTCCTAAAGTCGCCCAAAGTAGTGTAGGAACTACTTTTGGGAATCTGTGTGGCGTCGCACCAATTCGGCCTGCAATTTGACATGTCAATTCAGAGCTATGTAAACATGGGTGAAGTTGCATAAATATGAATGGAACTCATGGGGGAGGATACTTTTAATGCGACTCTGAGGTCCAAAGCTGCATGAAAAGTCACATAAGTGTGAAAGTAACCTAATGAGATTAAATGATAACACCTTTGAATAAAGCCCCTTAAAATTGCACAGCTTTGCCATGACTTGAAGCAATGTCTGTGTTATCTTGTGGTGTATGGACCTCAAATCGCATCAAAGTCAAACCAAGGTAATGCAGGGATGAATTTTCCCCACTTTCAGGATGCACAAGTGACAATAGGGCCAAATTCAAAGATATCCTTGAATCTCTTTCACACTGCTGCAACCTGAAAGTCACCCTAATTTGCTGCCACTTTGTCACTGCAACTTGGCCCCAGCTTCTGGGAATGCCTGTGTAATATTGCGCCCTATGTACCTCAAGTCACATGAGGCTCTGTTTCCACTATTGCAACCCTAAATTCGCATGATTTTGCCGCAATTTTTTGCCGCGATTTTGATGCGACTTGGAGCAATGCCTGTATATTCTTGAGGTCTATGGACCTCAAGTTGTATCAAAGTGGGTCCAAAGTAGTGCAGGGACTACTTTGAAGTCGCTGCGACTTGATGTCGCACAGATATGAACCATACTCATTGGAAATCATAAGGTATGACATGTCATGCGACTTTGCAGTCCCAAGTTGCATAACAAGTCGCACTAGTGGAAACCGAGCCTGAAAGTCACACCAAAGTAGTACAAGGACTACTTTGAAGTTGGTCTGACTTAAAGTAGCACAGATATGAATGGTTATCATTGAGAATCATGAAAAGTCGCCCAACTGTGAATCAAGTCATATATATTTTAATAGAAAGGAGCTCTCATTTATACTTGCATAGTCCTTACTGATTTACATCAGCAGAACAAATGCAGGAAGTAGTGATGTGTGCACATGGGCCAGAAGCAAATGTGTGGTGATAACAAACAAATCAATGAAGCCCACCCACACCAAATCCACCCCCACCTTGAGTAAGCACAAGTACATATCCTACACTTACCCGGCAAATCAGCAGCACTTCCTCTATGCTAAAGAGGGAGCTCGCCATGTCCACCTAGATGGAGATCCTGACCAGCACAGGAACTTTCGGGTGATTACAATGACTCATTTCTGGGTCAGGAGGTGAAACCACGCTCTGTTGATTGCAGCTGTGAATATTTGATCTCAATCATAGAATTTATTATTTTTGATTATTTGCAGATATGCAAATCTGTATTTCTACATATGATATTTGAAGGTAAATTTAAGGGAGTTTGAAAAGGAATGGTGTCTCTGCCATAGCAGCAGGTGAATTACAAAGGCAAAAGGCCCGGTTTGAGCCCCGCTTCACACTGACAGCGGGAGGAAATCGTCCAGCTGAACTCATACGATTTTCATTCCCGCATGTCAGTCCCGACTGCAGGAGGGGGGGGGGGACATCAGAGACATCTGTGCAGGTTTCTGCACTTATATCAATACAAATCACACCAATTAGAACAGCGCAATTGCCACCGATCTGACATGTCAAATCGCACCAATGTGAACCAGAGCTGACACATACAACACTGTCTATCCTCCAGCTGAATTCATTACCTGCAATTCTCCAAAGCTGTTATAAAGATTCCACCTTTATCATTTACTTGCAGGTGTGCTGAAGCCTAGGTTTACATTGGGGCGATTTGTCATGCAATTTCAGAAATCAAATCGCATGACTATTGGTGGCAATGTTCCAATCGATGCAACCCCAATTTTGTGGCGCTGCACCGATTTGCAAAAGTAGTTCCTGCACTACTTTTGCAGATTTCAGGTGTGACTTCAATAGACATTTGTGTATGAAGCCACACAGATGTCTCTCAAGTAGTACCTAAAATCGCGCTAGCTTAAGTGAAGTAGCGTGATTTCAAAGTAGCATCATTGTGAACAAGGGCAAAGAGATTAATTTTTTGGTGCAGAAATCCATATAGAAATAAAATATTAAGGATTTTGCACTTTGCCAAAAAAAAAAAAAAAAAAAAAAAAAAAAAAGCACACACACCAAAGCTCAATAACGTACTTTTATTTTGCCAGCAGAAACAAAATTAGGTACATTCATTTACTAGCTTCAAAAAAATTTGGACAGGATACATGGTGCTACATTTAGCAATTGGATTTTAAGGGCCCTGCTCATAATCTAAAATTTGTCAAAACCTTAGAGTGCACACAGCTTTACTTTTAGTGTATAATGGGCAACACATCACATTTTTATCTGCAAGATTATAGAAACATACTCAAGTCATTATTCTTACAAAGCATTCCAACATAATAATAAAAATGACACATGTTCAAAACACCCACCCCCACCCCACAATCCACATATACATACATTGGTGACCATGTTCTGCTGGAAGCTGCATTTCTGTGTACATGATTAAGCAATGAGATCCAAGAGTAGAAGGTCAGCAGATGCTTCCAAACGATTTTGCATGGTCAGACAGGAACAATACACACACAATTTTTGATTGAAAAGATGCACAAGAATTTCAGCAAATAACACTAGTTGGGGGGTTTGTCAATCTGCACAATATCATTCCTTCTCTCCCCCTCCCCCCCCCAAATCACAGCAAAAACCTGGCCTTCTCAGACCAAATGGTCCCCCATACTGCAGGCCTTTATATAAGAGAGGTTGTATTGTTAGCAAACTGACACACGCCCAATAAAAGTACACGCCCAATAGAAGTACACGCCCACCAGTATCTTTTAATCTGTGTCTTCGTGTATGTCTAAAGTTATTTCACCTGATGGGCAGGAACACATAATACTATTTGCAACTGTGTTAGCCCTTGGCTATGTGCACCAAATCTCCAACTACAGGCCAAAGATCCAAGTCCATTTGCATGCACATAAACAAAGCAATAGTTTTCTAAGCATATGTACCTGTGCAGTGTAAACCATACAATTTTAAATGTCCAAGTCCCTGGGCATGATTAGTGCTAACAAACATTAACATCAGGCCCTGGCTCCAATGAGCTTCCAATCTAAAGTCCAAAATAAACTTTTTTACATTAGAGACTATTTTGACAGGAGACAAATAAAATGCCAGCATGTCTTTGGATTGTGGTGAGAAACCCACACATAGAAAACATATAAACTTCAACACAAGCATTAGCATGTTGGGGGAATTGAACCAGCAACCCCAGTGTTGCTAGACAGAATTGATGCCCACTTAGCCACCAGGCAGCCTCACACATGTTCTCTGCATCTCTGTGGTGTGAACCAGCCCTAAGTCCATAGCCAAGTTCCGTGTCTCCAAGCAATATACAATATATTGGCCTAAGTATTAGGACGCCTGCCTTTAAACGCACATGAACTGTAATCGCATCCCAGTCTTAGTCCATAGGGTTCAATATTGAGTTGGCCCACCCTTTGCAGCTATAACAGCTTCAACTCTTCTGGGAAGGCTGTCCACAAGGTTTAGGAATGTGTCTATGGGAATGTTTGACCATTCTTCCAAATGCATTTGTGAGGTCAGGCACTGATGTTGGACGAGAAGGCCTGGCCTGCAGTCTCCGCTCTAATTCATCCCCAAGGTGTTCTGTTGTGTTGAGGTCAGGACTCTGTCCAGGCCAGTCAAGATCCTCCACCCCGAACTCACTCATCTATGTCTTTATGGACCTTGCTTTGTGCACTGGTCCAAATCATTTGGTGGAGGGGGATTATGGTGTGGGGTTGTTTTTCAGGGGTTGGGCTTGGCCCCTTAGTTCCAGTGAAGGGAACTCTTAAGGCATCAGCATACTGAGACATTTTGGACAATTTCATGCTCCCAACTTTGTGGGAACAGTTTGGGGATGGCCCTTTCCTGTTTCAACATGACTGCACACCAGTGCACAAAGCATGGTCCATAAAGACATGGATAAGTGAGTTTGGGGTGGAGAAACTTGACTGGCCTGCACAGAGTCCTGACCTCAACCCAATAGAACTCCCTTTGGCTGAATTAGAGCAGAGACTGTGAGCCAGGCCTTCTCATCCAACATCAGTGCCTGGCCTCACAAATGCAATTCTGGAAGAATGATCAAACATTCCCAACGACAAACTAAACCTTGTGGACAGCCTTCCCAGCCTTCCCAGAAGCTGTTCTAGCTGCAAAGGGTGGGCCAAATCAAAATTTAACCCTATGGACTAAGACTGGGCTGCCATTAAAGTTCATGTGTGTGTAAAGGCAAGCGTCCCAATACTTTGGGCTAAATTGTGTATCTGGCAAGATTTACAATGGTGGTGGAACCCTCCTACACATAAATACAACATTTAGATGTAGCTTTAGGACCTGGGAGATGAGACAACTTCTCTACATCAAGCAGCATGATTGGGATTTGAACCCAGACACTCAGGGATGCTAAGCAGAAGTTCTAACCTCTAAGCCACAGAGGTACCACATGTGGAATCCTCCTACACGTAAATACACATAAATACTGCATTTCTTTGGACATACAGGTGATGGAATTACATTACTCAGGAGTTATTCTTCTTGATTTATTCTGTGATATTTGGTGTTTTTTTAGGGGTGAGTTTAGAATAGTGATATTACCCTCAAATTGTGGGGAATTACATTTTTATTTCTGATGTTGGAACACATATCAAATTTTTGGGGCTCAAATTATGATTATTTAGAAATAATAAAAAGCACAAAAAAATGTGACTAATTTAAAATTTGCATCAGCAATAGTATTGTTTGTGCTTTGTAAAGACACCTGTGTGAGTTTGGGTAAAGATTGGTGTGAGATGGAGAGTAACTAGTGAAAGTGACAGAGAAAAATATATTTTATCAAAACATTCCACATTCTAGCTTTCTTTAAAAACAAAATATTTTAATTAGAAGCAACATTGTTGCAAAGGAAAATTTATTTCAGAGAAAGATAAATTTCATCTCAACATTAAAAGGATTTATTTGTGAAAGTTACAATTGTATCATTAGAATCAATGGCTAAAACTTGCACTGGACTAAAATAGCTCAGATTTTCACTTCCAAAACATGCTCTTTAATTACGGTAGCTCTCATTTCGGTATTTCGGTATTCGGTATTCGGTATTTACTATAACTCTTGTGAAAAAAGTCACTTGAGTTAAAATTTGAGTTATATTAGCTCTGGGCATGCTCAGTTTGGTTTGCAAATAGTTGTCCAAAAACGGGCATTTTTTTACTTCTCAGACTTTTAAAGATATTTCAGTGTAGAAATCACTTTTTCACACAGTTTAACCACTTAACGACCGCTCACTGTATATATATACGTCGGCAGAATGGCACTGACAGGCACAATCACGTAGAGTGTACGTGATTGCCTTTGTACAGTTGGGGGGTCCAATCGGACCCCCCTCCTATACAGTGAGCGGTGGCTAAGTGTCCGGGAGCGTTCCGGGATGAGGGGGCAGCCATTCGTTTCTGGCCACCCCCTCGCGATCGCTCCCGGCGAATGGAAATGCCCCCTCTGTCTGTGTCAGACAGAGGGAGCAGGAGGAAGTGATGTCATCTCTGGTGCGGCGCTCACATATACCGAGCGCCGTACAAGAGAAGACATCAGGTCAGTGCACACAACACTACACTGACACCAGGACACATAGGGACATAAATCGCCCCCAGGCCCCCCAGACACCCCAGATCACCCCCCAGATCACCCCCCAGCCCCCAGTCACAGTGTCACTGATTGCAGTGACCATTTATTTAGTGATCACTGCAATCAGTGACATTTGTGACTGTAAAAGTGTCACCAAAGTTTAGTCTTAGGTCCAGTGTAGCCCCCTAACCCCCCCTAATAAAGGTTTAACCCCCTGATCACCCCCCAGATAACCCTTTCACCCCCTATCACCACTGTTGCTAAGCGATCATTTTTCTGATCGCTGTCTTAGCGTCAGTGATGCCGATCGGCAGCCAGTAATTTTTTTTAGGTTCGCCGCATGTTTTTATCGCGTCAGGTACCCCAATATATTATCTAATAAAGGTTTAACCCCCTTGATCGCCCCCCAGGTAACCCTTTCACCCCCTATCACCACTGTCACTAAGCGATCGTTTTTCTAAACGCTGTCTTAGTGTCTGTGATGCAGATCGGTAGCCGGTAATTTTTTTTAGGTTCGCCGCAGGTTTTTATAGCGTCAGGTACCCCAATATATTATCTAATAAAGGTTTAACCCCCTTGATCGCCCCCCAGGTAACCCTTTCACCCCCTATCACCACTGTCGCTAAGCAATTGTTTTTCTAAACGCTGTCTTAGTGTCGGTGATGCAGATCGGTAGCCAGTAATTTTTTTTAGGTTCGCCGCATGTTTTTATAGCGTCAGGTACCCCAATATATTATCTAATAAAGGTTTAACCCCCTTGATCGCCCCCCAGGTAACCCTTTCACCCCCATCACCACTGTCACTAAGCGATCGTTTTTCTAAACGCTGTCTTAGTGTCGGTGATGCAGATCGGTAGCTGGTAATTTTTTTTAGGTTCGCCGCAGGTTTTTATAGCGTCAGGTACCCCAATATATTATCTAATAAAGGTTTAACCCCCTTGATCGCCCCCCAGGTAACCCTTTCACCCCCTATCACCACTGTCGCTAAGCAATTGTTTTTCTAAACGCTGTCTTAGTGTCGGTGATGCAGATCGGTAGCCAGTAATTTTTTTTAGGTTCGCCGCATGTTTTTATAGCGTCAGGTACCCCAATATATTATCTAATAAAGGTTTAACCCCCTTGATCGCCCCCCAGGTAACCCTTTCACCCCCATCACCACTGTCACTAAGCGATCGTTTTTCTAAACGCTGTCTTAGTGTCGGTGATGCAGATCGGTAGCTGGTAATTTTTTTTAGGTTCGCCGCAGGCTTTTATAGCGTCAGGTACCCCAATATATTATCTAATAAAGGTTTAACCCCCTTGATCGCCCCCCAGGTAACCCTTTCACCCCCTATCAACACTGTCGCTAAGCAATCGTTTTTCTAAACGCTGTCTTAGTGTCGGTGATGCAGATCGGTAGCCAGTAATTTTTTTTAGGTTCGCCGCAGGTTTTTATAGCGTCAGGTACCCCAATATATTATCTAATAAAGGTTTAACCCCCTTGATCGCCCCCCAGGTAACCCTTTCACCCCCATCACCACTGTCACTAAGCGATCGTTTTTCTAAACGCTGTCTTAGTGCCGGTGATGCAGATCGGTAGCTGGTAATTTTTTTTAGGTTCGCCGCAGGTTTTTATAGCGTCAGGTACCCCCATATATTATCTAATAAAGGTTTTAACCCCCTGATTGCCCCTAGTTAACCCTTTCACCAGTGATCACCATATAAGTGTTACGGGTGACGCTGGTTAGTTAGTTTGCTTTTTATAGTGTCAGGGCACCCGCCGTGTATATAACCCAATAAAGGTTTAACCCCCTGATCGCCCGGCGGGTGATATCAATTAGGTTTTAGCGTCAGAGAGGGTCTGCGTCACACCCCAGGCAGCGTCAGGTTAGTGCCAGTAACGCTAACACCCACGCGTGAAGCATACACCCCCCTTAGTGGTATAGTATCTGAACAGATCAATATCTGATCTGATCAGATCTATACTAGCGTCCCCAGCAGTTTAGGGTTCCCAAAAACGCAGTGTTAGCGTGATCAGCCCAGATACCTGCTGGCACCTGCGTTTTGCCCCTCCGTCCAGCCCAGGCCACCCAAGTGCAGTATCGATCGATCACTGTCACTTACAAAACAAAAACACACATAACTGCAGTGTTCGCAGAGACAGGCCTGATCCCTGCGACTCCAGTGCTGTAGGAGGTGATTTCACCACCACAGTTAAAAAAAAAAGCAAATATGCTGAAGCATTGGGGCAGCAGGGGCGGAGGAGCGATTTTGCTCCTAATGCCGCGTACATACGGTCAAAATTCCGACGGAGGCTTGCCCGTGGAAAAGTCCGACCATGTGTGTGCGGCATAACTTTTTTGCGGGAGGATGCCCCCATGCTTCGGCATATATAAATGGTGCGTGTATGCCCATCATTGGAAGTGGGTGGATGAAGGGCGGTATTCTAATGGTGGGCATACCCACCGATCAATCTCTTTTTTCGTTCAGCCAACTGGCTGCATGAAAAAAAAAGATTACAATACATGTCCAACAAGGACCAGCAACGTACTGGTATGTTGCTGGACTTTGAATGTTTATACCAGAATGATGCCTGTGGGTTTAGGTATCATCTTGGTATCATTCTTTTCAGCCTGCGGCCGGCTTTCATGTAAAAGCAATCCTAGTGGCTAATTAGCCTCTGGACTGCTTTTACAAGCAGTGGGAGGGAATACCCCCCCGGATATAAAAAGCGCCATTGGGAAATTGGGAAAGCATTTTATCACACCGATCTTGGTGTGGTCAGATGCTTTGAGGGCAGAGGAAAAATCTAGGGTCTAGAAGACCCCAGTTTTTTCAAAAAAAGAGTACCTGTCACTACCTATTGCTATCATAGGGGATATTTACATTCCCTGAGATAACAATAAAAATGATAAAAAAAAAATACTTGGAAGGAACAATTTAAAAATAAAATAAAAAAGCAAAATTAATAATAAAAAAAAAAGAAAAAAAAAAAAAGCACCCCTGTCCTGCCCTGCTCTTGCCCAATGGCGAACGCAAGCGTCGGTCTGGCGTCATATGTAAACAGCAATTGCACCATGCATGTGAGGTATCACCGCGAAGGTCAGATCGAGGGCAATCATTTTAGCAGTAGACCTCCTCTGTAAATCTACTGGGGTAACCTGTAAAGGCTTTTAAAAATGTATGTAGTTTGTCGCCAATGCGCGTTTGTGTGAAATTTTAAAGCATGTCGTGTTTGGTATCTATGTACTCGGCCTAAGATTATCTTTTTATTTCATCAAACATTTGGGCAATATAGTGTGTTTTAGTGCATTTAAATTAAAAAAAGTGTATTTTTTAACCCAAAAAATGCGTTTGAAAAATCGCTGCGCAAATACTGTGTAGAAAAAAAAATGCAACACCCACCATTTTAATCTGTAGGGCCTTTGCTTTAAAAATATATATAATGTTTGGGGGTTCAACATAATTTTCTTGCAAAAAAAAATGTTTTCATGTAAACAAAAAGTGTCAAAAAGGGCTTTGTCTTCAAGTGGTTAGAAGAGTGGATGTAAGCTTCCTAATGTTGTGTATAAAATGCCAGAACAGTTCAAAACCCCCCCCCAAATGACCCCATTTTGGAAAGTAGACACCCCAAGCTATATACTGAGAGGCATGTCGAGTCCATGGAATATTTTATATGTTGACACAAGTTGCGGAAAAACGACAATCTTTTTTTTTTTTTTTGCACAAAGTTGTCACTAAATGATATATTGCTCAAACATTTCATGGGCATATGTGGAATTACACCCCAAAATACATTCTGTTGCTTCTCCTGAGTACGGGGATACCACATGTGTGAGACTTTTGGGAGCCTAGCCACGTACGGGACCCCAAAAACCAAGCACCGCCTTCAGGCTTTCTAAGGGTGTACATTTTTGATTTCACTTCTCACTGCCTCTCACAGTTTCGGAGGCCATGGAATGCCCAGATAGCACAAAACCCCCCCAAATGACCCCATTTTGGAAAGTAGACACCCCAAGCTATTTGCTGAGAGGTATTGTGAGTATTTTGCAGATCTCACTTTTTGTCACAAAGTGTTGAAAATTGAAAAAAAAAATAATATATATATATTTTTTCTTTCTTCATTTTCAAAAACAAATTAGAGCTGTAAAATACTCGCCATGCCTCTCAGCAAATAGCTTGGGGTGTCTATATTCCAAAATGGGGTCATTTGGGGGGGTTTTGTGCGATTTTAACATTTTATGGCCTTCGAAACTGTGATAGGTAGTGAGGAGTGAAATCAAAAATTTGTGCCTAGAAATCCTGAAGGCGGTGCTTGGTTTTCGGGGTCCCGTACGCGGCTAGGCTCCTAAAAAGTCCCACACATGTGGTATCCCCGTACTCAGGAGAATCAGAAAAATGTATTTTGGGGTGTAATTCCACATATAACCATGGCATGTGTGAGCAATATATCATTTAGTGACAAGTTTTTGTAATTTTTTTTTTTTTGTCATTATTCAATCACTTGGGACAAAAAAAATATATTCAATGGGCTCAACAGGCCTCTCAGCAATTTCCTTGGAGTGTCTACTTTCTAAAATGGGGTCATTTGGGGGGGTTTTGTGCTATTTTGGCATTTTATGGCCTTCGAAACTGTGATAGGTAGTGAGGAGTGAAATCAAAAATTTGCGCCCTTAGAAATCCTGAAGGCGGTGCTTGGTTTCCGGGGTCCCGTACGCGGCTAGGCTCCCAAAAAGTCCCACACATGTGGTATCCCCGTACTCAGGAGAAGCAGCAAAATGTATTTTGGGGTGAAATTCCACATATAACCATGGCATGTGTGAGCAATATATCATTTAGTGACAACTTTTTGTAATTTTTTTTTTTTAGTCATTCAATCACTTGGGACAAAAAAAAAAATTCAATGGGCTCAACATGCCTCTCAGCAATTTTCTTGGGGTGTCTACTTTCCAAAATGGGGTCATTTGGGGGGGGTTTGTACTGCCCTGTCATTTTAGCACCTAAAGAAATGAGATAGGCAGTCATAAATTTAAAGCTGTGTAAATTTCAGAAAATGTACCCTAGTTTGTAAACTCTATAACTTTTGCGCAAACCAATAAATATACGCTTATTGACATTTTTTTTACTAAAAACATGTGGCTGAATACATTTTGGCCTAAATGTATGACTACAATTGAGTTTATTCGATTTTTCTTATAACAAAAAGTAGAAAATATCATTTTTTTTCAAAATTTTCGGTCTTTTTCCGTTTATATCGCAAAAAATAAAAATCGCAGAGGCAATCAAATACCATTAAAAGAAAGCTCTATTTGTGGGAAGAAAAGGACGCAAATTTCGTTTGGGTACAACATTGCATGTCCGCACAATTTACAGTTAAAGCAGCGCAGTGCAAAATTCTGAATTCACCTCTGGTCCTTTAGCTACCAAATGGTCCGGGGCTTAAGTGGTTAAAAGCAGATTATCTTTTAATAATATATTGCATATTTCAGTACCATTTAGGCAATTATATCATGCTCTAAACATTATTTCCATGTGCACAACTCCAGCTTTTAGTAGAGTAAGGATTTGGGCGCTATTTGGATTCTGGGAGCTATAGTAAATTTGATTTTGGGAGTATTTTCTCTCCAGCGCTATAGTGAATACCGTTTTCACGCTAATTAGCGCAAATTGACGCGAATTGCGCTAATTAGCGCCGCAGCACTATAGTAAATTACCCCCATTGTGTCCTGAGGGAAAGACAACACAGCCAACCTCCATGTTACAACAATTTGTGATTCAGAAACTCCCCTCAAAGCTGTGTGGGAGGAGCTATAGGTCCCTCAGCATTGCCAAGGAAACCAATGTTTGTTTATGCAGGCTCTAACCACAGGTCACACAGTATTTTCAGCCTCTCCTGAATACTTACCATTCTTCAAACGGTCATATTTTAAAAACTATAAATCCTACAGCGAATGTCAATGGGTGGCGTGAGTTGCAAACAAATCATCATATTGTGAAAACTGTAAGGACTATGGCTTAGCCGTGGACACGTGTAGTGGCAGCAGGGATAGCTGAACGTTTTGATATAAAATTTGTGTAGGTGGGCTTAAAAATGAGGGAGTGGTGGCAGGTTAGAAATCATGTCCTGATTTTTCAGATTTTGACAGCTCACACTCTAGTTTCGCCATTCATTCCTATTGGACAAATTTCGCCACAAAAACGATGATATTTCGTGAACGATTCGGCAAAACGTTCTACAAAGTAATAGCACACCATTCGAGAACAATCCGCACGTTTTGGTATATTATATAGTGTAAAAACTGTGGGAGGAGTTAGGGTGGTAAAATTTGGCTATAATAAGAATAAGAATAACTAGAAAAGCTACAATTTCTGGGGAAATTGTGTGACGTGTTCTTGCCTCCACCAGTAATCTACAACTGGAGTGGGCGGAGTAACTGGGTGGTGTGGTTTGAGCAACTGTTGTGTGGTTGGAGTGGCTGGAGTAACTGTGAAAAGTGTTAAAAAGCTTAATATTTTAAAAAGAAGAAATAGTAGAAAAAAAATTGAAGAAGTCCCATCATTAGTTGAAAGAGCGGAACATTTTTTTCAAAAATGTTTTTTTTTTTAAATTGTTTTTTTTAATGATTTTTTTTTCAAAAATGTTTTTTTTTCAATTTTTTTTAAATGATTTAAAAAAAATGTTTTTAAATGTTTTTTTTATTGATTTTTTTTTCAAAAATGATTTTTCTTTATAATGTTTTTTTTAAAAAAAAAAACTTTTTGGAAAAAAAATTTTGGGGAAAAAAAACATTTTTAAAAAAAAAAAAACATAAAAAAAGAAAGCAAAATTGAACATTAGAAATGCCTTAGAGAAATAAGAGGCGACGTGCATTGTCTTTCCCCCCAGACACCCCAACTGGGAACATACTGTGTCCTGAGGGAAAGACAACACAGCCAACCTCCATGTTACAACAATTTGTGATACAGAAACTCCCCTCAGAGCTGTGTGGGAGGAGCTATAATTCCCTCAGCGTTGCCAAGGAAACCAATGTTTGTTTATGCAGGCTCTAACCATCATTAGTTGAAAGAGCGGAACAATTTTTTCAAAAATGTTTTTTTTTTTCAAAATGATTTTTGTTTTCAAAAAATATATATTTTTTTTAAATGATGTTTTTTTCAAAAATATTTTTTTTTCAAAAATTATTATATATTTTTTTACATTTTTTTTTTAACTGTATTATTTTTATTTTTAAAAAATTAAAAAAAAATACTTTTTATTTTTTCATGGGGGGGGGGTCATAAACAGCGGAAAAAAGTATCCGTCATATTACAGTACATAGTAATTAATTTACAGATAACAGAATCAAAAGAGTAAACAAAGTTGAACATTAGAAATGCCTTAGAGTAATAAGAGGCGACGTGCATTGTCTCCCCCCCCCCCCCCAGACACCCCAACTGGGAACATACTGTGTCCTGAGGGAAAGACAACACAGCCAACCTCCATGTTACAACAATTTGTGATTCAGAAACTCCCCTCAGAGCTGTGTGGGAGGAGCTATAGGTCCCTCAGCGTTGCCAAAGAAACCAATGTTTGTTTCTGCAGGCTCTAACCACAGGTCACACAGGATTTTCAGCCTCTCCTGAATTTTTGCCATTCTTCAAACGGTCGTATTTTAAAAACTATAAATCCTACAGCGAAGAGCTTTATATTGTGAGAATCACAAGACCCAGACCTACATTTTGATATATAGTATGTCTCTGAAATATTAAAATTGAAGGCACAGTCACAGTTTAGAAATTGCCCTTTGAATTTGAAGTGTCTACAGGGGAGTTTCAATGAAAGTCAATGGGTGGCGTGAGCTGCAAACAAATCATCATATTGTGAAAACTGTAAGGACTATGGCTTAGCCGTGGACACGTGTAGTGGCAGCAGGGATAGCTGAACGTTTTGATATAAAATTTGTGTAGGTGGGTTTAAAAATGAGGGAGTGGTGGCAGGTTAGAAATCATGTCCTGGTTTTTCAGACTTTGTCAGCTCACACTCTAGTTTCGCCATTCATTCCTATGGGACAAATTTCGCCGCAAAAACAACGATATTTCGTGAATGATTCGGCGAAACGTTCCACAAAGTAATAGCACACCAATCGGGAACAATCCGCACGTTTCGGTATATTACTTGTCTATGTAGTGTAAAAACTGTGGGAGGAGTTAGGGTGGTAAAATTTGGCTATAATAAGAATAATAATATATATGTGAGATAACAATAAGTGCTCTTGCTTTGCAAGAACACTTAATAATAATATATATGTGAGATAACAATAAGTGCTCTTGCTAGGCAAGAACACTTAATAACTAGAAGAGCTACAATTTCTGGGGAAATTGTGTGACGTGTTCTTGCCTCCACCAGTAGTCTACAACTGGAGTGGGCGGAGTAACTGGGTGGAGTGGCTTGAGCAACTGTTGTGTGGTTGGAGTGGCTGAAGTAACTGTGAAAAGTGTTAAAAAGCTTAATATTTTAAAAAGTAGAAATAGTAGAAAAAAAATTAAGAAGTCCCATCATTAGTTGAAAGAGCGGAACAATTTTTTCAAAAATGTTTTTTTTTTCAAATTGTTTTTTTTTAATGATTTTTTTTTCAAAAATGATTTTTTAAATGATTTTTTTTAAATGATTTAAAAAAAATGTTTTCACATTTTTTTTTTTTTATTGATTTTTTTTTAAATGATTTTTCTTTTTAATGTTTTTTTTTTTAAAAAAAATTGGAAAAAAAACATTTTTGAAAAAAAAATAATAATTTTGAAAAAAGAAACGTTAAAAAAGTAAGCAAAGTTGAACATTAGAAATGCCTTAGAGAAATAAGAGGCGACATGCATTGTCTTTCCCCCCCAGACACCCCAACTGGGAACTAGTGATGAGCCGAACACCCCCGGGTTCGGTTCGCACCAGAACCCGCGAACGGACCGAAAGTTCGAACGAACATTAGAACCCTATTAAATACAATGGATGCGAACGTTCGAATTCTAAAGTGCTAATTATAACAACTATTATGCATGTTATTGTCCTAAAAAGGGTTTGGGAACCCGGGTTCTGCACCAGGGGACATGTATCAATGCAAAAAGAAGTTTTAAAAACGGTCGTTTTTCGGGAGCAGTCATTTTAATGATGCATAAAGTGAAAAAAAAAAAGTCAAATATTCCTTTAAATATCGTACCTGGGGGGTGTCTAAAGTATGCCTGTGAAGTGCCACGTGTTTCCCGTGTTTAGAACTGTCCCTGCACAAAATGACACTTCTAAAGGAAAAAAAAGCCATTTAAAACTGCTTGCGGCTTTAATGTAATGTCTGGTCCCGGTAATATGGATGAAATTCTTTAAGAAAAATGGCATAGCTACCCCATGACCCCCCCCCTACCCCAGCCCATTACCAGCCCCTTTGGGTCTTGTATGGATATTAAGGGGAACCCCGCACATAAAATAAAAAAGGCCCTATATACTCTGAACAGCCCTATACAGGCGGTGCATACAAGACAGGGACTGTAGGTTTGTTCTTATGTAGAGTCTGTTTGTAATTTTGAACAGGTACATTGTTGAAGTGTAGCTCCAGACCAAAAATCTATTTTTAAACTTTTTGGAAAACATAGGTAAGGGTTATCACCCCTGTAACATTTGTTTTGCTGTCTGTGCCCCTGTTCAGAACATTTCACCTCACTTTCCGTCCCAATGACAACTGTTTTTGAAATGTGGTGTTTTTCTTGAAACAAGGATTGCTGATAAAGCATCAGTACAGAGGAGACACCTTTCTCCCATATTTATTCTTACAGGAGAAAATTTTCCTTCCTAGTGGTAGATTTCCTCTCACTTCCTGTTGTCTTCTTGCGTTTGCAAGTAGGAGTCGTTTGTAAGTTGGATGTTTGAAAGTAGGGACCTGCCGTATATACTCTGCAGAAATAGGCCCCTTAGTTGTTGGTGTTGGCACAACACTGTAAGCACTCACAGTTACTCTTGGTTGGTGCTGGAACGCCCTGCTGTCAACTATTATATCAGGAATTTTAATTACATATAATTGTTGAACAGTGGTAGTAAAAATTGGGCCTTTGATGGTGGTGCTGGTGCCACAACACTGTAAGCCCTGACAGTTACTCTTGGTTGGTGCAGCAATGGGCCCTGCTGTGAATTATTAGATCAAGAATTGTAATTACATGCCCCTGTTGAACAGGGGCTGAAAAATTGGGCCTTAGGCACTGGTGGCACAACACTGCAACCCCTCACAGATACTGTACTTGGAGCACAGCAATGAGCCCTGTTGCAAAGTATTGCTTCAAAAATTGTAATGACACGCCCCTGTTAAACAGGGGCTGAAAAATTGGGCCTTAGGCACTGGTGGCACAACACTGCAACTCCTCACAGATACTGTACTTGGAGCACACCAATGAGCCCTGTTGCAAAGTATTGCTTCAAAAATTGTAATGACACGCCCCTGTTAAACAGGGGCTGAAAAATTGGGCCTTAGGCACTGGTGGCACAACACTGCAACTCCTCACAGATACTGTACTTGGAGCACACCAATGAGCCCTGTTGCAAAGTATTGCTTCAAAAATTGTAATGACACGCCCCTGTTAAACAGGGGCTGAAAAATTGGGCCTTAGGCACTGGTGGCACAACACTGCAACTCCTCACAGATACTGTACTTGGAGCACAGCAATGAGCCCTGTTGCAAAGTATTGCTTCAAAAATTGTAATGACACGCCCCTGTTAAACAGGGGCTGAAAAATTGGGCGTTAGGCACTGGTGGCACAACACTGCAACTCCTCACAGATACTGTACTTGGAGCACAGCAATGAGCCCTGTTGCAAAGTATTGCTTCAAAAATTGTAATTACACGCCCCTGTTAAACAGGGGCTGAAAAATTGGGCGTTAGGCACTGGTGGCGGCACCCATAAACAAAAATGATCTTACAAGCTATCATCATCAATCGTATCATTGAGGACTCGGAGGAGGAGGATAGCCAGTCAACATAACAGCACAGGCACTCAGCATCAGCATCAGTCTTGAAGGGATGTGACATGTTAAAATCAATTAGTCTGTTATATCAGCATCAGGTGTGTGGTAGCTGGTGGTGATCCAAGACTGGTTCATCTTGATGAAAGTCAGTCGATCAACCGAGTCGGTGGACAGGCGCACCCTGTGATCCGTGACAAATCCTCCAGCAGCACTGAATGTGCGTTCCGAAAGAACGCTGGATGCAGGACAGGCCAGTAGCTCAATTGCATACTGTGCAAGCTCTGGCCAGTGATCCATCCTCAAGACCCAGTAAGCCAGAGGATTTTCGGTGGGGAAGGTGTCCAAGTCTGACCTTGCCCCTAGATATTCCTGCACCATGTTTATCAGACGCTGGCGATGGTTGCTGGAACCGATCATACTTTGGGGCTGCGGACTAAAGAATTGTCTGAACGCATCGGTCAGACGGCCACCTTCCCCACCGCTCCTTCTTTGACTGGCCGAAGCCTCAGCAACTCGTTGTCCAGGACCAGGAGTTTGCAACCTCCCAGTCTCTGGGAACGCGTTGCACAGACCTTTCTGCAAGGCCTCCCGGAGTTGTCTCATCCTCTGCTCCCTCTGCGACGGTAACATAAGGTCCGCAACCTTACCCTTGTACCGTGGATCAAGGAGAGTGGCCAGCCAGTAATGGTCCCTCTCCTTGATCCGAAGAATACGAGGATCCTTCCGCAGACTTTGCAGGATCAGGGAGGCCATGCAGCGTAGGTTTGCTGAGGCATTCGCTCCGGAGTCCTCTGGGTCACTAAGGACGACATGATCCGCAGCCACCTCCTCCCAGCCACGTACAAGTCCACTGGTTTCTTGGGACTGTAAATCATCCCTAAAAGACTGCTGCTGATGATGCTGAGTGCCAGCCTCCACCTCCATGCTGACACAATCCTCCTCCTCCTCCTCCTCCTCCTCCTCCTCTTCCTGTGCGATGGGTGGGACAGAAGGAACACTGTCTGGGTAAAGGGGGCCTTGAGAGGCAAGGAAGTCCTCCTCTTCCTGCCTCTGTTCTGCCTCAAGTGCCCTGTCCATTATTCCACGCAGCGTGTGCTCCAACAGGTGGACAAGAGGTACAGTGTCACTGATGCATGCACTGTCACTGCTCACCATCCTCGTGGCCTCCTCAAATGGTGCCAGGACAGTGCATGCATCCCTGATCATGCCCCACTGGCGTGGAGAAAAAAAACCAAGCTCCCCTGACCCTGTCCTGGTGCCGTAGTCGTACAGGTACTCATTGATGGCCCTCTGCTGCGTGTGCAGCCGCTGCAGCATGGCCAACGTTGAGTTCCACCTGGTGGGCATGTCACATATAAGGCGGTTCTTGGGCAGGTTCAACTCCTTTTGCAGCTCAGCCAGGCGAGCACTGGCATTATAAGATCTGCGGAAATGCACACAGACTTTCCTGGCCTGCCTCAGGACATCCTGTAAGCCCGGGTACCTGCCCAAGAAGCGCTGCACCACCAGGTTAAGGACGTGAGCCACACAGGGCACATGGGTCAGTTGTCCCTGTCGGAGGGCGGAGAGGAGGTTGGTGCCATTGTCGCAAACCACCATTCCTGGCTTAAGCTGGCGTGGCGTCAACCACCTCTCGGCCTGGCCCTGCAGAGCAGACAGGACCTCTGCCCCAGTGTGGCTTCTGTCCCCCAAACACACCAGCGCAAGCACGGCATGGCATCTTTTTGCCTGCGTACTTGCGTAGCCCCGTGAACGGCTACGGAGCACCGCTGGTTCATAGGACAAACCACAGGAAGAGGCCATGGAGGAAGAAGAAGAGGAGGGGGTGGAGGAGAGAGGTGTGTCACAACCAGTAGTAGCATTTTGGAGGCGTGGCGGTGGGACAACCTCCAACACTACTGCACCTTGTCCTGAATCCTTCCCAGCTGCCAAAAGAGTGACCCAATGGGCCGTGAAAGAAAGGTAACGTCCCTGTCCATGCCTGCTGGACCATGAGTCAGCGGTAATATGCACCTTACCGCTGACCGCCCTGTCCAGCGAGGCCAAGACATTGCCTTCCACATGCCGGTAGAGAGCCGGAATAGCCTTCCGTGAGAAAAAGTGGCGTTTGGGAACCTGCCACTGAGGAACTGCACATTGCACAAACTCACGGAAGGGGGCCGAGTCTACCAACTGAAAAGGCAGCAGTTGAAGCGCTAGCAATTTAGCCAAGCTAGCATTCAACCGCTGGGCATGTGGATGGCTGGGAGTGAACTTCTTTCGACGGTCCAGCAGCTGGGGCAGGGAAATTTGCCTGCTAGAATCGGACGTCGGTGTACTGCTAGCAGAGTGGGCGCAAGTACTTGGCTGTGACACACCTAATTCTACACCTTCATTCCTCTCAGTGCATGTTTCAGAGAGGACTGAAGTTATAGTGGGGTTGGAGATCCCAGCTGATGCGGTGCAAGGAGAGGTCCGCTTTGTTCTTTGGTGTGGGTCTTTGAGGTAGGCTTGCCAACGAGCTGCATGGCAGGTCAACATATGTCTGGTCAGGCATGTGGTACCCAAGCGGCTGATGTTTTGGCCACGCGATATACGCTTGAGACATATGTTGCAAACAGCAGCTGTGCGATCTGATGCACTAGCCTCAAAAAAGGCCCACACCAAAGAACTTTTTGAATGACGGGCAGAGGCAGCGCCCTGCACAGGCGGAGCTCTGCGGTGTGATTCCGTCGGTGTACTGCCCTTACGCTGGCCACCAAAGGGCATCCTGCCTCGTTGGAGATGTGCCTCCTCCTCATCCTCCTCCTCCTCCTCTCTCCTATTAGGCACCCACGTGGAGTCAGTGACCTCATCATCCCCTCCCTCCTCATCACTGGAGCCAATCTGGCAGTATGCTGCAGCTGCTGGAACATGACTGCCAGATTGGTGTCCTTCTTGAGCATCCCCTCTGTCTGCTCTCACGCTACTGCCTTCCTCTAGCTGGGTTTCATCATCAGACCCTTCGAAACGCTGGGCATCCTCCTGGAGCATGTACCCAACACTGTGCTGAAACAGTTCGGGGGACTCCTCAGGAGGAGGACATGGTGGGTCTAGGGAAGGAGTGACTGATGATTTGTCTGACATTGATACCAGGGAAGACGACGCTTTGGCAGCTGCTTTTCCAGTACCCTGAGCCTGGGTGAGAGAGGATGAGGAGGAGGAGGAGGGCTTGGTCATCCACTCTACCAAGTCTTCGGCATGATGTGGCTCAACATGTCCAGCTGCCGAAAAGAAGGACAAGCGTGTCCCATGGCCATGTGCTGATGACAATGCACCGCGTCCACGACCAGCACTGTTGCCCCCAGACACAGAGCCTGCTTGCCCTCTTTTATTGCCTCCTGACTGTCTGCCTCTCCTTGTTTGCCTTCCAGACATTCTAATAGATGGCCTGCAGGGAGATGGGAAAAAAGCAATAAGGGCTACCTTCAGGTGTCCTTCTCTGTCCCTTGAAACAAGGACTTGCAGAGTGAAATAAACTGACACTCTCCCTACCTACAGTTTTCTGTCCCTAGAATAAATGTTTTTTTTAATCACAATATAGCACAAGGACAATTCAGTCACTGTCCTTCCAGGTCCCTGGAAACAAGGACTTGCAGAGTGAAATAAACTGACACTCTCCCTACCTACAGTTTTCTGTCCCTAGAATAAATGTTTTTTTTAAGCACACTATAGCACAAGGACAATTCAGTCACTGTCCTTCCAGGTCCCTGGAAACAAGGACTTGCAGAGTGAAATAAACTGACACTCTCCCTACCTACAGTTTTCTGTCCCTAGAATAAATGTTTTTTTTAATCACAATATAGCACAAGGACAATTCAGTCACTGTCCTTCCAGGTCCCTGGAAACAAGGACTTGCAGAGTGAAATAAACTGACACTCTCCCTACCTACAGTTTTCTGTCCCTAGAATAAATGTTTTTTTTAAGCACAATATAGCACAAGGACAATTCAGTCACTGTCCTTACAGGTCCCTGGAAACAAGGACTTGCAGAGTGAAAGAAAAAAAACACTCTCCCTACCTACAGTTTTCTGTCCCTAGAAAAAATGTTTTTTTTAATCACAATATAACACAAGGACAATTCACTCACTGTCCTTCCAGGTCCCTGGAAACAAGGACTTGCAGAGTGAAATAAACTGACACTCTCCCTACCTACAGTTTTCTGTCCCTAGAATAAATGTTTTTTTTAATCACAATATAGCACAAGGACAATTCAGTCACTGTCCTTCCAGGTCCCTGGAAACAAGGACTTGCAGAGTGAAATAAACTGACACTCTCCCTACCTACAGTTTTCTGTCCCTAGAATAAATGTTTTTTTTAATCACAATATAGCACAAGGACAATTCAGTCACTGTCCTTCCAGGTCCCTGGAAACAAGGACTTGCAGAGTGAAATAAACTGACACTCTCCCTACCTACAGTTTTCTGTCCCTAGAATAAATGTTTTTTTTAAGCACAATATAGCACAAGGACAATTCACTCACTGTCCTTCCAGGTCCCTGGAAACAAGGACTTGCAGAGTGAAAGAAACTGACACTGTCCCTACCTACAGTTTTCTGTCCCTAGAATAAATGTTTTTTTTAATCACAATATAGCACAAGGACAATTCAGTCACTGTCCTTCCAGGTCCCTGGAAACAAGGACTTGCAGAGTGAAATAAACTGACACTCTCCCTACCTACAGTTTTCTGTCCCTAGAATAAATGTTTTTTTTAATCACAATATAGCACAAGGACAATTCAGTCACTGTCCTTCCAGGTCCCTGGAAACAAGGACTTGCAGAGTGAAATAAACTGACACTCTCCCTACCTACAGTTTTCTGTCCCTAGAATAAATGTTTTTTTTAATCACAATATAGCACAAGGACAATTCAGTCACTGTCCTTCCAGGTCCCTGGAAACAAGGACTTGCAGAGTGAAATAAACTGACACTCTCCCTACCTACAGTTTTCTGTCCCTAGAATAAATGTTTTTTTTAATCACAATATAGCACAAGGACAA
Organism: Rana muscosa; assembly: GCA_029206835.1. Classification (NCBI taxonomy): domain Eukaryota; kingdom Metazoa; phylum Chordata; class Amphibia; order Anura; family Ranidae; genus Rana; species Rana muscosa. The sequence goes on along the minus strand of CM055119.1, from coordinate 15,389,547 downwards.
TTCAGTCACTGTCCTTCCAGGTCCCTGGAAACAAGGACTTGCAGAGTGAAAGAAACTGACACTGTCCCTACCTACAGTTTTCTGTCCCTAGAATAAATGTTTTTTTTAAGCACACTATAGCACAAGGACAATTCAGTCACTGTCCTTCCAGGTCCCTGGAAACAAGGACTTGCAGAGTGAAATAAACTGACACTCTCCCTACCTACAGTTTTCTGTCCCTAGAATAAATGTTTTTTTTAATCACAATATAGCACAAGGACAATTCAGTCACTGTCCTTCCAGGTCCCTGGAAACAAGGACTTGCAGAGTGAAATAAACTGACACTCTCCCTACCTACAGTTTTCTGTCCCTAGAATAAATGTTTTTTTTAAGCACAATATAGCACAAGGACAATTCACTCACTGTCCTTACAGGTCCCTGGAAACAAGGACTTGCAGAGTGAAAGAAAAAAAACACTCTCCCTACCTACAGTTTTCTGTCCCTAGAAAAAATGTTTTTTTTAATCACAATATAACACAAGGACAATTCACTCACTGTCCTTCCAGGTCCCTGGAAACAAGGACTTGCAGAGTGAAAGAAACTGACACTGTCCCTACCTACAGTTTTCTGTCCCTAGAATAAATGTTTTTTTTAAGCACACTATAGCACAAGGACAATTCAGTCACTGTCCTTCCAGGTCCCTGGAAACAAGGACTTGCAGAGTGAAATAAACTGACACTCTCCCTACCTACAGTTTTCTGTCCCTAGAATAAATGTTTTTTTTAATCACAATATAGCACAAGGACAATTCAGTCACTGTCCTTCCAGGTCCCTGGAAACAAGGACTTGCAGAGTGAAATAAACTGACACTCTCCCTACCTACAGTTTTCTGTCCCTAGAATAAATGTTTTTTTTAATCACAATATAGCACAAGGACAATTCAGTCACTGTCCTTCCAGGTCCCTGGAAACAAGGACTTGCAGAGTGAAATAAACTGACACTCTCCCTACCTACAGTTTTCTGTCCCTAGAATAAATGTTTTTTTTAATCACAATATAGCACAAGGACAATTCAGTCACTGTCCTTCCAGGTCCCTGGAAACAAGGACTTGCAGAGTGAAAGAAACTGACACTCTCCCTACCTACAGTTTTCTGTCCCTAGAATAAATGTTTTTTTAAGCACAATATAGCACAAGGACAATTGACTCACTGTCCTTCCAGGTCCCTGGAAACAAGGACTTGCAGAGTGAAAGAAACTGACACTGTCCCTACCTACAGTTTTCTGTCCCTAGAATAAATGTTTTTTTTAAGCACACTATAGCACAAGGACAATTCAGTCACTGTCCTTCCAGGTCCCTGGAAACAAGGACTTGCAGAGTGAAAGAAACTGACACTGTCCCTACCTACAGTTTTCTGTCCCTAGAATAAATGTTTTTTTTAAGCACACTATAGCACAAGCACAAAACACACTGACACTCTCCCTACCTATCCTTCTCTTTCCCTAAACTAAAGGAATCCAGGTTAAGCAAGAAAGAAATAACAGTCACTGTCCCTGCCTATGCTGCTCTATCCCTGCTCCGGAACACACTACACTAGGCCGCCGTGCTGGCGGCCTTTTATAGTGTGGGGCGTGTACTAAACACCCTCAGCAATAATTGGCCACAGGCATCCTGCCTGTGGCCAATCATTGCTCTCCTCGCTGCCGGCGCTGTGATTGGCCAAGCATGCGGGGTCACAGTGCATGCTTGGCCAATCACAGCGCCTGGATGACACTGCGATGGCGTAGTGCATTGTGGGCCGTTCGCGTCACTCGAATTTGGCGCGAACGGCCCAAATCGTTCGATCTTCGTCGAACGATCGAACAGCCGATGTTCGAGTCGAACGTATGTTCGACTCGAACACGAAGCTCATCCCTACTGGGAACATACTGTGTTCTGAGGGAAAGACAACACAGCCAACCTCCATGTTACAACAATTTGTGATACAGAAACTCCCCTCAGAGCTGTGTGGGAGGAGCTATAATTCCCTCAGCGTTGCCAAGAAAACCAATGCTCTAATCACAGGTCACAGTATTTTCAGCCTCTCCTGAATTATTGTCATTCTTCAAACGGTCGTATTTTAAAAAACTATAAATCCTACAGTGAAGAGCTTTATATTGTGAGAATCACACGACCCAGACCCAGGCCTACATTTTGATATATAGTATTAAAGGCACAGTCGCAGTTTAGAAATTGCCCTTCAAATTTGAAGTGGCTGGAGGGGAATTTCAATGAATGTCAATGGGTGGCGTGAGTTGCAAACAAATCATCATATTGTGAAAACTATCGGGACCATGGCTTAGCCATGGACATGTGTAGTGGCAGCAGGGATAGCTGAACGTTTTGATATAAAATTTGTGTAGGTGGGCTTAAAAATGAGGGTTTGGTGGCAGGTTAGATATCATGTCCTGATTTTTCAGATTTTGTCAGCTCACACTCTAGTTTCGCCATTCATTCCTATGGGTCAAATTTTGCCGCAAAAACGACGATATTTCGTGAACGATTCGGCGAAACGTTCCACAAAGTAATAGTACGACTGGGGGTTTCCTCTCAGCCCCCTTCCGGATTAATAGTAGGGTTCTTATGCTATTATCTCTCCCTTCCCTTCCTGCCATGAAACCAGCCTGATCTACGTTTATTAGTTCCGGCATTAGGGTTTTTAATCTCGTTGCCAATACCTTTGCGTATAGCTTTGTGTCTGTATTCAATAACGCTATAGGCCGGTAGCTGGAACATATAGTTCCGTCCTTCCCTACTTTTGGTATAACAGAGATATTGGCAAGGAGAGATTATTTTCTTATTTCTTCTAACATTCCATTAAAATAGCTGGGACTAACTGTTCTTTAAATTTTTTATAATACTTAATCTGAAATCCATCAGGTCCTGGACTTTTCCCCCCTGATGTGATGTTTCTTGAAGTGCTTTATTTATTTCTTCTTGTGTGATTGGATCTTCTAGACTTTCAGCACTTTCTGATGTTATCTTTGGTAAATTAGTTTGCTCTAGGTATTCCTGTATTCTGAGTTTCCTACTTTCCTCCTCCTGTCGTGTCTCTTTCGCTCTATTATCATATAATGCACTATAGTATGTCTTAAAGACTTCTGCGATTTCAGATGTTTTAAATTTCATTTCTCCTCTCTGATTTTTTATTTTATTTATGTAATTTTGTGTTTTTTTCTCCTTTGCTATTCTTGCTAGGTATTTTCCGGGCTTGTTCCCCCATTTATACCTTTCCTTTGCTACATTTTTGAATACTTTTCTGGTTTCTTGTTCCTCAGATCTCTAAGTTGACCTTGTTTAACTATTATCTTTTGGTATGTTTCTCTGTCTTGCTGTTTTTTCTCATTTTGTTCCAAATCTTTTAATTCCTTTAATAGGTTTTTCCTTTTTGAATCTCTTTCCTTCTTCTTCCCCGCTCCTATGGAGATCAGTTTACCCCTTATACAAGCCTTATGGGCTTCCCATATCGTTGCCACACTTATTTCTGGTGAATTATTTATTCTGAAATATTCTTCAATTTCCCTTAATATTGTCTCGCCCACTTCTTTATTGTCTAAGAGGTCCTTGTTTAAACTCCATATACCCTTTCTTTGTTCTACATTATTAAATCTTATTTTTACCATTACAGGGGCATGGTCTGAGATTGATATTACACCTATTGCGGCATCCACTACATATTCCAAAAGCCCTTGGTCAACTAACATATAATCCAATCTCGAATACGTGTCGTGCACCGTTGAATAATACGTATAATCTTTTTTACTTGGATGTACCACTCTCCACGAGTCTACTAGCTGTTGATTATATATATATTTTTTGACCAATTTTAATTGTTGGGTATCTCATATCGGTGCACCAGACGTACTGTCGAGTCTGTGTTCCATTGAAAAGTAGAAATCCCCAGCAAGAATTACATAACCTTGTTCCATTAGGGCATTTAAAATCCCATTCAGATATTTCTTGGGCTGATTATTTGGACAGTATACATTTGCTAATGTGTATTTTTTCCCCTGGAGATTCCCTTTTAGGAACAGGTAGCGGCCCTCTGGGTCCACTCTTCTATCTTCTATTATAAAGCTTATGTTCTTCCCTACACCTATGGCAACTCCCTTTGCTCTTTTATTTGGGGAATCTCCGTAGTACCAGGTTGGAATCGCACGCGAGTATATTTTTGTATTAGAGTCTAACGCTAAGTGTGTCTCCTGTAGGAAAACGATTTCTGCGGAGTACCTTTCTAGCTCCCTTAGTATCATGTGCCTTTTTTCTGGGGAATTAAGACCCCTTACATTGTATGTAATAAATTTTACGTCAGTCATATGTGTTTCTTCTTTTTCTTTCCTTTCCCTTTCTCCTTCCCTCCTTTCTTCTTCTTGAGATGTACAGATCGTGGTTCCCCCCTCTCCTCCCCTCCTCCCCCCTCCCTTTTTGGAACCTTGACCTCATGGTCTTAGTGCAGGATTTTCTCCCTTAGTACCGCTTTGGGTACTCTGCACCTTATACCCGAAGTGGAGTTCTGTTTGGCTCTATCAATCCCCACTCCCCCACTACTAGGGGGATGTTGCCCGGGCCGTCAGTGAGTCCGGGTCTCCAGATCCCTCTCTATATCTTTTTATTACATTTTACTTTTGTCTCCCCTTCCTCCGCACCCCCACCTTTGCCCTCCCTATTGGAGGAAAACAAAAACAACAGCCCCACAATCACACACACATCTCTCCCCCCCATCTCTTCTTGTAGCCTTTTCTATTTATTCCATTTAGACATCTGGCGTTGGAATTTCTAGCTTTCTACAAAATTTGGGTATCTCTTCAATGAATCTCAGTCTTGCCGAGATACCGTTTTTCCTCCTGATCAAGCATGCTGGGAAACCCCAATTATACTGGATCTCATGGTCCGTGAGGATCTTCAATAAAGGTTTTAAGTTCCTTCTTCTTTTCAACGTTTCTTGAGATAAATCCTGAAAAATTTGAATGTAGTTTTCTTCCAATTTTATTGGTGACTTTCCCCTCAGGTTTCTCCACAATTGATTTTTTTCCTCCCAATTTTCAAATCGCACAATTATGTCTCTCGGGTTTTCCTGCGGTATTTCTTTTGGTCTTCTTATTCTATGTTCTCTCTCGATTTTCATTGGGGACATTATTTCTCTGTCTAGCAGTGGATTACAAATTTTCCTTATTATTTCTGATAGGTTCTCTGACTGAGATGTCTCCGGTACCCCTCACATTTTTATGTTCTTCCTTCTTTCTCTGTTCTCTTGATCTTCCAATTTGTATGCCTGTTCCTGTTGTTCTTTTTTAATTGATTTTATTTCTCCTTCTAGTTTTTTTATAGTAATTTCATTACAGTCTGCTTTTTTTTCCACTTCCTCTACTCTTTCACGGATGTACCCCATATTTTCCTGTATTACTTCCATTTGCGCTTTTAGCACTCTTTCCAGGGCTGCAAACATACCCTCTATTTCCTTTTTTGTTGGTAATTGCCCCTTGTCTTGTTGTTCCTCCTCTTTTCTCTGCTCAAGCTCTACTTCAGCTTCTTGTTCTATTCTAGACTCTGATAGTGTGTCTGTTTCTGCAGAGTTTTTATTCTGGCCTTTTTTCTTTTCCTTTTTCTTCTCCTTGCCGTCTGTCTGATTACTTTTAGCTCCTTGCTGCTTTTCAACCACCTGTTTATCTCCATTTCCACTATGGGTTACATATTTATTCATTGGGCCCGGGCTAGGGATAAAACTTAGCCGTGGGGATTTTGGGGTTGCCCCCCCCTCTTGATCCCTTTCCTCTTGTACTCATCCTTCTTAAATTCCTTAATCTACCTTTCCGGTATTTTTTTATTAGGGGAAGGGGGGTAATGTACTTATTGTGTCTCTTCTGCTAGAAAGTTTAGACAAAATAAGGTATCACGTACCAAGTAAAGTACCAAGTTGCTGTACCCCTTCACAATTACCAGCATATCTCAGGGGTAAGCAATAACATATTTTCTGCTTTTTTGTAACAAGTTCTATTTATCCAGCAGTTCCCCTTCAAGATGTTCCCGGAGGGTACAGCAGTAGACCAAAAAAAATAAAAATAAAAGAGGAGAGAAGGAATCTTCTTTCCTTCTCTCCTCTTTTATTTTTTATTTTTTTGGTCTACTGCTGTTGCCATTATCATGCTTTTCTGGGTTTTTTTTGTTTTTTTTTTCTTCTAAAAAAAAACAGAAAAGCACGATAACAGGCTTTTCTGGTGCTCACTATCAGCTCCGAGTCCAGTTCAACACTTCAGCGTAGGAATAGAACTTTACAGTTCTCTATGCTTATTTACCAGTTTCCTATATCTTGTAGTGTTCCTGCTGTCTAAATGCCACAATATCTTGTAACAGATGGTACAATGTTTCATAATTCTCCACTAAATACTAGTAGAGAATGCAGAATGTAGTTCAATCCGTTTTAGCACAGAATTGTTTCAGGTTTAATGTAGACCTGCGACTAATTTTAGCAAAACAAGAAAATAAAACAGAGCACCAAAAAAAAAGGAATAGAACGCTTCTACCCCAGAGGGGGCAATCCACTTTAAACAGTTTTTCTGTACTTTATATCGTATTCTCGCACCTAGCACCTAGGATTTTAGAGGTGTTTCTGAAGTTCACTCTTCAGGCCCAGTTATCTTTAATACAGTTCAAAATTGTATGTATAGGCGCAATATTCACCAGGTTTCTGTACCTCCTCCCCTACTTCCTACCGCACATAATTCCACTGTATTCCACTTCAACTCAATTTGGGGCGGCAAAGGTGGGGGGGGGGGGAGAGGGAAAGAACCCTTCCTCTGTCCTTTTATTGTATTTACTGTCCATTCAGCTTTAATAGTTCTTAATACAGCCTGGGAAGTTCATAGTAATGCATTGAGAGAAAAAAAAAAAGCCAGGCATCCATAGAGGGGGGGGGGGGGTTCCTCCTACCGCCCCTTTGGGGTTCACCACTCCTGCACCCCTCTAGATCAACTAATATCAGAGGTTACTATAGGCTCTTTACAGTCAGTTTTCCTATCCACAAGTGCTTGCATCAAAATGACAGTTTATTTCTCTTCATACCTCTGTCTTTTCTTTTCCTACTTGCTTTACTCACCACTACCTCCTTTCTGGAGAAAGGCAGGGAAGTCCGTGTGGTTTACTAGCAGCAACCATGGGGGTCTTTAGATAGCAGGCTCCGAGCTGCAGCTTTCCCTGCTCCCCGCACACTCCACGGCCTCTGAGATCCTTCCGGGTCCTCCTGGATCTCGTATTGTGTCTCTCCTCAGCGTGGTCTGCTTGGCTGCAGGTTTCCCCCCGAGTCTCTCTCCTATTGCCTCCCGTGGCGCCGAGAGCACGAGGATAGGTGCATTGCGGGCGGGGATACGGGCGGGAGGGCGGGCGGGCCGGTAATGGGACTCAGGCGGTGCTTTTCATCTTCCTGAAGAGGAGAGAGGGCTGGAGACCCGGTGTCTCATCTATGTGCTCCAGCACATTGGCAGCGCCATTACGAGACTCCTCCCTTCATGATTTTTCTTTTTAATGGTTTTTAATAGGTTTTTTTCAAAAATTTTGAAAAAAAAACATTTTTGGGAAAAAATTTTTTTTTTGAAAAAACAAAAACAAACAAAAAAAAAGTAAGCAAAGTTGAACATTAGAAATGCCTTGGAGAAATAAGAGGCAACATGCATTGTCTTTCCCCCCCAGACACCCCAACTGGGAACATACTGTGTCCTGAGGGAAAGACAACACAGCCAACCTCAATGTTACAACAATTTGTGATACAGAAACTCCCCTCTGAGCTGTGTGGAAGGAGCTATAGGTCCCTCATCGTTGCCAAGGAAACCAATGTTTGTTTATGCAGGCTCTAACTATAGGTCACAGTATTTTCAGCCTCTCCTGAATTCTTGCCATTCTTCAAACGGTCGTATTTTAAAAATTATATGGGACAAATTTTGCTGCAAAAACTACGATATTTCGTGAAGGATTTGGCAAAACGTTCCACAAAGTAATAGCACACCATTCGGGAACAATCCGCACGTTTCGGTATATTACTTGTCTATGTAGTGTAAAAACTGTGGGAGGAGTTAGGGTGGTAAATTTGGCTATAATAAGAATAAGAATAAGAACTAGAAAAGCTACAATTTCTGGGGAAATTGTGTGACGTGTTCTTGCCTCCACCAGTAGTCTACAACTGGAGTGGGCGGAGTAACTGGGTTGAGTGGCTTGAGCAACTGTTGAGTGGTTGGAGTAGCTGGAGTAACGGTGAAAAGTGTTAAAAAGCTTAACCCCCCTGGCGGTATGATTCTGGAAGATTTGAGGGGCTGAAAGCGGTACCATTATTTTGCATGGAAATTTGGCGTTTTACATTGTAGGCCTGTAATGCTTAGTAATAACTCACCTAAATCTGTCCAAACCAGAGTCTAGTAGACATCTCGGGTATGATAAAGTTTGAAATACAAAATCATAAATTATAATATAATAAATAATAACAAATAATAATTTAATAATAATAATACTTTTTATTCAATAAATTTCAGTAAATAATATAATCAAAAACACTGAAATTTTTTTTGTTCAAACAAGGGTGCAATAATAGAAGTCATATTGCTTCATTATACGTCTCGGGTATGAAATTTTTTAAAACAAGGTACAGCACAAAGTCCTACATCGCAATCGGGACAATAGAACCGCGTTTCTTTACGGATTTTCCTTCCGGTGTCGTCACGCTTGGAGCAGCAAACAACACACATCCTTGTGGGTGCTGACTTCCTTTCAGTAGGTGGAATGTGGTCCATAAAGTGACGACCAGTCAGGCGTTCCGGGTTCACAACGCCAGCAGCCCGATGTCCAGATCTGCTTACAGTCATTGGCGTCTGGTGCTTTAGAAAAATTAGTTTGGCAACCTTCCACACAAAGTCCGCATGGATCATAGGCCTGTCACTATTTTTTTTCAGAAGAATGAAAGCATTCCACAGGCACTGTTCCAGAAGATGCCTGAATATTTTTTTATAATATTTCTTCTGTTGCTTCCTCATCGCAGGATAAAAGGTCATGGTCTGGTCAGCCCTGTCCACACCTCCCATGGTGTTGTTGTAATCCAACACGACCTGTGGCTTCATGACTAGAGTTGAGCGGACACCTGGATGTTCGGGTTCGACGGGTTCGGCCGAACTTCGGAAAAAAGTTCGGGTTCGGGACCGAACTTTAACCCGAACCCGGACCCGAACCCGAACCCCATTGAAGTCAATGGGGACCCGGACTTCTAAAGACTAAAAAGGCTCTAAAAAGGTCATGGAAAGGGCTAGAGGGCTGCAAATGGCAGCAAAATGTTGTTAAGAGCATGGCAAGTGCTCTGCAAACAAATGTGGATAGGGAAATAACTTAAAATAACATAAAAAAAATAAAAATTAAAAATAATAATCTTGACTAGGGATGAGCTTCGTGTTCGAGTCGAACATACGTTCGACTCGAACATCGGCTGTTCGATCGTTCGACGAAGATCGAACGATTTGGGCCGTTCGCGCCAAATTCGAGTGACGCGAACGGCCCACAATGCACTACGCCATCGCAGTGTCATCCAGGCGCTGTGATTGGCCAAGCATGCACTGTGACCCCGCATGCTTGGCCAATCACAGCGCCGGCAGCGAGGAGAGCAATGATTGGCCACAGGCAGGATGCCTGTGGCCAATTATTGCTGAGGGTGTTTAGTACACGCCCCACACTATAAAAGGCCGCCAGCACGGCGGCCTAGTGTAGTGTGTTCCGGAGCAGGGATAGAGCAGCATAGGCAGGGACAGTGACTGTTATTTCTTTCTTGCTTAACCTGGATTCCTTTAGTTTAGGGAAAGAGAAGGATAGGTAGGGAGAGTGTCAGTGTGTTTTGTGCTTGTGCTATAGTGTGCTTAAAAAAAACATTTATTCTAGGGACAGAAAACTGTAGGTAGGGACAGTGTCAGTTTCTTTCACTCTGCAAGTCCTTGTTTCCAGGGACCTGGAAGGACAGTGAGTGAATTGTCCTTGTGCTATATTGTGCTTAAAAAAACATTTATTCTAGGGACAGAAAACTGTAGGTAGGGAGAGTGTCAGTTTCTTTCACTCTGCAAGTCCTTGTTTCCAGGGACCTGTAAGGACAGTGAGAGAATTGTCCTTGTGCTATATTGTGCTTAAAAAAAACATTCATTCTAGGGACAGAAAACTGTAGGTAGGGAGAGTGTCAGTTTATTTCACTCTGCAAGTCCTTGTTTCCAGGGACCTGGAAGGACAGTGAGTGAATTCTCCTTGTGCTATATTGTGCTTAAAAAAAACATTTATTCTAGGGACAGAAAACTGTAGGTAGGGACAGTGTCAGTTTCTTTCACTCTGCAAGTCCTTGTTTCCAGGGACCTGTAAGGACAGTGAGTGAATTGTCCTTGTGCTATATTGTGATTAAAAAAAACATTTTTTCTAGGGACAGAAAACTGTAGGTAGGGAGAGTGTTTTTTTTCTTTCACTCTGCAAGTCCTTGTTTCCAGGGACCTGTAAGGACAGTGAGTGAATTGTCCTTGTGCTATATTGTGCTTAAAAAAAACATTTATTCTAGGGACAGAAAACTGTAGGTAGGGAGAGTGTCAGTTTATTTCACTCTGCAAGTCCTTGTTTCCAGGGACCTGGAAGGACAGTGAGTGAATTGTCCTTGTGCTATATTGTGATTAAAAAAAACATTTATTCTAGGGACAGAAAACTGTAGGTAGGGAGAGTGTCAGTTTATTTCACTCTGCAAGTCCTTGTTTCCAGGGACCTGTAAGGACAGTGAGTGAATTGTCCTTGTGCTATATTGTGATTAAAAAAAACATTTTTTCTAGGGACAGAAAACTGTAGGTAGGGAGAGTGTTTTTTTTCTTTCACTCTGCAAGTCCTTGTTTCCAGGGACCTGTAAGGACAGTGAGTGAATTGTCCTTGTGCTATATTGTGCTTAAAAAAAACATTTTTTCTAGGGACAGAAAACTGTAGGTAGGGAGAGTGTTTTTTTTCTTTCACTCTGCAAGTCCTTGTTTCCAGGGACCTGTAAGGACAGTGAGTGAATTGTCCTTGTGCTATATTGTGCTTAAAAAAAACATTTATTCTAGGGACAGAAAACTGTAGGTAGGGAGAGTGTCAGTTTATTTCACTCTGCAAGTCCTTGTTTCCAGGGACCTGGAAGGACAGTGAGTGAATTATCCTTGTGCTATATTGTGATTAAAAAAAACATTTATTCTAGGGACAGAAAACTGTAGGTAGGGAGAGTGTCAGTTTATTTCACTCTGCAAGTCCTTGTTTCCAGGGACCTGTAAGGACAGTGAGTGAATTGTCCTTGTGCTATATTGTGCTTAAAAAAAACATTTATTCTAGGGACAGAAAACTGTAGGTAGGGAGAGTGTCAGTTTATTTCACTCTGCAAGTCCTTGTTTCCAGGGACCTGGAAGGACAGTGAGTGAATTGTCCTTGTGCTATATTGTGATTAAAAAAAACATTTATTCTAGGGACAGAAAACTGTAGGTAGGGAGAGTGTCAGTTTATTTCACTCTGCAAGTCCTTGTTTCCAGGGACCTGTAAGGACAGTGAGTGAATTGTCCTTGTGCTATATTGTGATTAAAAAAAACATTTTTTCTAGGGACAGAAAACTGTAGGTAGGGAGAGTGTTTTTTTTCTTTCACTCTGCAAGTCCTTGTTTCCAGGGACCTGTAAGGACAGTGAGTGAATTGTCCTTGTGCTATATTGTGCTTAAAAAAAACATTTTTTCTAGGGACAGAAAACTGTAGGTAGGGAGAGTGTTTTTTTTCTTTCACTCTGCAAGTCCTTGTTTCCAGGGACCTGTAAGGACAGTGAGTGAATTGTCCTTGTGCTATATTGTGCTTAAAAAAAACATTTATTCTAGGGACAGAAAACTGTAGGTAGGGAGAGTGTCAGTTTATTTCACTCTGCAAGTCCTTGTTTCCAGGGACCTGGAAGGACAGTGAGTGAATTCTCCTTGTGCTATATTGTGCTTAAAAAAAACATTTATTCTAGGGACAGAAAACTGTAGGTAGGGACAGTGTCAGTTTCTTTCACTCTGCAAGTCCTTGTTTCCAGGGACCTGTAAGGACAGTGAGTGAATTGTCCTTGTGCTATATTGTGATTAAAAAAAACATTTTTTCTAGGGACAGAAAACTGTAGGTAGGGAGAGTGTTTTTTTTCTTTCACTCTGCAAGACCTTGTTTCCAGGGACCTGTAAGGACAGTGAGTGAATTGTCCTTGTGCTATATTGTGCTTAAAAAAAAACATTTTTTCTAGGGACAGAAAACTGTAGGTAGGGAGAGTGTTTTTTTTCTTTCACTCTGCAAGTCCTTGTTTCCAGGGACCTGTAAGGACAGTGAGTGAATTGTCCTTGTGCTATATTGTGCTTAAAAAAAACATTTATTCTAGGGACAGAAAACTGTAGGTAGGGAGAGTGTCAGTTTATTTCACTCTGCAAGTCCTTGTTTCCAGGGACCTGTAAGGACAGTGAGTGAATTGTCCTTGTGCTATATTGTGATTAAAAAAAACATTTTTTCTAGGGACAGAAAACTGTAGGTAGGGAGAGTGTCAGTTTATTTCACTCTGCAAGTCCTTGTTTCCAGGGACCTGGAAGGACAGTGAGTGAATTGTCCTTGTGCTATATTGTGATTAAAAAAAACATTTATTCTAGGGACAGAAAACTGTAGGTAGGGAGAGTGTTTTTTTTCTTTCACTCTGCAAGTCCTTGTTTCCAGGGACCTGTAAGGACAGTGAGTGAATTGTCCTTGTGCTATATTGTGCTTAAAAAAAACATTTATTCTAGGGACAGAAAACTGTAGGTAGGGAGAGTGTCAGTTTATTTCACTCTGCAAGTCCTTGTTTCCAGGGACCTGTAAGGACAGTGAGTGAATTGTCCTTGTGCTATATTGTGCTTAAAAAAAACATTTATTCTAGGGACAGAAAACTGTAGGTAGGGAGAGTGTCAGTTTATTTCACTCTGCAAGTCCTTGTTTCCAGGGACCTGGAAGGACAGTGAGTGAATTGTCCTTGTGCTATATTGTGATTAAAAAAAACATTTATTCTAGGGACAGAAAACTGTAGGTAGGGAGAGTGTCAGTTTATTTCACTCTGCAAGTCCTTGTTTCCAGGGACCTGTAAGGACAGTGAGTGAATTGTCCTTGTGCTATATTGTGATTAAAAAAAACATTTTTTCTAGGGACAGAAAACTGTAGGTAGGGAGAGTGTTTTTTTTCTTTCACTCTGCAAGTCCTTGTTTCCAGGGACCTGTAAGGACAGTGAGTGAATTGTCCTTGTGCTATATTGTGCTTAAAAAAAACATTTTTTCTAGGGACAGAAAACTGTAGGTAGGGAGAGTGTTTTTTTTCTTTCACTCTGCAAGTCCTTGTTTCCAGGGACCTGTAAGGACAGTGAGTGAATTGTCCTTGTGCTATATTGTGCTTAAAAAAAACATTTATTCTAGGGACAGAAAACTGTAGGTAGGGAGAGTGTCAGTTTATTTCACTCTGCAAGTCCTTGTTTCCAGGGACCTGGAAGGACAGTGAGTGAATTCTCCTTGTGCTATATTGTGCTTAAAAAAAACATTTATTCTAGGGACAGAAAACTGTAGGTAGGGACAGTGTCAGTTTCTTTCACTCTGCAAGTCCTTGTTTCCAGGGACCTGTAAGGACAGTGAGTGAATTGTCCTTGTGCTATATTGTGATTAAAAAAAACATTTTTTCTAGGGACAGAAAACTGTAGGTAGGGAGAGTGTTTTTTTTCTTTCACTCTGCAAGTCCTTGTTTCCAGGGACCTGTAAGGACAGTGAGTGAATTGTCCTTGTGCTATATTGTGCTTAAAAAAAAACATTTTTTCTAGGGACAGAAAACTGTAGGTAGGGAGAGTGTTTTTTTTCTTTCACTCTGCAAGTCCTTGTTTCCAGGGACCTGTAAGGACAGTGAGTGAATTGTCCTTGTGCTATATTGTGCTTAAAAAAAACATTTATTCTAGGGACAGAAAACTGTAGGTAGGGAGAGTGTCAGTTTATTTCACTCTGCAAGTCCTTGTTTCCAGGGACCTGTAAGGACAGTGAGTGAATTGTCCTTGTGCTATATTGTGATTAAAAAAAACATTTTTTCTAGGGACAGAAAACTGTAGGTAGGGAGAGTGTCAGTTTCTTTCACTGTGGAAGTCCTTGTTTCAAGGGACAGAGAAGGACACCTGAAGGTAGCCCTTATTGCTTTTTTCCCATCTCCCTGCAGGCCATCTATTAGAATGTCTGGAAGGCAAACAAGGAGAGGCAGACAGGAGGCAATAAAAGAGGGCAAGCAGGCTCTGTGTCTGGGGGCAACAGTGCTGGTCGTGGACGCGGTGCATTGTCATCAGCACATGGCCATGGGACACGCTTGTCCTTCTTTTCGGCAGCTGGACATGTTGAGCCACATCATGCCGAAGACTTGGTAGAGTGGATGACCAAGCCCTCCTCCTCCTCCTCATCCTCTCTCACCCAGGCTCAGGGTACTGGAAAAGCAGCTGCCAAAGCGTCGTCTTCCCTGGTATCAATGTCAGACAAATCATCAGTCACTCCTTCCCTAGACCCACCATGTCCTCCTCCTGAGGAGTCCCCCGAACTGTTTCAGCACAGTGTTGGGTACATGCTCCAGGAGGATGCCCAGCGTTTCGAAGGGTCTGGGGTGAAACCCAGCTAGAGGAAGGCAGTAGCGTGAGAGCAGACAGAGGGGATGCTCAAGAAGGACACCAATCTGGCAGTCATGTTCCAGCAGCTGCAGCATACTGCCAGATTGGCTCCAGTGATGAGGAGGGAGGGGATGATGAGGTCACTGACTCCACGTGGGTGCCTAATAGGAGAGAGGAGGAGGAGGAGGATGAGGAGGAGGCACATCTCCAACGAGGCAGGATGCCCTTTGGTGGCCAGCGTAAGGGCAGTACACCGACGGAATCACACCGCAGAGCTCCGCCTGTGCAGGGCGCTGCCTCTGCCCGTCATTCAAAAAGTTCTTTGGTGTGGGCCTTTTTTGAGGCTAGTGCATCAGATCGCACAGCTGCTGTTTGCAACATATGTCTCAAGCGTATATCGCGTGGCCAAAACATCAGCCGCTTGGGTACCACATGCCTGACCAGACATATGTTGACCTGCCATGCAGCTCGTTGGCAAGCCTACCTCAAAGACCCACACCAAAGAACAAAGCGGACCTCTCCTTGCACCGCATCAGCTGGGATCTCCAACCCCACTATAACTTCAGTCCTCTCTGAAACATGCACTGAGAGGAATGAAGGTGTAGAATTAGGTGTGTCACAGCCAAGTACTTGCGCCCACTCTGCTAGCAGTACACCGACGTCCGATTCTAGCAGGCAAATTTCCCTGCCCCAGCTGCTGGACCGTCGAAAGAAGTTCACTCCCAGCCATCCACATGCCCAGCGGTTGAATGCTAGCTTGGCTAAATTGCTAGCGCTTCAACTGCTGCCTTTTCAGTTGGTAGACTCGGCCCCCTTCCGTGAGTTTGTGCAATGTGCAGTTCCTCAGTGGCAGGTTCCCAAACGCCACTTTTTCTCACGGAAGGCTATTCCGGCTCTCTACCGGCATGTGGAAGGCAATGTCTTGGCCTCGCTGGACAGGGCGGTCAGCGGTAAGGTGCATATTACCGCTGACTCATGGTCCAGCAGGCATGGACAGGGACGTTACCTTTCTTTCACGGCCCATTGGGTCACTCTTTTGGCAGCTGGGAAGGATTCAGGACAAGGTGCAGTAGTGTTGGAGGTTGTCCCACCGCCACGCCTCCAAAATGCTACTACTGGTTGTGACACACCTCTCTCCTCCACCCCCTCCTCTTCTTCTTCCTCCATGGCCTCTTCCTGTGGTTTGTCCTATGAACCAGCGGTGCTCCGTAGCCGTTCACGGGGCTACGCAAGTACGCAGGCAAAAAGATGCCATGCCGTGCTTGCGCTGGTGTGTTTGGGGGACAGAAGCCACACTGGGGCAGAGGTCCTGTCTGCTCTGCAGGGCCAGGCCGAGAGGTGGTTGACGCCACGCCAGCTTAAGCCAGGAATGGTGGTTTGCGACAATGGCACCAACCTCCTCTCCGCCCTCCGACAGGGACAACTGACCCATGTGCCCTGTGTGGCTCACGTCCTTAACCTGGTGGTGCAGCGCTTCTTGGGCAGGTACCCGGGCTTACAGGATGTCCTGAGGCAGGCCAGGAAAGTCTGTGTGCATTTCCGCAGATCTTATAATGCCAGTGCTCGCCTGGCTGAGCTGCAAAAGGAGTTGAACCTGCCCAAGAACCGCCTTATATGTGACATGCCCACCAGGTGGAACTCAACGTTGGCCATGCTGCAGCGGCTGCACACGCAGCAGAGGGCCATCAATGAGTACCTGTGCGACTACGGCACCAGGACAGGGTCAGGGGAGCTTGGTTTTTTTTCTCCACGCCAGTGGGGCATGATCAGGGATGCATGCACTGTCCTGGCACCATTTGAGGAGGCCACGAGGATGGTGAGCAGTGACAGTGCATGCATCAGTGACACTGTACCTCTTGTCCACCTGTTGGAGCACACGCTGCGTGGAATAATGGACAGGGCACTTGAGGCAGAACAGAGGCAGGAAGAGGAGGACTTCCTTGCCTCTCAAGGCCCCCTTTACCCAGACAGTGTTCCTTCTGTCCCACCCATCGCACAGGAAGAGGAGGAGGAGGAGGAGGAGGAGGAGGAGGATTGTGTCAGCATGGAGGTGGAGGCTGGCACTCAGCATCATCAGCAGCAGTCTTTTAGGGATGATTTACAGTCCCAAGAAACCAGTGGACTTGTACGTGGCTGGGAGGAGGTGACTGCGGATCATGTCGTCCTTAGTGACCCAGAGGACTCCGGAGCGAATGCCTCAGCAAACCTACGCTGCATGGCCTCCCTGATCCTGCAAAGTCTGCGGAAGGATCCTCGTATTCTTCGGATCAAGGAGAGGGACCATTACTGGCTGGCCACTCTCCTTGATCCACGGTACAAGGGTAAGGTTGCGGACCTTATGTTACCGTCGCAGAGGGAGCAGAGGATGAGACAACTCCGGGAGGCCTTGCAGAAAGGTCTGTGCAACGCGTTCCCAGAGACTGGGAGGTTGCAAACTCCTGGTCCTGGACAACGAGTTGCTGAGGCTTCGGCCAGTCAAAGAAGGAGCGGTGGGGAAGGTGGCCGTCTGACCGATGCGTTCAGACAATTCTTTAGTCCGCAGCCCCAAAGTATGATCGGTTCCAGCAACCATCGCCAGCGTCTGATAAACATGGTGCAGGAATATCTAGGGGCAAGGTCAGACTTGGACACCTTCCCCACCGAAAATCCTCTGGCTTACTGGGTCTTGAGGATGGATCACTGGCCAGAGCTTGCACAGTATGCAATTGAGCTACTGGCCTGTCCTGCATCCAGCGTTCTTTCGGAACGCACATTCAGTGCTGCTGGAGGATTTGTCACGGATCACAGGGTGCGCCTGTCCACCGACTCGGTTGATCGACTGACTTTCATCAAGATGAACCAGTCTTGGATCACCACCAGCTACCACACACCTGATGCTGATATAACAGACTAATTGATTTTAACATGTCACATCCCTTCAAGACTGATGCTGATGCTGAGTGCCTGTGCTGTTATGTTGACTGGCTATCCTCCTCCTCCGAGTCCTCAATGATACGATTGATGATGATAGCTTGTAAGATCATTTTTGTTTATGGGTGCCGCCACCAGTGCCTAACGCCCAATTTTTCAGCCCCTGTTTAACAGGGGCGTGTAATTACAATTTTTGAAGCAATACTTTGCAACAGGGCTCATTGCTGTGCTCCAAGTACAGTATCTGTGAGGAGTTGCAGTGTTGTGCCACCAGTGCCTAAGGCCCAATTTTTCAGCCCCTGTTTAACAGGGGCGTGTCATTACAATTTTTGAAGCAATACTTTGCAACAGGGCTCATTGGTGTGCTCCAAGTACAGTATCTGTGAGGAGTTGCAGTGTTGTGCCACCAGTGCCTAAGGCCCAATTTTTCAGCCCCTGTTTAACAGGGGCGTGTCATTACAATTTTTGAAGCAATACTTTGCAACAGGGCTCATTGGTGTGCTCCAAGTACAGTATCTGTGAGGAGTTGCAGTGTTGTGCCACCAGTGCCTAAGGCCCAATTTTTCAGCCCCTGTTTAACAGGGGCGTGTCATTACAATTTTTGAAGCAATACTTTGCAACAGGGCTCATTGCTGTGCTCCAAGTACAGTATCTGTGAGGGGTTGCAGTGTTGTGGCACCAGTGCCTAAGGCCCAATTTTTCTGCCCCTGTTCAACAGGGGCATGTAATTACAATTCTTGATCTAATAATTCACAGCAGGGCCCATTGCTGCACCCACCAAGAGTAACTGTCAGGGCTTACAGTGTTGTGGCACCAGCACCACCATCAAAGGCCCAATTTTTACTACCACTGTTCAACAATTATATGTAATTAAAATTCCTGATATAATAGTTGACAGCAGGGCGTTCCAGCACCAACCAAGAGTAACTGTGAGTGCTTACAGTGTTGTGACAACACCAACAACTAAGGGGCCTATTTCTGCAGAGTATATACGGCAGGTCCCTACTTTCAAACATCCAACTTACAAACGACTCCTACTTGCAAACGCAAGAAGACAACAGGAAGTGAGAGGAAATCTACCACTAGGAAGGAAAATTCTCTCCTGTAAGAATAAATATGGGAGAAAGGTGTCTCCTCTGTACTGATGCTTTATCAGCAATCCTTGTTTCAAGAAAAACACCACATTTCAAAAACAGTTGTCATTGGGACGGAAAGTGAGGTGAAATGTTCTGAACAGGGGCACAGACAGCAAAACAAATGTTACAGGGGTGATAACCCTTACCTATGTTTTCCAAAAAGTTTAAAAATAGATTTTTGGTCTGGAGCTACACTTCAACAATGTACCTGTTCAAAATTACAAACAGACTCTACATAAGAACAAACCTACAGTCCCTGTCTTGTATGCACCGCCTGTATAGGGCTGTTCAGAGTATATAGGGCCTTTTTTATTTTATGTGCGGGGTTCCCCTTAATATCCATACAAGACCCAAAGGGGCTGGTAATGGGCTGGGGTAGGGGGGGGGTCATGGGGTAGCTATGCCATTTTTCTTAAAGAATTTCATCCATATTACCGGGACCAGACATTACATTAAAGCCGCAAGCAGTTTTAAATGGCTTTTTTTTCCTTTAGAAGTGTCATTTTGTGCAGGGACAGTTCTAAACACGGGAAACACGTGGCACTTCACAGGCATACTTTAGACACCCCCCAGGTACGATATTTAAAGGAATATTTGACTTTTTTTTTTTCACTTTATGCATCATTAAAATGACTGCTCCCGAAAAACGACCGTTTTTAAAACTTCTTTTTGCATTGATACATGTCCCCTGGTGCAGAACCCGGGTTCCCAAACCCTTTTTAGGACAATAACATGCATAATAGTTGTTATAATTAGCACTTTAGAATTCGAACGTTCGCATCCATTGTATTTAATAGGGTTCTAATGTTCGTTCGAACTTTCGGTCCGTTCGCGGGTTCTGGTGCGAACCGAACCCGGGGGTGTTCGGCTCATCACTAATCTTGACCTAGGAGGACGAGGTCCATATGGAGTAGGAGGTTGAAGTGGCGGTGGATGCGGCTGTGTAGGTGGAAGCGGCGGTGGAGGAGGACGAGGTAGCCAACACTGATTCAAAAATACAACAATGGCTGTGTAATGCCGGTGATGTGTCGAATTCTGTCCCCCGTCAAATAGTGTCCACCCTGTACTGCGCTTGCTCAGTATGTAGGACAAGGGGATTTCGAAAATCTCCCAAGACGAACGGCGCCTGCGTGGTGAGTTCAGGTGAAGGCCACACCATCCGTGGTTCAAGACGAGCCAAGTGAGGCCATGCCCGAAGCGTGGCGATCGAACCAAGCCCGTGAGGGGCCCTGTTATTATGTGCTACCGTATGTCCACTTGGATGGTGGGTCTTGAACCTGCACTCACAGCGCAGGCGCCGTTCATCTTCAGAGATTTTGTGAATCTCCTTGTCCTCTGTACTGCGCAAGCGCTGCGCCTTCGCAGTATGGGCCGGACACAATCCGATGGCCGGACAGTTTTTGTCACAACACCGGTATACATGTCTATTCTGCACAAGGTACGGACAAGTCCTGTGGGATCCATGCCTGGTTCATTTTAATGAACGTGAGCTTGTCCACATTGGCTCTGGACAGGCGGCTGCGCTTGTCTGTGATAACGCCCCCTGCCGTGCTAAATACACGTTCAGATAATACACTGGCTGCAGGGCAGGCCAGCACCTCCAAGGCATAAAATGCAAGCTCAGGCCATGTGCCCAATTTGGAGACCCAGAAGTTAAAGGGGGCAGACCTGTCATCCAGTACGTGTAGGCCTGTGGACACATACTGCTCAACCATGTTGGTGAAATGCTGCCTCCTGCTAAGACGTTCCATCTCAGCTGGTGGTGCTGGTTGTTGTGGCGTGCTGACAAAGCTTTTCCACATTTCAGCCATGCTAACCCTGCCTTCTGAGGTGCTGCCGGTGCCCCGGCTGCGTTGGCGACCTCTTCCTCCTCCTCTGCCTTCGCCTTGTGCTTCCACCGTACGCCCGCTGTCAGGTGGGAATGCCACCAGCAGCGCGTCTACCAGCGTGCGCTTGTACTCGCGCATCTTACGATCCCGCTCCAGTGAGGGAATTAAGGACGGTACGTTGTCCTTGTAACGGGGATTCAGCAGGGTGGCCACCTAGTAATCAGCACCAGTTAAAATGTGGGCAACTCGGCGGTCATTGCGGAAACACTGCAGCATGTAATCGCTCATGTGTGCCAGGCTGCCCAGAGGCAAAGAAAAGCTGTCCTCTGTGGGAGGTGTATCGTCTGTGTCCTCTGTATCCCCCCAGCCACGCACCAGTGATGGCCACGAGCTGGTCTGGGTGCCACCCTGCTGTGAAAATGCCTCCTCCTCCTCCTCTTCCTCCTCCATCTCCTCCTCCACCTCGTCATCCTCCAGAACTGTTCCCTTTCCGCCGGACAATTGTGTACCTGGCGTTTGTTGGTGCAGGAACCCACCCTCGTAGCCACTTGTGAAAGACTGCCCTGAAAGCCTTTGAAATGATCCCGCTTCCTCCTCCTCCTCCTCATCCTCCTGTGCCACATCCTCTTCCATCATCGCCCGAAGCGTTTTTTCAAGGAGGCATAGAACTGGGATAGTAACGCTAAGAACGGCGTCATTGGCACTGGACATGTTGGTGGAGTACTCGAAACAGCGCAACAAGGCACACAGGTCTCGCATGGAGGCCCAGTTATTGGTGGTGAAGTGGTGCTGTTCCGCAGAGCGACTCACGCGTGATTGCTGCAGCTGAAACTCCACTATCGCCTGCTGCTGCTCGCACAGTCTGGCCAGCATGTGCAAGGTGGAGTTCCACCTTGTGGGCACGTCACATATGAGGCGGTGAGCGGGAAGGCCGAAGTTACGCTGCAGCGCTGACAGGCGAGCAGCAGCAGGGTGAGAACGCCGAAAGTGCGCACACACAGCCCGCACTTTCTGCAGCAGCTCTGGCATATTGGGGTAATTTTTAAGG
Source organism: Rana muscosa (assembly GCA_029206835.1). Taxonomy (NCBI): domain Eukaryota; kingdom Metazoa; phylum Chordata; class Amphibia; order Anura; family Ranidae; genus Rana; species Rana muscosa. The sequence goes on along the minus strand of CM055119.1, from coordinate 15,367,944 downwards.
AACCTCTGGACCACCAAGTTCAGCACATGCGCCAGGCAAGGGATGTGCGTCAAACCGGCTAGGCCCAGAGCTGCTACGAGATTTCGCCCATTATCGCACACCACCAGGCCGGGCTTGAGGCTCACTGACAGCAACCACTCATTGGTCTGTTGTTCCATGTCCCTCCACAACTCCTGCGTGGTGTGGGGTTTTTCCCCAAACAGGAAAGTTTTAAAACTGCCTGCTGTCGTTTACCCCTGGCTGTGCTGAAGTTGGTGGTGAAGGTGTTACGCTGACCGGATGAGGAGGCGGTAGAGGATGAGGAAGCGGAGTAGGAGGAGTTAGCAACAGGAGGCAAACTGAAGCGCCCTGCAATCCTCGGTGGTGGAAGGACATGCGCCAAACTGCTATCTGCCTCAGGCCCAGCCGCCACTGCATTTACCCAGTGTGCTGTTAGGGAGATATAACGTCCCTGACCGTGCTTACTGGTCCACACATCCGTAGTTAGGTGGACCTTGCCACAGATGGCGTTGTGCAGTGCACACCTGATTTTGTCCCCCACTTGGTTGTGTAGGGAAGGGATGGCTCGCCTGGAAAAATAGTGGCGGCTGGGCACGACGTACTGTGGGACAGCCAATGCCATCAGGCTTTTAAAACTCTGCGTCTCCACCAGACGGAATGACAGCATTTCAAAGGCCAGGAGTTTTGAAATGCTGGCATTCAGGGCCAGGGATCGCGGGTGGCTAGGGGGGTACTTCCTCTTCCGCTCCAATGTTTGGGAGATAGAGAGCTGAACGCTTCCATGGGACATTGTGGAGATGGTTGGTGACCCAGGTGGTAGTGTTGCTGGCAGATGCTCTGTTTGCGGGGTGGCAGGTGCCACTGTCACTACAGAGGTGGATGAAGAGGCAGAGACTGCTGCAGAAGAGGAAGCAGGAGGAGCCAGAGACCTTTCTTGGTGTTTGAGGTGTCTACTCCACTGCAGCTCGTGCTTTGCACTTAGATGCCTGGTCATGCAGGTTGTGCTCAGGTTGAGAACGTTTATGCCTCGCTTCAGGCTCTGATTGCACAGCTTGCAAACCACTCGTGTCTTGTCATCAGCACATTTTGTGAAGAACTGCCAGGCTGGGGAACTCCTTGGACCTGGCTTTGGTGTGCTCGGTCCCTTGCTGTGTTGGGCAGTAGCAGACATACTGTCTAGCTGACAGACGCTCCGCTTTTGCACCCTGCTCCCTCTTCTGCTGTGCTGGTGGCTCTGTGCGACCACCGCCTCTTCCTCCAAACTACACTGGTCACCTGCATAACGTTGATTCCATGTGGGGTCGAGGACCTCATCATCCTCCACATCATCTTCCACCCAGTCTTCACCCCTGCCCTCCTTGTCTGTCTGCACAATTGCGAAAGCAGCAGCAGTTGGCACCTGTGTTTCGTCATTATCCGAGACGTACTGCGATGGTCCTCCCATGTACTCATCATGAAACATAAGTGGTTGGGCATCGGTGCACTCAATCTCTTCCACTTCTGGGGCAGGGCTAGGTGGATGGCCCTGGGAAACCCTGCTAACAGAGTCATCGAAAAGCAGAAGAGACTGCTGCATGATTTGGGGCTCAGACTGCTTGGCTGATTTGCAAGGGGGTGAGGTGAAAGACTGATGGACATGGGTTTCAGGTGCCAACTCTGTTCTTTCATCAGAAGAGTGGGTGGGAGACAATGTGAAGGAACCCGAGGCACTGTCAGCAACCCAATCTACTATCGCCTGTACTTGTCCTGGCCTAAACATTCGTACAGCCTCATTAGGCGCGACAAAATACCGCCGCAGGCTCGGTCGCCTACTCGCACCTGAGGAAGGTGTTTCACTTGTGCGTGTATCTGGAACAGATCCACCACGTCCTCTCCCTGCAACAGGAGCTCCACCAGCAGCACCACGACCGGGGCCACCACGTCCCTTTGACCTTCTCCTCATATTTTCAAAATTGAGGATCTTGCCCTAAATGGGTGTTTTTGGAAGCGCAGAACACACCCACAGTACGTAACCGCTGACTCGCACAGCTACAGAACTGCAGAAAATGCTATTCAAAAAAAATGTTTTTTTTTAAGTATAGCAACGTAGGAGAAAACTATAAAGAAATTGTTTATTTCAAACACCTCAAAATATGTATAACACACTGCAACCTTTTTTTGGTGCCACTAAACGGCGTTTTTTGGAAGAGCAGAACACACCCACAGTACGTAACCGCTGAATCGCACAGCTACAGAACTGCAGGAAATGCTATTCAAAAAAAATGTTGTTTTTTTAGTATAGCAACGTAGGAGGAAACTATAAAGAAATTGTTTATTTCAAACACCTAAAAATATGTATAACACACTGCAAACTTTTTTTGGTGCCACTAAACGGCGTTTTTTGGAAGAGCAGAACACACCCACAGTACGTAACCGCTGAATCGCACAGCTACAGAACTGCAGAAAATGTTATTCAAAAAAAAATTTGTTATTTTAGTATAGCAACGTAGGAGGAAACTATAAAGAAATTGTTTATTTCAAACACCTAAAAATATGTATAACACACTGCAAACTTTTTTTTGTGCCACTAAACGGCGTTTTTTGGAAGAGCAGAACACACCCACAGTACGTAACCGCAGAATCACACAGCTACAGAACTGCAGAAAATGCTATTCAAAAAAAATGTTGTTTTTTTAGTATAGCAACGTAGGAGAAAACTATATAGAAATTGTTTATTTCACACACCTCAAAATATGTATAACACACTGCAAACTTTTTTTTGTGCCCCTAAACGGCGTTTTTTGCAAGCGTACATTAAAGTGCAAATTTTTTTTTTTTTGCCCTAAACGGGTCTTTTTTTGCACGAGCAAAATGAAATGCTTTTTTTTTTTGCCCTATGGGTCTTTTGGAAAAGAGAACAATAAAGTGCCTTTTTTTTCCCCCTAAAAGTTAGATTTTCTCTGACACTGGGCTCATGGCAGTGTAAAAAGGCTGCACTGCAACACAAATAGGTAGACCTATGCAGATCGCTGATTTTAATCTCTGAATCTGGACTCCTATATAATGTTCTCTCTCCCTGAAAGCATCAACACAGGAACCTGGCCCTACACTACACTATCTCTCTATCCTTTCCCTCGGATTGTAGAATCAGGACTACCTATTCTATCTTTCTATCTCTCCCTAAAAGCAGCAGCAGCAGACTAGATCCTCTCCCTATCTATTCTGAAGCAGAGTGTCATGTGTGCTGTGTGCCTCTAGCTTATATAGAAGCTGGGCCACATGTTGCACTGACCAATCACAGCCATGCCATTAGTAGGCATGGCTATGATGGCTTCTAAGGGCACACCAGCTAATCAAAAGGTGATTGGCTGGCCCCTGAAGCATTTCTAAATGCGTTATTAGATTGCCGAACCCGAACCTGGACTTTTGGGCAAAGTCCGGGTTCGGGTTCGGGAAAAAGCTAAAGTTCGGTACGGACCCGCTCGGGTTCGCTCAACACTATTCATGACATCTTTTCCACCTTTGGTATGTACCATTACAGTAGAAGTGTTGTGGATGGTACTCAGAAGGCACACGTTTTTTTTGTCCTGCCATTTCAGTGCCATAATTTTGCCTTTCTGCCAGGCAACTATTTCTCCTGCCCCAAGCTTTTTTTGGGCAAAGGTTGGCGGCATGTCACGCCGGTTAGGCCTAACGGTCCCATAGGCATCCGTTTTGTTCAGGATAAGGAACTCAAAGAGTTCTGGGGATGTGTAAAAATTGTCTGTGGTGACACAGTAGCCCTGATTCAGCAATGGCTCAATCAAAGAGAGAACCGAAGCGGTTGCCATTCCAAAACATCTGAATCGATTGCTGAATTTGGTCCCTTTCCTGGTGTACAGGACCGAATTCCAGATGTACCCAGAGCTGGATTCACACAGCATGAATGACTTCATGCCAAAACGAGCTCGCTTTGATGCTATGAACTGTATCCAGCTTAGTCTACCTTTGTAGGCCATAAGACTTTCGTCGATGCTTATATCTCTGTCCGGCACATAGGTCTGCTGGAAATTCGACAGAATAAGTTGGTAAATTTCCCAAATTTTTTTCAGCTTAGGAGCTGGATGAGAACTCTCATCAAAGTCATCATTATTTGCAAAATGCAAATATTTCATGATAAGAGAAAATTTATATTCGGACATAACTGTGCCAAAAAAGGCGTGGCCAGCAATTTGTTGGTGGTCCAATACCACTTCTGCAGGGGTTTCCCCACCACTCCCTGTAGAATTATAAGGCCCAAAAAGTTCCATATGTCCTCTCTGGTTACTGGCTCCCATTTTCTGTTCCTTGAAAAGCGATGATGGGTAGCAGCTTGTTGCTCCTGATAGCGATTTGTCTCCAAAACAATTTTGGAAATAACTTCATCCGTCAGAAAGAGCTCGAGGTATGCCAAGGGGTTATTGTCCTCAACTTCAACTTTCATCCCAGGTGCTCCTGTAAATGGAAATCTGGGGGGTGCTGCGTGCTCCGTACCGCAATCAATTGAGCACCAAGTCCGCACATCGCTGGGCACAGTCGCAGGATCGTCGCTAAAATCACTTTCTGCATCCGATGAAGAGCTTCCCCATGAATCGCTGTCGCTCAACTCCTCTGCAACCCATTCTGAGTCGCTGTCGCTGACTTCCAGCAGGTCATATAGCGACTTTGAGGTGGAGGCGCGTTTTTTGGATGCCATGGTCGCTGTGCAGTTTCCAGGTACTAAGTACAGTAAAACTGCAGACAAGGGCACTGGAGAAAGCACTGGGGGGCAATCTAAGGTAAATTTATTTAATTTTTATTGTAATCCAATAGGATTACATTGTATAAGTGTGTTTGTGCTTTATAAATTTTGAATTTGCCGCCGGTTCCGTCCCCCTGCGTCGCGACGCTCGCAGGGAAGGGAATCCAGGGCACACAGTGCATCGGGCGGAAGATCCGGCCGCCGTACACTGCGGGAATACATCGCGGGATCCCAGAGACAAGGTAAGTCACCTCTTCCAGGATCCAGCGAGGCAAGCCCGAGTGTGGCTCGGGGTTACCGCTTTAGGTACTGAAATCTCACCCCGAGCCACACTCGGGAATACCGCTAGGGAGGTTAATATTTTAAAAAGTAGAAATAGTAGGAAAAAAAATGAAGAAGTCCCATCATTAGCTGAAAGAGCGGAACATTTAAAAAAAAAATATATTTATTTATTTTTAAAAATAATTTTTTTAAAAAATCATAATTTTTTACATTTTTAAATGATTTTCTTTCAAAAAAAAAATTCAAAATTTTTTTTTTTCAAAAATGTTTTTTTTCAGATGTTTTTTTTTCAAAAATTTTTTTTTTTTCAAAAATAGATTTTTTTTTTCAAAAATAGATTTTTTTTTTCAAAAATGATTTTTTTTTCAAAATGTTTTTTTCGTTTTAAAAAATATATATTTTTTTAAATGATGTTTTTTTCAAAAATCTTATTTTTTTTCAAAAGTTATTATATATTTTTCAAATTTTTTGTTTTTAAAATTTATTATTTTTATTTTTCAAAAATTACTTTTTATTTTTTCATGGGGTGGGGCTCATAAACAGCGGAAAACAGTATCCGTCGTATTACAGTACATAGTAGAGGTACATAATAATTAATTTACAGATAACAGAATCAAAAGAGTAAGCAAAGTTGAACATTAGAAATGCCTTAGAGAAATAAGAGGCGACGTGCATTGTCTTTCCCCCCCCCCCCCCCAGACATCCCAACTGGGAACATACTGTGTCCTGAGGGAAGGACAACACAGCCAACCTCCATGTTACAACAATTTGTGATTCAGAAACTCCCCTCAGAGCTGTGTGGGAGGAGCTATAGGTCCCTCAGCGTTGCCGAGGAAACCAATGTTTGTTTATGCAGGCTCTAACCACAGGTCACACAGTATTTTCAGCCTCTCCTGAATTCTTGCCATTCTTTAAACGTACGTATTTTTAAAATCCTACAGCGAAGAGCTTTATATTGTGAGAATCACAAGACCCAGACCTACATTTTGATATATAGTATGTCTCTGAAATATTAAAATTGAAGGCACAGTCGCAGTTTAGAAATTGCCCATTGAATTTGAAGTGTCTACAGGGGAGTTTCAATGAAAGTCAATGGGTGGCATGAGTTGCAAACAAATCATCATATTGTGAAAACTGTAAGGACCATGGCTTAGCCGTGGACACGTGTAGTGGCAGCAGGGATAGCTGAACGTTTTGATATAAAATTTGTGTAGGTGGGTTTAAAAATGAGGGAGTGGTGGCAGGTTAGAAATCATGTCCTGATTTTTCAGATTTTGTCAGCTCACACTCTAGTTTCGCCATTCATTCCTATGGGACAAATTTCGCCGCAAAAACGACGATATTTGGTGAACGATTTGGCGAAACGTTCCACAAAGTAATAGCACACCATTCGGGAACAATCCGCACGTTTCGGTATATTACTTGTCTATGTAGTGTAAAAACTGTGGGAGGAGTTAGGGTGGTAAAATTTGGCTATAATAAGAATAATAATAATATATATGTGAGATAACAATAAGTGCTCTTGCTATGCAAGAACACTTAATAAGAAAAGCTACAATTTCTGGGGAAATTGTGTGACGTGTTCTTGCCTCCACCAGCAGTCTACAACGGGAGTGGGCAGAGTAACTGGGTGGAGTGACTTGAGCAACTGTTGTGTGGTTGGAGTGGCTGGAGTAACTGTGAAAAGTGTTAAAAAGCTTAATAATTTTAAAAGTAGAAATAGTAAAAAAAAAATGAAGAAGTCCCATCATTAGCTGAAAGAGCGGAACATTTTTTTCAAAAATGTTTTTTTTTTTCAATTTTTTTTTTAACCACTTAAGCCCTGGACCATTTGGTAGCTAAAGGACTGTCAGGGTCACCTGTGGCCAGGTGACAGATGCACACCGTAGGGGGACAGGAGTGCACCGCGAGGTAGTGAACCCTATGGCTGGCTTTAGCGGATAGAAAACTGGGTGGTTGTGGAAAGCGGGACCAGAGGAGCACAACCGGGATCCCAACGGAAGCGAGAGCCAAGATTCCCCAAGGCGCGGAGTCTAAGACCCAGCTGGTCTTCTCCAGGGCCTCTAGTGGTGAGGATGTTACGCTGCAGGCTGGGACCAGGTCGCGGCCCCTGGAGTTTCCTAGCTCACGCCCCGTAGGATAAGGGGAAAAGAGGGGAAGCAGCAGCACACGATAGAGAGAACCGAATAACAAGCTGAAGGTCAGGGGCCACAAGCAGACAAGGATAACGAAGAACGAGCCAAAGGTCAAGGGTCACGAGCAGACAGGGATAGTCGGGGACAAGCCAATAACGTAACAGAGAGACAGACGTAGCACACGGCAGGCAGGAACCCAAACACACAATGCCTAACAAACACGTTGATCAGCAAAGCAGGCTTGCAGTACACAGGTTAATATAGTGTTCAGTGATAGGGCCTGGGGTGGAGTCAGGCTGGGAGGAGATTATAAAGGAAGCCAGGTGAAAGGGCTCAGGCCTCTAAGACGAACACATGGGAAGGAAGGTAAGCTGACAGACAAACACTACTGCATATCCATGACAGTACCCTCCCTCTTATGGGCCCTCCCCCGCCTGGACCCAGGCTTAAAGGGAAATCTCTGATGAAACCTTCTTAACAGATGAGGTGCAGCGACATCAGATGCAGCGATCCAAGACGCTTCCTCAGGACCAAAACCTCTCCAATGCACAAGGTACTGAAGAATGCCTCTGCAGAGCCGAGAATCCAGAACTTGTCTAACCTCGTACTTAAGATTATCCTCAGAGACCGAAAACGAGGTAGGGAGATGACAAGAAGATCTATTGAGGACCAAAGGCTCTCTAGGAATAAGCAAGGGCATGAGAGGATCAACAGGAATCTGAGGAGGGTCCCCTAGACCCTTAAAGGGGAACTGGTCATCTTGCACAGGACCATCAGACTGGGCAGATGTCAGTGGAACCCTGAAGTCAGGTTGGTTAGAAGGTGACATGTCGCCGGAGTCAAGCTGAATAGCTGAAGGACAAGCAGAATGTCCCAAACAAGAAAAAGTAGGAGGCTCACTGGGCATGGGCTGGACTGACATAACTAGTACAAAGGCAGAGTGAATAGCTGAGTCAGGTGTAGCGACTACCTGAATCGCATCGCAAGACGTAGCGACTGCAGGACTTGTAGACAAGCTAGCCTGGCTGTGCGTCCAAGGGTGGTTAGGGACAGAGAAATGTAAATGGTTATGCAACCTGGAATGAATGACCGGCTCAGATTCACAGGGGGCAACCTTGGGTAGGCAGGACGAGGAACAGGAGGGACCCCAAGCCAGGATCTGTCCAGTAGTCCAGTCCACATGAGGAGAATGGAGCTGTAACCATGGGAGACCCAAAATTATAGGCGTTGAGGCCTTGGGTAAGATAAGGAAGGATATCCACTCCTGGTGGAGTGTCCCTACCGACATCTTAACAGGGAGGGTCTGGAAGCGGATAGGTCCCCCTGGGAGAACAGTACCATCAATCGCCAAGACCACCAATGGCGTGGTGAGGGGCAAAAGAGTAAGTCTCATGGACGATGCGATTTCCCAGTCCATGAAATTACCAGCGGCTCCGGAATCCAGATATGCTGAGACCGAATGAGAAGAAGCACCAACATGAAGGAACACAGAAAGCAGAAGACGAGAAGGGGAAGGTGATATTTCTGGGTCCAATACTCCACTTTCCAGATGAAGTGGACCCGAACGTTTTTCTGGACAAAGAGAGCAAGTGTCACGAAAATGACCTTTGCCCCCACAGTAAAGACACAGACCAAGAGTTCTGCGCCTAGCACGTTCCTCGGGGGATAGCCTGGTCCGACCCAGCTGCATGGGTTCCTCAGCTGGTAGGAGATGCTCTACGGGTCGAAGAGAGGGGAGCTCAGGCTGACTAAGAACCAAGGAGTGCTGGCGTTGCTTTTCTAAGGTCCTCTCCTGAAAGCGAATATCGATCTGGTTACACAAGGAGATAACGCCGGCCAGATCAGTGGGGATGGTTCTTCCTGCTAATTCATCCTTCACTCTATCAGACAGGCCATGCAAAAAGGTTGCGACTAAGGCCTTATTGTTCCAGCTCAACTCAGCCGACAGTATGCGGAAATGAAGGGCATACTGTCCCACAGAAGCAGACTCTTGGCGGAGACGTAAAAGGGCGCTGGCCGCTGAAGAGACACGAGCCGGTTCTTCGAAGATATTCCGAAAAAGTTTCAAGAAGCCAGACAGGCTAGAAACCACTGGATCATTCAGTTCCCACAGAGGGGCTGCCCAGGCTAAAGCTTCACCAGAGAGGAGGGAAATGATATAGGCTACCTTAGCCCGATCAGACAGGAAGTTTTGGGGCTGGAGCTCAAAATGAATCGTGCATTGGCTAAGGAACCCCCTGCAAGCCTTGGAGTCCCCAGAGAAACGGGACGGAGCTGGCAGTTGTAGCGAGTGTGTGGCTGCGACTGGTGCAATAGGTGCAGCCGCTGATTGTATTTGAGGTTGCGGATTCGGGGTTCCCAAGGAGACCTGAAGCTGCTCGAAGCGAGAAGCCAGATCCTGGAGGAATCGCATCACCTGAGTCTGATTCGATTCCTGGGTTTCAAGTCTGCAAACTATGCCCTGCAATGGATCATCCGCGGGTAGCGGGATGTCAGCCGGGTTCATGGCTGATCAAACTGTCAGGGTCACCTGTGGCCAGGTGACAGATGCACACCGTAGGGGGACAGGAGTGCACCGCGAGGTAGTGAACCCTATGGCTGGCTTTAGCGGATAGGAAACTGGGTGGTTGTGGAAAGCGGGACCAGAGGAGCACAACCGGGATCCCAACGGAAGCGAGAGCCAAGATTCCCCAGGGCGCGGAGTCTAAGACCCAGCTGGTCTTCTCCAGGGCCTCTAGTGGTGAGGATGTTACGCTGCAGGCTGGGACCAGGTCGCGGCCCCTGGAGTTTCCTAGCTCACGCCCCGTAGGATAAGGGGAAAAGAGGGGAAGCAGCAGCACACGATAGAGAGAACCGAATAACAAGCTGAAGGTCAGGGGCCACAAGCAGACAAGGATAACGAAGAACGAGCCGAAGGTCAAGGGTCACGAGCAGACAGGGATAGTCGGGGACAAGCCAATAACGTAACAGAGAGACAGACGTAGCACACGGCAGGCAGGAACCCAAACACACAATGCCTAACAAACACGTTGATCAGCAAAGCAGGCTTGCAGTGCACAGGTTAATATAGTGTTCAGTGATAGGGCCTGGGGTGGAGTCAGGCTGGGAGGAGATTATAAAGGAAGCCAGGTGAAAGGGCTCAGGCCTCTAAGACGAACACATGGGAAGGAAGGTAAGCTGACAGACAAACACTACTGCATATCCATGACAGTACCCTCCCTCTTATGGGCCCTCCCCCGCCTGGACCCAGGCTTAAAGGGAAATCTCTGATGAAACCTTCTTAACAGATGAGGTGCAGCGACATCAGATGCAGCGATCCAAGACGCTTCCTCAGGACCAAAACCTCTCCAATGCACAAGGTACTGAAGAATGCCTCTGCAGAGCCGAGAATCCAGAACTTGTCTAACCTCGTACTTAAGATTATCCTCAGAGACCGAAAACGAGGTAGGGAGATGACAAGAAGATCTATTGAGGACCAAAGGCTCTCTAGGAATAAGCAAGGGCATGAGAGGATCAACAGGAATCTGAGGAGGGTCCCCTAGACCCTTAAAGGGGAACTGGTCATCTTGCACAGGACCATCAGACTGGGCAGATGTCAGTGGAACCCTGAAGTCAGGTTGGTTAGAAGGTGACATGTCGCCGGAGTCAAGCTGAATAGCTGAAGGACAAGCAGAATGTCCCAAACAAGAAAAAGTAGGAGGCTCACTGGGCATGGGCTGGACTGACATAACTAGTACAAAGGCAGAGTGAATAGCTGAGTCAGGTGTAGCGACTACCTGAATCGCATCGCAAGACGTAGCGACTGCAGGACTTGTAGACAAGCTAGCCTGGCTGTGCGTCCAATGGTGGGTAGGGACAGAGAAATGTAAATGGTTATGCAACCTGGAATGAATGACCGGCTCAGATTCACAGGGGGCAACCTTGGGTAGGCAGGACGAGGAACAGGAGGGACCCCAAGCCAGGATCTGTCCAGTAGTCCAGTCCACATGAGGAGAATGGAGCTGTAACCATGGGAGACCCAAAATTATAGGCGTTGAGGCCTTGGGTAAGATAAGGAAGGATATCCACTCCTGGTGGAGTGTCCCTACCGACATCTTAACAGGGAGGGTCTGGAAGCGGATAGGTCCCCCTGGGAGAACAGTACCATCAATCGCCAAGACCACCAATGGCGTGGTGAGGGGCAAAAGAGTAAGTCTCATGGACGATGCGATTTCCCAGTCCATGAAATTACCAGCGGCTCCGGAATCCAGATATGCTGAGACCGAATGAGAAGAAGCACCAACATGAAGGAACACAGAAAGCAGAAGACGAGAAGGGGAAGGTGATATTTCTGGGTCCAATACTCCACTTTCCAGATGAAGTGGACCCGAACGTTTTTCTGGACAAAGAGAGCAAGTGTCACGAAAATGACCTTTGCCCCCACAGTAAAGACACAGACCAAGAGTTCTGCGCCTAGCACGTTCCTCGGGGGATAGCCTGGTCCGACCCAGCTGCATGGGTTCCTCAGCTGGTAGGAGATGCTCTACGGGTCGAAGAGAGGGGAGCTCAGGCTGACTAAGAACCAAGGAGTGCTGGCGTTGCTTTTCTAAGGTCCTCTCCTGAAAGCGAATATCGATCTGGTTACACAAGGAGATAACGCCGGCCAGATCAGTGGGGATGGTTCTTCCTGCTAATTCATCCTTCACTCTATCAGACAGGCCATGCAAAAAGGTTGCGACTAAGGCCTTATTGTTCCAGCTCAACTCAGCCGACAGTATGCGGAAATGAAGGGCATACTGTCCCACAGAAGCAGACTCTTGGCGGAGACGTAAAAGGGCGCTGGCCGCTGAAGAGACACGAGCCGGTTCTTCGAAGATATTCCGAAAAAGTTTCAAGAAGCCAGACAGGCTAGAAACCACTGGATCATTCAGTTCCCACAGAGGGGCTGCCCAGGCTAAAGCTTCACCAGAGAGGAGGGAAATGATATAGGCTACCTTAGCCCGATCAGACAGGAAGTTTTGGGGCTGGAGCTCAAAATGAATCGTGCATTGGCTAAGGAACCCCCTGCAAGCCTTGGAGTCCCCAGAGAAACGGGACGGAGCTGGCAGTTGTAGCGAGTGTGTGGCTGCGACTGGTGCAATAGGTGCAGCCGCTGATTGTATTTGAGGTTGCGGATTCGGGGTTCCCAAGGAGACCTGAAGCTGCTCGAAGCGAGAAGCCAGATCCTGGAGGAATCGCATCACCTGAGTCTGATTCGATTCCTGGGTTTCAAGTCTGCAAACTATGCCCTGCAATGGATCATCCGCGGGTAGCGGGATGTCAGCCGGGTTCATGGCTGATCAAACTGTCAGGGTCACCTGTGGCCAGGTGACAGATGCACACCGTAGGGGGACAGGAGTGCACCGCGAGGTAGTGAACCCTATGGCTGGCTTTAGCGGATAGGAAACTGGGTGGTTGTGGAAAGCGGGACCAGAGGAGCACAACCGGGATCCCAACGGAAGCGAGAGCCAAGATTCCCCAGGGCGCGGAGTCTAAGACCCAGCTGGTCTTCTCCAGGGCCTCTAGTGGTGAGGATGTTACGCTGCAGGCTGGGACCAGGTCGCGGCCCCTGGAGTTTCCTAGCTCACGCCCCGTAGGATAAGGGGAAAAGAGGGGAAGCAGCAGCACACGATAGAGAGAACCGAATAACAAGCTGAAGGTCAGGGGCCACAAGCAGACAAGGATAACGAAGAACGAGCCGAAGGTCAAGGGTCACGAGCAGACAGGGATAGTCGGGGACAAGCCAATAACGTAACAGAGAGACAGACGTAGCACACGGCAGGCAGGAACCCAAACACACAATGCCTAACAAACACGTTGATCAGCAAAGCAGGCTTGCAGTGCACAGGTTAATATAGTGTTCAGTGATAGGGCCTGGGGTGGAGTCAGGCTGGGAGGAGATTATAAAGGAAGCCAGGTGAAAGGGCTCAGGCCTCTAAGACGAACACATGGGAAGGAGGGTAAGCTGACAGACAAACACTACTGCATATCCATGACAAGGACCAGAGGTGATTTCAGAATTTTGCACTGCGCTGCTTTAACTGTAAATTGTGCGGACATGCAATGTTGTACCCAAACAAAATTTGCGTCCTTTTCTTCCCACAAATAGAGCTTTCTTTTAATGGTATTTGATTTCCTCTGCGATTTTTATTTTTTGCGATATAAACGGAAAAAGACCAAATATTTTGCAAAAAAAAGATATTTTCTACTTTTTGTTATAAGAAAAATCGAATAAACTCAATTTTAGTCATACGTTTAGGCCAAAATGTATTCAGCCACATGTCTTTAGTAAAAAAAATGTCAATAAGTGTATATTTATTGGTTTGCGCAAAAGTTATAGCGTCTACAAACTAGGGTACATTTTCTGGAATTTACACAGCTTTAAATTTATGACTGCCTATCTCATTTCTTGAGGTGCTAAAATGGCAGGGCAGTACAAAACCCCCCCAAATGACCCCATTTTGGAAAGTAGACACCCCAAGGAAATTGCTGAGAGGCATGTTGAGCCCATTTAATATTTTTCTTTTTTTGTCCCAAGTGATTGAATAATGACAAAAAAAAAAAAATACAAAAAGTTGTCACTAAATGATATATTGCTCACACATGCCATGGTTGTATGTGGAATTGCACCCCAAAATACATTCTGCTGCTTCTCCTGAGTACGGGGATACCACATGTGTGGGACTTTTTAGAAGCCTAGCCACGTACGGGACCCCGGAAACCAAGCACCGCCTTCAGGATTTCTAAGGGCGCAAATTTTTGATTTCACTCCTCACTACCTATCATAGTTTCGAAGGCCATAAAATGCCAAAATAGCACAAACCCCCCCCCCAAATGACCCCATTTTGGAAAGTAGACACCCCAAGCTATTTACTGAGAGGCATGTTCAGTCCATGGAATATTTTATATTTTACCACAAGTTGCGGGAATATGACAAACTTTTTTTTTTTTTGCACAAAGTTGTCACTAAATGATATATTGCTCACACATGCCATGGGCATATGTGAAATTACACCCCAAAATACATTCTGCTGCTTCTCCTGAGTACGGAGATACCACATGTGTGGGACTTTTTGGGAGCCTAGTCGCGTACGGGACCCAAAAAACCAAGCACCGCCTTCAAGGTTTCTAAGGGCATACATTTTTGATTTCACTCCTCACTACCTATAACAGTTTTGAAGGCCATAAAATGCCAAGATGGCACAAAACCCCCCCAAATGACCCCATTTTGGAAAGTAGACACCCCAAGCTATTTGCTGAGAGGCATGTTGAGCCCATTGAATATTTTTTTTTTGTCCCAAATGATTGAATAATGACAAAAAGAAAAAAAAATGTACAAAAAGTTGTCACTAAATGATATATTGCTCACACATGCCATGGTTATATGTGGAATTGCACCCCAAAATACATTCTGCTGCTTCTCCTGAGTACGGGGATACCACATGTGTGGGACTTTTTGGGAGCCTAGCCGCGTACGGGGCCCTGAAAACCAAGCACCGCCTTCAGGATTTCTATGGGAACAAATTTTTGATTTCACTCCTTACTATCTATCACAGTTTTGAAGGCCATAAAATGCCAAGATAGCCCAAAACCCCCACAAATTACCCCATTTTGGAAAGTAGACACCCCAAGATATTTGCTGAGAGGCATGGTGAGTATTTTACAGCTCTCATTTGTTTTTGAAAATGAAGAAAGACATTTTTCTTTTTTTTTCTTTTTTCAATTTTCAAAACTTTGGGACAAAAAGCGAGATCTGCAAAATACTCAACATACCTCTCAGCAAATAGCTTGGGGTGTCTACTTTCCAAAATGGGGTCATTTGGGGGGGGTTGTGCCATCTGGGCATTCTATGGCCTCCGAAACTGTGATAGGCAGTGAGGAGTGAAATCAAAAATTTACACCCATAGAAATCCTGAAGGCAGTGCTTGGTTTTCGGGGTCCTGTACGCGGCTAGGCTCCCAAAATGTCTCACACATGTGGTATCCCCGTACTCAGAAGAAACAGAATGTATTTTGGGGTGCAATTCCACATATAACCATGGCATGTTTGAGCAATATATAATTTAGTGACAACTTTTTGTACATTTTTTTTTTCTTTTTGTCATTATTCAATCACTTGGGACAAAAAAAAAAAAATATTCAATGGGCTCAACATGCCTCTCAGCAAATAGCTTGAGGTGTCTACTTTCCAAAATGGGGTCATTTGGGGGGGTTTTGAACTGTCCTGGCATTTTATGCACAACATTAGGAAGCTTATGTCACACATCAACCACTCTTCTAACTACTTGAAGACAAAGCCCTTTCTGACACTTTTTGTTTACATGAAAACATTTTTTTTTTGCAAGAAAATTATGTTGAACCCCCAAACATTATATATTTTTTAAAGCAAAGGCCCTACAGATTAAAATAGTGGGTGTTGCATTTTTTTTTTCCACACAGTATTTGCGCAGCGATTTTTCAAACGCATTTTTTTGGGGAAAAACACACTTTTTTTATTTTTAATGCACTAAAAAACACTATTCTGCCCAAATGTTTGATGAAATAAAAAAGATGATCTTAGGCCGAGTACATGGATACCAAACACGACATGCTTTAAAATTGCGCACAAACGCGCAGCGGCGACAAACTACATTCATTTTTAAAAGCATTTAAAAGCCTTTACAGGTTACCACGTTAGATTTACAGAGGAGGTCTACTGCTAAAATTACTGCCCTCAATCTGACCTTCGCAGTGATACCTCACATGCATGATGCAATTTCTGTTTACATATGACGCTAGACCGACGCTTGCGTTCGCCTTTGCGCAAGAGCAGGGGGGGACAGCGGTGCTTTTTGAATTTTTTATTATTTATTTAACTTTTTTATTTTATTTTTAAACTGTTCCTTCCATATTTTTTTTTTTTTTACCATTTTTATTGTTATCTCAGGGAATGTAAATATCCCCTATGATAGCAATAAGTAGTGACAGGAACTCTTTTTTTGAAAAAAATTGGGGGGTTAGACCCTAGATCTTTCCTCTGCCCTCAAAGCATCTGACCACACCAAGATCGGTGTGATAAAATGCTTTCCCAATTTCCCAATGGCGCTGTTTATATCCGGGGGGGGGCATTCCCTCCCACTGCTTATAAAAGCAGTCTAGAGGCTAATTATCTGCTAGAATTGATTTTACATGAAAGCCGGCCACTGGCTGAAAAGAATGATACCAAGATGATACCTAAACCTGCAGGCATCATTCTGGTATGAACATTCAAAGTCCAGCAACATACCAGTACGTTGCTGGTCCTTGTTGGACATGTATTGTAATCTTTTTTTTCATGCAGCCTGTTGGCTGAACGAAAAAAAAGAGATTGATCGGTGGGTATGCCCACCATTAGAATACCTCCCTTCATCCACTCACTTCTAATGATGGGCATACATGCACCATTTATATATGCCGATGCATGGGGGCATCCTCCCGCAAAAAAGTTATGCCGCGTACACACGGTCAGACTTTTCCACGGGCAAGCCTTCGTCGGAATTTCGACCGTATGTACGCGGCATAAAAGGTTATGCCGCGTACACACGGTCGGACTTTTCCACGGGCAAGCCTCCGTCGGAATTTCGACCGTATATACGCGGCATTAGGAGCAAAATCGCTCCTCCGCCCCTGCTGCCCCCATGCTTCGGCATATATGCTCTTTTTTTTAACTGTGGTGGTGAAATCACCTCCTACAGCGTTGGAGTCACGGCTTTATGTATCGTGGGAGCAAACGCTGTTGCTGTCAAGATAAATAGATCCGCTCTGCAACTGAATGGTGTACCTGCTAAGCAAATGATGGTTAACATTAAAACAAAGTAACATTACAGTACAACAGTAAGACCTTACCGTACCATACCTGCAAAGCAAATACCAAAACAAAACCTAGTAAAAAATAAAACATTTTTTTAACGCAACCTGTGCCTAAAATATATATATGCCGAAGCATGGGGGCATCCTCCCGCAAAAAAGTTATGCCGCGTACACACGGTCGGACTTTTCCATGGGCAAGCCTTCGTCGGAATTTCGACCGTATGTACGCGGTATAAAAGGTTATGCCGCGTACACACGGTCGGACTTTTCCACGGGCAAGCCTCCGTCGGAATTTCGACCGTATATATGCGGCATTAGGAGCAAAATCGCTCCTCCGCCCCTGCTGCCCCCATGCTTAGGCATATATGCTCTTTTTTTTAACTGTGGTGGTGAAATCACCTCCTACAGCGTTGGAGTCACGGCTTTATGTATCGTGGGAGCAAACGCTGTTGCTGTCAAGATAAATAGATCCGCTCTGCAACTGTATGGTGTACCTGCTAAGCAAATGATGGTTAACATTAAAACAAAGTAACATTACAGTACAACAGTAAGACCTTACCATACCATACCTGCAAAGCAAATACCAAAACAAAACCTAGTAAAAAAGAAAACATTTTTTTAACGCAACCTGTGCCTAAAATATATATATATATGCCGAAGCATGGGGGCATCCTCCCGCAAAAAAGTTATGCCGCGTACACACGGTCAGACTTTTCCACGGGCAAGCCTCCGTCGGAATTTGACCGTATGTACGTGGCATTAGGAGCAAAATCGCTCCTCCGCCCCTGCTGCCCCCATGCTTCGGCATATATGCTCTTTTTTTTTAACTGTGGTGGTGAAATCACCTCCTACAGCACTGGAGTCACGGCTTTATGTATCGTGGGAGCAAACGCTGTTGCTGTCAAGATAAATAATTCCGCGCTGCAGTTGAATGGCGCACATGAAAACAAAAAATTACATACCTGAAAAGCAAGCATGATAAAACATTGCAGAATAGAATACAGTAAAAAAGAGCAGAACAGTAGAGAGAAAATAGAGAGAGAGAGAGAACAATAAAACTACAACTATTTTTGGTTTTTTTATTTTATATTTTTTTTGTGTTTTGTTTTTTCCTTTTTTTTTTTCTTTTTTACACTTTTTTTTGTAACTTTAACAACTGTAATGGTTCGGGTCTCTCAAAATGTAATGGCATCTTGGGAGACCCTGTGTAAGTGTGTCCTAGTCTGTGAAATGCTGTACCCTACGCTAAAACTTCACTTTTGAGTGGTAGCGTTCAAAACATTCACCAAGGCAAAGACCAGGTTTGTCAGGACAGAGTGGACAATAATGACGGGTGTCACGCCTAAATCCGTGCTTGCTACAGACACGACATCTTTTTTGGGGGGCTCGTTGGGTAGGGGTACTCGGGAGGACATACGTATAATGCCTCTCATGCAGCCGGCTTACTGGTTGGGGATGGTGAGGTGCAGAACCGCCTGGATACAGGAGTTCTGTGACAATCTCATTCTGGAATGTTAGAAGAGATAAAGTCCCACCTGAAGCTCTGTATAGCACATGAGCCTTCAGCAAAGCCAATTGGAATAAGGATAGAGACACTTTTTTGTACCAGCGTCTCGCCTTACGGTCAATTAGATATGGCGCCAACAACTGGTCGTTGAGGTCCACCCTTCCCATATTTTTGTTATATTCGTGGACACAGAGGGGTTTCTCCACAACACCAGTCGCCGTAGGAATTTGGACTGTCGTGTCTGCATGAAGGGAGGTAAGAAGGAAAACATTCTTATTGTCCCTCCACTTCATAGCGAGAAAGTTATTACACTTCATGCAGGCTCTCTCCCCCAGCCTAAGACGGGCATCTACAAGCCGCTGGGGAAAGCCCCGACGATTAGGTCGCACGGTGCCACATGCTCCAATCTGATGATCAAACAAGTGACTAAACAGTGGCACGCTCGTGTAATAATTGTCCACATACAAGTGGTACCCCTTTCCGAATAAGGGTGACACCAATTTCCACACTATCTTGCCAGCGCTCCCTATGTAATCCGGGCAGTTGACCGGCTCAACCTGACTATCTTTTCCCTCATAAACCATAAAGCTCCATACATAGCCTGTTGCCCTGTCACAGAACTTATAGAGCTTGACCCCGTATCTGGCACGCTTGCTGGGAAGGTACTGCTTGAAAGCCAAGCGGCCAGAAAATTTAATCAGGGACTCATCAACGCAGACAACTTGATCGGGAGTAAACAAGGCTGCAAAACGTTCGTTGAAGTGGTTTATGAGGGGCCGAATTTTATAGAGCCGGTCGTATTCAGGGTCTCCACGTGGACGACAAAGTTCATTGTCGTTGAAGTGCATGAACCGCAAAATCTGCTTGTATCGTTTCCTGGGCATGGAGGCAGAGAACACGGGCATGTGGTCAATTGGGTGCGTGGACCAATAAGCACGCAATGACGGGAATTTATGTGTGCCCATGTTGAGGGAAAGGCCCAGAAAGGTCTTAAATTCGGAAACCGTAAGTGGTTTCCAATCTTTGGCAATGGAGGGCAACTGGGGATTAACGGCGATGAATTGACCAGCATATAAATTACTCTGGTCCACAATAGATCTATAGAGATCTTCCGTGAAAAACAGCGAATAATAATCAATTGGCATAAAATCAGCTGTATCCACCTGAATACCGGGTTGGGCAGTGAATGGGGGAAGTACGGGTTCTGCAGAAGTGGTGGGGACCCAATCAGGATAGGCGAATTCTGCAGGAAGAGCACTATCGGTACGACGGGCCTGCCTTTGTCTTCTTATTGGTGGCAGTGGGACACTATTTGTGCTTGCCACCTCGCCAGCTTGAACTGCACTTATGGGACTCGCCACATCACCATGTGATACTGCAGTGCTGGATGTATGCCCAGGCTGTACTAGGCCGCTGGTGCTTGCCAATTCACCAGAAGGAATAGCGGCGCTAGTACTACTCTGCTCCATGATGCGAGAGCCCTGCGGTTCTTGCTCCTCAACAACCTCAGAAGATCGGGATCGGGTACGCCTGACCTTAGCAGGGACCTCAACTTCGTCGTCAGAGCTATCTGACGTGGGGCCGCTGACGTCACTGTCTTCTACGGGAGGATATTCTGAGCCTGAATCTGACAGATGCGTGACCTCCTCTTCACTATCTGTCATGCTCAGAATCTCGTAGGCCTCTTTACTAGTGTACCTTCGATTTGCCATTTTGGGCTCTAAATTTAGGCGTACACTAATAAGATTCACAGGAAAAAAAGCACCTGACTGTCGTCAGCAAATATATCAAACGCTACAAAAAAAACTGTTAGCGATTGCAGGGATCAGGCCTGTCTCTGCGAACGCTGCAGTTATGTGTTTTGTTTTTGGTAAGTGACAGTGATCGATCGATACTGCACTTGGGTGGGCTGGGCTGGGCTGGGCGGAGGGGCTAAATGCAGGTGCTAGCAGGTATCTGGGCTGATCCCGCTAACACTGCGTTTTTGGGAACCCTAAACTGCTGGGGACGCTAGTATAGATCTGATCAGATCAGATATTGATCTGTTCAGATACTATACCACTAAGGGAGGTGTATGCTTTGCGCGTGGGTGTTAGCGTTACTGGCACTAATCTAACGCTGCCTGGTGCGACGCAGACCCTCTCTGGCGCTAAAACCTAATTGATCTCACCCACCGGGCGATCAGGGGGTTAAACCTTTATTGGGTTATATACGGCGGGTGCCCTGATGCTATAAAAAGCAAACTAACCAACCAGCGTCACCCGTAACCTTTATATGGTGATCACTGATGAAAGGGTTAACTAGGGGCAATCAGGGGGTTAAAACCTTTATTAGGTTAAATATGGGGGTACCCGACGCTATATAAAAACCTGACGGGTTACCTAAATATCTAAATAACTAATTGGGTAACCAGTGTCACCAGTGACGCTTATACGGTGATCACTGGTGAAAGGGTTAACTCTAGGGGCATACATCGTACCCCTACCCATTCACCTGGTGGAAAATAAATGGAAATAAAAACACAACACAGTTTTTAAAAGTATTTTATTGCACCGCTCCGGAGGTCTTCTTCCGACTTCGGGGGTCTCCGGTGTCGTCGCCGCGTTCTCCGGTTCTTTCTTCTGCCGGGCCTCCGCTAACTTCTTTTTAGCTC
Organism: Rana muscosa; assembly: GCA_029206835.1. Taxonomy (NCBI): domain Eukaryota; kingdom Metazoa; phylum Chordata; class Amphibia; order Anura; family Ranidae; genus Rana; species Rana muscosa. Next base: position 15,346,784 of record CM055119.1, on the reverse strand, counting down.
TTTTGCTAACGGAGGCCCGGTCTTCTCCGTCGTCTTCTTCTTCTTCTCCCGCTCTCCGGTTCTTCTCCCGCTCTCCGGTGTCGTCGCCGCGTTCTCCGGTTCTTTCTTCCGCCGGGCCTCCGCTAACTTCTTTTTAGCTCTTTTGCTAGCAGAGGCCCGGTCTTCTCCGTCGCCTCGTCCGGCTCTCCGTTGTCCTTCTGCCGGCCCCTCCACTAACTTCTTGTAGCTCTTTTGCTAGTGGAGGAGCCGGTCTTCTCCGTCGTCGCCGTCGGCGTCTTCTTCCCTCTTCTCCTCCTCGATGTTGACTCGTCGCTTCCTCTCGCAGTAATGGTAAATCTTCGGTCCGCAGAGATTAATATAGGCTTCACATGACGTCACAGTCACATGCTCCGGGGCACATGTGCACATGACGTCACAGTCACATGCTCCAGGGCACATGTGCACATGTGCCCCGGAGCATGTGACTGTGACGTCATGGGACCATGTGAAGGGGGAACCCACGCCGGTTTTTTCTTTAAAAATTGGCGTGGAGTTCCCGCTCAGGATTCATACCAAACGCAGTGCCTGGTATTGGCGGGAATCCACGTCGGATCCCCGCTCAATACAGTGTCGCGTCTCCTCGCCATTGCAGCGAGCGCGACACGTGTCGCCACCCTGCTGCCGACATCTCGGCACTCCTGTCGCCGAGAATCTCGGCGATGGGAGCGCGATAGAAACACAATATCGGCGGCACCTACTGTACATACGCCGTATGTGGTTGTCCTATGCTCTTTGGGGCTGAGGGGGTTTCCTTCCACGCTCTAATTGGGCGTTTTGACGCAATACATAGTATAAACTATGTGTTTGTACTTATCAATGGAGCAGAGGCGCTGGCTTGGACTGTGTTCGCCATGCTGAGGTTAGCGTTCCCGAAGCTTAATGACTGGGCAAAAGCCTCTGCTTCATCTATCAGTCGACCAGCAGGTGCACTGCAACTGCTTTAGCCTCTAGGGTCTCTGTGTCTGGGGTGGGTCTGTGCCACCTGTAGAGGCTGAGTTACTGGTCCTCTGGCCGAGTTTCTAGGGAAGCTCTGTCAGGTTGCCTTTCTTGGCCAACAATTGAGGCACCCCGTAAGCCGGGGCCTGCCTTCTCCGATACATTGCGGGATCTCCTTGGCAGGGATGAGCCGAACACCCCCCTGTTCGGTTCGCACCAGAACCTGCGAACAGACAGAATGTTCGCGTGAACTTTAGAACCCTATTAAATACAATGGACTCGAACGTTCAAAATCTAAAGTGCTAATTATAAAGGCTAATATGCAATTTATTGTCCTAAAAAGTGTTTGGGGACCCGAGTCCTGCCCCAGGGGACATGTATCAATGCAAAAATTTTTTTTAAAAATTGACGTTTTTACGGGAGCGGTGATTTTATTAATGCTTAAAATGAAAAAATAAAAGTGAAATTTTCCTTTAAATTTCGTACCTGGGGGGTGTGTATGATATGCATGTAAAGTGGCGCATGTTTCCCGTGCTTAGAACTGTCCCTGCACAAAATGTCATTTTTGAAGGAAAAAAAGTCATTTAAAACTCACTCGCGGCTATTAATGAATTGTCGGCTTTTATCAATACATAGAAAAGTCATTGATAAAAATAAAAAAAAAGCGTGGGGGTTCCCCCAAATTCAATTACCAGGCCCTTCAGGTCTGGAATGGATATTAAGGGGAACCCCGCCGCAAATTTAAAAAAAAATGGCGTGCGGTTCCCCCTAAATATCCATACCAGGCCCTTCAGATCTGGCATGGATTTTAAGGGGAACTCCACCCCAAATGTAAAAAACAATGGCGTGGAGTCCCCCCAAAAATCCATACCAGACCCTTATCCGAGCATGCAACCTGGCCGGCCGCAGGGGAAGAGGGGGGGACGAGAGAGTGGCCCCCCATCCCTCCTGAACCGTACCAGGCCACATGCCCTCAACATGGGGAGGATGTCCCCATGTTGATGGGGACAAGGGCCTCATCCCCAAAACCCTTGCCCGGTGGTTGTGGGGGTCTGCGGGCAGGGGGCTTATCGGAATCTGGAAGACCCCTTTAACAAAGGGGACCCCCAGATCCAGGCCCCCCCCATGTGAATTGGTAAGGGGTACATTGTACCCCTACCATTTCACAAAGAAAGTGTAAAAAAATGTAAATAAAAACACCCCAACACCTTGGAAAAGTCCTTTATTTAAAAAAAACAAAAAAACATTCCAGCGATGAAATCCAGTCTCCCGCGGCGATACCGATATCCAGCGCTGTCCGTCATTGGTTGTGCCTGAGCGGACCTGATGGGGAACTTCCTCCGCCGTGTTTTAAATGTATAGACCTGCCCCTTCTAAAGTTCCCCATCAGGTCCGCTCAGCGGACCAGATGCGGAACGCAAGAAGGGGCGCGTCTATTCACATATTACACAGTGAAAGAAGTTCCCCATCAGGTCCGCTCTACGAGGGGGCGGACCTGATGGGAACTTCCTTCACTGTGTAATACGTGAATAGACTCGCCCCTTCTCATGTTCCGCATCTGGTCCGCTGAGCGGACCTGATGGGGAACTTTAGAAGGGGCGGGTCTATTCACGTATTACACAGTGAAGGAAGTTCCCATCAGGTCCGCCCCCTCGGTATGTCAGACCCCGCCTACGTCATTGGCCTGAGCGGGGAACTTCCTTCACTGTGTAATTTAAATTTACACAGTGAAGGAAGTTCCCCATCAGGTCCGCTCAGGCCAATGACGTAGGCGCGGTCTGACATACCGAGGGGGTGGACCTGATGGGGAACTTCCTGCACTGTGTAATTCATGTATAGACCCGCCCCTTCTCGCGTTCCGCATCTGGTCCGCTGAGCGGACCTGATGGGGAACTTTAGAAGGGGTGGGTCTATACATTTAAAACACGGCGGAGGAAGTTCCCCATCAGGTCCGCTCAGGCACAACCAATGACGGACAGCGCTGGACATCGGTATCGCCGCGGGACACTGGATTTCATCGCTGGAATGTTTTTTTTTTTTTTTTTTAATAAAGGACTTTTCCAAGGTGTTGGGGTGTTTTTATTTACATTTTTTTACACTTTCTTTGTGAAATGGTAGGGGTACAATGTACCCCTTACCAATTCACATAGGGGGGGCCGGGATCGGGGGGTCCCCTTTGTTAAAGGGGTCTTCCAGATTCCCATAAGCCCCCCGCCCGCAGACCCCCACAACCACTGGGCAAGGGTTGTGGGGATGAGGCCCTTGTCCCCATCAACATGGGGACATCCTCCCCATGTTGAGGGCATGTGGCCTGGTACGGTTCAGGAGGGAGGGGGGCCGCTCTCTCGTCCCCCCCTCTTCCCCTGCGGCCGGCCAGGTTGCGTGCTCGGATAAGGTTCTGGTATGGATTTTTGGGGGGACTCCACGCCATTTTTTTAAAAAATTTGCGGCGGGGTTCACCTTAATATCCATTCCAGACCTGAAGGGCCTGGTAATTGAATTTGGGTGAACCCCCACGCTTTTTTTTTTTTTTTATATCAATGACTTTTCTATGTATTGATAAAAGCCGACAATTCATTAATAGCCGCGAGTGAGTTTTAAATGACTTTTTTTCCTTCAAAAATGACACTTTGTGCAGAGACAGTTCTAAGCACAGGAAACATGCGCCACTTTACATGCATATCATACACACCCTCCAGGTACGAAATTTAAAGGAATATTTCACTTTTATTGTTTCACTTTAAGCATTATTAAAATTACTGCTCCTAAAAAAAAGGCAGTTTTTAAAACTTTTTTTTGCATTGATACATGTCCCCTGGGGCAGGACCCGGGTCCCCAAACACTTTTTAGGACAAAAACTTGCATATAAGCCATTATAATTAGCACTTTAGATTTCTCCCATAGACTTTCCGAATTTGCCGCGAACACCACAAATTGTTCGTTGTTCGGCGAACGGGCGAACAGGCAATGTTCGAGTCGAACATGAGTTTGACTCGAACTCGAAGCTCATCCCTACTCCTTGGGTTTATCATACCCATCCCGCTGCAGGACGGTCCTGTCGGCCGTGTGCATTCCAGGGGAAGGGTTCTTTACGTCCGGAGGTGTTTTCACCTCCTTTACCGGAGGTGGGGAACTGGATGTGGACCTTTTGGCCTCTCGACTCACTCGCAAGATGTAGAGATTCGTGGCCAGGTCCAGGGATCCCTGGGCAGACGCGTCAGACGTGTTGGTGGCCTGTGGGGGCAGTATTGCCTGATGTATGCTTACCCTCCGCTACTGTTGTTGCCTCGCCTGCTTCGCAGAGTAGTGGTCGAGGCCATTCCGGTGATCCTCATTGCTCCGGAACGGCGACATTGGTACGCCGATCTAGTTCGGCTAGTCGCAGACGTTCCTTGGTGACTGCCTATTTGGGTGGACCTTCTGTCTCATGGTCCCATACCTCATCCTGCTTTGCAGTCCTTGGCTTTGGCACGGCTGTTAAAGCCAGGTGCTGAGGGACCGAGGTCTCTCGGATTTGGTCATCTCATCTACGTTGTGGCACGGACATCTTCCTCCGGAAAGATCTATCACTGTACCTGGAAGGCTTACATCGCTATGTGCGAGGAGCTTGATGGCATCCAAGACAGGGCCAAGCCGTGTTGTCTGCCACCTTTTCTAGGTGGTTCAGACAGACCGTTATACAGGCCTATGCCCGTAAGGGGCGGGCACCTCCCTTTCCGGTTACGGCGCATTCCACCAGGGCAATTGGTGCTTCCTGGGCTTTCCGACATCAAGCGTCGGTTGCACATATGCGCAAGGCGGCGACCTGGTCGCCCGTTCATACTTTTTCTAAGTTCTATAAGGTTGATGTGGCTTCATCTTCGGATGCTTCCTTCGGCCGCAAGGGTTGCAGGCCGATGTTTAAAGTTGCAACTCCTCCGTTGAGGAGTTCTGGTTGTTTGGAGTGGAGTTTGGTTTTTCCTTTACTGCTGCTCCCACCCTTTTCTGATACTGCTTTGGGACGTCCCACGTGTTTCAGTATTAGAGCTGTGTCAGTCCATGGATGATAAGAGAAAATGGGATTTTTGTACTCACCGTAAAATCCTTTTCTCTGATGTCCATGGACTGACACAGCACCCACCCTTCTTTAAGGTTTGTACTGCTTTGTTACGAACTAAGGCTGCTAGCTGCAGGTAGGAGGGTTATGTCTGGAGGGACTGTTCAGCTCTGTTTTTTTCTAGAATGTATGTTTCTAACATCTAACATTCTGCCTAGATCTTCTCCTACGAGCAGGGACATATACCCACGTGTTTCAGTATTAGAGCTGTGTCAGTCCATGGACGTCAGAGAAAATGATTTTACGGTGAGTTCAAAAATCCCATTTGTTTTTTCAAAAATTATTATTATTTTTTTATTTTTAAATGATTTTTTATTTTTCTAAATTTTATTTTTCTTTTTCAAATTTTTTATTTTTTTTTAAAATAGGATTTTTTACTCACCGCAAAATCCTTTTCTCTGAGTTCATGGACCGACACAGCTTCTCTATTGACAAAGTGGGTATTATCCTTAATTAGGAGTGACTAGGCAGAAAACTTGTAAAAAGTGTTGCATCACACCTTCTACAGCACCGCCCAAGGGGCGGACCCTCTGGGTATAATCCCTCTCTCTGCACCTCACATATCAGTTTGTCAAAAGCAGTACAAACTTAAAAGGAGGGGTGGGTGCTGTGTCGGTCCATGAACTCAGAGAAAAGGATTTTACTGTGAGTAAAAAATCCTATTTACTCTTTCGTTGATGGACTGACACAGCTTCTCTATTGACAAAGTGGGACGTCCCAAAGCAGTGTCAGAGAAAAAAATGAGGGGTGGTAACAGCATTAAAAACTTAACCCCAAACAGAGCTCCTCCAAGGAGGAGTTGCAACTCTAAACGGCCGCCTGCAATATCTTGCGGCCGAAGGAAGCATCCGAAGATGCACACACCTTAACTTGTAAAGTTTAGTGAAAGTGTGAACGGACGAGCAGGTCGCCACCTTACACACCTGGTGAAAACAGACGCTTGATGCTCTCAGAGCTCGGACAGCGTCCAAAATATACAACGTCGTTTCCTTAGGATTCGATGGATGAGGACATAAGGATGGCAGTACAATGTCTTCCTTGATGAAAGGTCAAAAGACCTTTAGGAAGAAGAAGGCTGCGGACACAGCACCACCTATCCTTGTGGAAGGTCAGATAAGGAGCCCTGCATGACAAGGCTGCCGGCTCAGAAAACTGTCTTACTGACGTAACACCAAGAGGCATCTATTGCCCTGGTTGAATGCACCGGAATGGAGGCGCCTGACCCTTCATGGTGTAAGCCTGATCACAATCTGTCGGATCCACCTAGAATGGTGTCCGACAAGACCGCTGGGCCCTGCTGGGGACCAGCCACTGAAAAATAAACAGTGAGCATGGATTCTGGAACGGAGCAGTACCAGACAAGCATTCTCTCAGAGTTTGGACCACGTCCAAGAATGCTGCGTCGTCTTCCTCGGATTTGACGTATGAGGACACAAGGATAGCAGTACAAAGAAAAGAAGGCTGCGGACGCAGCACCACCTTATCCTTGTGGCTTTTTTACATGTCCTTTATATCGCTATTTGAGTAAGTGTATTTTTTATCTTTTTTAAATAAATGATGTGATGATATTGCACTATCTAGTCCCTATTCTCTTTTGGGTACATAACCTCTTTACGGGCCCCATGGAGTCAAATCTCCAGCAGTGAGGAACATACATTCATCTTCCATAGCAGCTATATCTACAGGGAGACGCTTACGCCCATCGAGCCATTCACTAGCCTGCAGTTGATCTGTATTGTTTATAGCTTTTGCAAATCTGGTAAGAAGATTCTCTGTGAGGTGGCGGTTTACACTGTGGTGGATCTGTTTTGACATTTCCCACATACTGTTCAAGGCTTGTTTGTATGTTTTGTCTGGTAAGGAGACTGTGTGGCGGTGGTTCACTTCTACTAGCAGTCACACACTAGGGGGCTGATTTACAAAATGTTTGCGCCATGAGTATCGGCGCATCTGCGCGCGCAATGGCTATTTTGGTATTTACAAAACATTAGCGCCGGCAGCGCAGCCCTATTTCCCATTTACTATAGTGTTGTCGGCGGACGGGAGGAGGCGCTCAGTGCGCCACTATGGACCTGGCGCACGGCATGTTAAAATCTAAATATAAAGAAGTTGGAAGTGAAAATATAATGGGAGTGATGTGGGGTGATGTGAGGAAGTGTAGTGACACCTGCCCAAATAACTAATATGCCCAAAATATAGTGAGAAAGTAACTTTTTCAAAACCAGCCCGCTGCGCCGGCAAGTACGATTCGAGCTGCGAGAGGGTTTTTTGTGCTCAGCGCAGGAATTTTCCTTGTTCAAATGCGCCAAGACACTGCGCCGGCAAAATCTTAGTAAATGTCAAGTCACGTAAACCAATTTGCATAAGTTGAACAGGCGCAGCTCTGAACTTGCCAGTGCGCCAGCAAAATTACATTTCTAAAGGAAAAAAAAAGGCATTTAAAAGCACCCACGGCTATAATGAATTGTCGGCTCCCGGCAATATAGAGAAAAGTCATTGAAAGTCTTTGATAACAAAAAAAAAGCGTGGGGGTCCCCCCAAATTCCATTACCAGGCCCTTCAGGTCTGGAATGGATATTAAGGGGAACTCTGCCGCAAATTAAAAAAAAAATGCGTGCGGTTCCCCCAAATATCCATACCAGGCCCTTCAGATCTGGTGTGGATTTTAAGGGGAACTCCACTCCAAATTAAAAAAAAAATGGCGTGGAGTCCCCCCAAAAATCCACACTAGACCCTTTATCCGAGCACGTAACCTGGCAGGCCGCAGGAAAAGAGGGGGGGACGAGAGAGCGGCCCCCCTCCCTCCTGAACCGTACCAGGCCACATGCCCTCAACATGGGGAGGATGTCCCCATGTTGATGGGGACAAGGGCCTCATCCCCACAACCCTTGCCCGGTGGTTGTGGGGTTCTGCGGGCAGGGGGCTTATCGGAATCTGGAAGACCCCTTTAACAAAGGGGACCCCCAGATCTTGCCCCCCCTATGTGAAATGGTAATGGGGTACAAATGTACCCCTACCATTTCACAAAGAAAGTGTCAAAAATTTTAAAAATGACAAGAGCCGGTTTTTGACAATTCCTTTATTAATGTCTTCTCCTTTCTTCTTTCTTCTTCTTCCATCTTCTTCTTCCAGCTTCTTCTTTTCTCCATTCGGGTTTCTTCCTCCATCTGGTATGGATATTTGGGGGAACCGCACACATTTTTTTCTTAATTTGCGGCAAAGTTCCCCTTAATATCCATTCCAGACCTGAGGGGCCTGGTAATGGAATTTGGGGGGACCCCCACGTTTTTTTTTTTTTGCTATCAAAGACTTTCAATTACTTTTATCTGTATTGACGGGAACCAGCAATTCATTACAGCCGCGAGTACTTTTAAATGACTATCATTTTACTTTAGAAATGTAATTTTGCTCTGGAACTGTTATAAACTTGGAAAACATGCGCTACTTTACAGGCATACTATAGACACCCCCGGGTATGATATTTAGGGCCAGTTCACACCGGATGCAGTGCAGTGCGTTTTTTTGATGCATGAAAAACGCAAAGAAAGTTGATCACATTAATGCCAATGGCATAGTTCACACCACTGCAGTCCGTTCCAGTGTGTTTCAGAAAGGAAAAAAAAATGGTCATGCTGCATTTTTTAGGTACAGAACTGTACTGGACCGCAGTAAAACACATTCAAAACGCAACGCAACGTACCAAAAACGCACTGGAATGCACCGGAAGGCACCTAAATGCACCAAAGACGCACTGCAACACACTTGTCCTAAGTGAAAAAAGGGGGAAAAAAACACTGGACTGCATCAAAAACGCATCAAAAATGCACTGGAACGTGTCAAAAACGCGCATGCAGAAAAGCACCTGGAACGCATCCAGACTGCGTTTCTATGGTGTGAACTAGGGCCAGTTCACACCATAGAAACGCAATCCTCATGTGTTCCAGGTGCTTTTCTGCATGCACGTTTTTGATGCGTTCCAGTGCATTCTTGGTACGTTTTTGATGCAGTCCAGTGCTTTTTTTTCACCCCTCTTTTTTATTAACCATAGATAAGGACAAGTGTGTTCCAGTGCGTTTTTGGTGCATTTAGGTGTGTTCCTGTGCGTTCCAGTGCGTTTATGATGCGTTTTGATGCGTTCCAGTACAGTCCAGTGCAGGTAAAATGCAGCATGTTCTACTTTTTTTGTATAACTGGAACGCACTGGAACAAACACTGCCATTTAGAACCATATAACCAACTTTCCATGCATTTTTGATGCATAAAAAACGCAATGGACTGCATGTGGTGTGAAATGGTCCTTAAGCAATTTGGCATATTTAAAGGCACTTCTCCTTGTTTTGTTTTTGGTGTTGTCCAAATTGGTGACATTGATATATGTCCCTTAGGGTGGGACCTGGGCCCCCATTTTAAGGCCAATAACTAGAAGATAAGCCAGCCAAGTGGGGACTAGCAAAATTAACATGTCAGTTCCCATAGACTGCAATGGTATTTGTTGGTGGGGGGGGGGGGGGTGATTGTCCCATCCCTAATTTTGTAGCATGCTGGATGACGTGCTTAATTTTGGACAGGGGGGGGGTTTGTTTCTGCTGGCTGCATTTGTGTTGTTCTGCACATGCCCAGCCTGTTAGATTTTTTTTTGGTGCTCTTTGTGTGTGAACAGCACCTGGACATTTCTGGGCATGCTCAGAGAGTGTTTTTATGGGTTAGTAATTGAAGGACATCCTTAACAGGTGTATCCACTTTGAAGTTCAGTCTCTACATTGGGTGAACTTGCATTTTGGGTGTTTCATGGACTTTGCATGTGTTTTCAATTGCCTCATTAGCTCACAAACATAGGTTATATAAAGCTCGCAGATAGCATTCTCTCCCTTGCCCTGAAAAGAGGCAAGTGTGTGTGTGCGTGTGGGGGGCAAAATGTACATTTTGGTGTCCTTATCGAGTTTGTAACACATGTATTTTATTTGTTATGTCTTTGCAAAACCGGTGTTTGTTTTACTTTTGGATTGTATTTTTTGGCGTGGGGGAAATGTTCCCCTGAAATTATTTTGATGTTGTTAATGTGTGTTGTTTGTTCACTTTGATTTAATTGTCTGTGCTGCATTATTTAGCCAAATCTTTCTCAAGATGTTGTGAGTCTGTAACTGTTTCAAATTGACCCTGTTTTTTTTTTTTTAATTTATTCTTTTTTATTCTTTTTTTTTTTTGTTGACCAATAAAATTTGATGCAAAGTTTTGAGGTTTGTTTTGCGTTTTCTTTGCAACAAATGTGACAGCTGATTGGCATGTCAAAACAGGTGTGATTTGTCTACCCTGGTGCCTTCATGCTAGCATATGCATGTATTGTGTGCTACAGTAAAAGTGTAGCTAAATCTGAGGGATCACTGGTGATTGTAACATCCAATCATGTAAAAGCAAAGATGGTGTTTTTTTGTTTGCTTGCATGTCCCCCTCGGATATCCAGCAAGTGCACTTGTAGTGCAAAGTAGATTTGCCTTTAGTAAATAAACCCCAAAGTTCAAAAAAAACTAATAATTTGGGGTGTAAGCCGCAAAATGCTGGAGTGCAATGTACATAATGTGGAAAGTATTTAGATTGACCTGTGTGCCCCCAAGGAAAGACATTGGTAGGGATTTACCCTCACTTCCTGTGTGGCTATGTGACAGGAAGTGAATTATTTGGAAGGATAAAGTGGCCAAATTTGGGAGTTGTCTTCACCCTATGTGCAGACATCCCCAAAAACTGTCTAGACTTGTAATCCCTCTGCACTCTATTACCAAGCAAAAATAAGAAAGGATTTCATTTACCGTATATACTCGAGTATAAGCCGACTCGAGTATAAGCCGAGGTACCTAATGTTGCCCAAAAAACTGGGAAACCTCACTGACCCAAGTATAAGCCGATGCCCCACTGTTCCCTGTAAAAAGAAATTTTTACATTGTAATTATTACCTGTAAAGAAGTTGCGGCTGCGGCGTCCATCGTTCAAATTCCGCGGCGTCCATCGTTCAAATTCCGCGGCGTCCATCGTTCGAATTCCGCGGTCTCTTCCTGTTCCTTACTTGATAGGCGAGTCTCAGCAGACACTCTCCGCCTATCACGATCATTCTCTCATCCTTAGTTTTCCCAGCAGACACTGTGTTGGGTATTCCGCCAATCACAGACGTCTGCTGGAAAACTGAGGATGAGAGAACGTTCGTGATAGGCGGAGAGTGTCTGCTGAGACTCGCCTATCAAGGAGGAACAGGAAGAGACCGCAGAATTTTGAACGATGGACGCCGCGGAATTCGAACGATGGACGCCGCAGCCGCAACTTCTTTACAGGTAATATTTACAATGTAAAATTTATATGACTCGAGTATAAGCCGAGGGGGGGACTTTCAGCCCCAAAAAAAGGGCTGAAAATCTCGGCTTATACTCGAGTATATACGGTAGTTTAACTTTGCAAAGACACATTCCTAAGTTGAATTGTGATGCATGTCAATGGCCCATTTAGACCCTCTTTAATCACTTGAGATCAGCGCTATAACTGATCGACGGCCACAGCATGGTCCTCATTTGCCGGGAGTCCAACAATAAACGTCCTCCCCTTCGCGTGCGCGCTGTGGTCACTGAGTCACTGAGACTCGGGTGATGACAGATCCAAGTAAGGGGCCGATACCTGCCCTTTACCATGTGATCAGCTGCCATAGGGAACCATTCATTTTCAATAGAGCGCCGCTGACATTTGTATTTACTATAACAGTGAAGTTCCTGCGCCCAGCGAAGGAGTTATCCGGCGCACCAATTAAGGTTAGAACCAGCTCAGCGCACTGTTATTAGTAAATCACCCCCTAGGTGTTGTTATGTCTCTCACACCCCATAGCATTGATCCCATCTAGGTTTCTTGTGTGGCAGGATCACGCTATGTTTTGTCTTTTTTGTTTCTTTATAATTTTTTGGGCATATACATCTACGCATACAGTGGAGTCATCTTTCCATTGTTGCAACCCATCGATTCTGAAGAACCTAGCACTGGTGTGCTAATTAAAGGCCTGGGCTGGGTTATAGCCATCTGTCTGCTTGGCTTATTGTCTGGTAAGCATACATCCTAACAAGTGTACATAGGACCCAAGTTTTTTTTGGCGTTTGTTTACTCCAGCTATCCTTAATTGGACTCTATTTGGACTTTATTATCCTTTTACTACTTTGGACTTATTAGCGCAATATTTTCCTTTTATATCTTTTCTGTGTTTATCCCACTATTATTGCTGCTTAGAAGGGTTCAAATTATTTATTTTTTCATACAAACAGCAAGCGCGTTTTTTCCACCTTTATGTCCTACTCCTTGCTAGACAGAAAAAAATTGATCTGCGAGGATGCAGAGAGAGTGATTATACCCAGAGGGTCCGTCCCCTGGGTGATGCTGTAGAAGGTGTGATGCAACACTTTTTACAAGTGTTCTGCCTAGTCACTGCTAATTAACGGATAATACCCACTTTGTCAATAGAGAAGCTGTGTCGGTCCATGAACGAAAGAGTAATGTTTTTTTTTTCAAAAATAGATTTTTTCTTTTCAAAAACGATTTTTTCTTTTCAAAAAATATATATATATTTTTTAAATGATATTTTTTTTCAAAAATCTTTTTTTTTTTTAAAAGTCTTTTTTTTTTATATATATTTTTTTAATTATTGTTTTTTTAAATGATTTTTTTTTCATGGGGGGGGGGGTCATAAACAGTGTAAAACAGTATCCGTCGTATTACAGTACATAGTAGAGGTACATAGTAATTCATTTACAGATAACAGAATCAAAAGAGTAAGCAAAGTTGAACATTAGAAATGACTTAAAGAAAAAAGAGGCGATGTGCATTGTCTTTCCCCCCAGACACCCCAACTGGGAACATACTGTGTCCTGAGGGAAAGACAACACAGCCAACCTCCATGTTACAACAATTTGTGATACAGAATCTCCCCTCAGAGCTGTGTGGGAGGAGCACTAATGCTATAATTCCCCTCAGAGCTTTGTGGGAGAAGCTACAATTCCCCTCAGAGCTGTGTGGGAGGAGCTACAATTCCCCTCAGAGTTGTGTGGAGGAGCTATAATTCCCCTCAGCATTGCCAGGAAACCAATGTTTGTTTATGCAGGCTTTAAGCACAGGTCAGAGTGATTTGCCACTCCTGAATACTTGTGATTCTTCAAACGGTCATATTTTAAAAGCGAAGAGCTTTATTTTGTGAGAATCACAAGACCCAGGCCTACATTTTGATATATAGTATGTCTCTGAAATATTAAAATTGAAGGCACAGTCACAGGTTAGATATTGCCCTTCAAATTTGAAGTGGCTAGAGGGGAGTTTCAATGAATGTCAATGGATGGAGTGAGTTGCAAACAAATGGTCATATTGTGAAAACTATCAGGACTGTGGCTTAGTCGTGGACACGTGTAGTGGCAGCAGAGATAGCTGAACGTTTTGATATAAAATTTGTGTAGGTGGGCTTAAAAATGAGGGAGTGGTGGCAGTTTAGAAATCATGTCCTGATTTTTCAGCTTTTGTCAGCTCCCACTCTAGTTTCGCCATTCATTCCTATGGGACAAATTTCGCTGCAAAAACAACGATATTTTGTGAACGATTCGGCAAAACGTTCCACAAAGTAATGGCACACCATTCGGGAACAATCCGCACGTTTCGGTATATTACTTGTCTATGTAGTGTAAAAACTGTGGGAGGAGTTAGGGTGGCAACTTTGGCTATAATAAGAATAAGAATATTAGAAAAGCTACAATTTCTGGGGAAATTGTGTGAAGTGTTCTTACCTCCACCAGTAGTCTACAACTGGAGTGGGCGGAGTAACTGGGTGGAGTGACTCGAGCAACTGTTGTGTGGTTGGAGTGGCTGGAGTAACTGTGAAAAGTGTTAAAAAGCTTAATATGTTAAAAAGTAGAAAAAAAATAAAGAAGTCCCATCATTAGCTGAAATACTAAATGATATATTGCTCACACATGCCATGGGCATGTGTGAAATTACACCCCAAAATACATTCTGCCGCTTCTCCTGAGTATGGGGATACCACATGTGTGGGACTTTTTGGGAGCCTAGCCTCGTACGGGACCCCAAAACCAAGCACCGCCTTCAAGCTTTCTAAGGGTGTAAATTTTTGATTTCACTCCTCACTGCCTATCACAGTTTTGGAGGCCATGGAATGCCCAGATGGCACAAAACCCCCCCAAATGACCCCATCACATTGCCCAAATGTTTGATGAAATAAAAAAGAGGATCTTAGGCCGAATACATGGATATTAAACACGACATGCTTTAAAATTGCGCACAAACGCGCAGCGGCGACAAACTACATACATTTTTAAAAGCCTTTAAAAAGCCTTTACAGGTTACCACATTAGATTTACAGAGGAGGTCTACTGCTAAAATGACTGCCCTCAATCTGACCTTCGCGGTGATACCTCACATGCATGGTGCAATTGCTGTTTACATATGACGCTAAACCGACGCTTGCGTTCGCCTTTGCGCAAGAGCAGGGGGGACAGGGGTGCTATTTTTTTTATTTTTTTATTTTGCTTTTTTTATTTTATTTTTAAACTGTTCCTTCCATTTTTTTTTTTTTTACCATTTTTATTGTTATCTCAGGGAATGTAAATATGCCCTATGATGAGCAATAGGTAGTGACAGGTACTCTTTTTTTGAAAAAAAATGGGGGGTTAGACCCTAGATCTTTCCTCTGCCCTCAAAGCATCTGACCACACCAAGATCAGTGTGATAAAATGCTTTCCCAATTTCCCAATGGCGCTGTGTCACATACCTGACGGTGACGAGCCCGGATCTGCAGAGGGAGGCCTCTCTTACGGCTTCCACCGGCGGCCCCTGGTAGTGAAGACAGGAGGCATGGAGGTAGAAGGGGTACGAGTGCCTGGCAGGATGGATCAAGGTAGAGTAGAGTCTGAAGACTGGGACGGATCCAGGCACCCAGGAAGTATGGCAGGCTGAACCGGAACCAGGAACACAGCAACTGGACTGGAACTGATGAGGCAGACTGGACTGGAACCAGGAACACAGCAACTGGACTGGAACTGATGAGGCAGACTGGACTGGAACCAGGAACACAGCAACTGGACCGGAACTGATGAGGCAAACTGGACTGGAACCAGGAACACAGCAACTGGAGAGATTGGTCAGGCAAGCCGGGTCGGTAGAATTGGCTGGCGACAAGGTACTGGAGGATCAGGCAGAAGATTGGTCAAACAAGCCGGAGGTCAGAGGCAGGCAGTAAACTGGAAGGGTCAAGGTAAGCCGGGTCAGATGCAGGTAAATCCACGAATCAGGTCTCTTTGAGTACTACACGCTGTAGAGCAGACAGCAGGGACTGTCTGTCACAGGCATGTTTAAATAGCCCTTCTGGCGCGCTTTGTGGAGCGTGCGCGCGCGTGCCCGCGCGCGCGGACGTGCCCGAGATTGGAAATCAGGAAGTCCAGGAATCCTGTAGCTGACAGGATTTCTATGACATTGCCCCCCCCAAGGGGCAGCCTCCGGATGCCCAGCCGGGTGAACCTTCCAGGGTGAGTCCTCTTGAAAGCCTGTACCAAGCTCCTGGCATGGATATTCTCCTCGGGTTCCCATGAGTTTTCCTCGGGTCCATAGCCCTTCCATTTAATTAGGAATTGGTTCTGGTTATTTTTTTCTCCTGAAGTCCATGATAGCTTCTACTTCGAATTCCTGCTCACCGTCAATAATGATCAGATCAGGGTGATCCGACTTCCGATCTGGGAATGGATTGGAGACTGTGGGTTTCATGAGAGAGACATGAAAGACTGGATGGATTCTAAGAGAGTCAGGAAGTTCCAACTCATAAGCTACTTCATTAATCTTCCTCTTAACAGGGAATGGACCTAAAAATTTGGGGCCCAGTTTTTTAGAAGGGCATGCCATTCTTAGGTTTGTGGGCAACTCGACAATGAAGTCGATGGACAACATTCTCCAGGGCCTATCTGGAACGGGTAAGGGTTTTAGTAGTCCCCAGGCCTTGGATCTGGAACCCTTGTTTCGGGTGCAAGTTGTACAAGAATCTACAAACCTCCTACAGTCTTCACGTACTCGAGGCCACCAGAAGGTGCGCTGTACCAGGTCAGTGGTCTTGGCAACGCCAAAATGTCTGGCCAGGGCGTGGTCGTGGCAGAGTTCTAATGCGGTTACTCTCAATTTCTCAGGTACGTAGATTCTGTCTTGGTACCACAATAGTCCATCCTTAACCTGCAATTCCGGCTCGGAGAACTGTCTCTGCCCAGTGGAAGCTTGTTTGATTTGAGTGAACAGGTTCTCCTGTAGAAGAAGGAAATTTCCGGGGGCAAGGATGGTATCAGGCGGAGAAGTCTCCTTGGACTTATGGAACATCCGAGACAGGGCGTCAGGCTTAATATTCTTGGCCCCAGGACGATAAGTAACATGAAAAGAGAACCGGGAGAAGAAGAGTGCCCACCTGGCTTGCCGTGGATTCAATCTTCTCACGGCCTTCAGGTACTCCAGGTTCTTGTGGTCAGTGAATATCAGAATCGGATGAGCCGCGCCCTCCAGCAGGTACCGCCATTCCTCTAGTGCAGACTTGATCGCTAGTAGCTCCCGATCCCCCACGTCGTAGTTCCTCTCCGCTGCAGATAGCTTGCGAGAGAAGAAGGCTACTGGATGGAGCAAGGCTTTGATTCCCTGTCTTTGGGACAGTATTGCTCCTACCGCTATTTCGGAGGCGTCTACCTCAAGTACGAATGGCAGTGAGGAGTCTGGGTGTTTCAAGATAGAGGCCGAGGTAAATAGGGCCTTCAGGCATTCAAAAGCTTCTTGGGCTTCAGGAGACCAGTGAAAACGTGTTCCTTGCTTGGTGAGTTGAGTAATGGGTGCGATAATAGCTGAAAACCCCCTGATGAACTTGCGGTAGAAGTTGGCGAATCCAACGAAACGTTGGATTCCCTTCTTGTCCACCGGTTCTGGCCAGTCCAGGATTGCGGTAATCTTTTGAGGATCCATCTTGATGCCCTCGCTAGAAATGATTAACCCCAGAAATGATATACTCTCTTGCTCAAACTCACATTTTTCGGCCTTCGCATACAGGCCATGCTGGCGGAGCCGACCCAACACATTTTTGACATGTCTGCGATGAGAATCAAGGGAGGAAGAAAAGATTAAGATATCATCAAGATAAACAATGACAAAGAGGTCTAGGAAGTCCCGTAGAACATCGTTGATAAAATACTGGAAAGTGGCAGGGGCGTTACACAACCCGAATGGCATTACCAAGTACTCAAAATGTCCATACCGGGTACGGAAGGCGGTCTTCCATTCGTCCCCTTCTTTGATACGGATCAAGTTGTAGGCTCCGCGGAGATCAAGTTTGGTAAAGATGGTGGCAGTTCCTAGTCTCTGAAATAGCTCTGGTACCAGGGGGAGAGGGTAGCGATTTTTTACTGTAATTTTATTCAGTTCACGGTAATCCACACAAGGTCGAAGGGTGTGGTCCTTTTTCTCTACAAAAAAGATGCCTGCACCTGCTGGAGATGTGGAAGGGCGGATGAACCCCTTTTGCAAGTTCTCATCAACATAATTTTTTAAAGCCCCTTGTTCTACCTCCGTTAAAGGGAAGATTCTACCGAACGGAATCTTTGCTCCAGGAAGTAGGTCGATGGGGCAATCATAGGCCCGATGGGGCGGTAGAGTCTCTGCCCTTTGTTTACTAAATACGTCAAGAAAGTCGTGGTAAACTTCTGGGATGGATTGGCGGGTGCCATCTTCTGTATCAATGCATAGTAAAGAGGCCGGCCCAGGAGGTTTGTATGAGCCACAGGATTGCTGGCAATAGGAAGAAGGAAAGGTAACTACTCCCGTGGTCCAGTTGATAGTGGGATTGTGGGCTTGTAACCAAGGCATACCAAGGATCAAGGGAAACAACGGAGAAGAGATGATGTCCAGACATAAGTATTCTTGGTGGGTTCCAGAGGTGGTAGAGATGGTAACGGGTATAGGAGTGGTCTCCTGGATCACAGGTCCGGACTTAATAACGGAACCATCAGCCAGATGGACACGAAGTCCGTGGGTCTTGGTACGAAGGGGAATTTGGTGTTTAATGGCAAAGGTTGAGTCCATAAAGCAGCTGCATGCTCCAGAATCAATAATGGCGGGTACTTGCAAAGTCCTTCCTGGGAGCTGTAATGAAACAGAGAGGGCAAGGTGAGATGTGGTTTTGGCTTGTAGGTTAGTCATGTTAGAAGAAACTGAAAGAAACTTACGAAGCTTCAGGGGACAGGTTCTAACGAAATGTCCGGGTTCCCCGCAGTACAGGCACAAATTATTTATTCGGCAGCGCTGGCGTTCTTCAGGAGCGAGGGATGGACGAAGGAGCCCGAGCTGCATTGGTTCAGGCGTGTCAGATGTGGGGGTTGGAGGTGTAGCAGGAGCCGGGTACAGGTGACTAGGAGCCCGAGGAAGCATCCAGGTTGGGCGGGAGAAGCCAGTGGTCCTCTCAGCCCTCCGTTCCCTCAGACGTCGGTCAATCTGGATGGTTAGGTCAATCAACAGGTTGAGTGTCTGTGGTACACCGACTCTAGCAAGCTCGTCCTTCAAGGAATCGGAAAGTCCTAAGCGAAACTGATGGCGGAGGGCGGCATCATTCCAATTGGTATCCGCACTCCACCGCCTGAATTCTGCCACATAGTCCTCCGCTGGTCTGCGTCCTTGTTGAAGGGAACGCAAGACGGCTTCTGCGGTTACTGAGAGCTAGGGATCTTCGTATAGCTGGGCCATGGCATCGAAAAAAGCAGCGAGGTTGTTTAGTGATACATCCTTCTGTTCAAAGAGATGGTGGGCCCAGCTCTGAGGGTCTCCAGCGAGCAAAGAGACCACAAAGCCCACCTTGGTGGCCTCTAGAGAAAAGGTACGGGGCTGTAGGGCAAAGTACAGTTCACACGAATTCCGGAAGGCCCTAAACTTGCTCCGATCCCCGGAAAATCTTTTGGGTGTAGGAACCTTAGGTTCAGGAGGAAGCATGACCACTGTGGGTGAGGAACTTGTTCCGGCTGTAGAAGCAGAGGCATGGGGCCCCTCTTGGATGGCAGAAGGATTGGAGAGGGCCCGCACTTGTTCTTCCAGGCGGGTGTAGCCTTGTTGAAGACTCTTGACTGCTTCAGACAAACCTGCCAGGTGCCGACAGAGTTCCTCCATAGGTGAGGCTCCCTGCCCGGGCTCAGACATGGCTGTCTGCTACTGTCACGTACCTGACGGTGACGAGCCCGGATCTGCAGAGGGAGGCCTCTCTTACGGCTTCCACCGGCGGCCCCTGGTAGTGAAGACAGGAGGCATGGAGGTAGAAGGGGTACGAGTGCCTGGCAGGATGGATCAAGGTAGAGTAGAGTCTGAAGACTGGGACGGATCCAGGCACCCAGGAAGTATGGCAGGCTGAACCGGAACCAGGAACACAGCAACTGGACTGGAACTGATGAGGCAGACTGGACTGGAACCAGGAACACAGCAACTGGACTGGAACTGATGAGGCAGACTGGACTGGAACCAGGAACACAGCAACTGGACTGGAACTGATGAGGCAGACTGGACTGGAACCAGGAACACAGCAACTGGAGAGATTGGTCAGGCAAGCCGGGTCGGTAGAATTGGCTGGCGACAAGGTACTGGAGGATCAGGCAGAAGATTGGTCAAACAAGCCGGAGGTCAGAGGCAGGCAGGAAACTGGAAGGGTCAAGGTAAGCCGGGTCAGATGCAGGTAAATCCACGAATCAGGTCTCTTTGAGTACTACACGCTGTAGAGCAGACAGCAGGGACTGTCTGTCACAGGCATGTTTAAATAGCCCTTCTGGCGTGCTTTGTGGAGCGTGCGTGCGCCCCCGCTAAGCGCGTGCGCGTGCCCGCATGCGCCGTTGCGCGTGCCCGCGCGCGTGGATGTGCCCAAGATTGGAAATCAGGAAGTCCAGGAATCCTGTAGCTGACAGGATTTCTATGACACGCTGTTTATATCCGGAGGGGAACATTCCCTCCCACTGCTTGTAAAAGCAGTCTAGAGGCTAATTAGCCACTATAATTGCTTTTATATGAAAGCCGACCGCTGGCTGAAAAGAATGATACCAAGATGATACCTAAACCCGCAGGGATCATTCTGGTATAACCATTCAAAGTCCAGCAACATACCAGTACGTTGCTGGTCCTTGTTGAACATGTATTGTAATCTTTTTTTTTCATGCAGCCTGTTGGCTGAATAAGAAAAAGAGATTGATCGTGGGTATGCCCACCATTAGAATACCTCCCTTCATCCACCCACTTCTAATGATGGGCATACATGCACCATTTATATATGCCGAAGCATGGGGGCATCCTCCCACAAAAAGGTTATGCCGCGTACATACGGTCAGACTTTTCCACGGGCAAGCCTCCATCGGAATTTTGACCATATGTACGCAGCATTAGGAGCAAAATCGCTCCTCGGCCCCTGCTGCCCCCATGCTTCGGCATATATGCTCTTTTTTTTTTACTGTGGTGGTGAAATCTAGACATGTGCAATTCGTTTCGTTCCGAATTCGTTTTTTAACGAATTTCGACAAATTCGTTAATTTGGAAATATCCGAATTAACGAAAACTCATTTAACGAACTTTAACGAATATTCGTAAATTCAAATTTACGAATGTACGAATTTACGAATATACGAATTTACCAATGCACGAATTTACGAATGTACAACTATCCGGAAATTCGTAAATTTGAATTTACGAATTTCCGAATATTCGTACATTTGTAAATTTGTACATTCGTACAATCGTAAATTAGTAAATTCGGAAATCTGAAATAATAATTAACTAATAACTTAACTATTACTAACTATTCAATTATAGGTATTGTAATTTCCTTTCAAATTTGGCTGTTAGTGAACTTAACGAAGTTACGAATTGTTTTCCGACATAATGAATGCCGTATCTAAACGAATGGAACGTAATGAATTAATAATAATAATAAATAACAATAATAATAATAAAAACGTTTTATTATTATTATTATTAATTTGTTCCGTTCCATTTGTTTAGATGCGGCATTTGTTATTTCAGGTTATGCGTAACTTCAGATAAATTTGTATTCGTTACGTTCGCTAACAGCCAAATTTGAAAGGAAATTACAATACCTATAATTTAATAGTTATTTTTTCAGATTTTCAAATTTTCGGGTTTTCGAAAATATCGAATTTCCAAATTTCCGAAATTACGAATGTATAAATTTACGAATGTATAAATTTACGAATGTACAAATTTATGAATGTACAAATTTACGAATGTACAAATTTACGAATGTATAAATTTACGAATGTACAAATTTACGAATTTACGAATTGCGATCATAACGAATGACCCGAAAAACGAAAAAAAAAAAAAAACTAATGAAACGAAAACGAAAACTAACAAATTTTTTGGCAGTGCACATGTCTAGTGAAATCACCTCCTACAGCATTGGTGTCATTGTTTTTATGTATCGTCGGAGCAAATGCTGTTGCTGTCAAGATAAATAAATTCGCACTGCAACTGAATGGCGTACCTGCTAAGCAAATGATGGTTAACATTAAAACAAAGTAACATTACAGTATAACAGTAAGACCTTACCATACCATACCTGCAAAGCAAATACCAAAAAAAAACCTAGTCAAAAATAAAACATTTTTTTAACGCAACCTGTGCCTAAAATATATATGCCGAAGCATGGGGGCATCCTCCCGCAAAAAAGTTATGCCGCATACACACGGTCTGACTTTTCCACGGGCAAGCCTCCGTCGGAATTTCGACCGTATGTACGCGGCATAAAAGGTTATGCCGCGTACATACGGTCAGACTTTTCCACGGGCAAGCCTCCGTCGGAATTTTGACCGTATGTACGCGGCATTAGGAGCAAAATTGCTCCTCCGTCCCCATGCTTTGGCATATATGCTCTTTTTTTTTACTGTGGTGGTGAAATCACCTCCT
Source organism: Rana muscosa (assembly GCA_029206835.1). NCBI lineage: Eukaryota > Metazoa > Chordata > Amphibia > Anura > Ranidae > Rana > Rana muscosa. The sequence goes on along the minus strand of CM055119.1, from coordinate 15,324,730 downwards.
ACAGCGTTGGAGTCATGGCTTTATGTATCGTGGGAGCAAACGCTGTTGCTGTCAAGATAAATAAATCCACGCTGCAACTGAATGGTGTACCTGAAAACAAAAAGTTACATACCTGAAAAGCAAGCATGATAAAACATTGCAGAATAGAATACAGTAAAAAAGAGCAGAACAATAGAGAGAAAATAGAGAGAGAGAGAGAGAACAATAAAACGACAACTTTTTTTTTTTGTGTTTTTTTTTTACACTTTTTTTTTTACACTTTTTTTTTACTCAACTGTAACGGTTCGGGTCTCTCAAAATGTGATGGCATCTTGGGAGACCCTGTGTAAGTGTGTCCTAGTCTGTGAAATGCTGTACCCTACACTAAAACTTCACTTTTGAGTGGTAGCGTTCAAAACATTTACCAATGCACAGACCAGGATTGTCAGGACAAAAATAACGGGTGTCACGCCTAAATCCGCGATTGCTACAGACACAACATATTTTTTGGGGGGCTCGTTGGGTAGGGGTACTCTCAAGGACATATGGATAATGCCTCTCAGGCAGCCGGCTTACTGCATTTGGTAGGGGATGGTGAGGTGCAAAACCGCCTGGATACAGGAGTTCTGTGAGTATCTCATCCTGGAATTTTAGGAGAGATAAAGTCCCGCCTGAAGCTCTGTATAGCACATGAGCGTTCAGCAAAGCCAATTGGAATAAGGATAGAGACACTTTTTTGTACCAGCGTCTCACCTTACGGGCAATGTGATACGGCGCCAACTTTTGGTCGTTGAGGTCCACCCCTCCCATATTTTGGTTATATTTGTGGACACAGAGGGGTTTCTCCACAACACCAGTCACCGTACGAATTTGGACTGTCGTGTCTGCATGAAGGGAGGTAAGAAGGAAAACATTCTTATTATCCCTCCACTTCACAGCGAGCAAATTATTACACTTCAAGCAGGCTCTCTCCCCCAGCCTAAGACGGGAATCTACAAGCCCCTGGGGAATGCCCCGGCGATTAGGTTGCACGGTGCCACATGCTCCAATCTGATGATCAAACAAGTGCCTAAACAGTGGCACGCTCGTGTAATAATTGTCCACATACAAGTGGTACCCCTTTCCGAATAAGGGTGACACCAAGTTCCACACTATCTTGCCAGTGCTCCCTATGTAATCCGGGCAGTTGACCGACTCAATCTGACTATCTTTTCCCTCATAAACCGTAAAGCTCCATACATAGCCTGTTGCCCTGTCACAGAACTTATAGAGCTTGACCCCGTATCTGGCACGCTTGCTGGGAAGGTACTGCTTGAAAGACAAGCGGGCAGAAAATTTAATCAGGGACTCATCAACGCAGACAACTTGATCGGGAATAAACAAGGCTGCAAAACGTTCGTTGAAGTGGTTTATGAGGGGCCGAATTTTGTAGAGCCGGTCGTATTCAGGGTCTCCACGTGGACGACAAAGTTCATTGTCGTTGAAATGCATGAACCGCAAAATCTGCTTGTATCGTGTCCTGGGCATGGAGGCAGAGAACATGGGCATGTGGTCAATTGGGTGCGTGGACCAATAAGCACGTATTGACGAAAATTTATGTGTGCCCATGTTGAGGGAAAGGCCCAGAAAGGTCTTAAATTCGGAAACCGTAATTGGTCTCCAATTTCTGGCAAGGGAAGGCAACTGGGGATTAGCGGCGATGAATTGACCAGCATATAAATTACTCTGGTCCACAATAGATCTATAGAGATCTTCCGTGAAAAACAGCGAATAAAAATCAAGTGGCATAAAATCAGTTGTTTCCACCTGAATACCGGGTTGGGCAGTGAATGGGGGAAGTACGGGTGCTGCAGAAGTGGTGGGGACCCAATCAGGATAGGCAAATTCTGCAGAAAGGGTACTATGGGCACGACGGGCCTGCCTTTGTCTTTTTCTTCTTGATGGCAGCGGGACACTACTTGTGCTTGCCACCTCGCCAGCTTGAACTGCACTTATGGGACTCGCCACGTCACCACGTGATACTGCAGTGCTGGATGTACGCCCAGGCTGTACTAGGCCGCTGGTGCTTGCCAGTTCACCAGAAGGAATAGCGGCGCTAGTACTACTCTGCTCCATGATACCAGAGACCTGCGGTTCTTGCTCCTCAACAACCTCAGAAGATCGGGATCGGGTGCGCCTGACCTTAGCAGGGACCTCATCATGTTCGTCGCCCGAGCTATCTGACATGGAGCCGCTGTCTTCTACGGGAAGGTATTCTGAGCCTGAATCTGACAGATCCGTGACCTCCTCTACACTATTTGTCATGCGCAGAATCTCATAGGCCTCTTTACTAGTGTACCTTCGATTTGCTATTTTGGGCTCTAAATTTAGGGGTACACTAGTAAGATTCACAGGAAAAAAAAGCACCTGACTGTCGTCAGCAAATATCTCAAACGCTACAAAAAAAACTGTTAGCGATCGCAGGGATCAGGCCTGACTCTGCGAACGCTGCAGTTATGTGTGTTGTGTTTGGTAAGTGACAGTGATCGATCGATACTGCACTTGGGTGGGCTGGGCTGGGCTGGGCTGGACGGAGGGGCTAAACGCAGGTGCTAGCAGGTATCTGGGCTGATCCCGCTAACACTGAATTTTTGGGAACCCTAAACCGATGGGGACGCTAGTATAGATCTGATCAGATCAGATATTGATCTGTTCAGATACTATACCACTAAGGGAAGTGTATGCTTTGTGCGTGGGTGTTAGCGTTACTGGCACTAACCTAACGCTGCCTGGGGCGACGCAGATCCTCTCTGGCTCTAAAACCTCATTTATATCACCCGCCGGGCGATCAGGGGGTTAAACTTTTATTGGGTTATATATGGCGGGTGCCCTGATGCTATAAAAAGCAAACTAACCAACCAGCGTCACCCGTAACACTTATACGGTGATCACTGCTGAAAGGGTTAACTAGGGGCAATCCGTTATTAAATCCGTTATCCGTTATTAAAACCGTTATTAGGTCATATATGGGGGTACCTGGCGCTATATAAAAACCTGATGGGTAACCTAAATAACTAACTGGCTAACCAGTGTCACCAGTGACACTTATAGAGTGATCACTGGTGAAAGGGTTAACTCTAGGGGCGATAAAGGGGTTAAACCTTTATTATATAATATATGGGGGTACCTGATGCTATAAAAACCTGCGGCGAACCTAAAAAAAATAACTTGCTACCTATGGGGCACCACCGACACTAATACAGCGATCGGAAAAACGATCGCTTAGTGACGCTGGCGATAGGGGATGAAAGGGTTACCTGGGGGGCAATCAAGGGGTTAAACCTTTATTAGGGGGGGTTAGGGGCTACGCTGGACCTAAAGGGGCCTAAACCTAACTGCCCTGCAACTTTTTACTATCACAGATGACACTAAATGCAGCGATCAGAAAAAACATTATCACTGCAATCAGTGACACTGTGACTGGGGGGTGATCTGGGAGTGACTGGGGGAATGTAAGTATGCCTACGTGTACTGGTGTCAGTGGGCTGTTGGTGCACTTACTGTGAGATGTCTTCTCTCCTCGCGCCGGATCGAAAAGACCGCCACGAGGAGAGATGACATCACTTCTACTGCCTGTGTTTACATTTACACAGCAGAGGAAGCATATCATTCGCTGGGAGCGATCGCGAGAGGGTGGCCAGAAACGAATGGCCGCCCCCTCATCACGGATCGCTCCCGCAATGATAACCACCGCTCACTCTACCGGAGGGGGGTCCGATCGGACCCCCCACCCATACGAAGGCAGGCACGTACAGGTACGTGAGTTTGCCTGTCCGTGCCATTCTGCCGACGTATATGTTCAGTGAGCGGTCGTTAAGGGGTTACATTTTTAAATGTTTTTTTTTCAAATTTTTTTTTTTCTTTCAAAAATTTTTTTTTTTTTCCAAAATTTTTTTTTTCAAAAATGATTTTTTTTTAAAACATTTTTTTTTTCAAAAATCTTTTTTTTTTCAAATTCTTTTTTTTTTTCAAAAATCTTTTTTTTTCAAAATGATTTGTTTTCAAAAAATATATATATATATTTTTTAATGATTTTTTTTATTATATTTTTTTTTCAAAATTTTTTTTTTTTTTTTATCATGGGGAGCTCATAAAAAGCGGAAAACAGTATACATCGTATTACAGTACATAGTACAGGTACATAGTAATTAATTTACAGATAACAGAATCAAAAGAGTAAGCAAAGTTGAACATTAGAAATGCCTTAGAGAAATAAGAGGCGACGTGCATTGTCTTTCCCCCCCAGACACCCCAACTGGGAACATACTGTGTCCTGAGGGAAAGACAACACAGCCAACCTCCATGTTACAACAATTTGTGATACAGAATCTCCCCTCAGAGCTGTGTGGGAGGAGCTACAATTCCCCTCAGAGCTGTGTGGGAGGAGCTATAATTCCCTCAGCGTTGCCAAGGAAACCAATGTTTGTTTATGTAGGCTCTAACCACAGGTCACAGTATTTTCAGCCACTCCTGAATACTTGCCATTCTTCAAACGGTTGTATTTTAAAAACGATAAATCCTACAGCAAAGAGCTTTATAGTGTAAAAGCTGTGAGAGGAGTTAGGGTGGTAAATTTGGCTATAATAAGAATAAGGATAATAATATATAAGTGAGATAACAATAAGTGCTCTTGCTATGCAAGAACACTTAACAATATATATGTGAGATAACAATAAGTGCTCTTGCTATGCAAGAACACTTAATAATAATATATATGTGAGATAACAATAAGTGCTCTTGCTATGCAAGTACACTTAATAATAATATATATGTGATAATATGTGGTTTTTTTTACAATTTGTTACACTTTCTTTGTGAAATGGTAGGGGTACAATGTACCCCATTACCAATTCACATGGGGGGGGATCTGAGGGTCCCCTTTGTTAAAGGGGTCTTCCAGATTCCTATAAGCCCCCTGCCCGCAGACCCCCACAACCACCGGGCAAGGGTTGTGGGGATGAGGCCCTTGTCCCCATCAACATGGGGACATCCTCCCCATGTTGAGGGCATGTGGCCTGGTACGGTTCAGAAGGGGGGGCGCTCTCTCGTCCCCCCCTCTTTTCCTGCGGCCTACTAGGTTGCGTCTGGTATGTTTTTTGGGGGAACTCCACACCATTTTTTTTTTAAATTTGGGGTGGAGTTCCCCTTAAAATCCATACCAGACCTAATGGGCCTGGTATGGATATTTGGGGGAACCCCACGCATTTTTTTTTTTTAATTTGTGGCAGGGTTCCCCTTAATATCCATACCAGACCTGAAGGGCCTGGTAATTAAATTTGGGGAGACCCCCACGCATTTTTTTTTTTTTTACCAATGACTTTTCTATGTATTGCCGTGAGCCGACAATTCAATATAGCCGCGAGTGAGTTTAAAATGACTTTTTCTCCTTCAATGACACTTTGTGCAGGGACAGTTCTAAGCATGGGAAACAAGCGCGACTTTACAGGCATACTATACACACACACCCTAGGTACAAAATTTAAAGGAATATTTCATTTTTATTGTTTCACTTTAAGCATTATTAAAATCACTGCTCCCGAAAAAACGGCCGTTTTTAAAACTTTTTTTTGCATTGATACATGTCCCCTGGGGCAGGACCCGGGTCCCCAAACACTTTTTAGGACAATAACTTGCATATTAGCCTTTATAATTAGCACTTTTGATTTCGAACGTTCAAGTCCATTGTATTTAATAGGGTTCTAAATTTCGCGCAAAGTTTCTGTCTGTTCGCAGGTTCTGGTGTGAACCGAACAGGGGGGTGTTCGGCTCATCCCTAGTTGTAGCAAATATATAGAGGGTTAGTGTTGTTATATGGCTAGATCCCTGTCTCTCCTTAGCAAAGAAAGATGCACCGACACCTGAAAGAGAGAAATCAAAACAATGCAAAGGCATCCTACCCTACAAGAACATAGTGAGTGCAATTATGTACACAGTGATTTGAACTGATCCTTAGCCAAGGGCAGCAAGAAAATGTAAGAACATCCTTTACATGTCTACATTATTTACATCTTTAAAGCAGGCCCCATTCTCATTGAAATGGGTACCCTTACCAAAACAGTAAGGGACCAGAAGACCAAATGGGTGACACAGAATGCAATGTATGAGAATTGAAAAAGATAATGATATATTAATTGAGAGGTTCTGGTTCTGGTTCTGCTCGAGCTGGGTCTCGGACCTGTGGAAGTAACTCTAGCCGGCTGTATATTCAATGATACCAACACAGAGTATGGTTATGCATGAATACAATGGTTTATTATTTGTCATGAGGTTTTATCACTGTGGGTATGTACGGGCGTCTTGCCAAAGGCAGGAAGAAACCCACTCTCGCGAAATCAGCACACTGCAGGTGCAACCGCAAGGTCACATTCCGTGCTTGCAAAATACACTTAATCATCATGATATCAGTAGAAAAGCAGCAGAAAAAACATCCCACGAAACATACAGTTTGAACTTATTAAAACAAAATAATGTGGAACTCTTCATCAATGGTTCATTTGGTTATACATTAATCAATATATTGATCCATTCCTTACAATCCCTCCTTTGATCAAGGCTTCAGGACAGAAGCCCTTTGATCATCAGAATATTCATTGTACCACTTCTTCTCGGTGGGTATTGCAGACATCATCAAGGTTGTTTCTTTAGAACCCCGTCTCTTGTTGCTAGTGATTTTTCCAATTACACAAACAAGTAACTTAAACATTAAGTATAACAGCAGAATGAAGATCAAGACCATTACCACTGTCATGCCCATTTGTTTTAGAAAAGAGAAAATACCTGTGCCCCAAAATCCTCCCTCCCAAAGGGGCTCCATGTTTTTGCAATATCCCTCGCCTCTTGTTGTAACTTGCCTACTTTGTTTCTGTGTTGTGTAATTACATCATAATAATCAGGAACCTCCATAGATGTGTTGTGAATCCAAGTGCAGCACTCATAATCCTGCGTAACCTCACACAGGCCAGTGAGTGCAGCACTCATGCTTTCAATTGCAAGCTCATGGAGTTCTGATTGTTTTCTGATTGCTCTAGTCTCAATATTTAAACTAGTGATATCATCAGAATTTTTCTCTAATACTTCATCTATGATGCCCGTATAATTGTTAAGTCTTTTCATTAAATCTATCCCCCATCCTGTCCAGGAAGGGAACCAGGCCCAAGCCATGTCCTTTTCGAGGAACAGTTCTCTCTTAATAGTCATTTTTAGGTACAGTCTTCCTTTTAGTCTCTATTTTCGAGGACTTGTAACACCTGTTTCACCTCCCTTTTCTCTGGGGGTGTGCCTGGAAATGTCTTTAGTCTCTGTGAGAACGGCTGTTCTGGCAACATTCAGGACTTCAAATGGTCCCTGGAAAATAGGACCTGGTTGTCTCCGGACAGCTAGTTGTTTTATCAGCACTTTGTCTCCTGGGATATATGGATGTGTAGGTTCTGTGGAGAGAGGAGGGAAAGTGACAGCAACTTTGTCCTCTGTTTCACTAAGGCTACTTACCAAATGTTTCACGTACTCTTCCTGTAGAGAATAAAGATTAACCTCCTCTCCCTCATCAGGCTTCCTCTGTGCTGGCCTACCCATAAGTATTTCAAATGGTGACAACCCTGTCCTGGAATGTGGGGCTGTTCTTATTTGGAATAGGACTGCAGGGAGATAATCAATCCACCCCTTCATAGTTCCTCCTGTGGCCTTTTTGAGTTTATCCTTTATATTTCTGTTCATTCTTTCTACTATTCCTGCACTTTGTGGGTGATATGGAATATGTAGTTTCCATTGAATGCCCAGGAGTCTCGCTAGGTCCTGGGTGAGGGCAGCTGTAAAAGCTGGACCCTGGTCTGACCAGATATTGGCTGGTAAACCATACCTCGAAATCCAGTCATTTATTAGTGCCCTTGATGCTATTTTGGCAATTTCTCCTGTGGTTGGAATAGCCTCGACCCATGAGCTAAACTTGTCCACTATGACCAAAAGGTATTTTAAATTCCCTTTCTGTTTTGGCATGTGTGTAAAGCCTATTTGTAGATCTTGGAGGGGGCCTATGGGGGGGGGGGGGGCGGGCAAATTTCCATGTATACCCTGTTTTTTACATTGCACATTGTTTTGTGAGCAAGTGAGACATGAATCTGTTAACTGGGCAATGAGGTTTGTATCATTGATCATGCTGAAGGACTGTCTGTACATTGTCAAAACTGTTTTCCTTCCCAAATGACCTGGACCATGTAGATAGGAAATAAGTAAAGGGGCTGCTGCTTCAGGTATACCTATTATTCCCTCCTTACTTGTCTATAGGCCTGAAGTGGTCTTTGACAAGTTATGCTCTGTCCAGTGTTTAATGTCCTGGACGGTTGCCTTGGACTGCAGGAGGGAAGCTAGTGATGGAAAATCTGGGGAAGAGAAGTCAGTAGCAAAAAACAATGTGATGGGATGAGAGGTGGGAACGGAGTCCACTGCTTTTTTTTCTTCTCTATCTGCCAATGCATTGCCTTGTGCTTCTTTACTTTTGTCATACGAGTGTCCTTTCACTTTAATAACTCTGAGACTTCGTGGGAGTTGCAGTGCAGCCAGCAGAGAGAGAACAAAAGCCTTATTTGCTATCTCTTTGTTATCTGCTGTCCTAAAGCCGCTCTTTTCCCATATGAGTCCAAAATCAAAAATCACGCCGAATGCATACCTGCTATCAGTGTAGATATTTACATCCTTTCCCTCGAAAAGCTGACAGGCTCTTGTGAGGGCTTTGAGTTCTGCTTGTTGTGCCGAGTTTGCTGCAAGGTGGGAAGATTCAACCACAATATCAGGCAACATAACAACAGCCTACCCAGTTTTGTATGTTGTGTCATTTGGTCTTGAGCAGCTGCCATCAACAAACACATCCAGGAACTCTGGGTCAGGTTTGTCAGATAAATCACTTCTGGGTAATGTTTGTTCAGAAAACTTGTCCTGACAGTTATGTGATGGGCATCAATCAGAATCAGGAAGCTGCAGCAAGGCATGCAGTAACCTAATAGCTGGTGTTGTCTCAGAGCAAGATTTGACTAACAGTTTTGAGGTGTTTAAAAGAATAATTTCATAACCGCTATGTCTCTGTGCAGTCATATGTTGAGTATGCATGTTTTGTAGCAATTGTGCAACTGAATTAGTGGTATAAAGTTTAGTTGTATTCCCCAATGTCATTTTAGAGGCTTCTTTTATAGCCATTGCACTTGCTGCAAGAGCCTGCAAGCAACCGGGCATTCCCTGTACCTGTAGGGGCAGTTTCTTTGAAAGGTATGCAACTGGTCTTAAATTATTGCCATGTGGCTGGGCCAACACGGCAGCAAAAGTTGCTCCTCTGACTACACAGTACAGAGAAAATGGTCTATCATATGTTGGAAGTCCTAATGCAGGAGCCCGGGAGAGGGAGCGCAGAAGAGAGTAGAATGCTGTATTCCTCACTCCACTCTACTTGTTTTGGTGCACGCGTGGAAGTTGCTTGCCTTAGCAGTCCCAATATGAGCAATCAGGAATCCACTGTCTGCAGTAGACAATCGAGCCAAGGAATGATAGCAACAATGATTTATCCTTTGGTGGGCCGAGACAGCTGAGGTGGACTCTTGCAGGGGAAACTACTCTTGTTCCCTCTGTAATTACACAACCCAAGTACTCTACTCGATCCTTGCACCATTGGATCTTTTTCCGAGACGCCAAATGGCCCTGCAAGGAGAGATGGTCCATAAGGCTAATGGAGTCCTCCTCACACTGTGCCCTGCTCTCACTACAAACCAGTAGGTCATCTACATATTGCAGGACAGTTGACCCTTTAGGGGGATTCCAATTGTCCACGGTCTTTTTTAGGACTATACTGAAGGCAGCTGGGCTATCAATGAACCCTTGTCGGAGGCGAGTCCATGTTAGCTGGCCCCTCCCCCAGACAAATGCAAACAGGAGTTGGTCATTTTTGTTAATGTCTCTGCTAAAAAATGCATTAGACAGATCCAGTACCGTATAGCAGCGAGAATTTGCTGGTATGTTGATAAAAATGGATGTTATGTCTGATACCAGGGGTGGCAAGGGTATTATGTTTTTATTCACACCTCTCAAATCCTGAACCAACCTCCAGGTACCATTTGCCTTTCTTACGGGATTAATAGGAGAATTCCAAGGGCTTACAATTTCCCGAAGGATGCCCAATTTCAGGTATTCCTCAATCTGGGGCTGTATACCCGATACCTTTTCAGTGGATAATGGATATTGTTTTTGGTAATGTGGTGTGGTATCAGAACGCATATTTGGCTTGTATGGAGTGCAAGCAATGTGTCCCACATCAGTTTTTGATTTTGCCCATGTAGGGTGGTTGTCTAATGTTGGTGGCAGGAGCAAAAAACATGACATTGTTTCTTGTCTTTTTGGCATGGTTAGATCACACTTAGTAGATTTGGCTATAATTCCGCCTTGTTGGTCAAATTTAACAATGATTTGTAATGCAGACATCAAGTCTCTCCACATAAAGGATAGAGGACAGTCAGGGAGGACTGCGAAGGACATCTCGGTAAGATAGTTACCCTGCATATCAGTTATTAACAAGGGCGGCGTGATGTTGTGGTTGACATTTGTCCCATTTATCCCTATAGAGCATCCCTCCGTACATTCCATCTCTCCAAACTCTGCATCATTTAGACAGGAAGTAGTGGCTCCTGTATCAAGTAAAAATTTAACCCTTTTGCCCCTGACCTTTTAATAAGGTCTGTGGCAGGGTTTTCCAGTGTGGAGAGAAGAAATGCATGACCAGGGCTGGGGCTTGCTCCGGGCATCCCTATTGTGGGTTATTATCTCGATAGTTCGGCCAATCTACCCGTATCTTTTCAAAGGTATTCCTGGGGATGAAGGGAGGGGCTGCTGGAGCTGACTGGGATCTCTGTTGTAGCTGCCCTTCGTATCTCTGTTGAGGTCTGTGTTGAGATCTCAAGCTATATCCTCCTCTGCATCTCCTAGCAAAGCTATCTCTACCTCCTCTCCTCTGTGGACATTCTGACTTCCAATGATTTAAGTCCCCACAATTAAAACAACCCTGCTCCTAACTTCAGGGAGGATAATTCCCTCTAGGTATTGCCCCTGACCTTGGTCTACTGACCATAGCCACATTTGGATTGTCTTCTATGATGGAGGTAAATAATCCTCCTTTTGTGCTAAATATTCCTGAGGATGCTCTGTCTTTTATGTCTGCTATAAATAGATCTGCAGTAGATGCTGCCCACTTTGGATTTATAAGTCTTATTATTTGAGTAGCCTTGGGGTCTCCATTATTTATGGCTGTACTCACAAATAATTGATCATTGTCTATTCCGCAATTTTTATACAACTTGTGTAGTCTGTTGACAAAAGTGTGAAAATCTTCTCCTGTCTGCTGTTTGCAAGAGATCAAATCATGCAACATAGATGTATTTTTATAAGCTTTAAGCCAAGCCTGCAACAATTTGTTCCAAAAAAACTTTCCAATCTTCTGCCTCCGTATATAATTTTGCATCTTTAGCCCAATCATTTATTTTTATGTCAGCAGCGAACTCGGGGTCTATATTTTGAATTATAGTGTTGAGATCTTCAGGAGACGAAGTGCGCATGCGCGGAGTCTCCAAGATGGCCGCTTGAGCCGGAGCTCCGTCACACCTAGCTCTAGCGCCGCTCACAGCACCGCACAGAGGGATCACCGACGAGCCACAACGGGCGATCCAGACCCCCAGTTCACCAGGGAATCCCGCCGCATGAGTGGAAGCCAGGTACGGAGAGATCTCGGGCCGCAATTTGACCGGGTTCAGCCACCTGGGTGTACCAAGATGGCCACCGCGGCCCAGCTACACACTGCAAACATGGAGGGACATGCAGAGGCAAGTGTTAGCGCCCGCCACCCTGTCATACACCCCAGCTAGTCAAAGCCTGCTCATGCAACACATGACCCCATCCCCAGCGTCTACTGAATCGCTACTTAGCAGACACTTTGGGGACAATGCCGTCCCTTTAGCTGGGACGCCCTTTTATGCACATCAAGGGGGCCCCTACCTTACATCCCCGACTAATGAAGAAGGTCCCCATCACGATGATCTATTCCAGAAGTTATCTACTTTACTGGAGAGGGGACTTGCCAATACAGCAGCCAAGATTACTGGCGATATAAAAGCTGACTTCCAGAACCTAGGTTCCAGGATGGAAGCCATAGAGAACAAGCTGGATTTAACAGTAGCAACCACTAACCAGAATTCTAGCCACATCCAGACACTTCAAGATAGGCTCGACTCAGCCCTACTGAGAATCGATGAACTCGAAGATAGATCCAGAAGATACAACTTCAGAATCAGGGGTCTCCCTGAAACCTTTACAGAGGTCTCACAAGCGACACAAGAAATAATTAAATCCCTGATCCCTAACATACCGCAACACCGCCTGGAATTGGACAGGGTTCATAGAGCCCTGGGCCCTCCTAGAAAAGATGGTTCCCCCAGGGATGTAATCGCTAAACCTCACTTTTACCAGGTAAAAGAGAAAATAATGAAGCAATCCAGAGCGGCGAAACAGATCTCACATCAAGGTCACCCTATCCAAATTTTTGCTGACCTATCCCCCTCCACGATCCAGAGAAGAAGGGCCCTGAAACCTCTCTTAGGGATCCTGGCCCAGAAGGACATCAAATACTGGTGGACATTCCCATTTGCCGTTAAATTCATTTTCAAGAGTAAACCCTACTCGTTCTCCAACTTCCAAGATGGAGAGAAGACCCTCCTTTCACTGAAGCTGATCTCGCTAGAATCGGATATGGACACATCAAACCCAGCCAACAACTCTACTAAACGGCCACCACCCGCCAGCCCCCTGACGCCCCTGTGGAACAACCCGAAATCGAAGAAAGCGAAAGACATTCGCCCGACCTGAGTATTGCCGGCAATTAATTTTATTTTTCTATTTCCTACTCTCTACCTTTGCTCCCAAAGGGAGTACTCGTCAGAGACTTCCTCTTCTTCTGAAAGGGGCAATTGCCCCCCCAAATTCTATTGAACAAACTTTCTTCATTTTCAGTCTATTAGGATATTGATCCGATCTCGGGTATCCCCCAATTGATCTTGCTTATAGTCCTGGTTAAGGCCTTAAACGAACCTGTTGGCTCATTATTACCATCTGTTAGAAGGCAGAAACCTTATGTTTCTCACTTGGTAGTTTCTATGAGTTGGGCTCATAGTGGCCCCCTAATGTTAGTAGGTTAGTTACTGAACTAAATGTTTCCCCTCAATTATAATAGATAGTAGCTCTAAGATGTTCACCACATTGCCTGCTCTGAGAAGGGGCGGGTGAGGGGTAGTTATCCAGATGCTCATCCCAGGGGACTGGAGGTCCTTCCTTTATGGGACTTTAAACCCTCTGTGCTAGTTATTTCTAAATGAACAAAAGTTAGTTGAGCGCCGTGGAGCTGGGTGCTCAGCATGTGCCTCCGCCTATCCCTCAGTCTCTCGAAGATTTGTGGGGTGGGTTGTCTGCCCACAGTGGTGCAGACGCTTTTTGTAAGGTCTGGCCCGGGGGAAGGGTTATTTCCCCAGGGAGCTGACCGTCTTTCTCTGAAGAGGCTGTCTATGGTCTCTTCCTCTATCTTTCCTATCTTGCTCTTTCTGTGTCCCCCTTCCCTCTCCCTCCTCCCCTCCCCCTTCTACGTACTAAGATGCTTAACAATTGTGTGTCTCTCAGAATCCATCCAGGTTATCACTGAGGTTCCTAATCAAACTAAACCATCTCACAGAAGATCCATACAGAAGACAACTAGAGGTCCGGCTCACCTAAAGGTAAGTGACGCAGGGATAGACAGCACACACTCAACTCCTCTCCATGGCTAATGCACCAAAACCTATACTTAAAATAGCTACCCACAACGCCCAGGGTCTTAATTCTCCAATAAAAATGAGAAAAATGTTTGACAGTTACAAATCCCTCAAACTAGATGTGGTATTGATTCAAGAAACCCACTTCCCTAAACGGTACAGCCCTGCCTTTTTACACCATCACTTCCCAGTTTTTTATTTGGCAAAGGCGGAAGACAAATCAAAAGGGGTTGCAATTTTATTTTCAAAATCTTGCAATTTCTCTTGGCAAGCCGAGTACAAAGACCCAGAAGGCAGGTTTCTCTTAGTGAAAGGCCTAATTGAGGGGCACGTTTTCTCCTTTATTTCATACTATGCTCCAAATAAAGGGCAACTGAAGTTTTTTCAATCAATGATGTCAACCCTGAGCCCTATGTTGGAGGGGACTCCCATATTTGGGGGTGACTCCAACATGGCGCTTGATCGTGGGCTAGATAAGTCCAACCCAGCCAAACCCATCCTAACTCGCCCCACCAGGGCCAGCCTAAAATTTGCTAGACTACTCCATGCTCAAGGTTTGGCGGACGTTTGGCGTGAACAGAACCCAACGACAAGAGATTATACCCATTTCTCTAACCCCCATCAATCCTACGCCAGGATAGATCACATTCTCATCCCCTCACATCATCTTCCACATGTCAATGATGCCCGGATTATAGACACGTCACTCTCGGATCACTCTATTGTGTCAGCATCTCTCGACTCACTCTCACACAGACCCAAACATTTCCAGTGGAGGCTTAATGAGTCAATTTTGTCAGACCCCATTAACGTGATCGAGATTAATAAAGCACTAACCGAATACTTCTCTTTAAATAATGATGGGGAGGTATCCGCAGAAGTACTCTGGGCAGCCCATAAAGTAACCGTCAGAGGTAAACTTATCCAACTCGCATCCAAAATCAAAAGAGAAAGAATGGCTGATATAGTTAGATTGGAAAGAATGTACGCTTCTCTCAGAGCCCAACATAAAAAAGATCCGACCAGAATTAGCATGACACAAATAGACTCAGTCAGACTGCAACTTAACTTAGCCCTGACAACACGAGCTGAAAAATTGATCCGATGGAGCGGAGCTAAATTTTACACCCAGAAGGACAAATTAGGCAAGATGCTGGCCAATAAACTCACCCCCAGGGTGAGGCTAAACACAATCCCTAGGATCAAATCTCATAATCAGACCACGACTTCTGATCCCTCCAAAATCCTTACAGCTTTCAGAGAGTTCTATGACAAGCTTTATAGTGCTGGTCAGCAGGTATCCGCTAGTTCCATCTCACATTTTCTAGACACCCTTCCTATTCCTAAACTCTCTGATGAACACAAAACCATCATGGAGGACCCAATTTCAGTGGAAGAATCCATGGAGGTTATCAAAAACCTAAAGGGGGGAACAGCTCCAGGTCCGGATGGTCTATCGGTCCCCTACTATAAAACCTTCTCAGCGATAGTAGCGCCCTTTATGACCAAAAATTTTAACGAAAAAACCTCCGGTTGCCCCCTAAAACCTGACCTAAACTCAGCATACATTACTGTTATCCCGAAACCCGATAAAAATCCAGAAGAGGTAGCTAACTACAGACCAATATCGTTGATAAATAACGATTTAAAGATCCTCACCAAAATCCTAGCAAACAGACTAAACTCATTCATCAGCTCCTATATACACAAAGACCAAGTGGGATTTATCCCAGGTAGACAGGGCCCTGACCAAACTAGAAGAGCTATTGATATAGTCTCGATCTTACAGTCTAACTGGCCAGGAGGACCTAAGCAACAGGGAATGCTACTTACCCTGGACATACAAAAAGCATTCGACACTGTGTCCTGGCAGTACATCTTTGCCCTGTTAGAGCATTGGGGCTTTGGGAATCAATTTATCGGAACCTTGAAAGCACTATACTCCACGCCCACGGCGCGTATTCGAATTCAAGGACATTACTCCTCCCGATCCACATAGCAAGGGGAACAAGGCAAGGTTGCCCGCTGTCACCCGTAATCTTTGCATTGGCCATAGAGACATTGGCGATAGCTATACGAGAGAATCCTGACGTAAAGGGGGTTTCTTGTGGGCCCCAAATGCACAAATGTGGGTTGTTTGCGGATGACTTAATACTCTTTATTACCTCCCCTCTAACCTCCCTACCTAATTTGAATAAAATTCTTTCCTCTTTTGCGACAGTAACAGGTTTGCAGGTTAACTTTGCCAAATCCCAAGCCCTAAACATCTCTCTTAACCCCGAGATGGTCTCCCTACTTAAAATGAATTTTAAATTTGCCTGGAATGAATCCGATATCAAATATTTGGGTATCTCCCTTGCTTCTAAATTTGAGTCCCTGTACGCTAAAAACTTCCCTCCCATGTACCACAAGTTAGAGCAAGACCTAAAGCTATGGTCAAAACAAAATTTATCTTGGTTGGGAAGAATAAATGCTGTCAAGATGACACTATTGCCTAGATTGCTCTACCTCTTCCGAGCTCTCCCCATCCCACTGAGGAGGGACCATCTCAAGTCGCTCCAGAGCAAAATTATACAATTTATTTGGGGGGGATCGGGCTACAGGATCAATCAACAGACTCTTTACCACTCTAGAAAACGAGGAGGACTGGGTGTGCCAAACTTGTATAGATATTTCTTAGCATCAAGACTGTCCCAGTTCTCCACTGTATATACTAAAGGGAGAAAACCAGATTGGATACAAATCGAACGTCAGGCGGTTCCACATCATACCCTGGATTACCTATTGTGGTGTTCACCTAAAAATAGACCCCCTATTTTGGCCCCCACTCTCTCACACTCCTTTGCTTTGTGGGATAAACTGAAATTGAATCCTAACCTTACCTCAGCCATGCAACCCCCCTCACACCTATTCCGTAACCCGAATTTCCCCCCAGGGATAAACATAAAGGCCTTTCAATGGTGGCTGGACAGAGGGCTGTACCGTATAGGCCATTTCTTCACGTCTAGAGGCCCACTTTCTCTGGCTTACTGCGTAAGCAATCTCGACCTTCCTCAGTCTGAGAGATTTCGGTTTCAGCAAATAAGCCACTTCTTGCATAGAATATGGCCCGAAAAGCCTAATCCTCCCAAATTTTCAAATTATGAACTCTGGTGCAGTCAACCCATGGAGCAGAGGGGAGGCATTTCAGTCATCTATGCGTCACTTTCCCAACCGACTGATAAATCCCCTTACATGTTAGCCTGGGAGGGAGACTTCCAGTTTCAGTGGAGCTTGGAGACCTGGCAATCTGCTCTAGCCACAGCGTATAAAGGAATCATCAATACATCTCTCATGGAAGCAAATTTAAAAATTATGACTAGATGGTATATGACACCAACACGACTGGCCAAGATTTTTCCAACAGCTGACCCGTTATGCTTCCGGGGATGTCATCTGAGGGGCACAATCGCCCATGTGTGGTGGGAATGCCCTAGAATCAGGTCCTTCTGGAGAAAGATATTAACTCTCATTAAAAGAGTCACAGATTGCGAGATTCCCAGGTCTCCGGAAACCATTTTACTAAATGCTCACATTCCCAAGATATCCAAACACGATCGTATACTAATCCACTATATATTGCTAGGAGCCAAAATTACACTAGCCAAGGCGTGGAAGCACCCAAATGTCTCCACTAAAGCAGCGATCAGGAAAGTATCTTGGATCATGGCCCAGGAAAAGCTTGCCAGTATCATTAACGATTCAACATGTAAATTTGAGATGGTTTGGGAACCCTGGGCTCAGTTCTTGGGTATTTCTCTAGTTCCTGGATTAGCTCACAATCAAAACCTGGATTAAATTAAGCAATTAGTGAACCTCGCTTCCCTTCCCTACCTCCACCCTAACCTAATCCCCGTCTTCCCTCCCTTTCTTCTTTCTGACTACCTCTCCTTTCTTCTAACAGGGTAACGAATTACTATTAATGGTACAACAATGGAGGTCCTCTTAGGAGTGAGTCAGTCCCATCTGGGGTTTCCCCCCTGGGGGGGGGATGGGGGTTCCCTCCCTTTGGCACAGCGTGTTCCCTTTTGGGGTGCCGGAGGGCGGGAGCTCCGTGGCACCTTCCCTGCCCCAAATGTGGGGGACTGAAAGAGAGAATTTAGGACCCCAGGCTCTGTTGCTAAGGCGAGTACGGGAGGGAGTGTACCTATAATTAAACTCTGTATGGCAGGTGATATGTTTAATTACTTGACAGAATTGTTTACGATTACAGACCTTGCTCAATTTTTGCACTTTCGCTGTGTATTTCTTCAGCCCGCCCATGCTATTGGCCAAAAACTTTTACCTTTTATATTGCTATCGTGATTGTTACTCTGTATTTACCTATTTGAAAATAAAATACTTTGAAAGGAGATCTTCAGGAGACATTCTTGCTCCTGAACAGTATCTCTGTAAAAAAGTGACCGCTTGTCTGGGATCCTTTTTTGGTTTTGGGCATTTATCTCTAATTTCCTTGACTGTTCCTAAGGGCAATGGTATTTGTATCTGTGTATCTCCCATTGTAATTAAGGGGAAAGACCCCTTTGGCTTTTCTGTGTCTAGAGGTGTTCTTTCTGTGTATGCTACGAATGAATCATCGGATTCTGCAGTACCAATTTTGTTTGTGGCATGTGTGGGGGTTTGTCCAGGGGATGACTGCCTGGACAGATCAGGCGCTACAAGATTACGATCGGCTTCAATAAGCTGTTCTGCTTTGTGTATCATAGTAGTTTCTGTTGGGTTAATCTGTTTCATGTAGTCTAATAACTTGCTTAATTCCCTTATTCTTTCATCTTTTTCTGTCATTTGCTGTTTAACTTCCTCCCACATTTGTCTTCTTTCCTCTTTTTCTTTTCCATCTTGCTTATCATACTTTTCCTGTGCCGTACCAATATACTAAACTTTTCCTTTGTCCGCCTTTTTTCCTCTGCTTCCTTCATCCAGCCTTCCTCTTTTTCATTTGCTATAGTTGAGACTCCTGCTATGATATTTGGATCCAACGAGGGATATATCCGCTTTGGGACAGGAGACTTATCCTTCACCATAGCATATGGGGGTGTTTTTTCTTGATATAAATTAGGGGGGCTGATGGGCTACCCATTATACCTTCTGGCTTATTTTTCTTTCCCCCTTTCATATTTGTGTGCTTCTTTCTATATTCCTTCATACCTTTTGCCCAAATTTTACAACATTGAGTCATGTAATCCTTATCAAGGTCTGTTATGGGATAATTGTACTGTTTGTGCTGGCCACATATTCTGGTTACTTCCTCACATTCTCCTTCGGAACATGGTCCGTACTCCCCCAAACATGGCACTTCTAACTGATGTGCTCTTTTTAAGACCAGAGACCAGAACGGATCAGTACAATGATTTCCATAATTGCCTTTCATGTAATCTATCGGGGAGGGTTGATGCTTACCTTCATCATCACTTTTTCCCGACTGATTACCCATTTTAACAAACAATAATATTTTATTCTTATACTTTAAAATTAAAAAATTTCTGTCTTGCTTTCTCTATTTCGTTCCAGGGGCGGAAAATGTCCCCAACCTTATGACAACTTATAGATTTATGACAAGGAACCCAGTGTTCTCCTTTTTTAAATACAATCAGACACTGTATTTTTGCTACACTTAGTCCCTCGAACACCGGACTGGGGGGTAGTATGTTGTGTCTATTAAACCTTAACATATGTTGTTTTGATCCCTGGAACATAGGACCCTTGCCAATTTTGACATGATACCCCCCTGGAACAATTGCCACTAATGACGTGGTCTTCACTTTGTAAGCAAACAGTAAACCAGTTTTACATTCACCACAACAAGAAATAATAGACATTTGCAAGATGATATTATTAAATCAACCTGGTGTGTACACAGTAAATAGAGTTTCCACAGATCCACCCTATAGAAATGAGGGAATTTATGATTCCCTCATTGACTATGACTTGGCCAACCTAGTGAAGTCCCTATATACCTCCTCTCATGACTTGGCCAACCTAGCGAAGTCCCTATATACCTCCTCTGATTATTTCAGAGAGTCCCAGGGATACAGTGTTCCCTCGAGAGTCTAGTCCGGAAGCTATGTGAGTTCACTTGCGAAACGCGTTGACGTCACTCGCGTCACGTGACACTCTCTCTCCACCACGTCCTGAAAGCAAGCCCGTGATGGGCACGAGAAATTGAAGGGACCCGACTTCAGCAAAGTCCGCAACTTATCGGAGGGACAGCCTCAGCACCTTAAAGAGAAAGTGAAGCCATTTTATTTCATATATTTTTTTTAAAAAAACCTGCAAAAGAAAGGCATAATGAGCTAGTATGCATAGCATACTAGCTCATTATGAATGACTTACCTGAGATCGAAGCCCCCGCAGCGGTCCTCGGCCACCTCCACCGCCATCTTGCCTCGATGTCCCGTCACTGCCGTCAGTGTATCGCCGCTCCGGCGGTGTGATTGGCCTGAACGGCGATGACGTCACACGTATGCGCGCTCGGGTCGGCAAAATCCCATTCAGAAAACTGGCAATGATGCCGGCCCGCTAGTGCGCATGCGTGTGACGTCATCGGTGCTGTGTTTTACAGCAAATATCTCCTTAACCGTGTAGGTTAAGGAGATATTTCATGCACCTACAGGTAAGCCAAATCTTCATAGACTGTGGTACTATCTCAGGAAACCATTACCTGTCATTCTTATTACTACCATATGTATTGTGATTCATCCCTTGATCTCATTTTGTTGTCTTCTATTATGGAACTTTTTCTATATTGAGTAATACTATGGACCATTACTTTTTCCATATTTCAACCATTGAACCTTCTGTGGTGCAACATTTATGTGGCTTACTATTAGGGATGAGCCGAACACCCCCGGGTTCGGTTCGCACCAGAACCCGCGAACGGACCGAAAGTTCGCACGAACGTTAGAACCCTATTGAATACAATGGATGCGAACGTTCGAAATCTAAAGTGCTAATTATAACGACTATTATGCATGTTATTGTCCTAAAAAGGGTTTGGGAACCCGGGTTCTGCACCAGGGGACATGTATCAATGCAAAAAGAAGTTTTAAAAACGTCCGTTTTTCGGCAGCAGTCATTTTAATGATGCATAAAGTGAAAAAAAAAAAGTCAAATATTCCTTTAAATATCGTACCTGGGGGGTGTCTAAAGTATGCCTGTGAAGTGCCACGTGTTTCCCGTGTTTAGAACTGTCCCTGCACAAAATGACATTTCTAAAGGAAAAAAAAGCCATTTAAAACTGCTTGCGGCTTTAATGTAATGTCTGGTCCCGGTAATATGGATGAAAATCTTTAAGAAAAATGGCATAGCTACCCCATCAGCCCAAACCCCCCCCCCCCACCCCAGCCCATTACCAGCCCCTTTGGGTCTTGTATGGATATTAAGGGGAACCACGCACACAAAATAAAAAAGGCCCTATATACTCTGAACAGCCGTATACAGGCGGTGCATACAAGTCAGGGACTGTAGGTTTGTTCTTATGTAGAATCTGTTTGTAATTTTGAACAGGTACATTGTTTAAGTGTAGCTCCAGCCAAAAAATCTATTTTTAAGCTTTTTGGAAAACATAGGGAAGGGTTATCACCCCTGTAACATTTGTTTTGCTGTCTGTGCCCCTGTTCAGAACATTTCACCTCACTTTCCGTCCCAATGACAAATGTTTTTGAAAAGTGGGGTTTTTATTGAAACAAGGATTGGTGATAAAGCATCAGTAGAGAGGAGACACCTTTTTCCCATATTAACTCTTACAGGAGAGAATTTCCCTTCCTAGGGGTAGATTTCCTCTCACTTGCTGTTGTCTCCTTCCGTTTGCAAGTAGGAGTCGTTTGTAAGTTGGATGTTTGAAAGTAGGGGCCTGCCCTATATACTCTGCTGAAATTTGCCCCTTACATGTTGGTTTTGCCACAACACTGTAAGCCCTCACAGTTACTCTTGGTGGGCACATGAATGGGCCCTGCTGTGAATTATTAGATCAAGAATTGTAATTGCATGCCCCTGTTGAACAGGGGCTGAAAAATTGGGCCTTTGGTGGTGGTGGTGTTGACACAACACTGTAAGCCCTCACAGTTACTCTTGGTGGGCGCATGAATGGGCCCTGCTGTGAATTATTAGATCAAGAATTGTAATTGCATGCCCCTGTTAACAGTTGCAGAAAAATTGGGCCTTAGGCACTGGTGCCACAACACTGCAACCCCTCACAGATACTGTACTTGGAGCACAGCAATGAGCCCTGTTGCAAAGTATTGCATCAAAAATTGTAATTACATGCCCCTGTTAAACAGGGGCTGAAAAATTGGGCCTTAGGCACTGGTGCTGGTCCCACGACACTGCAACCTCTCCCAGATACTCTAGTTGGAGTGCAGAAATGAGCCCTGCTGCAAAGCATTGCATAAAAAATTGTAATTACATTCCCCTGTTAAACAGGGGCTGAAAAATTGGGCCTTAGGCACTGGTGGCGGCACCCAGAAATAAAAATGTTCTTCCAAGCTATCATCATCAATCGGATCATTGAGGAGGAGGAGGATAGTCAGTCAACATAACAGGACAGTCACTCAGCATTAGGGATGAGCTTCGAGTTCGAGTCGAACTCATGTTCGACTCGAACATTGCCTGTTCGCCCGTTCGCCGAACAGCGAACAAATTGGGGTGTTCGCGGCAAATTCGAAAAATCTATGGGAGAAATCTAAAGTGCTAATTATAAAGGCTTATATGCAAGTTATTGTCCTAAAAAGTGTTTGGGGACCGGGGTCCTGCCCCAGGGGACATGTATCAATGCAAAAAGAAGTTTTAAAAACGGCCGTTTTTTCGGGAGCAGTGATTTTAATAATGCTTAAAATGAAAAAATAAAAGTGAAATATTCCTTTAAATTTCGTACCTGGGGGGTGTGTATGATATGCATGTGAAGTGGCGCATGTTTCCCGTGCTTAGAACTGTCCCTGCAAAAAATGTCATTTTTGAAAGAAAAAAAGTATTTTAAAACTGACTCGCGGCTATTAATGAATTGTCGGCTCCCGGCAATACATACAAAAGTCATTGATAAAAAAAAAAAAAAAAAGCGTGGGGGTTCCCCAGAATTCAATTACCAGGCCCTTCAGGTCTGGAATGGATATTAAGGGGAACCCCGCCGCAAATTTAAAAAAAAAATTGACGTGGGGTTCCCCCAAATATCCATTCCAGGCCCTTCAGATCTGGCATGGATTTTAAGGGGAACTTCACCCCAAATTTTAAAAAAATGGCGTGGAGTCCCCCTAAAAATCCATACCAGACCCCTTATCCGAGCACGCAACCTGGCCGCCCGCAGGGGAAAAGGGGGGGACGAGAGAGCGGCCCCCCCTCCCTCCTGAACCGTACCAAGCCACATGCCCTCAACATGGGGAGGATGTCCCCATGTTGATGGGGACAAGGGCCTCATCCCCACAACCCTTGCCCGGTGGTTGTGGGGGTCTGCAGGCGGGGGGCTTATCGGAATCTGGAAGACCCCTTTAACAAAGGGGACCCCCAGATCCCGGCCCCCCCTATGTGAATTGGTAAGGGGTACATTGTACCCCTACCATTTCACGAAGAAAGCGTAAAAAAATGTTTAAAAAAACACACAAACACCTTGAAAAAGTCCTTTATTTAAAATAATAATAAAAAAAAACCATTCCAGCGCTGAAATCCAGTGTCCCGCGGCGATCCCGATGTCCAGCGCTGTCCTTCATTGGTTGTGCCTGAGCGGACCTGATGGGGAACTCCCTCTCAGTATTTTAAATGTATAGACCCGCCCCTTCTAAAGTTCCCCATCAGGTCCGCTCCCTCGGTATGTCGGACCCGCCTACGTCATTGGCTTGAGCGGGGAACTTCCTTCACTGTGTAATTTAAATTTACATAGTGAAGGAAGTTCCCCGCTCAAGCCAATGACGTAGGCGGGTCCGACATACCGAGGGGGCGGACCTGATGTGGAACTGCTCTCACTTTGGCAATACATGTATAGACCCGCCCCTTCTCATGTTCCGCATCTGGTCCGCTGAGCGGACCTGATGGGGAACTTTAGAAGGGGCGGGTCTATACATTTAAAATACTGAGAGGGAGTTCCCCATCAGGTCCGCTCAGGCACAACCAATAAAGGACAGCGCTGGACATCGGGATCGCCGCGGGACACTGGATTTCACCGCTGGAATGTTTTTGTTTTTTTTTAAATAAAGGACTTTTTCAAGGTGTTTGTGTGTTTTTTTTAAACATTTTTTTACGCTTTCTTCGTGAAATGGTAGGGGTACAATGTACCCCTTACCAATTCACATAGGGGGCGGGATCTGGGGGTCCCCTTTGTTAAAGGGGTCTTCCAGATTCCGATAAGCCCCCCGCCCGCAGACCCCCACAACCACCGGGCAAGGGTTGTGGGGATGAGGCCCTTGTCCCCATCAACATGGGGACATCCTCCCCATGTTGAGGGCATGTGGCCTGGTACGGTTCAGGAGGGAGGGGGGGCCGCTCTCTCGTCCCCCCCTTTTCCCCTGCGGCCGGCCAGGTTGCGTGCTCGGATAAGGGGTCTGGTATGGATTTTTAGGGGGACTCCACGCCATTTTTTTTTAAATTTGGGGTGGAGTTCCCCTTAAAATCCATGCCAGATCTGAAGGGCCTGGAATGGATATGTGGGGGAACCCCACGTCAATTTTTTTTAAATTTGCGGCAGGGTTCCCCTTAATATCCATTCCAGACCTGAAGGGCCTGGTAATTGAATTCTGGGGAACCCCCACGTTTTTTTTTTTTTATCAATGACTTTTGAATGTATTGCCGGGAGCCGACAATTCATTAATAGCCGCAAGTCAGTTTTAAATGACTTTTTTTCTTTCAAAAATGACATTTTTTGCAGGGACAGTTCTAAGCACGGGAAACATGCGCCACTTCACATGCATATCATACACACCCCCCAGGTACGAAATTTAAAGGAATATTTCACTTTTATTTTTTCATTTTAAGCATTATTAAAATCACTGCTCCCGAAAAAACGGCCGTTTTCAAAACTTTTTTTTGCATTGATACATGTCCCCTGGGGCAGGACCCGGGTCCCCAAACACTTTTTAGGACAATAACTTGCATATCAGCCTTTATAATTAACACTTTAGATTTCGAACGTTCGAGTCCATTGTATTTAATAGGGTTCTAAAGTTTACACAAACATTTTGTCTGTTCGCAGGTTCTGGTGCGAACCGAACAAGGGGGTGTTCGGCTCATCCCTGCTCAGCATCAGCATCAGTCTTGAAGGGATGTGACATTTGAAAATAAATTAGTCTGTTATATCAGCTTCAGGTGTTTGGTAGCTGGTGGTGATCCAAGACTGGTTCATCTTTATGAAGGTCAGTCGATCAACCGAGTCGGAGGACAGGCGCACCCTGTGATCCGTGACAAATCCTCCAGCAACACTGAATGTGCGTTCTGAAAGAATGCTGGTTGTAGGACAGGCCAGTAGCTCTATTGCATACTGTGCAAGCTCTGACCAGTGATCCATCCTCAAGACCCAGTAAGCCAGAGGATTTTCGGTGGGGAAGGTGTCCAAGTCTGACCTTGCCCCTAGGTATTCCTGCACCATGTATATCAGACGCTGGCGATGGTTGCTGGAACCGATCATACCTTGGGGCTGCGGACTAAAGAATTGTCTGAACGCATCGGTCAGACGGCCACCTTCCCCACCGCTCCTTCTTTGACTGACCGAAGCCTCAGCAACTCGTTGTCCAGGACCAGGAGTTTGTAACCTCCCAGTCTCTGGGAACGCGTTGCACATACCTTTCTGCAAGGCCTCCCGGAGTTGTCTCATCCTCTGCTCCCTCTGCAACGGTAAGATAAGGTCCGCAACCTTACTCTTGTACCGTGGATCAAGGAGAGTGGCCAGCCAGTAATGGTCCCTCTCCTTGATCCGAAGAATACGAGGATCCTTCCGCAGACTTTGCAGGATCAGGGAGGCCATGCAGCGTAGGTTAGCTGAGGCATTCGGTCCGGAGTCCTCTGGGTCACTAAGGACGACATGATCCGCAGCCACCTCCTCCCAGCCACGTACAAGTCCACGGGTTTCTTGGGACTGTAAATCATCCCTAAAAGACTGCTGCTGATGATGCTGAGTGCCAGGCTCCACCTCCATGCTGACACAATCCTCCTCCTCCTCCTCCTCTTCCTGTGCGATGGGTGGGACAAAAGGAACACTGTCTGGGTAAAGGGGGCCTTGAGAGGCAAGGAATTCCTCCTCTTCCTGCCTCTGTTCTGCCTCAAGTGCCCTGTCCATTATTCCACGCAGCGTATGTTCCAACAGGTGGACAAGAGGTACAGTGTCACTGATGCATGCACTGTCACTGTTCACCATCCTCGTGGCCTCCTCAAATGGTGCCAGGACAGTGCATGCATCCCTGATCATGCCCCACTGGTGTGGTGAAAAAAACCCGAGCTCCCCTGACCCTGTCCTGGTGCCATAGTCGCACAGGTACTCATTGATGGCCCTCTGCTGCGTGTGCAGCCGCTGCAGCATGGCCAATGTTGAGTTCCACCTGGTGGGCATGTCACATATAAGGCGGTTCTTGGGCAGGTTCAACTCCTTTTGCAGCTCAGCCAGGCGAGCACTGGCATTATATGATCTGCGGAAATGCACACAGACTTTCCTGGCCTGCCTCAGGACATCCTGTAAGCCCGGGTACCTGCCCAAGAACCGCTGCACCACCAGGTTAAGGACGTGAGCCACACAGGGCACATGGGTCAGATGTGCCTGTCGGAGGGCGGAGAGGAGGTTGGTGCCATTGTCGCAAACCACCATTCCTGGCTTAAGCTGGCGTGGCGTCAACCACCTCTCGGCCTGCCCCTGCAGAGCAGACAGAACCTCTGCACCAGTGTGGCTCCTGTCCCCCAAACACACCAGCGCAAGCACGGCATGGCATCTTTTTGCCTGCGTAGCCCCTTGAACGCCTACGGAGCACCGCTGGCTCCGAGGACAAAGCACAGGAAGAGGCCATGGAGGAAGAAGAAGAGGAGGGGGTGGAGGAGAGAGGTGTGTCACAACCAGTAGTAGCATTTTGGAGGCGTGGAGGCGGAACAACCTCCAACACTACTGCACCTTGTCCTGCATCCTTCCCAGCTGCCAAAAGAGTGACCCAATGGGCCGTGAAAGAAAGGTAACGTCCCTGTCCATGCCTGCTGGACCATGAGTCAGCGGTAATATGCACCTTACCGCTGACCGCCCTGTCCAGCGAGGCCAAGTCATTGCCTTCCACATGCCGGTAGAGAACCGGAATCGCCTTTCGTGAGAAAAAGTGGCGTTTGGGAACCTGCCACTGAGGAACCGCACATTGCACAAACTCACGGAAGGGGGCCGAGTCTACCAACTGAAAAGGCAGCAGTTGAAGCGCTAGCAATTTAGCCAAGCTAGCATTCAACCGCTGGGCATGTGGATGGCTGGGAGTGAACTTCTTTTGACGGCCCAGCAGCTGGGGCAGGGAAATTTGCCTGCTAGAATCGGACGTCGGTGTACTGCTAGCAGAGTGCCCGCAAGTACTTGGCTGTGACACACCTAATTCTACACCTTCATTCCTCTAAGTGCAGGTTTCAGAGAGGACTGAAGGTATAGTGGGGTTGGAGATCCCAGCTGATGCGGTGCAAGGAGAGGTCCGCTTTGTTCTTTGGTGTGGGTCTTTAAGGTAGGCTTGCCAATGAGCTGCATGGCAGGTCAACATATGTCTGGTCAAGCATGTGGTGCCCAAGCGGCTGATGTTTTGGCCGCGCGATATACGCTTGAGACATATGTTGCAAACAGCAGCTGTGCGATCTGATGCACTCGACTCAAAAAAGGCCCACACCAAAAAACTTTTTGAATAACGGGCAGAGGCAGCGCCCTGCACAGGCGGAGCTCTGCGGTGTGATTCTGTCGGTGTGCTGCCCTTACGCTGGCCCCCCAAGGGCATCCTGCCTCGTTGGAGATGTGCCTCCTCCTCATCCTCCTCCTCCTCCTCTCTCCTATTAGGCACCCACGTGGAGTCAGTGACCTCATCATCCCCTCCCTCCTCATCACTGGAGCCAATCTGGCAGTATGCTGCAGCTGCTGGAACATGACTGCCAGATTGGTGTCCTTCTTGAGCATCCCCTCTCTCTGCTCTCACGCTACTGCCTTCCTCTAGCTGGGTATCATCATCAGACCCTTCGAAACGCTGGGCATCCTCCTGGAGCATGTACCCAACTGTGCTCAAACAGTTCGGGGGACTCCTCAGGAGGACATGGTGGGTCTAGGGAAGGAGTGACTGATGATGACATTGATACCAGGGATGAGGACGCTTTGGCAGCTGCTTTGCCAGTACCCTGAGCCTGGGTGAGAGAGGATGAGGGGGATGAGGAGGGCTTGGTCATCCACTCTACCAAGTCTTCGGCATGATGCGGCTCAACACGTCCAGCTGCCGAAAAGAAGGACAAGCGTGTCCCATGGCCACGCTCTGATGGCGATGCACCGCGTCCACGACCAGCACTGTTGTCTCTAGACACAGAGCCTGCTTGCCCTCTTTTATTGGCTCCTGACTGTCTGCCTCTCCTTGTTTGCCTTCCAGACATTCTAATGGCCTGCAGGGAGATGGGAAAACCAGCAATAAGGCCTAGCTTCAGGAGTATATTTTGCAGGAATCACACTACGCCTGCTGTAAGTGCTGCAAATGCCTGGTAGTGTAACACACCAGGAAAACACAGCAATATGGGCTAGCTTCAGGTGTATAATGTGCAGGAGGCACACTATGTCCGCTGTAAGTGCTGCAAATGCCTGGTAGTGTAACACACCAGGAAAACACAGCAATACGGGCTAGCTTCAGGTGTATAATGTGCAGGAGGCACACTACGTCCGCTGTAAGTGCTGCAAATGCCTGGTAGTGTAACACACCAGGAAAACACAGCAATACGGGCTAGCTTCAGGTGTTTAATGTGCAGGAGGCACACTACGTCCGCTGTAAGTGCTGCAAATGCCTGGTAGTGTAACACACCAGGAAAACACAGCAATACGGGCTAGCTTCAGGTGTATAATGTGCAGGAGGCTTAGCAACAATGACACTGACACTGTCCCCTGCCTATCCTTCTCTCTCCCTGCACACAAGGTTTAGCAAAGAATATGACACTGACACTCTCCCTGCCTATCCTTCTCTCTCCCTGCACACAAGGTTTAGCAAAGAATATGACACTGACACTCTCCCTGCCTATCCTTCTCTCTCCCTGCACACAAGGTTTAGCAAAGAATATGACACTGACACTCTCCCTGCCTATCCTTCTCTCTCCCTGCACACAAGGTTTAGCAAAGAATATGACACTGACACTCTCCCTGCCTATCCTTCTCTCTCCCTACACACAAGGTTTAGCAAAGAATATGACACTGACACTCTCCCTGCCTATCCTTCTCTCTCCCTACACACAAGGTTTAGCAAAGAATATGACACTGACACTCTCCCTGCCTATCCTTCTCTCTCCCTACACACAAGGTTTAGCAAAAAATATGACATTGACACTCTCCCTGCCTATCCTTCTCTGTCCCTACACACAAGGTTTAGCAAAGAATAGATTTGACACTGTCCCTGCCTATCCTTCACTTTCCCTGCTCCGGAACACACTACACGAGGCCGCCGTGCTGGCGGCCTTTCATAGTGTGGGGCGTGTACTAAACCCCCTCAGTTATAATTGGCCACAGGCATCCTGCCTGTGGCCAATCATTGCTCTCCTCGCTGCCGGCGCTGTGATTGGCCAAGCATGCAGGGTCACAGTGCATGCTTGGCCAATCACAGCGCCGGGATTGCACTGCGATGGCGCAGTGTATTGTGGGCCGTTCGCGTCACTCGAATTTGGCGCGAACGGCCCAAATCGTTTGTTGTTCGCCGAACGCGCGAACAGCCGATGTTCGAGTCGAACGTATGTTCGACTCGAACACCGAGCTCATCCCTAGACAGGGGTAACGGAGATATGGAGAAATCCGGAAAAAATAATGTATTCCTGCTATTCTACATCTTATAAAATAGCGTCTAGGATAGATCTGGCATTTGCGGATTCCGCAATGTTAACCGACATTGTAGACGCTGAGACCTGTCAGACCATGCTCCCCTACGGGTGTCAATACGCATCCCCACTTTTAGAGACACAGCATTGTGGAGGTTACCTCCACAATGGGTGACATACCCAGAGATATCAGAAAAGATGGTAACCATAATAAATGAATACTGGGAAAATAATGAGGGATCATCCTCAGTAGATATAGTCTGGGATGCGTTCAAAGCATATCTACGAGGTCAATACATTTCAAACATTACAGCAATAAATAAAAAACAGAAGGTCAAGGTACAGGAGTTACAAATACAGGTAGTAGGAAAAATATAGTCAAGACCCAAGTAATCCCAATTTTAATTAAATGATGGCTACACAAAGAGAATTACAATTACACATGGAGGAAATAACAAGGCTAGAATTATACAAAAAGAAACAAAATATCTTTGAATTAGGGGACAAAAGTGGGAGGTTCTTGGCGAGACTGGCACAACAGGAATATCAACCTACAACTATAGCAGAAATAGAAACGTTAAAAGGAATGAGAGTAAAAGAACCAGATGAGATTTTGAAGGCCTTTGGCGATTACTATGCTGGGTTGTATGCCTCCTCTCTCCCTTCCAGCTTCCATCCGAGGGCCATGTCGGACTTATTGGACCGGGTGGCCCTCGGGTGGTTGTCGGATAGGGAGAGGGAGGCACTGGTGGACCCAATTACAAGCGAAGAAATAATTAAGGTTATAAATACATTCCCAGGGAAAAAAACACCAGGTCCAGATGGAATCCCCTATAAAAAATATAAAGATTTTTTAGCTCCAAAATTGGTAAAGGTATTTTCAGAGGGATTGTTGAAGGGGATATTGCCAGACTCAATGAGGCAGGCACATATAACCCTAATATATAAAGACGGCAAAGATCCAAAACTATGCCCCTCATATAGGCCGATAGCATTACTGAATATAGACTTCAAAATATTAACTAAAATATTAACATCTAGATTACAGCCTTTATTAAAATCCATTATAGACTCAGATCAGACGGGATTTATGCCACAGAGAACGACAGATGTAAATCTCCGTAGATTATTTACGAACATACATGCACACCATAACTGTGAAGGATCTAGGACGGTGGCTTCCCTAGATATAGAAAAGGCCTTCGATACTATAGAATGGCCCTTTCTATGGGAAGTACTCAGAAGAATGGGGTTCCCTTTAAAAATTTATCAACTGGGTTCAAACAATATATAGAAAACCTATGTCAGCGGTTAAATTCAGGGGAAGGTTGTCACCTTTCTTTGAGCTGTACAGAGGTACAAGACAGGGCTGCCCTCTCTCTCCAGCACTCTTTGCAGTAGCAATAGAGCCAGTGGCAGAGGCTTTGAGGATGTCACAAGAGATTCAGGGACTCCGAATAGGAGGGCTGGAGGAGAGGGTAGCTCTGTACGCAGACGATATGTTGTTATTTTTGAGGGATGCGGGTCCGTCATTGAATGGAGCGTTGGAGTTATTGAATACCTTTTCATTATTCACAGGACTTAAAGTAAACTGGGGTAAATCATTGCTATTTGCTATAGATCAAGGAGCACAGGATACAGCGACCCCCAAACCTGCCATTAAAATGGGTAACAGAATTTAAATATTTGGGCATAGTGATATCGCGACAGGCTGAAAATTTTTAAATGTTGAATTTAAATTCAGTGCTACAGGAAAATAAGAAAATACTAAAGGTGTGGGAGATGCTCCCTCTGTCCCTACTAGGACGCATAAATCTGATAAAGATGAAGATTCTCCCTCAGTTGCTATACTTGTTTAGAAATTCACCACAATGGTTACCAAAAAGTTTCTTTACACAGCTACATTGTATGTTATCTTCATTTATATGGCAAAATAAATTGGCTAGAATAAAATTAAATACACTCATGTGCCCGGTGTCACAGGGGGGGTTGGCTTTCCCTGACCTACATAGGTATTATCTAGCAGCACAGCTGGTAACAGTAGGAAGGTGGTTAGATCCTGATAGATATGATCCCGCTACAATGGTGGAGGCTGCAGTGGTCCAGTCTCTGGAGGCGCTGCAGGCACTACCATTTCGCGGGTTAAAAAATAGCCGAGATTTAACTCCATCAATGGTAACAACAGTAAAAGCATAGAAAGCTGGTATGATAAGAGAGAGTAATCAAAAAACAGATATATCTCCAAATACTCCATTATGGAGAAATCCTGAGCTTAGCCATCTAGCTTCTATTCCGGATCCTAGAGCATGGACAAAATTTGAAGTCAAAAAAATATCACAAGTAATACACGAGGGAAAAATATCTTCATTTGCAGATATGAGAAAAAACTGGAATGTCCCAAAGAGCTACCTTTTTAGATATATCTAGCTAGTACATGCGCTGTCAGCCCAGTTCCCACAGGGTACCCCTCAGTTAATAGAAACAGGCTTATCAAAAATGATGAGAAAGGGGGATGATTTCAATCCTATATAATCACCTATTAAAGACAGAACTATCAGATATGAATAAATTGTGTGAGTGTTGGTTAAGAGATATCCCAAGATTATCAGCAGAAAATTGGGGAAAGATCTATAAATTTCCGTTCCAGATTTTAGTTTCACTTAGAGACAAATTAATTCAATTTAAGATAACACATAGAAGTTACTTTACACCGTACAAACTGTCTAAAATATCACCATCTAATCCTCAAAATTGCTGGAGATGTGCAGGCACCCCAGGAAACTTTATTCATATTTTCTGGACCTGTCTGAAGATAATGGTATTCTGGAGAGAGATCCTGAGAATAATTGACAAAGTGACGTCAGTTCAGCTGGACCCAGAGGCAGAGATCTGCCTGCTGGGACTAGTTGAGGAAAATACGGCCTCTATAGAAAGAAGAACACAGGTTGGCCTGTTGCTCTTCTATTCAAGAAAGGCAATAGTGCTAAACTGGAAGAGGGCTGAAGCTCCCCCACTAGCGCAATGGAAAAACCTAGTAAATAGCAATCTGATATTGTATAAGAAGACATACTGCAACAGAGGAAAGGAAGAGAAATATAGGAAAATTGGATAGAGAATGCTATGACAGCTTCAGGGCAGGGGGGGGCGGAATTGGGATGGAATTACACCAATGGAAGAAAGGGTTAAGGAACATACAAACCTATCTATGTGAATGTGAGGAAATAGGTCATATTGATGGGATATTTTTTTTTTTTTTGGAGTAATTGGGTGATTGTAGGATGTGAAATGTATGATGTAAAATGCATAATTTAATATGAGAAGATAGGATGTATAAGATGTAAAATGTATGATGTAATATGAGAAGAAAAGAAACATTTCATAAAGAGATTTATAAAAAAAAAGTTATCCAGACAGAGCTGGTCACTAATTGCTTTTTTTTCGTCTTATGCATAAGTTAGTCCTATGGGGAAGCCAGACTGTCTAAGGTGGTCATTGTCATGATAATAGGATTAGCTCTACTGTCTAAGGTGACCATTGTCTGAGATCATGGGAGTAGCCCTGATCTGATGGTTTTCTGTATAAATTCAGTGTGTTTCTCAAAGCAGTTCTATTTCTGGTGTACTCCAAGACTGTTGTCTGGTGTTTGGGGTTACTATAGCCAGATCCATTGGTCTCGTGTTCCATGACCTGGGAAGCAGCTTCTTGACGGAAATACCCAACAGGGTGTCCGGAGTCCGTCACATTTGGTTGGCAGCGGTGGGATGCTTTCTTGTGCCTGGAACATCCAAACCACCAACAGGACCTTGTCGGATGGATATTTGCTACTCCAGCCTTAAGCAGCGAAGCACACAAGGATCTGCCGGAATCAAGGGGACAGAGCGCCAGCAACAAGTCAAAGGCAACTCTAATTGCTGATTTAATGGAGAGTGACCAGGCCAGTGATCGAAGCAGAGGGCCAGCTATGGAGGGGTCCGGGATGTCTGAGCTCCAGCGAGAGATCCAGTGGCGTCTGACGCTCTACAGCTCCACTCCCACCCAAGAGGTGATCACCCCGATAATTGCAGACACGACCCACCTGAAAATGCTTGAGGTCCAGAAGGAGATCGGGGGTACTGCAGCTGCAGAACGGGGCAGCCGCAAGAAACTTCCCTACGTGGCTTTCCAACCCTTCCAGGATGGGGTGGAGGAAATTGACTGGTACCTACATGTCTTTGAAACCCAGTGTGATCTCCAGGGAATCGACAAAGCTGACTGGGTCACCATCCTTGTCAGCAAGCTGTCTGGTCGGGCACTGGATGCTTTTGAAGCCATACCTGCGGAAGACAAAAAAGACTATGAGCGAGTCAAGGAGCGGCTGCTGACAAGATACGCAATCACCCCCAAAGCTCATCGGTTCAAATTTCACAGCCTATGACGGGAAGAGGACCAGCGCTATATGGAATGGGCTCATCAGATGTCCTGATTGGTAGATGCATGGTTCTCCGGCTGTCAGGCGACTACCTTAGCGGATGCTGCCCAGCTGGTCCTCCTGGAACAGTTTTACGAACCATTCCCTATTAAAGTGTGCCAGTGGGTCCAAGAACAAAAGCCCTTGATGGTAGACAAAGCAGCAGAGCTAGCTGATCAGTATAGGGATACCCGGAGATCCCTCCAACCGGAGCCTCGCAGCTTCTCCAGACCACCGCCAGCACCTGCCCATATTCAGCCATCCATTCAGCAGCCAGTCACCCTCCCTGCAATGGCCCGACTGGCTATACCCATCAAGAAGACTGGGCCTCGCTGTTATGGGTGTAATCAAATGGGACACCAATGAGCTAACTGTCCTCGGAATGTCAATGCCACTTCATGGAACCATGCTGCCCCTGGCCCAGCCCGCACATTACCTGGAGGCTGCCTCACCATCTACCTCAACTGGCTGGGATGAAGAGGAATTTGGACTACTCCATGAGGTGAACCCGATACAAGCTGCTGCAGATGACAACCATAGGCATCACCGATAGGCCATATGGGTGAATGGGCGGCCCGCCCAAGGACTCAGGGACAGCAGAGGTACTATTTCTTTGGTGCAACCCAGGATGGTTACATCGACTGGGAAAACCAGGAGGTCCATAGGTGTGAGAGTGGCTAGAGGCAAAGTTTTACCCATCCCTACCACCAAAGTGTATATGGAATGGGGCTCGGAATCCAGATATGTGGAAGTTGGAGTTATGAGAGATATACCCACAGATGTTCTACTTGGAAATAATTTGGGACATCTTTTTCATCTTTCCATGTGGATTTATCCCCAGAAGCCTTCCCTGTGACCACCCGGCAGCAAGCAAGTTGAGCAGAGGAGGCCCTTGATGTTGGGACCCAGGTGAGGACTAACTTCCTTAACC
This sequence comes from Rana muscosa, assembly GCA_029206835.1. Taxonomy (NCBI): domain Eukaryota; kingdom Metazoa; phylum Chordata; class Amphibia; order Anura; family Ranidae; genus Rana; species Rana muscosa. Next base: position 15,289,503 of record CM055119.1, on the reverse strand, counting down.
CCGACCACCCTTTAACTGGGCTACCCCAACTGACTTTACCTGGGAACTATCTGACCCAACTTTGGCTAGTTACCGGGAGAGGGCAGCGAACGACCCCAGGGGATTAAATAGGGAATGGATAGAGTGGGATTGGGAATTACTTTATCGGGTGACTGAAGGGACGGGGAACTCATCCAGTGCCCAAGCGACAGCTGGTCATGCCGCAGAAATATTGGTGCGACCTGCTTAGCATCGGACATGACATTCCCCTAGCAGGTCACTTTGGAGTGACCAAAACCATTCACCGTTTGACTCAGCTATTCTTCTTGCCAGGGATAACCGGGGATATTAGACAGTATTGTTGTACCTGTGATACTTGTGAGCATGTGGGAAAAAAGGGCGACCGATATAAAGCTTCTTTGTAGCCCCTACCGATCATAGCTGAGCCCTTCAGCCGGATAGCTGTAGACCTGGTAGGACTGTAACCCCGACCCAGTCCATCTGGGAAGAGATATATCTTGAGGGTAGTAGATTATGCTACTCGTTACCCGAAGGCATTTCCTCTGACAAACATCCATGCAGAGACAGTAATGGAGGACCTGCCCTGAAACATTGCCAGGGTGGGTTTCCCTCAGGAGATTATCTCAGACCAAGAGACTCAGTTTACTGCGAACCTGACCCGGCAGTTGTGGAAGCTCTGTGGAATTAAGCCTATACACAGTGTTCCCTACCACCCCCAGACTAACGGACTATGTGAGCGGTTCATAGGAACGCTCAAGCAATTACTGCGGACGTTCGCAACTTCTCTCCGGGATTGGGAGGAATTTCTGCTGCACCTCCTGTTAGCTTACAGGGAAGTGCCGCAGGAATCTACGGGGTTCTCCCCATTTGAGTTTTTGGATGTGAGACGGATGAGGGGGCCACTAGATCTTCTTAGAGCCCATTGGGAAGGAGGTGTAGGGTCTGAAGAGACCTTTGTGGTATTCTACGTACTAGCGGCTCAGGGACCGGCTGAAGGAACTCACAGACACTGTACGGGAGAACCTTCAGACTTCACAGGGGTGGCAGAAGTGGTGGTATGATCGTACCGCCTGGAATTGCACCTTGGCTGTAGGGCAGAAAGTCAGAAAGTTCTTGCCCTCAAGCCTACCAAGTCTGACATAATACAGGCCTCTTGGCTGGGACCCTACAAGATAGTGCAGCAAATATGTGACATTACCTACCTGGTAGCTAAGTGCTCAGATAAATGAGTCCTGCGGACCTTCCATGTGAACATGCTTAAAGCATACCAAGAGAGGCCTGAGGAGATAGCCACCATATGTGCTCCAGCTGGGGAAGATTCCGAGAACCTTCCCCTGCCAGAGCTACCGGTGAGTGATAGGGACAGAGCAGGTGTAGAGACAGTGAGGTTAGACGGGCAGCTAGGGCTGGAGCAGCAAGACCAGGCCAGGCTGGTCCTTAGGCAGCATCAGGACATGATTTCCACCAAGCCTGGATAGACTACTATGGCAGTGCACTGAGTGGAAACCCCTGGACAGCCACCTATCCGGCAGGCAGCTTACCGGGTATCTGAGTCAGTGAGAGAGGGTATGAGGCAGGAGATAAAGGACATGCTCTATTTAGGATCATCGAGCCCTCCAACAGCCCCTGGGCATCCCTAGTAGCATTAGTGCAAAAGTAGATTGCCGCTGACTAAACGACTACACAACATCTGACACCTACTTAATGCCCCGGGTCGATGAACTGTTAGATTGCATCGCCCAAGATAATTTCCTAACTACCCTTGACCGATGCAAAGGGTACTGGCAGATTCCTTTGGACCCGGAATCTGTTCCGAAGTCAGCACTCACCACCCCCCCCCCCCCCTTTGGTTTGTACCAGTCTAAGGTCATCCCATTTGAAATGAAAAATGCTCTGGCGACGTCTCAGAGGATGGTAGATCAACTCCTCGATGCCCTTCAGGATTATGCCTGTGCATACATGGATAACATTGCGATCTACACTGATTCCTGGGAGGAACATTTACTTCACCTGGGTACTGTGTTAGACCGCATCAGAGCTGTGGGACTAACACTAAAGCCAGAAAAAATGTAGCATAGGGATGTCCGACGTTCAGTACCTCGGGCATCGGGTGGGCCATGGGCAACAGCATCCTGAACCAGCTAAAATAGAGGCCGTTGCCAACTGTCTCACCCCCGGATGAAAACCCAGGTCTTGGCATTCCTAGGCACTGCAGGGTACTATAGGAGGTTTGTTCCTGACTATAGCACGATAGTTAAATCCCTGACTAACTTGACCAGAAAGAATCGTTCCCGCCAAGTCCTGTGGTCCCCAGAGTGTGAAAATGCTTTCCAGTGCCTGAAAAATGCTTTGATTTCTGCCCCAGTTTTGGCTGCTCCTGACCCAAACAAACGTTTTTGTGTACATACAGATGCTTTTACCTTCCGGTTTGGAGCAGTGCTAAGCCAAGTGGGATCCGACGGCAGTGAGCCCCCTGTTGCCTACATCAGTCGCAAGCTACTTTCTTGGGAGGTTGGGTATGGAGCTGTAAAAAAACGTCAGCCATATCTCTATTAGGGATGATAGAGATACACACCCCCGTTCGGTTCGCACCAGAACCTGCGAACAGACCTAAAGTTTGCGCGAACTTTAGAACCCTATTAAATGCAATGGACTCGAACGTTCAAAATCAAAAGTGCTAATTATCAAGGCTAATAAGTAGTGATGAGCCGAACACCCCCGGGTTCGGTTCGCACCAGAACCCGCGTACGGACCGAAAGTTCGCACAAACTTTAGAACCCTATTAAATACAATGGATGCGAACGTTCAAAATCTAAAGTGCTAATTATAACGACTATTATGCATGTTATTGTCCTATTGGGAACCCGGGTTCTGCACCAGGGGACATGTATCAATGCAAAAAGAAGTTTTAAAAACGGCCATTTTTCTGGAGCAATCATTTTAATGATGCATAAAGTGAAAAAAAAAAGTCAAATATTCCTTTAAATATCATACCTGGGGGGTGTCTAAAGTATGCCTGTGACGTGCCACGTGTTTCCCGTGTTTAGAACTGTCCCTGCACAAAATTACATTTCTAAAGGAAAAAAAGCCATTTAAAACTGCTTGTGGCTTTAATGTAATGTCTGGTCCCGGTAATATGGATGAAAATCTTTAAGAAAAATGGCATAGCTACCCCATCACACACCCCCCCCCCCCTACCCCAGCCCATTACCAGCCCCTTTGGGTCTTGTATGGATATTAAGGGGAACCCCGCACACAAAATAAAAAAGGCCCTATATACTCTGAACAGCCGTATACAGGTGGTGCATACAAGACAGGGACTGTAGGTTTGTTCTTATGTAGAATCTGTTTGTAATTTTGAACAGGTACATTGTTTAAGTGTAGCTCCAGGCAAAAAATCTATTTTTAAGCTTTTTGGAAAACATAGGGAAGGGTTATCACCCCTGTAACATTTGTTTTGCTGTCTGTGCAGTGTGCACCTGTTCAGAACAGTTCACCTCACTTTCCGTCCTAATGACAAATGTTTTTTGAAAATTTGGGGTTTTTATTGAAACAAGAATTGGTGATAAAGCATCAGTGGAGAGGAGACACTTTTTTCCCATATTAACTCTTACAGGAGAGAATTTGCCTTCCTAGGGGTAGATTTCCTCTCACTTCCTGTTGTATCCTTCCGTTTGCAAGGAGGAGTAGTTTGTAAGTTGGATGTTTGAAAGTGGCGGCCTGCCGTATATACTCAGCTGAAATTTGCCCCTTACATGTTGGTGTTGCCACAACACTGTGAGCCCTCACAGTTACTTTTGGTGGGCGCATGAATGGGCCCTGCTGTGAATTATTAGATCAAGAATTGTAATTGCATGCCCCTGTTGAACAGGGGCTGAAAAATTGGGCCTTTGGTGGTGGTGGTGGTGGTGGTGTTGACACAACACTGTAAGGCCTCACAGTTAGTCTTGGTGGGCGCAGGAATGGGCCCTGATGTGAATTATTAGATCAAGAATTGTAATTACATGCCCCTGTTAAACAGGGGCAGAAAAATTGGGCCTTAGGTACTGGTGCCACAACACTGCAACCCCTCACAGATACTGTACTTGGAGCACAGCAATGAGCCCTGTTGCAAAGTATTGCATCAAAAATTGTAATTACATGCCCCTGTTAAACAGGGGCTGAAAAATTGGGCCTTAGCCACTGGTGCTGGTGCCACGACACTGCAACCACTCCCAGATACTCTAGTTGGAGTGCAGGAATGAGCCCTGCTGCAAAGCATTGCATAAAAAATTGTAATAACACACCCCTGTTAAACAGGGGCTGAAAAATTGGGCCTTAGCCACTGGTGGCGGCACCCAGAAACAAAAATGTTCTTCCAAGCTATCATCGTCAATCGGATCATTGAGGAGGAAGAGGATAGTCAGTCAACATAACAGGACAGTCTCTCAGCATCAGCATCAGTCTTGAAGGGATGTGACATTTGAAAATAAATTAGTCTGTTATATCAGCTTCAGGTGTTTGGTAGCTGGTGGTGATCCAAGACTGGTTCATCTTTATGAAGGTCAGTCGATCAACAGAGTCGGTGGACAGGCGCACCCTGTGATCCGTGACAAATCCTCCAGCAGCACTGAATGTGCGTTCTGAAAGAACGCTAGATGCAGGACAGGCCAGTAGCTCAATTGCATACTGTGCAAGCTCTGGCCAGTGATCCATCCTCAAGACCCAGTAAGCCAGAGGATTTTCGGTGGGGAAGGTGTCCAAGTCTGACCTTGCCCCTAAGTATTCCTGCACCATGTATATCAGACGCTGGCGATGGTTGCTGGAACCGATCATACCTTGGGGCTGCGGACTAAAGAATTGTCTGAACGCTTCGGTCAGACGGCCACCTTCCCCACCGCTCCTTCTTTGACTGACCGAAGCCTCAGCAACTCGTTGTCCAGGACCAGGAGTTTGTAACCTCCCAGTTTCTGGGAATGCATTGCAAGACCTTTCTGCAAGGCCTCCCGGAGATGTCTCATCCAGCCAGTAATGGTCCCTCTCCTTGATCCGAAGAATACGAGGATCCTTCCGCAGACTTTGCAGGATCAGGGAGGCCATGCAGCGTAGGTTAGCTGAGGCATTCGGTCCGGAGTCCTCTGGGTCACTAAGGACGACATGATCCGCAGCCACCTCCTCCCAGCCACGTACAAGTCCACTGGTTTCTTGGGACTGTAAATCATCCCTAAAAGACTGCTGCTGATGATGCTGAGTGCCAGGCTCCACCTCCATGCTGACACAATCCTCCTCCTCTTCTTCCTGTGCGATGGGTGGGACAGAAGGAACACTGTCTGGGTAAAGGGGGCCTTGAGAGGCAAGGAAGTCCTCCTCTTCCTGCCTCTGTTCTGCCTCAAGTGCCCTGTCCATTATTCCACGCAGCGTATGTTCCAACAGGTGGACAAGAGGTACAGTGTCACTGATGCATGCACTGTCACTGCTCACCATCCTCGTGGCCTCCTCAAATGGTGCCAGGACAGTGCATGCATCCCTGATCATGCCCCACTGCCGTGGTGAAAAAAACCCGAGCTCCCTTGACCCTGTCCTGGTGCCGTAGTCGCACAGGTACTCATTGATGGCCCTCTGCTGCGTGTGCAGCCGCTGCAGCATGGCCAACGTTGAGTTCCACCTGGTGGGCATGTCACATATAAGGCGGTTCTTGGGCAGGTTCAACTTCTTTTGCAGCTCAGCCAGGCGAGCACTGGCATTATAAGATCTGCGGAAATGCACACAGACTTTTCCTGGCCTGCCTCAGGACATCCTGTAAGCCCGGTACCTGAGCCACACAGGGCACATGGGTCAGTTGTCCCTGTCGGAGAGTGGAGAGGAGGTTGGTGCCATTGTTGCAAACTACCATTCCTGGCTTAAGCTGGCGTGGCGTCAACCACCTCTTGGCCTGCCCCTGCAGAGCAGACAGAACCTCTGCCCCAGTGTGGCTCCTGTCCCCCAAACACACCAGCGCAAGCACGGCATGGCATCTTTTTGCCTGCGTACTTGCGTAGCCCCTTGAACGCCTACGGAGCACCGCTGGTTCTGAGGACAAAGCACAGGAAGAGGCCACGGAGGAAGAAGAAGAAGAGGGGGTGGAGGACAGAGGTGTGTCACAACCAGTAGTAGCATTTTGGAGGCGTGGCAGTGTAACAACCTCCAACACTACTGCACCTTGTCCTGCATCCTTCCCAGCTGCCAAAAGAGTGACCCAATGGGCCGTGAAAGAAAGGTAACGTCCCTGTCCATGCCTGCTGGACCATTAGTCAGCGGTAATATGCACCTTACCGCTGACTGCCCTGTCCAGCGAGGCCAAGACATTGTCTTCCACATGCCGGTAGAGCGCCGGAATCGCCTTCCGTGAGAAAAAGTGGCGTTTGGGAACCTGCCACTGAGGAACCGCACATTGCACAAACTCACGGAAGGGGGCCGAGTCTACCAGCTGAAAAGGCAGCAGTTGAAGCGCTAGCAATTTAGCCAAGCTAGCATTCAGCCGCTGGGCATGTGGATGGCTGGGAGTGAACTTCTTTCGACTGTCCAGCAGCTGGGGCAGGGAAATTTGCCTGCTAGAATCGGACGTTGGTGTACTGCTAGCACAGTGCCCGCAAGTACTTGGCTGTGACACCTAATTCTACACCTTCATTCCTCTCAGAGCAGGTTTCAGAGAGGACTGAAGGTATAGTGGGGTTGGAGATCCCAGCTGATGCGGTGCAAGAAGAGGTCAGCTTTGTTCTTTGGTGTGGGTCTTTAAGGTAGGCTTGCCAACGAGCTGCATGGCAGGTCAACATATGTCTGGTCAAGCATGTGGTGCCCAAGCGGGTGATGTTTTGGCCACGCGATATACGCTTGAGACATATGTTGCAAACAGCAGCTGTGCGATCTGATGCACTCGACCCCAAAAAGGCCCACACCAAAGAACTTTTTGAATAACAGGCAGAGGCAGCGCCCTGCACAGGCGGAGCTCTGCGGTGTGATTCTGTCGGTGTGCTGCCCTTACGCTGGCCCCCCGAGGGCATCCTGCCTCGTTGGAGATGTGCCTCCTCCTCCTCCTCCTCCTCCTCCTCTCTCCTATTAGGCACCCACGTGGAGTCAGTGACCTCATCATCCCCTCCCTCCTCATCACTGGAGCCAATCTGGCAGTATGCTGCAGCTGCTGGAACATGACTGCCAGATTGGTGTCCTTCTTGAGCATCCCCTCTCTCTGCTCTCACGCTACTGCCTTCCTCTAGCTGGGTATCATCATCAGACCCTTCGAAACGCTGGGCATCCTCCTGGAGCATGTACCCAACACTGTGCTCAAACAGTTCGGGGGACTCCTCAGGAGGACATGGTTGGTCTAGGGAAGGAGTGTCTGATGATGACATTGATACCAGGGAAGAGGACGCTTTGGCAGCTGCTTTGCCAGTACCCTGAGCCTGGGTGAGAGAGGATGAGGAGGATGAGGAGGGCTTGGTCATCCACTCTACCAAGTCTTCGGCATGATGCGGCTCAACACGTCCAGCTGCCGAAAAGAAGGACAAGCGTGTCCCATGGCCATGTGCTGATGGCGATGCACCGCGTCCACGACCAGCACTGTTGTCTCTAGACACAGAGCCTGCTTGCCCTCTTTTATTGGCTCCTGACTGTCTGCCTCTCCTTGTTTGCCTTCCAGACATTCTAATGGCCTGCAGGGAAATGGGAAAAGCAGCAATACAGGCTAAGTTAAGGTGTAATATGGTCAGGAGGCACACTCCGCCTGCTGTAAGTGCCGCAAAATCCTGTTGGTGTAACACACCAGGAAAAAGCAGCAATACAGGCTAAGTTAAGGTGTAATATGGTCAGGAGGTACACTCCGCCCGCTGTAAGTGCCGCAAAATCCTGTTGGTGTAACACACCAGGAAAAAGCAGCAATACAGGCTAAGTTAAGGTGTAATATGGTCAGGAGGTACACTCCGCCCGCTGTAAGTGCCGCAAAATCCTGTTGGTGTAACACACCAGGAAAAAGCAGCAATACAGGCTAACTTAAGGTGTAATATGGTCAGGAGGCACACTCCGCCCGCTGTAAGTGCCGCAAAATCCTGTTGGTGTAACACACCAGGAAAAAGCAGCAATACAGGCTAAGTTAAGGTGTAATATGGTCAGGAGGTACACTCTGCCCGCTGTAAGTGCCGCAAAATCCTGTTGGTGTAACACACCAGGAAAAAGCAGCAATACAGGCTAAGTTAAGGTGTAATATGGTCAGGAGGCACACTCCGCCCGCTGTAAGTGCCGCAAAATCCTGTTGGTGTAACACACCAGGAAAAAGCAGCAATACAGGTTAAGTTAAGGTGTAATATGGTCAGGAGGCACACTCCGCCCGCTGTAAGTGCCGCAAAATCCTGTTGGTGTCACACACCAGGAAAAAGCAGCAATACGGGCTAACTTCAGGTGTATAATGTGCAGGAGGCTTAGCAACAATGACACTGACACTGTCCCCTGCCTATCCTTCTCTCTCCATGCACACAAGATTTATCAAAGTATATGACACTGACACTCTCCCTGCCTATCCTTCTCTCTCCCTGCACACAAGGTTTAGCAAAGAATATGACACTGACACTGTCCCCTGCCTATCCTTCTCTCTCCCTGCACACAAGGTTTATCAAAGTGTATGACACTGACACTCTCCCTGCCTATCCTTCTCTCTCCCTACACACAAGGTTTAGCAAAGAATATGACACTGACACTCTCCCTGCCTATCCTTCTCTGTCCCTACACACAAGGTTTAGCAAAGAATAGATTTGACAAGATTTGACACTGTCCCTGCCTATCTTTCACTTTCCCTGCTCCGGAACACACTACACAAGGCCGCCGCGCTGGCCGCCTTTTATATTGTGGGGCGTGTACTAAACCCCCTCAGCTATAATTGGCCACAGGCATCCTGCCTGTTGCCAATCATTGCTCTCCTCGCTGCCAGCGCTGTGATTGGCCAAGCATGAAGGGTCACAGTGCATGCTTGGCCAATCACAGCGCCGGGATTACACTGCGATGGCGCAGTGTATTGTGGGCCATTCGCGTCACTCGAATTTGGCGTGAACGGCCCAAATCGTTCGTTGTTCGCCGAACGCGTGAACAGCCGATGTTCGAGTCGAACCTATGTTCGACTCAAACACCGAGCTCATCCCTACTAATAAGCAAGTTATTGTCCTAAAAAAGGTTTGGAGACCCGGGTCCTGCACCAGGGGACATGTATCAAGGCAAAAAAAAGTTTTAAAAACTATAGTTTTTTCTGGAGCAGTGATTTTAATAATGCTTAAAGTAAAACAATAAAAGTGAAATATTCCTTTAAATTTCTTACCTGGGGGGGGGGGGTTTATAGTATGCCTGTAAAGCAGCGCTTGTTTCCCATGCTTAGAACTGTCCCTGCACAGTGTCATTTCCGAAGGAAAAAAAGTCATTTTAAAGCACTCGCGGCTATATTGAATTGTCGGCTCCCGGCAATACAGAGAAAAGTCATTGATAAAAAAAAATGGGTGGGGGTCCCCCAAAATTCTATTACCAGGCCCTTCAGGTCTGGTATGGATATTAAGGGGGACCCTGCGTCAATTTTTAAAAAAAAGACGTGCGGTTCCCCCCAAATATCCATACCAGACCCTTCAGGTCTGGTATAGATTTTAAGGGGGACTCCACGCCAAATTAAAAAAAATGGTGTGGAGTTCCCCCCAAAAATTCATACCAGACCCTTTATCCGAGCACGCAACCTGGCAGGCTGCAGGAAAAGAGGGGGGGACGAGAGAGCGCCCCCCACCTCCTGAACCGTACCAGGCCAAATGCCCTCAACATGGGGAGGATGCTTTGGGGGTCTGTGACCCCTCAAAGCACCATGTCCCCATGTTGATGGGGACAAGGGACTCATCCCCACAACCCTTGCCCGGTGGTTGTGGGGGTCTTATCGGAATCTGGAAGACCCCTTTAACAAACATGATTAAGTCACGTGTCAGTGACGTAACGCGTAGGGGGAGGAGCCTAAGTGACGCTCGCATCGGCAGTCTGTTTGAGGAACACAGGAACTACTGAGCTGAGCACACGCTGATGATCCCGGAGGTTATGTGAGTGCGGGCCACGGCTGTGACAGGTTGTGTCTTGCAGAGGCTTATTGCGCTATGATCTGTTTCCTTTTCTTTTTCTTTTATGTGAATGGGATGATCCTGAAAATCGGAGCTCGTAGCGAGGAGTCTGATCTAGGAGCAAGTACTGTCTAAAATCATTACGGTGCAGATGGTGATGTTTTTTGCATTATATTGATCAGTGATCTATATGGACTGGGGACACGCAATATAAAGCACTATAGCCCACATTGGAATCCATGCTATTTGGATCTATGTACACAGTTACGTGTGGTGTGGGGGGGATTTTTATGTTTTTTTATGCTTTTTATATGTTTTTTATTGAAGATATTTTACTGAAGATTACTTTACTGTAAGATTATCCACTCTCAGCAAGGAGAGTTGTTTGAACACTGTCACAAGTGCACAATAATTTGGTTGGTGTTCAGCGCATCAATATTTGTTTATTTAGACCCCCAAAGCATCCTCCCCATGTTGAGAGCATGTGGCCTGCACTGTCTAATTGGGCAACAAAGTGGCAAATTAGGTTTATGGCATTAAGAGAGGTATGGACTCCAGAGAATGAGATATAATTTTGCCCCTGTTCAAATCATTAGTAAGACCTCATCTGGAATATGCATTTCAGTTTTAGACAACGGTTCGGAAAAAAACATATCGGGGAACTTGAGAAAGTGCAGAGAAGGACAACCAAACTGATAAGAGGCATGGAGGAGCTCAGCTATGAGGAAAGATTAGAGGAACTGAACTTATTCTCTCTTGAGAAGAGGAGATTAAGGGGAGATATGATCAACATGTACAAATACATAAGTGGTCCATATAGTGAACTTGTGTTGAGTTTTACGTCTAGAAGAAAAAAGATTTAATCTCCAAATATGGAAAGGTCTCTTCACAGTAATGCTGTGTACACACGATCGTAAATTCAGAACATCCAAAACCGTGGATATTTTTCAGACGGAATGTTGGCTCAAACTTGTGTTGCATACACACGGTCACGCAAATCTTGTCGGAAATTCCGAACGTCAAGAAAGCGGTGACGTACAAGACGTACGACGAGCCGAGATCAATGAAGTTTAATAGGCAGTTCAGCTCTTCTGCTTGATTCTGAGCATGCGTGTTTTTTTATGCGTTGGAATTGCATATAGACGATCGGAATTTCCGACAAGAACTTTTCTTGTCGGAAAATTTGAGAACCAGCTCTCAAATTTTTGTGGTCGGAAATTCCGACAGCAAATGTACGATGGAGGCTACACACGGTCGGAATTTCCGACAAAAAGCTCACATCAGACATTTGTTGTCGGAATTTCCGATCGTGTGTACACGGCATAGGAGCTGTGAAAATGTGGAATAGACTCCCTCCAGAGGTGGTTCTGGCCAGCTCAGTAGATTTCTTTAAAAAAGGGCCCGGATTCTTTCCTAAATGTACATAACTGGGTGCTGACAATTATAGATAAAGTTGATCCAGGGAAAACTGATTGCCTCTCGGGGATCAGGAAGGAATTTTTTTCCCCCGCTGTAGCAAATTGGAGCATGTTTTACTGGGGTTTTTCGCCTTCCTCTGGATCAACTGTGCGTTGAATGATTGTGTATATGGAATTGTATTTTTTTTTGTAACTATGTAACATTTCTTTGGTGAAAATAACCCAAATCAGTGTTATGATATATCTTTGAAAATCAATCAATCCTGATGTACCGACATCCTATCTCATTTCTTGAGGCCTGAAAATGCCTGAACAGTGCAAATATCCCTAAACGACCCCTTTTTGGAAAGTAGACAGTCCAAGGTATTTAGTAAGAGGCATGATGAGTTTTTTTTAAGTTGTAATTTTTTGTCACAATTTTTTGCAAAATGAAGACATTTTTTAAAAATAGTTTTTTCACATAGTTTTTTTTTTACATACTGTCACCAGTGCAGGGACACTGACTGATGATAGTATGTTAAAAAATAAATAAATATGTATATATATATATATATATATTGTGACAGCAGGAAGGTAAAGTCACCTGGTTGCATCCAGGGGGGTAGATATATTTCGCCCAGATTCAGGCTTTACGCTGACTTGTACAGCTAGGTGGAGAGTTGTATAAGCCCAGCTGAGACTAGTGGGCTCATTGATGACTCATACCTCTAGGGAGAGGGCTGGGCGTCGTGCAGACAGGGAGTTGATGAGGCCAGCTGAAGCTTGTCAGCTCATTTAGGCCTCTATAAAAAACTCCCAGATTCATTAGATGTTAGCTCATGCCTGGAAGCAGACCTGTGTGGACTGTCTAGGGAGAGTGAACCCCTGTGCGGTGAGAGAAAGCCTGTGTGGCTATATTTTGCTTGGACATTTAAAACCAGGGACTAGGACAGCACTAGGCTGATCCCAGTCGTTAGTTAGGAAACCTGTGAGTTTAGTCAGAGGTCAAGTTGACCAGGATTTATTTTGTTTATGTTTTTTTTGCCTTGCTGTGTTTTTGTCACTGTAAATAGAAAATAAACCGCACCTTTTTGATTTTGAAAACCACAACCTCCGTCTGCTGGGCCTGTTTTGGGTGGGGAGCCCATCCCGGGGGTCACACATACCCGCTGCCGAGCTAGCCCCCTCACAGTTGGTGGAGAACCAGTGGCAGTTTTTTTTTAAGCCAGCATGGAGGAGATACTGAAACAGCTGGCTCTAGCAAATGCCAATCAACAGCAGACAAATGCAGGTTTGCAAAGGAGCCTTGCAGCCCAGCAGCAAGCTCATCAACAGAGCCTTGCAACTTTACAACAGAGTCTGGAGGCTCAGCAACAAGCCCAACAGCAATCTGAGGCCCGCTTCATAGACCTGTTGCAGAAGCAAGAGCAGAGACTACAACAACAGATGGAAGCAGTAATGCAGCAACGTCCGCAGACCAGTGAGGAAAGCCGTCCCACTAATACCGCGTCCTTTGGGGTGAGTCGTTTATTGACAAAAATGACTGGAGAGGATGATCCAGAGGTATTTTTGACCACATTTGAAAGGACCGCTGAAAGAGAAAAGTGGCCTGAGGAGCAGTGGGCTGGACTAGTGGCTCCTCTGTTAACTGGTGAATCGCAGAAAGCTTACTATGACCTAGAGCCTAACCAAGCAAAAGACTATGTGATGCTAAAAGCTGAAATATTGGCAAGGCTGGGTGTCACCCTGGCTGTCCGGGCTCAGCGTGTGCATAACTGGACTTTCCAGCTTGGAAAACCCCCCAGGTCTCAAATGTATGATCTCATTCACCTGAGCAGAAAGTGGCTACAGCCAGAGACTTTGTCCGCACCAAAGATTGTGGAACGTGTTGTAATGGATCGGTTTTTGAGAGCTCTTCCTACTGCCATCCAAAAGTGGGTAAGCCATGGAGACCCAGAGACGGCCGATGGTCTTGTGGATCGTGTGGAGAAATACTTGGCTACAGAGAACCTGACGGCCTCTTCCAGAGACACTCGGACTTTCCACCCTAAGACCAGACCATCCCCAGGGGCGGATAAGAGGATTCCAAGGGGTGAGGGTGGAGAGAGTGAGAGGGTGGGAGCTCTACCCCAAGTTTGGCGAGAACAGCCTGGGAAATCAGCGGCTCAAGAGGCCGCAAGAAGGATCGTTTGCTACCGCTGCCGGCAAGCGGGACATATTGCAGCAAATTGCCCGGTTGTGGAGGACCCCATGCAGTGTGACTTTCTGACGGGCAGACGTCAGTCGCTGTGTGCGACAGTCGCATGCACTGCCATTCGGGGAACTGAGAAACATTTATGCAAAATGTGTATTAATGGTAGAAATGTTGTGGTATTGCTGGATTCAGGTAGCCTTGTGACCCTGATAAAGGCTGAGTTAGTTAAAACAGAGGTCTCTGGGAATAGCAAGGTAGCCGTTATTTGTGTGCATGGGGACACCCGAGAGTATCCAGTGACTACGGTGTGTTTCGAGACCCCCAAAGGTACCCTCTCTCATCCAGTGGGCTTAGTATCTCAGTTACCGCATGACGCCATTGTGGGAAGGGATTTTCCGAAGTTCTGGGAACTGTGGGATGATCCTGAGCCCCCCACTGGTGCCCCTATGTACCAGGAATGTGATAGCCAGAACTCCCCTGAGAGTGGTGAGGACTCTCCGGAATTTCCCTTGTCAGTATTGGCAGGGGAGACTCAAGAAACTGGAGAGGAGCCCACCTCCTCAGACGAAAACCTACCGTCTGTGGAGTTTTCTGATCTTGAGGTTCACAGGGAAAACTTTGCCACAGAACAGTTGAAAGACCCCGCCCTAATAAAGGCACGGGAAAACGTAGTGAAAATAGATGGCGAGTTAGTGAACCCAGATAATACTGGCACTTACCCATACTTCAGCGTAGAGAAGGACCTACTGTATCGGGTGGCAAAAAGGGCAGAAGAAACCGTTGAGCAGCTTGTGGTGCCCAAACCTTACAGGAAGTTGGTGTTGGAGTTGGCCCATGGGCACATTCTTGGAGGTCATCTGGGGACAGAGAAAACCCGAGAGAGGGTATTACAGAGATTCTATTGGCCTGGGGTGATGAAGGACATAGAAAATTATTGTTCCTCCTGCCCTGTGTGTCAGAGGTCGGCCCCGATGCCACATTTCCGTAGCCCGCTGGTCCCTCTACCCATCATTGAGGTCCCGTTTGAGAGAATCGCAATGGATTTGGTAGGTCCTATAATCAAGTCCGCTAGGGGGCACCAGTACATATTGGTTATAATGGACTATGCCACCCGTTATCCAGAAGCGATCCCTCTCAGAAATACCTCGGCCAAAACCATAGCCAAAGAGCTATCTCTTGTTTTTAGCCGGGTGGGTATTTGTAAAGAACTGCTTACGGACCAAGGTACACCCTTTATGTCCCGGGTTATGAAAGAGCTGTGTAAATTGTTCAAAGTGACGCAATTGCGTACATCTGTGTATCACCCCCAAACCGATGGGCTGGTTGAAAGATTCAACAAAACCCTAAAACAAATGTTGAAGAAAGTGGTGGATAGAGATGGAAGGGATTGGGACTGTCTACTTCCTTATTTGATGTTTGCTATTAGGGAGGTGCCCCAATCCTCTACGGGATTCTCCCCCTTTGAGTTACTGTATGGGAGACACCCAAGAGGGCTGTTGGATATTGCCAAGGAAACTTGGGAAAGTGAGAGTTCTCCCCACAGGAGTGTGATTGAGCATGTCGCCCTGATGCAAGATCGAATTGCACAGGTAATGCCCATCGTGAAGGAACATTTGGCCCAAGCGCAGTTGGCACAGCAGAGAGTGTACAACCGTGGAGCCAAGACCCGTACCTTTTCCCCGGGGGATAGGATATTGGTACTTGTCCCTACGGTTGAAAGTAAATTCCTTGCCAAATGGCAAGGCCCCTACGAGATAATGGAAAAAGTGAGCGAAGTGAATTACAAGGTCAGACAACCAGGAAGGCGAAAGCCCGAACAGATCTATCACGTTAATCTGTTGAAAGCCTGGAGGGATAGAGAGTCCCTAGTCGCAGACACTTGGTCACCAGCTCAAACTGGTTGCGTGATTCCTGAGGTTGGAATCGCAGCCACCTTGTCACAACCCCAACAACAGGAGGTTAAGGAGTTTGTACTTCGCAACAAGGAGGTATTCTCTGAGCTGCCGGGACAAACATCTGGGGTAGAGCATGACATTATTACCCCGCCCGGTGAAAGGGTGAAGTTAAAACCCTATCGGATCCCAGAGGCCCGACGGGAGGCAATACGGGAGGAAGTACAGAGAATGCTGAACTTAGGGGTGATAGAGGAGTCCCAAAGTGATTGGTCTAGTCCCATTGTGTTGGTGCCTAAACCGGATGGGAGCTGGCGATTTTGTAACGATTTTCGTCAGTTGAACAAAGTTACAAAATTTGACACCTACCCCATGCCACGTATAGATGAGTTGATCGACCGGCTGGGAACAGCCCGATACATGACGACTCTTGACCTCACAAAAGGGTATTGGCAAATCCCCCTGGCCAAGTCGGCCAAAGAGAAAACCGCATTTGTAACCCCAGACGGGGCGTTCCAATATAAAAGAATGCCGTTCGGGTTACAGAATGCGCCGGCCACATTCCAGCGGAAAATGGACCAGATGCTGAGGCCCCATCGGAAGTATGCTGCGGCTTACCTGGATGACATAATTGTCCATAGCACAGATTGGGCCTCACATCTGCCAAAAGTGCAAGCAGTCCTGGACTCTGTTCGGGAAGCAGGGTTTACGGCTAACCCCAAGAAGTGTACCATTGGGCAGGAGGAGGCCAAATATCTTGGGTACACCATTGGGAGGGGAGTAATAAAACCCCAACTCAACAAAGTCGAGGCCATCCAGAGTTGGCCACGTCCCAACAGCAAGAAGCAGGTACGAGCCTTTCTGGGAATCGCTGGGTATTATCGGCGATTCATTCCCCACTTTGCTTCTAAGGCTGTGCCCCTAACCAACCTGACGAAGGGGAAAGGGTCGGTCATGATTAAATGGACCCCCGAGGCTGAGGCAGCATTCCAATTCTTGAAACAAGCCTTATGTAGCCAGCCAGTGTTGTACTCACCCGACTTCTCTAGAGACTTTGTCGTACAAAGTGATGCGTCAGATGTGGGGTTAGGAGCAGTATTGTCCCAGGTCTGGAACGGGGAAGAGCACCCAGTCATTTACCTCAGCAGGAAGTTGAAGTCCCATGAGGTAAATTACGCCACGGTTGAAAAGGAGTGTTTAGCGGTGAAGTGGGCTCTAGATTCCCTTCGGTACTACCTGCTAGGTAGGCACTTTGACATGGTTACGGATCACGCTCCGTTAAAGTGGATGGCTCAAAACAAGGAAACAAATAGAAGAGTGAATAGGTGGTTCCTGGCCCTCCAGGAATTCAACTTCACAGTAAAGCATCGCCCTGGCGTTCAAATGGGGAATGTGGATGCTTTGTCTCGAGTACATGAATGCCTGATTGCTGGTGTTCCAACCCCGAGGTTAAAACAAGAGGGGGGGGTATGTGACAGCAGGAAGGTAAAGTCACCTGGTTGCATCCAGGGGGGTAGATATATTTCGCCCAGATTCAGGCTTTACGCTGACTTGTACAGCTAGGTGGAGAGTTGTATAAGCCCAGCTGAGACTAGTGGGCTCATTGATGACTCATACCTCTAGGGAGAGGGCTGGGCGTCGTGCAGACAGGGAGTTGATGAGGCCAGCTGAAGCTTGTCAGCTCATTTAGGCCTCTATAAAAAACTCCCAGATTCATTAGATGTTAGCTCATGCCTGGAAGCAGACCTGTGTGGACTGTCTAGGGAGAGTGAACCCCTGTGCGGTGAGAGAAAGCCTGTGTGGCTATATTTTGCTTGGACATTTAAAACCAGGGACTAGGACAGCACTAGGCTGATCCCAGTCGTTAGTTAGGAAACCTGTGAGTTTAGTCAGAGGTCAAGTTGACCAGGATTTATTTTGTTTATGTTTTTTTTGCCTTGCTGTGTTTTTGTCACTGTAAATAGAAAATAAACCGCACCTTTTTGATTTTGAAAACCACAACCTCCGTCTGCTGGGCCTGTTTTGGGTGGGGAGCCCATCCCGGGGGTCACACATACCCGCTGCCGAGCTAGCCCCCTCACAATATATACTGTATATATATAAATATATATATATATTTATATATATATATATATATATATCGACATTATGAAAGGCGAGTTGATGGACGTTATGCGTTCATTTGCAGAGAGCTAAGGTGGAATCTGGAGAGAGAGAGAGAGAGAAAGAAAGAGAGAGAGAGAGAGTGCCTGCATGGTGAGCATGGTGAGGATTTATTTTCTGATTTGTTTATTTTATTTTCATGCAACCTTTTAAAAATAAAACTGGCACAGGGGGGCGTGGCCAGATGCAGGAGGGGGTAAGAGTGTCTGTGTGAGCATGGGAGATCCTTCGCTCCATACCCCCCTCTCTGACTAAAAATATGCCCCATACATAGTCCTGTTATTTAGCTCCGTTATTAGCCCTTGTTATTAGCCCTGTTGCTACCTGTGGCTGCCGGTACTACTACCACATATCGCTACTATTGCTAAACAAGCCTATTTCTTCCCACCTTCTGGCGCTGAGTTGGGAGAGCTGAGCCGGATCAGAGACCTGGACTGGGCTGGAGAGTTGTCGTGCGGGGAGCCTGGAGCTATGAGGCCGCTGCATGTGGACGAGGCACTGACTGATGCTGCGGAGACGGAGATAACCGTGAGTGGATTGGAGAGACAAACTGCGCCATCCCGGTCGGCTCTGCCTGGTATGCTGGACTGAGGGAGGAGGACCTAGTCTGGCTCTTGGCGGTGGCGGTGGTAGCGGGGAGTTGAAGCGGAGAACCGAAAGTCCTCGGGAGTCCCCGTAGTCTCACGGGATCTTGCGGCCCCACGTGACCCCGCAATATTGCTTGGAGAGCCGAGAGAGAGTATGGGACACTGAACACAGGGGGGAATGACTGAAAGCACACAGTTTCCCCGGAGATACCTCCCCGAAGTAATACCCCCCCCCACAGTATCAATACCAGGAATAAATACCCAATAAAAGGGGGCCCTCTTATATGGCATATTGGCTGTATAATATACTGCATACCATCGGCACAGCGTGGTAGAGGGGGTAATATATCGTCCAGATCCTGCTATTAAGCCAACATAAGCAACTACAGCCACTATAGGAAGAAAAGCCAGGGCATTTAACCTGGAGGAGATCCAGGCAACGGAAACAGCAGTGTTAAAGGTGAAAGAAAAGGAAAATAATTTCTTAGGTTTTTTTTTTCTCCCCCTCCCCCCCCTTTTTTTTTTCCTTTTTTTTTTTTGATTATAATATTTATATGAATAGAAGGTTTTTTTTCCTCTTATCTCTTCTCTCTTCTCTGTGACACCCTACCATGCCCGGGAAATGGGGAACGGAGGAGCAGTTAAACCAGCACCAGTCACAACAAGAAGGAGCCCAGGTTACACGCTCTGCAAAGAGCCAGGCAAACCAAGCAAAGGCAGCAGCAGCAGTTGCAGCAGCAACAAAGCTTGAGTGATTTGCTCGAACCACCCTTTCCCCTGTAAAGCCTCAACAGCCAGTACAAGTAGGAACCTCAGTAGCCAGGAAAAGTCAAGGTAGTGGCCAGGTACCTGCATCGGTGAGCACGGCGGTAGCACTGGGCACAAAAATAGTGAGTACAGTGAGTACAAAGGGGCAAGGGGTGGGAAAACCCAATATTATCACTGCTGCAACAGCTGTAACAAGCCTAACCAATATAGCCTAGGCAAACATGGAGGAAGAGCCCACAATGAGGGATCTTTTGCATGCTATAAATGCATGTAAGGACTCGATAACCGGCTTGGATACCCAGCTGAAGGGTATTAAAGAGGAATTTGTGGTAATGGGGGTAAGCTGAAAGAGACAGTTGAAAGAACTACAGTTTTGGAGGAAAGGCTAAGCGCAGTTGAAAATGAGCTACTCCCGCTTAGACAAGACATTGCCGGGATGAAGAAACAAATGGATATTCCAGCCGCTAAAATCGATGAACTAGAAAACAGGAACCGTAGAAGCAATGTCAGAATAATAGGCATGCCTGAACGGAGTGAGGGATCTGACCCTATAGCATTCCTGGAGGGATGGTTTAAGGAGACATTTGGGGCTGCAGCTTTTTCCCCTTTTTTTGGCATCGAACGTGCCCACCGAGTCCCCTTTAAGCCCCACCAGGGAAGTGAGCATCCAAGATCCCTACTCATAAAAATGTTCAACTATGAAGATAAAGTGACCCTGCTCCGGAAGGCTAGAGAAATGGGGGAAATACTCTATAGAGGGATAAAAATCAAATTTTATCAGGACTTTTCCCCAGACCTTCAAAAGCGGCGAGCGACTTTTATGCCGATCAAACATACTTTACAGCAAAATAAGATGGAGTATGCACTGCTATATCCAGCCCGCTTGCGGGTATCTACAACAAACGGTATACATTTCTTTGACTCCCCAATGAGTGTCGAGAGGTGGCTGGAAGATAAAAAGAAAACCCCACGGAGTACTGCTGGACAAGAGACTAGAGACTAATTAGACTTTAGGGGGGGGTTTCCCCCCTTTTTTTCTTCTTCCGGTTTTTTCTGTTTTTTTGTTTTGGTTAATGATTTTCCATACAAGGACAATTTTTTTATGTACTAGGTTAGAGGAAAGGGAGAAAGGAAAATAATTAAAACACTATTTGGAGCACTGGGGGAAAGGAGAAAAAAGGAGAGAAAAGTACACATTAATTAGATTAAATGGGGCTGGCCTGATAAATTTATTTAAATAGTAGACACAAGGATTAAAACACATGAATAGCACTAAAAGGTTGTCAGGGGGGGAGGGGGGTGTAGGACCCCTGGAGCAGGGGTGTAAAAAGATGCATGGCAGAGGGGAGGTTAGAGGGGATGCGTGTAGTGTGGAGGCCACAGGCAAAGCCCCTAGGGTAGGCCCAGTTGGGCTAAGAGGGAGGGGTAGGGTAGGGGACGGAGGGTAGGGGTAAAAGGGGGGAGGAGATTAGAGAGGGAGGATGGGGGAGGGAAAAGGGGGGAGGGAGTAGGAGAGAGAAGGGTAGGGGAGGGGAAGGGAGCTACATCACAACGGAGTACTGGAAAATATCACAAACACAAGACCTGCTATATACAGTGGGGCAAAAAAGTATTTAGTCAGCCACCAATTGTGCAAGTTCTCCCACTTAAAAAGATGAGAGAGGCCTGTAATTGTCATCATAGGTATACCTCAACTATGTGAGACAAAATGTGGAAACAAATCCAGACAATCACATTGTCTGATTTGGAAAGATTTTTTTTTTGCAAATTATGGTGGAAAATAAGTATTTGGTCAATATCAAAAGTTCATCTCAATACTTTGTTATATATCCTTTGTTGGCAATGACAGTGGTCAAACGTTTTCTGTAAGTCTTCACAAGGTTGTCACACACTGTTGCTGGTATGTTGGCCCATTCCTCCATGCAGATAACCTCTAGAGCAGTGATGTTTTGGGGCTGTTGCTGGGCAACACGGACTTTCAACTCCCTCCAAAGGTTTTCTATGGGGTTGAGATCTGGAGACTGGCTAGGCCACTCCAGGATCTTGAAATGCTTCTTGCGAAGCCACTCCTTCGTTGCCCGGGCGGTGTGTTTGGGATCATGAAAGACCCAGCCACGTTTCATCTTCAATGCCCTTGCTGATGGGAGGAGGTTTGCACTCAAAATCTCACGATACATGGCCCCATTCATTTTTCATGTACACAGATCAGTCGTCCTGTTCCCTTTGCAGAGAAACAGCCCCAAAGCATGATGTTGCCACCCCCATGCTTCACAGTAGGTATGGTGTTCTTTGGTTGCAACTCAGCATTCTCTCTCCTCCAAACACGACGAGTTGTGTTTCTACCAAACTGTTCTACTTTGGTTTCATCTGACCATATGACATTCTCCCAATCCTGTTATGGATCATCCAAATGCTCTCTAGCAAACCTCAGACGGGCCCGGACATGTACTGGCTTAAGCAGGGGGACACGTCTGGCACTGCAGGATCTGAGTCCCTGGCGGCGTAGTGTGTTACTGATGGTAGCCTTTGTTACGTTGGTCCCAGCTCTCTGCAGGTCATTCACTAGGTCCCCCCGTGTGGTTCTGGGATTTTTGCTCACTGTTCTTGTGATCTTGCGTGGAGCCCCAGATCGAGGGAGATTATCAGTGGTCCTGTATGTCTTCCATTTTCTAATTATTGCTCCCACAGTTGATTTCTTCACACCAAGCTGCTTGCTTATTGCAGATTCAGTCTTCCCAGCCTGGTGCAGGCCTACAATTTTGTTTCTGGCATCCTTCTACAGCTCTTTGGTCTTCACCATAGTGGAGTTTGGAGTGTGACTGTTTGAGGTTGTGGACAGGTGTCTTTTATACTGATAACAAGTTCAAACAGGTGCCATTAATACAGGTAATGAGTGGAGGACAGAGGAGCCTCTTAAAGAAGAAGAGGTGACCAAATACTTATTTTCCACCATAATTTGCCAAAAAAATTCTTTCCAAATCAGACAATGTGATTGTCTGGATTTGTTTCCACATTTTGTCTTTCATAGTTGAGGTATACCTATGATGACAATTACAGGCCTCTCTCATCTTTTTAAGTGGGAGAACTTGCACAATTGGTGGCTGACTAAATACTTTTTTGCCCCACTGTATGTTCCACATGTTCACTAGACACTGCCACTGATTGGTGGGAAAAAATAGGGAACCTTTATGGATGTATATTTTATATGTATATGTATATTTTATATGTGTACCCTACTAGGGACAGATGCCTATCAGAAGGGCAAACGAACCTTGACCTAATATTTTTGTTACTTTTGGCGAATATGCACAGTTTTTATTTTTTTGTACAATGATTAATATGAATAATAAGGGTATAATATTAATGACATGGAATGTTAGGGTTTGGGGGATAAGAACAAAAAAAATGCAATGTTCAAATACTCAGATAAAATGAAACCTCAGATAATCTGTTTGCAGGAAACGCATATGCGACCCGACTCTGTCCACCTTCTGCACTCCCGGAGATACCCGATACAATTTCACTCTACGTACACTTCATACTCTAGGGGAGTTAGTGTAATGGTTTCCACCGATATCTCCTTTGAATGTATCCAACAGAAGGTGGACAGAAAAGGTAGATACGTTTTTTTGCTTTGTAAACCTAATGGACTAGTGTGCATCATCGCTTCAAATTATAACCCTCCACCATTCTCAGCGACCCCTCTTAGAAGTTTAGCACAATTCATGGCCCTATCTCCGGATGTCCCGGCATTAGCATTGGGAGATTTTAATATTATCCTGGACACATATCTGGATAGAATGTCTTTGACACCAAGAGTGGCGAGGCAGACAACTGGCAAGACGGCCTTTGCCTCCCTACTTTCGGAATTAGGACTCCGTGATGTTTGGCGAGAGAGACATGCAGAGGATAGAAGTTATTCATGCCACTGGGTCTGGGGAATGAGGCACTTATGCAGCGGGTAAGGGACTCAGCCTATGAGCCGTGGTTGTTATCTGATCACTCCCCATTTTGGGTACGGCTGGATGCTACTGTTGCATCGGGCCGCCCGCTGTGGAAAGTGAACCCTTTTTGGTTAACCCTGTTCCCGTCTCCAGGTAGAACGAAGGGGGCAATACGGAAATGTTTTCACTTTAATAGGGGATCTGCTAGTGCAGCGGTAGTATGGGATACACCTAAGGCATTTTTAAAGGGATGCCTTATCAGAGAGATAACGGGAATTAAAACCCGTTCGAGGGAATGGGAAAATAGGGTACGGGATGAAATGAAAGCGAGAGAACAGGCCCTGGTAGCTGACCCCTCTCAGTCTAACCATGACTCCTGGACGGAAGCGCAATCTATGTACAATTCGGTTTTACTGACCGCAGCAGAGAAGAGGAGATATTTTCAGCAGTAGAGTTATCTTGAGGAGGGGGAAAATAGTGGTCACCTCCTTGCCCTCATAGCTAGAGAGCAGTGGGAATCCACTAACATCTCTGCTATAGGGGCAGAATCCGGGGAGAACTATACCCTTAGCTCTGATATTTTGGATAATTTTCAGCGGTTTTATAAGGATTTATACTCCTCTAAAACTAGCTATACTCCATCTGACCTGGCTCTGTTTTTACAAGCATGCCCTTTCCCGCAGCTCTCTGAGGTTGATAAGGAAATGTTAAACTCCCCAATTACACTCAAAGAACTGACGGAGGCATTGGAGGGGGGCACCACATCATAAATCCCCAGGCCCTGATGGGTTACCGGCAGAGGTGTATTCCCATTATGGGGTGGACCTTTTACCCCCTTATTGCAGGCTCTAATGGAGGCAGCGGAAATAGGTAGCCTACCAGACAGTATGCAGGAGGCAATAATAATAGTACTCCCAAAACCAGGGAAGGATAAGCTTCTGTTGAACTCCTATCATCCGATCTCCTTATTGAATGCAGATGTTCAGCTTCTGGCCAGCGTTTTGGCTAAGAGGCTACCCCAGGTAATTGACAGGCTGGTCCATCGTGATCAGTCTGGCTTTATACCTACACGTTCCACGGCTGACAATATTAGGCGATTGTATATGAACTTACAGGTACCGGTGGATAATCCGGGGGGTAGGGCCATTCTGTCACTGGACGCCGCAAAAGCGTTTGATAGCGTGGAGTGGCCCTACCTCGTGGAGATTCTAGAAAGGTTCGGATTGGGGGATAAATTTGTAAACTGGGTAAATGTGCTCTATTCTAAACCCAGAGCTAGACTACGTATTAATAACAATGTTTCCCTTCCATCTGAGCTATATAGGAGGTACCCGCCAGGGGGCCCACTGTCCCCACTGCTGTTCGCCATGGCGGTGGAACCTCTGGGTATCTTGATCCGTAATGCCACGGAAGTGGTAGGGTTTCGTAGAGGCCAGAGGGAAGAAAAAAATATCCCTATATGTGGACGACGCGCTTATATATTTAGGCGACTCGACCGCATCGTTGCGGGCAGTGATGGGGATAATAGGGGACTTTGGAGGTTTTTTGGGTTTCACCATTAACTGGTCAAAATCAATCTTAATGCCCATAGATCAGTTGACGGGACAGTTACCAGAGGGGGCAGAACAAATAGTTATAGCGAAAAGCTTTAAATACCTGGGAGTGGTAGTATCCCCGGACCCGGCTGAGTATCTTCAGCTGAATTTGGGGCCATTGCTGGTTAGACAGAAAGCGAAATTTAACAGCTGGTGCAAGCTTCCATTGTCAGTAGTAGGACGGGCAAATTTAATAAAAATGGTATGGGCCCCGCAGCTACTGTATGTTTTCCATAACTCCCGCATGTGGATCCCCAATAAGTGGTTTAAACAGATTGACACACTAATGAGGGAATTAATATGGAAAAAAAGTCAGCCAGGATCAGACTAGTTACCCTGCAGTATGGAAAAGATAGAGGAGGATTGGCAATACCCCACCCCAAAATGTACTTCTTGGCCTCACAGTTTCAGCAGATGGCAGGGTGGGGGCAGGAAGGGAGGGAGGACCCGATAGGTAAAATGGTGACCATTTCCGCTCCCGTACTAGAGGCGGCATCCCATATGGAAATGGCCCTGCCAAGCATACCAGGCTCGGCACCCACATGCGTCCTTCTCAAAAGAGTATGGAGGGAGATCCGGAAAGCTTTGAGGATATAGGGTTTGTTGCCCTTTACCCCAATATGGCATAATCAGAGATACCCAAAGGTACAGGAATTACAGGGCTTCACCCCCTGGAAAGAGAGGGGGATCTGTTTTTTTGTACAACTATATGAAGGAAAGGTGTTGAAGACATATGAACAGCTATGTCAGGAATTCCAGTTAAATCCCAAGGGCTTTTATCAATATCTTCAGCTTCATCACGCTCTGCAGGTACAACAAAGAACACACTCTATGACAGTGTCATCACCACCTATGCTGAGGGAAGTTCTTGGGGCGGACACCCGGAAGGGATTAATATCAAAAATTTACATGGAATTGCTGTCCTCGGTCCAGGACCATGCCTCCTTGAGATGCCGAAGCAAATGGGTGGAAGATATAGGGGATATAGATGGGAACCAGTGGGAAATGGTACTTAATTCTATTCCTGTGGTATCGGTATCTGCATCCCATAGACTGTCACAGTTATTTATTTTGCATAGGGCATATAGAGCACCAGAGCAGTTATATAGGTGGGGAGGAAGAGACTCCCCCCTGTGTCCAAAATGCAAAGTACATAGGGGGGACTTTATACATTTAATATGGAAATGTCCAAAACTTCATGGGTACTGGGAGGAAGTCTCCCAGTGTCTTACGAGATTAGCTCAGGTACCTGTCCCTCTAAACCCTCTAGTGTACTTGCTTGGAGCCATATACACAGAAATGTTCCCAAGAGGAATGTACAGCATGCTGACTAGACTGATGTATCTGGCTAGAAAACTCATCGCAAAATATTGGATGGCACCAGCAGTACCTATGGAGAAGCAGTGGATTTCATATGTAAATTCCGTGCTTCTCAGAGAGCGACTGATGTACAGCCGAAGGAGAGAAGCGGGTAAATTTGACATCATATGGAAACCATGGCTGGGGGACGCTGATCTTGCGCCACCTCAACTAGTGGAAAGACTCCAGATGTAAAGATCCTTGGGGGTTGTAGGAGGGGAGGGCGGAGAAGAGAGGGAAAGAACGGTGTGATTAAGTAAAGGTTGAATAAATAGTTAGGAGAGAACATTGGGGGAGGAAGAAATGAATTGTGGTGATCAGATATAAGAAAGTAAAGGTTATGGATGTAATTATCGGGATGGGGGAGGTGGGATGGAGGAGAAAAAGGGAAAAGAGAACATAGCAATAGGATATTGTCGTATGTACACGATGATTGACACAAAAAATGTAATGTTTCACTGGATAAAATGTAATAAGTGTATGTATTGTGAGAATAATTTTCTAAATAAAAAGAAGAGTTCAACTAAAAAAAATAAAAAAAAATAAAACTAGCTATAAGTCAGATTTTAAGAAAACTTGCTGTTTGGACTACCTTTTTTCCCAGGGAAGGTGATCCTCATTGAGCTAACCCCTCCAATATATATATATATTATATTATATATTTTTTTACTACATTTTTTTTCTTTTTGTATGATTTTTGTTTTTAACACACTGTGACCAGAGTGCCATAGTAACACTGTACTACTCTGGGCAAGTGATCAGAATTTTTTTTTCTTTTTACACATTAGGATTGCTTATACCAATTAATTGTATTGGTATAAGAAACCATTTTTACTTAATGAAACTGATTCATTTGGGTATTGAGTATTGTTGTAATTAGCTGTATTGGCCACAGCTAATCACATGGTACAGATGGGCTGTGATTGGCACTGTCTGTACCATGTGATGTCTGTGACCAATCGCAGCTAGACACAATGGATAGCATGACAGGAAACCATTCATTGTTTACAACTGTCATGTGATCTGCTGTGATTGGTCACAGCGATCACATGGTGTCGGCAGTGGGCCGGTACAGAGATCTGTCATCGGTGGGATCCGGTAGACACAGCCAGTGACAGATTGCGCCCACGAGGCTTGGAGTGGGAGAGATTATACAGGGGAATGACCCTACAGCTTTCTTCTTTTTCCAGTGTCCAGTCACCTAAAGGTAACTGTATATAACCTAGTCATAATGGTTAAATAGCCTGTGTCCCATAGTATACTCCAAGAAATGGATTTTAGTGATAGGTCAAAAATCCATTTTTTTCTGGTTTTTGCTGCTGCTGTATCCCATAAGTTAGGTTACAAATTAAAAAATGGGGGATGTATTTTTCGTGGGTCATGAAAGTAGGGAATGTGTTAAGTGTTTGTGTAGATTTCACTGAAAATTACTTCACAGAAAACTAACTTGAGTAGATGTATGTTTGCTTTTTAACATCACTTTGCAACTTTTTGATTTTAGTGTGGTAGTAACCCTCTACCGGGACTCACCAAAGAAGAGGACTGTTGTGGCAGTGTTGGAACAGCATGGGGACAGCATAAATGTAACAAGTGTCCACAGTTACCACGTGAGTCTTTCATAAATAAATATAAAACTATGTATTGCTTATGTGGGTTTTCCAAATTTGTGCTTTTCAAAATCACCTCATTTTGTTTAAATCACAGGGTTTAATTAAGGGTGGAAGTCATTTGCTCTGCCATATTTTTATTGCGAAAACAAGAACACATGGGGCACTGGGGTTGGATTTTCCAAGGGTCACAAAAAATGGGCATCACCCTCAGAAAAAAAGGAAAAGACGGGTTTTATTCCCACTAGACAGATTACTGATAATACCCATCTGGCCTCTAATATCATCCAGGATGCAGATCTCTTTGTCGCCAAGTACTGATTCTGGGGCTTGATATACATAAGGACTTCGATAACGTACTGTGGCCTTACCTTTACAGTGTCCTGGATAAGTTTGGGTTCAGCGGAGAGTTTGTGCACAGATTTAGGGCCCTGTACCATAATCCCCATACCAGAATTAGGCTCCCCAGCTGCTCCTCCGACTACTTTTCATTGGGCAGGGTCAAAAGGCAGGGATGCCCCCTGTCGCCTTTGATATTTGCCCTGGCCATAGAGCCTCTGGCGAGGGCAATAAAGGCCAGTCCGAATATCAGGGGGTACGGGAAGGGGAGTGAGGAATTTAAGCTGAGTCTGTATGCAGATGACGTGCTCATGTTCCTTCCGGACCCACTGGTATCCCTCCCCAATTTGGTGGAGATACTGGGGGAGTTTCACACCTATTCGGGCCTGGGAGTTAATATGAAGAAGTGCTCAGCCCTCCCGATTAATATGCCAATTGTATTACGAGACACCATAAGGGACTCTTTTGGCTTCTCCATAAATGTTCATACCTTACAATACTTAGGAATCAGATTGGCCCCGTCATTGAGGGATATGTTCAATGCAAATTATCCACAAGCTTTTACGAAAGTCAAACAATGGTTGAAACTATGGGCTAACTTTCCCATCTCCCTATTAGGAAGAGTTACGGCTATTAAGATGTCCATTTTACCCAAACTGCTGTATTATTTTAGGGCCCTGCATGTTTCCCACCAGACAATCAAGCAGATACAAAGGGAGGTGAACAAATTTATTTGGAAGGATAAAAGACCCAGATTTGGCCAGCTAATTTCACATAGGCACCTATCCAGGGGAGGCCTGGGCCTCCCAGACCTCTGGAGGTACTTCTTGGCAGCCAGATTGTCACAGACAGCACAATGGCACACCCCGACGAACTTGATTCCCTGGCTCCAATTTGAGAGAGCCTCGGTGTAGTGAAGTCATATATAGTCTCCAGTAGATAATTGATATTAACTTATATTATCATTATAATAAACTAATGTCTCCGCAGCAACACCCAAGTTCTCCAGAGAATGCACTTTAATTGACTTCCAATACAGAACAAAGTCCAATACTTGCACAGATGACAACAAATCCAACAGAGTATATATATAATTCAGAGTCCCATTTCTCCTAGATCATTTCTAGACCTGTGCCTTCCTATCCATGCAGAGTGACAAGACTGGAGTAGACTAAATGCCAGCTTGAATGTCTCAAATACTGGTCTGACACTGGGGGGGGGGGGTTCTGCCAGGTCAACCAAATGTTTTCATGAATGAATACCCCCTCAAGTCTAATTACCATCAATAAATACTTCTAAACAATGTACCCTTTGAACTGTTCAATTAAGTTAACAGGCCACCTCACACACCTAGGTAGGTTTGCATAAGACTAGCACATCAGAGTCATTATCTGTCCCCTCTGATATGTGTAGTAAACCTTGTTTGGCCACTAACCCCTTTGATCAACAAACACCCTTTGATAAGTGTAATCTTGAATGCCTGTATGTAACACATATATATCATGCCATACATATAACACAATATATAATACATACACATATATATTATTATATATAATATTACAACACTCGTTCCGTCCGCTACATTTACAGGAGTTGTTTTGGAACAATACTGTTAAGCGGGCTCAGCTCTCTGGTCCTAACAGTATTGTCTCACAATCCCTTCACCTATGGTCCCTATACCACCAAAAGTTTAAGCTCTCATCCCCGAAACCTCCCCTATTGTCGTTCTTGGGTGATAATAGATTTCCCCCCGCCCGAGACTCTCCTGAGGAATATCAGTGGTGGGAGCAGAACGCCTTAGTTACATTTAATTCCTTGATGCAGGACTCTAGCTTTTGCATTTTCTCATACCTTCAGCAGAAATATAATGCCCCAAGAACCAATTTTTTTTAAATACCTCCAAATC
Organism: Rana muscosa; assembly: GCA_029206835.1. Classification (NCBI taxonomy): domain Eukaryota; kingdom Metazoa; phylum Chordata; class Amphibia; order Anura; family Ranidae; genus Rana; species Rana muscosa. Next base: position 15,259,664 of record CM055119.1, on the reverse strand, counting down.
AGGCATTTTTACGTCTCCCTTAACCAGCCTAACACCAGTCCAGGATTTGCCTCCTATGAATATATCTGTGCGGAGTATGCAAGGGATAAAGAAAGGAATTATATCTCAGATCTACAGTTATCTAAATGAACTGCACCTCCCCGATAAGTCCTCAGCGATGGTCCGGTGGGAAAAGGATATAGGCCAGGAATTTGCTCCCGAGGACTGGTCTGAGATGCTGCAAAACATGCATAAATGCACGCGCTCAGTGTCCGTTAAGGAAACAGTAGTCAAACTTCATACTAGATGGTATTTCGCCCCAAGTAGGGTGCACCGGTTCTACCCTATGTATGGTTCCAGACACCTGCTTTAGGGGTTGTCAGACAGCCGGAACACTGCTCCATACCTTTTGGAGCTGGCCGGCTCTCCAACCACTATGGCAGAAGGTAGCCAACAAGGCTACCCAAATAACGGGCTCCCTGGTGTCGCTGAACGCAGCAATGTGCCTTCTCCTTGCGCAAATACCTGAGGTGGCGGTGCCGGCACAAAAATGTACCCACATGCTGTTTTGTGCGGTCTTGTGGGCCATAGCACTGAATTGGAAGTCCCCTACTGTGCCGTGGCCCCAGGTATTACAGAGAATGCAAACCATCAAGCTTATGGAAAGGATACAACACACTATTTTGGACACCATGCACGTGTTTAATTATCTGGGAAAAAGCTAGCATTATCAGGATTCCCTTTGGGACATGATATCATCAAATCAAATCAAATCAAGAACTCATTCTCCCCAATAATTTTGCATGGCCCATTGTGTAGGCTCTTAGTCACTTGAATAGGACTAGTGGCTCAGAGAATTCAACAGAACCGGGGAGCGGAATAGTTGCCAATAAGGAATACAACGGCTCGGTATCCAACCGATTATCACCTGCAGAGGCTCAGATGTATTAATTATCCCTTACATGATTGTGTATCCTGCTTACACATAGTTTATTTGGTACTAAAATTGGGGCCCACGCTAACAGAAACTCCTTCAACGCATAGTTGTAGTTATCCCTCCCCTACATCTCTCTATGTTCTAAACACAACAGAATATACATTGGAGAAACTTATACAGACACCTTATACAGATTTCATCCACCAGAGAAACATCTGAGAGATCTCAATATGTTCTTTTCTTTTTAAAATATTTTATTGTAGATAATAATATACATATTTTATACATACATTTTTTGTATAATAGTGATATATTGTATATTACATTTTTAATTCTGGAATAAAATAAGATGAACATAAGACAAAATGGCTTCTCAAAAAATTCACAAAAATTTAGCAAAAGTAACATCTGATTTTTCAATAAGCATGGATTAAAAGTTTGGAGCAAATAAAAGGTAACATAAATGGTGTTCATATTGTTGTTAAATTATATATTTCTAACAGGGGCCAAGATCCTGCTTTGTGGCTTGGCGTGTCCTGTCAATGGAAAAAAAGAAATAGAAAAAAAAAACAAAAAATGGAACCAGACATAAAAATAATCTTATTACTCTTAAAATCAGCTTATAGAGAGAATAACTATTTGTATAGTAGTGATGTGTATAACAATAAAGGGAGTAAAGAGGGGGGAGGGAGGAGGGAATCTCCAGAGGGGATCAGGAGGTTCATGAGATTCTGATATAGCAAAATTAATAATAAACACAGTAGTAGGATATTTTAGGGTAATACAGATGAGTTGTCAAACCCTGGCGGCAGGTGATGATTTATCCAAGGAAGCCAGAGGGCTTTGAATTTCGGGATTTTATTTAAATAGATGGCTTCAGTTTTGGCATGAATCATCGCCTGCGTTACCCGGTGTTTAGTTGAAATTATACATAAAAGTAAACAAAAATAAAAGGAACAAGTGCGCTAATGTGAATTAACCAATGTATGAATGTTAGTACCAACACATAGAAATATATACATATGAAGTCCAATAGTGAATAGTAGGTAAGTCTGGATTATATCCAAATAAAAGTCCATTCAAAAATCAAAAAAATGAAGAATGAAGGGAAGCCGTGAAGAGGTGACCCGCATCAGATTGGAATTCGGTGCATGCACACCCGTGTCCACCACCAACAATACAAACTGCTTACCAGAGGTAAGAAACAAATAAGCCCATCCGCAATCCCAGGGGAAAATCCAGAGAGATCCAAACGTCACTTGATGTGCAGTGGTTGCGTCAAAGATTTCCCAAAAAGGGAGAGGAGGCTCGATAGTGCATTACCCAATGTTAAATTTATTTATAAAAAGGGGTATAAAAACACTTACACAATATAACATTAAAAGAGCATAACAACCGGCCGGTCCGTCGTACCTGTCCCGTGATGATGGCGTCAGCACGCTCACCTTCCCGATGTACGTTTTGTGTTCCTACACATCGTCATGGGGATCAGGTGACGTGCTGACGAATCACAATATATAGAAGAAGAAAAGCCAAGCCTCACTCTGAGCGGCCAATGGAGTTACGGCAATTAAACCAAGACTCCATACCACTAGAAAGGCCCGGCCCTGAACCAACACATAACCAAGCCTCACTCTGAGCGGCCAATGGAGTCGTGGCAATTAAACCAAGCCTCCATACCACCAGAAAGGCCCGGCCATGAACCAACACATAGCCAAGCCTCATTTTGATCACAGGCAGCACTATGGAAGAAAAAAGAGTCAAGCCTCATTCTAAGCGGCCAATGGAGTCACAGCAATTAAACCAAGCCTCCATACCACCAGAAAGGCCCGGCCCTGAACTAACACATAACCAAGCCTCACTTTGATCACAGGCAGCGGTATATGAATAGACAAAGTTAACCCCAAATATATTAAAAATAGGAGGTGAACATATAAAACAGCATTTAAGTCGTAAAACTCATTTATAATGAACCTTATCATGTGTGTGGGTGGGAAGGATGTCCAAATTAATAAACAACCTCCACCCGTCCACCACAATATGGTATACCATTTGAAAAATATAGGAATACTTTGAAAAGTATGTTATAAGGATACATACTAATATCTATAAAGATAGAAATGTATATACACATAAAAAATGATAATAAAAAGGTTCTATATGTATTGTTAAATAAATAAATGTCCTTGATGATGCCCTGGAGGAGGGGCGAAATGCATTGACAAATTTCCGGTCAACACTAAGAACCAGTGACGCTGCTTCCGGTTCTTGTGGAACGCACGCCGTTGTGAACCCGGAACACACTGACGCTCGGTTATCATTGAAGGCTTGTGAGTTTTCCCAATAACAGCGTATTGTTAATCTGTTCCTAAGCGGTACTTCACAAGTTGCTTTTTCTTTTTATTCCCCACATGGTCCTCTGATCTCTGCTGCTATTGAGCCAACTGTTGAATTTCACCGAACATTATTGGTCCTAGAAGTTGGATGTTGGGTGACTTTTATTTTATTTTATTTTAAAGCATTTTTTCCCCTTCCTTCTATATTACAACCACTGTTGCAAATGGGACATTATTTCTTTGATGTTGAAAACCATCTGTAGTACTGTGAATTACTCCTAGAGCTATTTGCCTGGTTGTTCAGTTCATTTAATGTTTTGCACAGTATATTTTCTGGTTTTACTTAGTTGATCACTTTTTAGTGGTAACATTTAGTATTACACCCACTGCATTTCTGGTGACACCAATCATTGGTGCATAATCTTTTCACTAATAGTGTGTACCATCATCCCGAAAGGTTTAGATGGTTGACATTCACACATACGTTTGTATTGAGCACATTTATATTCGCTAGCGCTGCATTTTATAATTTTTTTCTATATGTATTGTTGCATATTATAACCAGTGGAGGTCAAAAAAAGACAAAAAAATATACCTCAACTAGAAACAGCAACAGAAAAAGGGAAAGGGGGGGGGGAATATTCTAAAGTGTGAGGGCCCATTGGGGGTCCCTTGGATGGTAAATTGGACATATAAGGATATATAATGGCAAACAATTGTGGTCACCAATATAGCAAGATCCACATATGCAAAGCAAGCTCCCACTTATCACAGACTAAGAGTTATCAATGAAAGCGTTGAGATCTACTTCAACGTTCATCCCATATGGTACATAACTCTTCAGTCTGTGGATCCAAGCCATCTCAAGTCTGGAAATACTTCTGATCATGGAGTCACCCCTCCATCTAGCAGAATATTTATCTATCCCCAGAAAGATGGTGTTGGTGGGGTCTTTGACATGAATTTCCAAATAGTGTCGGGATACTGGGTGTTTTGGGAAACCTGTGAGGATGTTAGTGATATGTTCGTTTAGTCTAACACGGAGAGGTCGTTTAGTCCTGCCCACATATTGGAGTCCACATGGACATTGTAGGAGATAAACAACTCTCTCCGTGGAGCAAGTAATAAAGGGCAATATTTTATGCTCGGCATTGGTTACAGTGGACTTAAACGTATTGGTACGTCTATGGGTACAACCACTCAACGAACATACCCGACACCTCCTACACTGATAGAAACCCACCAACTGATCGAGAAAAGTCTTGCGCACAGAAGGGGGATCTAGAATATTGGGTGCCACTCTCCCTTGTAAAGAAGGTGCTCCCTTGTATATAACCTGAGGGTGGACAGGTAATACTCCCTGCAAAACAGGGTCATTGGTGAGAATGTGCCAATGCTTCTTAATCAACTGTTTGATACCCCTATATTGAGTTGAATAGGTGGTAACAAATGGAATGGATGGCACTCTCGATTGGGACCTAGGTTTCTCAGCCAATAGGTCTTTCCTATCCAATAATGCAACCTCATTTAAGGTGTTAATGAGTGAATCATTGGAATACCCTTTTTCCAAAAATCGACCAACCAGGATTTGTGCTTGTGTTAGAAATTCTTTGTGATCTGTGCAGTTACATTTCAGCCTGATGAATTGACTCTTGGGTACGGATTTAAGCCATGATGGATGATGGCAACTATTGGTAGGTATGTATGAATTCCTATCCGTATTTTAAAAAAAGGTGGAAGTGGTGAAAGAACCATTTTTAATACTTATTTTTAAATCTAAAAAATGAATCTCCTCCTGGCTCGCCTCAAAATTCAAGACGATACCCCTAGTGTTGTTATTGAGGTGCTCCATATAGGTATCCAGATCTTTACGATCCCCATCCCATAGGAGGAGGACGTCGTCAATGTATATTGCCCACAACATGAGTTGGGGCGGGCGTTGAACATAGACAACGTCCTCCTCCCATAGGGCCATGAAGAGATTGGCCAGACTAGGGGCATATTTTGTTTATCTCCTACAATGTCCATGTGGACTCCAATATGTGGGCAGGACTAAACGACCTCTCCGTGTTAGACTAAACGAACATATCACTAACATCCTCACAGGTTTCCCAAAACACCCAGTATCCCGACACTATTTGGAAATTCATGCCAAAGACCCCACCAACACCATCTTTCTGGGGATAGATAAATATTCTGCTAGATGGAGGGGTGACTCCATGATCAGAAGTATTTCCAGACTTGAGATGGCTTGGATCCACAGACTGAAGAGTTATGTATCATATGGGATGAACGTTGAAGTAGATCTCAACGCTTTCATCGATAACTCTTAGTCTGTGATAAATGGGAGCTTGCTTTGCATATGTGGATCTTGCTATATTGGTGACCACAATTGTTTGCCATTATATATCCTTATATGTCCAATTTACCATCCAAGGGACCCCCAATGGGCCCTCACACTTTAGAATATTCCTCCCCCCCTTTCCCTTTTTCTGTTGCTGTTTCTAGTTGAGGTATATTTTTTTGTCTTTTTTTGACCTCCACTGGTTATAATATGCAACAATACATATAGAACCTTTTTATTATCATTTTTTATGTGTATATACATTTCTATCTTTATAGATATTAGTATGTATCCTTATAACATACTTTTCAAAGTATTCCTATATTTTTCAAATGGTATACCATATTGTGGTGGATGGGTGGAGGTTGTTTATTAATTTGGACATCCTTCCCGCCCACACACATGATAAGGTTCATTATAAATGAGCTTTACGACTTAAATGCTGTTTTATATGTTCACCTCCTATTTTTAATATATTTGGGGTTAACTTTGTCTATTCATATACCGCTGCCTGTGATCAAAGTGAGGCTTGGTTATGTGTTGGTTCAGGGCCGGGCCTTTCTGGTGGTATGGAGGCTTGGTTTAATTGCCGTGACTCCATTGGCTGCTTAGAATGAGGCTTGACTCTTTTTTCTTCCATAGTGCTGCCTGTGATCAAAATGAGGCTTGGCTATGTGTTGGTTCATGGCCGGGCCTTTCTGGTGGTATGGAGGCTTGGTTTAATTGCCGCGACTCCATTGGCCGCTCAGAGTGAGGCTTGGTTATGTGTTGGTTCAGGGCCGGGCCTTTCTGGTGGTATGGAGTCTTGGTTTAATTTCCGTGACTCCATTGGCCGCTTAGAATGAGGCTTGACTCTTTTTTCTTCCATAGTGCTGCCTGTGATCAAAATGAGGCTTGGCTATGTGTTGGTTCATGGCCGGGCCTTTCTGGTGGTATGGAGGCTTGGTTTAATTGCCGTGACTCCATTGGCCGCTCAGAGTGAGGCTTGGCTTTTCTTCTTCTATATCTTGTGATTCATCAGCACGTCACCTGATCCCCATGACGACGTGTAGGAACACGAAAAGTACGTCGGGAAGGTGAGCGTGCTGACGCCATCATCACGGGACAGGTACGGCGGACCGGCCGGTTGTTATGCTCTTTTAATGTTATATTGTGTAAGTGTTTTTATACCCCTTTTTATAAATAAATTTAACATTGGGTAATGCACTATCGAGCCTCCTCTCCCTTTTTGGGAAATCTTTGACGCAACCACTGCACATCAAGTGACGTTTGGATCTCTCTGGATTTTCCCCTGGGATTGCGGATGGGCTTATTTGTTTCTTACCTCTGGTAAGCAGTTTGTATTGTTGGTGGTGGACACGGGTGTGCATGCACCGAATTCCAATCTGATGCGGGTCACCTCTTCACGGCTTCCCTTCATTCTTCATTTTTTTGATTTTTGATTGGACTTTTTTTTGGATATATTCCAGACTTACCTACTGTCATCACTATTGGACTTCATATGTATATATTTCTATGTGTTGGTACTAACATTCATACATTGGTTAATTCACATTAGCGCACTTGTTCCTTTTATTTTTGTTTACTTTATATGTTATCACATATCACAGGTGCTGCTGTATTTTTGTTTATGTTTATAGGCTAGCGCGGTTTATTGTTTTAGTTTTTTCTATACATAAAAGTAGATGTTTTCCAAGCTTGAGCTATGGTTTGTTTGGCAGCCTTAGTGACATATAGTAGAAGTTGGAATTGACGTTGTGAGATATTTTGTGGTTTGTTATTTAGGAGTGCTACAGTTGGATCAGGTACAACAATGGTATTGAACATGGTGGATAGTAGGTTAAATATTTGCTTCCAGAAAGTCTTAACTTTAGGGCAGGTCCACCATATGTGTAGATGTGTACCTATATCTATACAGTCTCTGAAGCATTGGGCAGGGTATTGCGGGAGAAATTTGGATATTCTTGCTGGCACAAGGTACCTTCTGGTGAGTACCTTGTAGTTAGTTTCTAATGCAGCAATATTTGGGGTAGCTGATGTTGTGGCTTGCCAAATTTGAGTCCAATTTATATCATCTGATTGGAGATTCAGGTCTGTCACCCATTCATTTGGTAGTGTAGGTTGGGGGAGTTGAAGTTGTATGAGACAGTAATTGATTGTATTTTTCCGAGATTAGACCATGTTTGTGTAGGTCAGAGAAGCAGGTTTGTTCAAATGTTGTACGATTAGGCATTGTAGACTTCGGGAATCATTCTGCTGTAGGAATTGTTTGATTTATAGATACCTGAAGGTTTCTGTTTGTGGAATTTCTTTTGTATCACAGAGTTTGGGAAAGGGCGTGATAATGTTAGATTCAAAGAAATGGTATGCTCTTGTTAGATCTGCTTTCGACCATGCTGAGAAGGAAGAAGGGGAAGCCCAAGCTGGGTAAAAGGAGGGGTTGTTTAGGAAGGAGAGGAGAGGATTATGTGGAGATTGAAGTCCAAATCGTGTTCTAAGCCTATCCCAAATGGATAAATTATGTCTAGTAATAGGATTAGAAATCGTACGGCGTAAAGTTGGAGTGAGCCACAGAAGATTTGCTAAAGAAAGTGGATCACAATCAACTGATTCAATCGCGACCCAGAGAGGAATCTCTTTGGTAGTGTGATATTTAGGGAGTTGAGCCAATTGGGCAGCAAAATAATATTTAGCGAAATCTGGAACACTTATGCCCTGTACACACGATCGGATTTCTAATGGAATAAAATCCGATGGATTTTTCCATCGGAAATCCGATGAAGCTGACTTCCATCAGTCTTGCCTACACACCATCAGTCAAAAATCCGACCATCCCAAATGCTGTAACGTAAAACACTCAGAAGAGCCGAGAAAAATGAAGTTCAATGCTTCTGAGCATGCGTCGACTTGATTCTGAGCATGCGTGGGTTTTTTCTCTGATGGAGTTCCCCACAGACGATCAGAATTTGCTACTGTTTTTTTTCCATCGGTAAAATTTAAAACATGTTCTATTTTTTTATACCGATGGAAAAAAGACGGATGGGGCCCACACACGATCGGTTTGTCCGATGAAAAAAGTCCATCGGTCTTTTTTCATCAGAAAAACCGATCGTGTGTACGCGGCATTAGTCCACCACGTATACGGGGGGTATATAGAGTAGCTTGTGTTAAACGGGGTTTAAGTTTGCCCCATATGAATTGTAGAGTTTTGCGTTGGAGAATACGAAGGAAGTATGCTGGGACTTGAATTGGGAGTACTCGGAAGAGATATAGTATTTTGGGTAAAATTGACATCTTGATGACTGTAATTCTACCCATCCATGCCAACGGTAGAGAGGACCAATTTTTCATTAGTGTGTTTAATTGTTTCATCAGTGGTGGGTAATTTGCCTTATATAGTTCTGCTGGATTTGCTGTTATGCCGCGTACACACGACCGTTTTTCTCGATGTGAAAAACTGCATTTTTTCCTTTCGACGAGAAAAACGATTGTCTGTGGGCTTTAGGTCGTTTTTCTCGACGAGAAAAACGGCATAAAAAACGACGAGAAAAATTAGAACATGCTCTAATTTTTCTCGCCGTTTTGCACGTCGTCGTTTTTCTCGTCATGAAAAATGGTCGTGTTTAGGCTTTAACGACGTGAAAAAAGCGCGCATGATCAGAAGCAAGTGAGGAGAAGAGAGCGCTCGTTCTGGTAAAACTACCATTCAGAATGGAGATGGCACATTCGTCATGCAGGAAATTATTGCATGGTTTAATGCAGCGCATTCTTTTCTTCGTTCTAATGCTGCAATAATCCAATTCTCTTGCTGCTGATATTCTCACAGAGTTAGGAAAAAGTTTGGTCTTTAGTATTTATTGTTTTCTCATGATTAATCTATATTTATTGTAAGCCAGATCTCCCTAAATACCCAATATTTTAGAGTTTCCATCTTGTTTTGAAGATGTATTTTTTAGGATTTTTTTTAATAATATTTTAGACTGTTTTTCCATATTATTTGATATTTTTGAGTGTGTCAAGTTACCACAACAACATTATTATTTATTCTAATTTAAGGAGGTTAGTGTCCCTTGTTAATTTCCCAATTTTTTATCCACTGTCCCTGCCTACTCACTACCAAACTGTCTATTTAGAATAAAAACACATGTTCATTTTGTAACATCAAACAAAAATTCAATTTATTCTGGCCTAAAAACAAATTAAAGGGTAAGCCAAAACAAAACCAGATGTAAAGTAAATCTAAAGAAGCCAGGAAGACAGCACTGGAGACCCTGCTGAAATGAGTGCAGACCCAGATCACCACAGCAAACACCAAAGGATGAGAAGACGAAAATTGGGACCATCTGAGGGACATATCCTGGGCTCATTTTCTGCTTTTCTTTTTTGCCTTCCCTGCAGGCTTCCCTGCAGCCTTCCTTGGAGGCTGTGTCCGTGGAGGAGGGACTGGAGCAGGAGCAGGGACAGGAGCAGGGACTGGGACAGGAGCAGGGACTGGGACAGGAGCAGGGAGTGGGGCAGGAGCAGGGAGTGGGGCAGGAGCAGGGAGTGGGGCCAGAACTGGAGCAAGGACATAAGAAACGTCCACAACGTCCGTAAAATCATTCAGTTTCCCCAACATGCCCATATTTACAACCTTCAATATCAGGGTCTCGCTTTTTAGACGCTGGGCCATTTCCATTTGGGGCAGTTTGTCCCCAATAAGGGCAGCAAATCCCTCTGCAGCGGTGGGGGGCTCTCTGAGGGCTGCAGTAGCCTCCCTAATTAGGGCCTGGGTCTCCTCCTCCATTTGAAGAAGCCTCCTTGCCCTTTTTGGTGGAATCCGCAGCGGAGGTATCTGGGGCCTGGTGTTGCGCTGTGTCCCACTGGGGCCTGCCTCCTCCTGTGTCCCACTGGGGCCTGCCTCCTCCTGGCTTCCACTGGGGCCTGCCTCCTCCTGGCTTCCTTTGGCACCTGCCTCCTCGTGGGTCACACTGGGGCCTGCCTCCTCTTGGGTTCCACTGGCACCTGCCTCCTTGTGTGTCACACTGACGCCTGCCTCCTCATCCTGTTAAAAAAAGTTACATATAGTTATTTTAGCCTTCATCTTTCACACACATTTGTCACCTCATGACATTTGCTAATTGAATGCTAATAAATATTAAAGTTAATCATTCTGACACCAGCATTTTTCATTCTTGTCCCCCTAATTTTTGGCCACTGCTGTCTATTGATATGTCAGACACTTTGGTTTAACTGGTAACATTTTTCACACAATTTTTTCAACTTTGACAACATTAGACTTTTATTACTAGAAATATTTTGCAAAATATTATACCTGGCTCCAAATATTCAAATCCGGCTCCTCCAGGAGTTGAGCTTGTTCCTCCAAAGAGACCTCAACTTGGCTGGAGGGAAGGCTGGAGGGTTGGCTGCAGGGAATGCTGGAGGGAAGGCTGGAGGGTTGGCTGCAAGGAAGGCTGGAGGGTTGGCTGCAGGGAAGGCTGGAGCTTGTTCTGGGTGAAAGGGTGGAAAGGGATTCCCTGGATTCCAGGTGGTCATCGAGGAAACTGAGATGCTGGTAGTACCAGAGATTTGGAATATATCTGTCCTCTGCAGCTGCTCCTGACCGCATAGATGTTCGGACTTTGTTTCGTTGAGTCCGGTATGTCCCCCTAATGGTCCCAATTTTCGTCTTCACATCCTGTAGTGTTGCTGTGGGGATGTGAGTTTGCACAAATTCCAGCAAGGTCTCCAGTGCTCTCTTCCTGGCTTCTTTATTTTTATTTTTTTTGTTTTTGGTCTCCCATAAAACAGGAAGATTCTTCCATCTTTGCAGGAATTCCAACATGAAGTCGGGGTCCTTAAATACCTGCATTTTTGCTGCAAGTCAAAAAACACACCAAAAATCGAATGTCAGTCAAGACTACTCCAAATCTTTCTCACCATATATAGGCCACTAATGTAGCAATTGATCAGTCATCATAGAGTTGAGTGGACACCTGGATGTTTGTGTTGAACTCTTTTTTGTAAACTTGGTAAAAAGCTAGAGTTCGTGACGTGACTTGACCCAAACTTGACCCTGAACCCAAACCCCATTGAAGTCAATGTTGCCCCGGACTAAAATCTGCGGACTAAAAGGACTCCAAAAAAAGTACCTAGAACTGTCCCTGCACAAAGTGTAATTTGTGCTTTTCCAAAATTAACTCAAAATTCACTCCTGGGTATAATAAATTGTTGTCTCCCGTCAAATGCAATACATAGAAAAGTCATTGATACAAACATTGAGAAAGCATTGTGGTTCCCCCAAATTCTCTTACCAGGCCCTTCTTGTCTGGAATGGATATTAAGGGAAACCCGCCGCCCATGTTTTTCAAAATGCGTGTGGTCCCCCCAAATATCCATACCAGGCCCTTCAGGGCTGGAACTCCACCCCAAACTAAAAAAAAATATGGCGTGGAGTCCCCCCAAATATCCATACCAGGCCCTTCAGGTCTGGCAAGGATTTTAAGGGGAACTCCACCCCAAATTCTTGAAAAAAATGGCGTGGAGTCCCCCCAGAAATCCATGCCAGACCCTTATCCGAGCACGCAACCTGGCCAGCCACAGGGGAAGAGGGGGGACGAGAGAGTGGCCCCCCCTCCCTCCTGAACCGTACCAGGCCACATGCCCTCAACACGGGGAGGATGTCCCCATGTTGATGGGGACAAGGGCCTCATCCCCACAACCCTTGCCTGGTGGTTGTGGGGGTCTGCGGGTGGGGGGCTTATCGGGATCTGGAAGACCCCCCAGATCCCGCCCCCCCCTATGTGAAATGGTAATGGGGTACATTGTACCCCTACCATTTCACCCCAAAACTTGACAAAATCCAAAAAATGACAATAGACGTTTTTTGACAATTCCTTTATTATTGTTTTTGTTTTTCTTCCATCTTCTTCCTTCTTCTTTTCTGTATTCGAGTTTCTTCCTCCATCTTCCTCTTCATCTTCATCTCCATCTTCATCTTCCTTCTTGCTTCGGGCTTCTCATCCGCATCTTGCTCCGGCTTCTTCTTTCTTCTCCCGCCGCTCCGTTTGAATTTGAGTTTGCCGCTGTGTGACGCTTAAGTTATGCAGTTCTCCTCTAGGTTCGCTGCGAGCAGGTGGCCCCGCCCCCCTCTGACAGCACGGGGAAAGTACCCGTGAAATCCATGTGCGTCAGAGGGGGGCAGGGTCCCCGGACAAAGAGGAGAACTGATGAACTGAAGCGTCACACAGCGGGAACCTCCAATTCAAACGGAGCGGCCGGAGAAAGAAGAAGCCGGAGCAAGATGCCAGAGCAAGATGCGGACGAGAACACAGAAGGAAGAAGGAAGATGAAGAGGAAGAGGAAGATGGATGAAGAAACACGAATCGAGAAAAGAAGAAGGAAGAAGATGGAAGAAGAAGATGGAAGAAAGCCCAAAAAAAAAGAAAGGAATGGTCAAAAACCGTCTATTGTCATTTTTTACATTTTGTACACTTTCTTTGTGAAATGGTAGAGGTACAATGTACCCCTTACCAATTCACCTAGGGGGGGGGCCGGGATCTGGGGGTCCCCTTTGTTAAAGGGGTCTTCCAGATTCCGATAAGCCCCCTGCCCGCAGACCCCCACAACCACCGGGCAAGGGTTGTGGGGATGAGGCCCTTGTCCCCATCAACATGGGGACATCCTCCCCATGTTGAGGGCATGTGGCCTGGTACGGTTCAGGAGGGGGAGCGCTCTCTCACTCCCCCCTCTTTTCCTGCAGCCTGCCAGGTTGCTTGCTCAGATAAGGGTCTGGTGTGGATTTTTAAGGGGACTCCACGCCATTTTTTTTTAATTTGGGGTGGAGTTCCCCTTAAAATCCTTGCCAGACCTGAAGGGCCTGCAAATAGAATTTGGGGGGACCCCCACGTTTTTTTTTTTCTCTAAAACGGAGTTTTCAATGTATTGCCATTTGCCGGGAGCCGAGAATTCATTCTAGCCGCGATTGAGTTTTAAATGATTTTTCCAACTTCGAAAATGACACTTTGTGCAGGGCCAGGACTAACAGCACGGGAAGCAAGCGCGAAGTTACATGCATATTGCCCAACACCGGCCCCGAACATACAGTGAATGTTTAGGTTTCTGCTCCGGGACCCAGCCCAAAAAATAGGTCTGTACGGTCACTAAATTTTCTGTTCGGGGCCGCTCAACCCTCGACATATCAAGTATGAAAAATGTTACGTACCCGCGATCTACACGTTCGTTGCTTGCGACCTTCTTCCACTCACTGAACGTCGCTTTCAACTATGTTTTTTAACGTTATATACAGTGCGCATGCGTGACGCTCCGCACGCTTTCCCGCCCCTAACGTTCGTTAGACTACTTTTCCCGCCCCTTCTCGCTCGTCCTTAATGACGGAGACTGACAACATGGCGGAGAATCACCCAGATAAAGTGGAAAGTGTGGAAGGAGGCATGCCCAGACACAGAAGATATAAAGCCACTAACATGTCGTTTGAGGAGATGGTGGATATGGTCACCATATTGCTGAGGGAGGATTATGACGCCAAACATGGGCCCTACAAAAAGCCAAATCAGGTGAAGGGCCAGATTATGGATAAAGTGGTCAAAACGCTGTTCCTGAAATTTGGGGTTCGCAGGTCGAAGGAACAGATCCGCAAACGATGGTCGGACATTAAATTGCGTGAGCCGGAGCAATATAAAAAAATAAAAAATGTGATCCGAAAAAGTAAGTATATTTACATTTACTGTGATTTTTATTAATAGCGTGGTGCTGCATGTGCTTTTTCTTTAATGTATGTAGTACAGTTCAAGATGTCCTGTTTCATGTTCTTGGGCACACGAATCGGTCGTAGAAATCCTCGTTCAAACGTTCACTAAATGACGATCTTTTGGTCCGATTCAGTGTTAACTACATTTTATCATTCCTAATAATAGGCATGTTCAAATTTAGTTAGCACTGTATTCCCCCAAAACATCGTTTTGGTGGTATTGAACGAGGATTTCGACGTTTGATTCGTGTGCCCAAGAACATGAAACAGGACATCTTTTACTGTTCAAGATATCCTGTTTCATGTTCTTGGGCACAAGAATCAAACGTCGAAATCCTCGTTCAATACCACCAAATTGATGTTTTGGGGGAATACAGTGCTAACTAAATTTGAACATGCCTATTATTAGGAATGATCAAATGTAGTTAACACTGAATCGGACCAAAAGATCGTCATTTAGTGAACATTTGAACAAGGATTTCTACGATCGATTCGTGTGCCCAAGAACATGAAACAGGACATCTTTTACTGTTCAAGATGTCCTGTTTCATGTTCTTGGGCACAAGAATCAAACGTCGAAATCCTCGTTCAATACCACCAAAACGATGTTTTGGGGGAATACAGTGCTAACTAAATTTGAACATGCCTATTATTAGGAATGATCAAATGTAGTTAACACTGAATCGGACCAAAAGATTGTCATTTAGTGGACGTTTGAACGAGGATTTCTACGACTGATGATTCTTGGGACGAAGAACATGAAACAGGACATCTTGAACTGTTTATGTGATAATTAATTATAAACATGGTTGTGTAGGTGTTGGTAACTATATTTAACTAATGTAACTGGATTCAGTGTACGGTTACGAGAGTATGCTCAGCAGCTGCTTACACATCTGGACTCATTAGCACAAGTGTGGGCCACAAGAACAACCTTTTGATGGTGTCACACACAGGTGATCCAGTGGATACTTGGTGTGTTTCCATGTGTGAAACATGACCAAAATAGATTAATCTACCAGCTTGGGAAATGGATACAATCATGTGTTCATCTTCTAAATAATTTCAAAAAATACAATTGTAACACACTTCCAAAGAATGATTAATATTCCTCTTTCAGGCCTAAATATATTTAGTTACACAAGTCTACCTTTGGGTTCTATCTCCTAGGGCTTCAAAGAGCTAAGAGACAGGAGGCTGCAAACCCCGCACCACCAACCCAAGACCCACAACCGCAGGATGTGGCTGAAGAGGGAAATGACAACTCAACAGGTCAGTGTCATACACCACAGCCTCAGGTAATAGATGTAGGCCTGTATATTTAGTAAGACTTTTTTATTTTTCTAATTTAAGGTACTTTAATGCCTGCGGCCCCAGCAACCTTCACCCGACACACTGCCCAGATGTTGCTGAAAGAACTGAGGGTCTGCTCTCGTGAGCTGGAAACAATGAAAGCGAACTTGTTCCAGATGAGGCAAAACACTAAGCAGATGGAGCAAAGAATACGTTCTTGGGAGGGTTTAAAATTTTTATATGGTTTCAAATTCAGTTTTCTTCTTTTTTTTGTAATTGTAGATTTGCACTTTTTTGGGGGAATCTTTTAATTTAGAAAATTAATATTGTACATGTTGTACATTTTTGTCAAGAGTTTTATCCAAAAAATTATCTTTAAAAACCCCCAAATTTTTTTATTTTTTTTTATAAAAAATAAGACAAATTTTATGCTCCTATAAAAAATATTTTAAACTAAACAATGTGTGGCTTCTTATATCAATGTTGCACCCCCCCCATAAAAAAATTGTGTGTTTACACTCTAAATGATGGTAATTTACTTGTTACAAAAACACATGGCACTACAACTGCACTAGTATAACCTAGGACAGTGATGGTGAACCTTGGCACCCCAGATGGTTTGGAACTACATTTCCCATGTTGCTAAGGCACTCTGCAGTGGAGTTGAGCATCATGGGAAATGTAGTTGCAAAACATCTGGAGTGCCAAGGTTCACCATCACTGACCTAGGAGAAATAACAAATCCAACAAAATAAAAGCAAACAAGATGTTTTCATTATAATTTTTTAAATTAGTCCAAAAATTATTTTAAAAATGTTTAGGCATTGCAATGGCCCCCTACCCATAAAATATTCCACATAGCGTTGCCGCACATAATGGCCGCTTTGGGGGGCCAAGCCTGTAGGGCCAGCTACCTGGGCTGGCAATGGTCCATCCAAGAACTGTGTGCCCTGAAGGGCAACTGAAGAGAGATAATTGTTTGAATTTTTTTTTTAATAATTGTGGAGTATGCAACAGCACATGATTAAATGGTTCCATTTGTACTCCGCCATGTTGAGAGCAGTCTGAAAAATGCGGAAACGACTGGCCATGATGCCAAAGGCATTTTCGACCACCCTTCTCGCTCTGGCCAGCCTATAATTAAAGACCCTCCTCTCAGGGGTGAGGGTCCTTTGTAGAAAAGGCCTCATCAAATGGGGTCCAAGCGCAAACGCCTCATCTTCCAGGAAAACAAAGGGGAGGCCATGTTCATTTTCTTCAGCAGGTGGCAATGCCAGGTCCTCTGAAAGAAGCCGGTCGGCAAACTCGGTCTGGGCAAAAACACCACCGTCAGACATCCGCCCATTTTTCCCAACATCAAGATAGAGAAATTCATAGTTGGCAGACACCACCGCCATCAGCACAATACTGTGGAACCCTTTATAATTATAAAAAAAGGATCCCGATTGGGGTGGTGGCACGATGCGGACGTGCTTGCCATCAATGGCTTCTCCACAGTTGGGAAAGTTCCACCGCTGAGAAAACTCAGATGCCACATTCTGCCATTCCTGTGGCGTCGATGGTAACTGTGGAGTCAAACCCAAAATAAAAATTAATATACTTTGCTAACTAAACATTGCAAGCATGTTAGCACAAAACACTCTGGGCAAAACATCAGTATAGCATTAATTTGGAAGGAGGATTTTAGAGCAGAGCTCCGCAGCCAAAATAATACCAAATTACCCAGCAGCTCCAGCTACAGCAGCTGCAGAGTTTTTAGAATTGGACACTTACCTGTCCTGGAGTCCAATAACGTCCGCAGCAGAGGACAAACAATCGCTCGTCACTCTGCTGCCCCCTCTGCCATCCTTGGTGAGGGAACCAGGAAGAGAAGCCTTGCGGCTTCACTGCCCGGTTCCCTAGCGCACATGCACGAGAAGCGCTGCACAGTTCTGACTGGTCCTCCTGTGTTCTGGGAGCCAAGTGTCTCCAAGAACACTATGGGTATTCTGCGGGAAGTGACTTGTCTCCGGCAGATTTGCCGCAGAGATGACTCCTGGATGTGGGTGAAAATACCTGTCTTAAACAGGTATCTTCACCCCCATCCCCCCTGAAAGGTGTCAATTTTGACAACGGAGGGGGGGAGGGTTACGATGAGCGGAAAAAAAACTTTAGGGTGGAGCTCCACTTTAATAAGAGCTAAAAATGAGCACAAAAAACATCACCCACTCTGATGGACCTGTGAAATTCTTTTAGGGTGGGGGTGTTGAGATGAGTTGGGGACATCATAATTAAAAGCTCTAGTACTATGTAATTTATTTTGTTAGATTAGACAAAAGCAAATAATTAGGGGGGGGGGGGGTTCAGGCAATCTAAGCACTACAATGGAGCAGCCAAAAAACATTGGGGAGTGACTAGGCTAGGTGTGTTTGGGCCCAGGATATAATGCTGGAGAGGTTGGTTTTTAAAAATATGCATGTAGGCCCAAAAAAAGGAACATTCAAAGCGTACAACATGCATGGGGACAAAGGGGACATTCACAGCATATTCGAATCATGGTAATTAGAGACAGTTCAAAAAATACTATACATTAGCAAGCATAAAAAAACATAGATTGCGATGTTTATAAAGGAGAAAACTTACCTTAATATAGTCCTCCTGAAGGACCTGGATAATGGCAGAGCAGGTTTCTGGGATAATGACGCCCAGAGCCTGGGGGGAGATGCCTGTCGAGAACTTGAGGTCCTGCAAGCTTCTCCCAGTCGCATGGTATCGCAACGTGGCGATGAGCCTCTGCTCAGCAGCAATGGCTTTCCGCATAACGGTGTCCTGCCTGGTGATATAGGGGGACACCAAAGCCAAGAGCTGCTAAAAAACGGGGTCAGACATCCTAAGAAAATTCCTGAAGTCATCAGGGTTATTCTCCTGGATCTCCCGCAGCAGAGGCATGTGACAGAATTGGTCCCGCTGGAGCAACCAATTCTTTGTCCAAGAACTCCTCCTTACCCTGTTCATGGACCGGATCTGGGACATAGCAACAAGCCCAGAAGCAAGCACAGCACGATCTCGGCGACAAAAACGTACCCGCAACATGGCTTCAAAACGATCGTCTAATCAGAACAAACTAAAAGAACGCACTGAAGAACAGCAAGGCCTCTGAAGCACGAGCTGAAAAACAGTAACGAGCGGACAAGAACGCACTGCAAAAACAGAAACGAACTGACTACACGCACTGAAAGACAGATACGAACCCACAAGCACAAACTGAACTCCCGAAAAAGATCTTTAAAGCACGGAGACTGAAAAGCGTGAATCGTCTCTTCCCAAACTTTTACTAACACGCGGTAACACGAAATCAGCAAAAGCAGCCAAAAGGGTGGCGCGAACATAATGAAACTTCCTCTTTATAGTGCCGTTGTACGTGTTGGACGTCACCGCGCTTTGCTAGATCATTTTTTTTTCACGATAGTGTGTAGCCAAGGCAGGCTTGAGAGGAAACACGAAAAATAACGTCGAGAAAAACAACGTTTTTTTTCACGTCAAGAAAAACGGTCGTGTGTACGCGGCATTAGAGAGATGCCTAGGTATGTGATATGTGAAGTTGACTAGCTGAAGGGGAGGAAGTCCTGTAATTGTGTTTGCAATTCCAATGGGAGAGAGATGTTTAGTGCTTTAGATTTTTGAGAGTTTGGCCTCGTACACACGACCGATTTTCTCGGCAAGAACCAGCAAGAAACTTGCTGGCAGAGAGGTCTTGCCGAGTAAATCGGTCGTGTGTACGCTGCTATCGGGTTTCTCGTCGAGAAAACCGACAAGAAACCTCGACGAGAAAATAGAGAACCTGCTCTCTATTTTCTCGTCGAGATTCTCGTCGGCATGTTTCTCGACGAGAAAAGTGAGTGTGTGTACACTTACCTGTCCGCCGGGAAGCCCGCGCATGTTCGAAATGAATTTGACACATGCGCGGTAGCTTCCTAGGCATACGTAGGGTATACCAAGATGGCGGCGACGGCATCGAATGTGACGAGCGCATGCTCGACGTAGCCGATGACGTCACCGCGTACACTCCTTTCAAAGAACTGCGGGTTCTTTGAAACGAGCGTGTGTACACTCGGCCGGGACAAGTTTCTTGTCCAAGAATCTCGTCGAAAAAAACGACATGTTTTTTTCAACGAGAATCTCGGCCGTGTGTACGAGGCCTTTATTTTAAGACCAGATATAGCTCCAAATTTAGTAAGGGTGGATATAAGATTTGGTGCTGATGTTAAAGGTGAAGTGAGAAAAACTAAGACATCATCTGCGAACAGACATAGTTTGTGTTGATGTTCAAGTCCTTTAATATTAATATTAGAGCAAATTAATTGAGCCAGGGGTTCTATTGCTAGAGCAAAGCATAGGGGGGATAATGGGCATCCCTGCCTGGTTTCTCTTTCAATAATAAATGGGTCAGATCTGTAACCTGAGTAAGTTATATACACTTTCGGTTTGTCATATAGAGAAGTTATCCACTGTAGAAAGTTGTTTCTAAAACCCCATCTACCGAGGATAGAGTGAAGATAATGCCAAGATAAGGAATCAAATGCTTTCCGTATATCAATAGAGAGGAAGCAGGCAGGGATGCGACGTGTTCGTGCCATATGAGCAAGGAAAAGTGCTCGACGAATGTTATCACCAGTTTGTCTGGATGGGATAAAGCCTGTCTGATCTTTATGTATAAGGTTGCCTATGATTAGATTTAGTTGATTGGAGAGGATTTTAGCTAGTAGCTTGATATCTAAATTAAGAATAGAGATTGGTCTATAGTTAGACCATGAAGTGTCATCTGAATTTGGTTTGTGGATCATAGAAATGGAAGCTAAAAGGGATTCTGGATGGAAGGAATGTCTAGTTAGAAGTGAATTTAAGGCTTCCATTAATAAAGCAGAAAGTAGTGTTTGGAAGTGTTTATAGTATGCGGCTGAAAAACCAACGGGTCCTGGGCATTTGTGTGGCTTTAAAGTTTTGATTGCTGTTTGTATTTCAAGAGATGTAATATTTTTTTCAAGGGTTTCTTATTGGGTTGCAGAAAGGGAGGGAAGTTTAATATCATCTAATAGCGAATCGAGGTGTGATTGTTCAAAGGTTTGAGTCTCTTGGTATAAATGGGATAATTTTCTACCAAATTCAGTCACTATTTTTTGAGGGTTACTGGAGAAAGTGTTTTTAGATATTTTTAATCTAATTGGTTTCCGTGAGTGGTCTAATTTACGGAGAGAAAGGGCTAAAAAGGTTGTAGGTTTGTTGGCTTTCATATAGAGAGTGTGATTGGTTTTGCGGAGAATCTTTTCTGCTGAATCTGTTAGAAAAAGTTTGAGTTCTAGTTTGGCTTTATCATAGACTAGTTTGTTAGAGGGGGAAGGGTTGCTTTGAAAGTTTTCTGAAGCCTTATAAAATACTTCATCTAGTTGCTTTTGTATTAGTTTATTTTGTTTGCGTAGGTAAGATGCTTTACTTATACAGATTCCTCTGATGACTGGTTTCAGGGCTTCCCAATAAGTTAGGGGATTTGTCTATGATGGTTTATTATCTGCTATGTAATCTTGAATGGCTTTTTCTATATCTTGTCGGTATTTAGGGATCGCTAGCAAGCTGTCATTTATGTACCATGTACGCAAATTAGGTTTTGGAATAAGAGAAGAAAAGGAAGTTAGTACAGCATTGTGGTCAGACCATGCACAAGGGATGATTTGTGAATTGAGTATTAGTGGAGAAGAATTGATATTTACTAATAAATGGTCTATTCGGGAAAATTGTTTATGGGGATGAGAGTAGTGAGAATATTGTTTTATCCTAGGATGTTGTTCACGCCATGTATCAATAAGGGAATGTTGGTTTAAAAGTTGTTGGTATTTAGGGCGGTGAATAGTTGCGGGTGTTGGGGATTTGTCTAAAATTGGGTATATTACCTGGTTAGAATCTCTGCATATTATAAGAGTACCCTTTTTGTGAGAGTCTATTACACTGAAAAAGTGAGAGAGAAAAGATAATGGATTTTTGTTGGGGGCACAATATGATACAACCGTGATTTCGTTGTCAAGTAATAAACCATTTAGTATTATGTAGCGACCTTCAGGGTCATTAATCTCTGAGTGTAGGGTAAAAGGTGCAGTGTGGTGGAAAGCAATCAAAACTCCTTTCTGTTGGAGGCTGAGGCTTTGTATACTTGAGGATATTGGCAGCTACAAAATTTAGGGGAGGATTGAGTAGAAAAGTGTGTCTCTTGTAGACAAACCACATGAGCTGGGATAGATGAGAAAAAGTGGAAAGCTTTTGTGCGTTTAGGAGGAGAATTAAGACCTTGTACCTTGGGTGATGCATGCACGGCTTTCTGGCATGGCGGACGTGCTCTGAGTGAGCTCCGGGTCCCCGCCGCTCTCCGTGACCTCCGCTCAGCAATTTTAGCCTTAAAAAGAACCAGGGGTAAGCCTATTAATACACTCCATTCCCTGGGCGCCCCATGGGAAAGATTGGCCAGCAGCAGCGCAACTATAATCCACTGTTTGGGCCGCAAACGGGATCTGAGATGGACCGCTTCATTACTAGGCCGCAATCCGCGGCCTCGATTTCATCTGCTGATAACTTTGCCGCGATGGATCCGTTCCTGGACACGGAGGACACGGGACTTCCTGTAACTATGAATTCCTCGATTGTGAGCTCCGCCACCCACACAACTCAGGAGGTTCTTACCCCTGACATTCTGGATGAAAAATTGGACTCCAAACTACAGCATCTGCTCCAGCAGATTACCCGGAACATCGCGGCGGAGGTGAGCAAAATCTCAGCAGAATTGAGGGGGGAAATCACTCAAATTGGGGAACGTACTGATGCCCTGGAACACAAGTTTGACGAAATGGTGAACTATGTGCAGGCCATAGAGGAGGAAAACTACAACCTGAAACACTCAGTCTCCCAATTACAGCTTCAGCAGGAAGACTTAGAGAACAGGGAGAGATGCCAAAACCTTCGCTTCCGTGGTATCCCTGAGGCAGTGGGGGACTCCTCTCTACGCCCATACCTCTTGGAGCTCTTTAATGTGCTAACTCCCTCAGTAGTAGATGTGGATTGGCGTCTGGATAGGGCTCATCGCTCCCTAGGCCCAAAACTCCCGGCTGGTGCGAGGCCCAGAGATGTAATCGTGAGGTTTCATTATTATGACAGTAAAGAGGCTCTGAGCCTGGCCACACGTAACAAATCTCAAATTTCTTACAAGGGGGCGAAGCTACAGATCTTCAGTGACCTATCCCCCATTATCCTGGCAAAGAGGAGAAACCTACGTTCGATCACAGCACATCTACAGTTGCACAAGGTCCTCTACTACTGGGGCTTCCCCTTCCGCCTCATTGTGTCTAAAGATGGCGTTCAACACAGTCTGCGTGACCTACAGGAGGGAGAAGCTTTTAAAAAAGCCTTGGCCTTCCACCCCTGCCTGAAGATGATCCCCACTCCGCTCCTCCTCAAGCTCGTCCTTTTCTGTCCACTCCCAGCCGCCTTTGGACCCCTGTGAGGGGCCAATCGAGGAAGCATCTCTCCACCCCTCAACGCCCAAGATCCTCCAAACAACCTCCTTGATTTATTTTAGTGGGGATTCCTGATCCCCGCCTGCTGTTTTGTTTTTTCTGTTAAGTCCTTGGAAGTAGTGATGAGCCGAACACCCCCCGGGTTCGGTTCGCACCAGAACCCGCGAACGGACCGAAAGTTCGTACGAACATTAGAACCCTATTAAATACAATGGATGCGAACGTTCGAATTCTAAAGTGCTAATTATAACGACTATTATGCATGTTATTGTCCTAAAAAGGGTTTGGGAACCCGGGTTCTGCACCAGGGGACATGTATCAATGCAAAAAGAAGTTTTAAAAACGGTCGTTTTTCGGGAGCAGTCATTTTAATGATGCATAAAGTGAAAAAAAAAAAGTCAAATATTCCTTTAAATATCGTACCTGGGGGGTGTCTAAAGTATGCCTGTGAAGTGCCACGTGTTTCCCGTGTTTAGAACTGTCCCTGCACAAAATCACACTTCTAAAGGAAAAAAAAGCCATTTAAAACTGCTTGCGGCTTTAATGTAATGTCTGGTCCCGGTAATATGGATGAAAATCTTTAAGAAAAATGGCATAGCTACCCCATGACCCCCCCCCTACCCCAGCCCATTACCAGCCCCTTTGGGTCTTGTATGGATATTAAGGGGAACACCGCACACAAAATAAAAAAGGCCCTATATACTCTGAACAGCCGTATACAGGCGGTGCATACAAGACAGGGACTGTAGGTTTGTTCTTATGTAGAATGTGTTTGTAATTTTGAACAGGTACATTGTTTAAGTGTAGCTCCAGCCCAAAAATCTATTTTTAAACTTTTTGGAAAACATAGGTAAGGGTTATCACCCCTGTAACATTTGTTTTGCTGTCTGTGCCCCTGTTCAGAACATTTCACCTCACTTTCCGTCCCAATGACAACTGTTTTTGAAATGTGGTGTTTTTCTTGAAACAAGGATTGGTGATAAAGCATCAGTACAGAGGAGACACCTTTCTCCCATATTAATTCTTACAGGAGAGAATTTTCCTTCCTAGGGGTAGATTTCCTCTCACTTCCTGTTGTCTTCTTGCGTTTGCAAGTAGGAGTCGTTTGTAAGTTGGATGTTTGAAAGTAGGGACCTGCCGTATATACTCTGCAGAAATAGGCCCCTTAGTTGTTGGTGTTGGCACAACACTGTAAGCACTCACAGTTACTCTTGGTTGGTGCTGGAACGCCCTGCTGTCAACTATTATATCAGGAATTGTAATTACATATAATTGTTGAACAGTGGTAGTAAAAATTGGGCCTTTGATGGTGGTGCTGGTGCCACAACACTGTAAGCCCTGACAGTTACTCTTGGTGGGTGCAGCAATGGGCCCTGCTGTGAATTATTAGATCAAGAATTGTAATTGCATGCCCCTGTTGAACAGGGGCTGAAAAATTGGGCCTTTCGTGGTGGTGGTGGTGGTGGTGGTGTTGCCACAACACTGTAAGCCCTCAGAGTTACTCTTGGTGGGTGCAGGAATGGGCCCTGCTGTGAATTATTAGATCAAGAATTGTAATTACATGCCCCTTTTGAACAGGGGCTGAAAAATTGGGCCTTTCGTGGTGGTGGTGGTGGTGGCGTTGCCACAACACTGTAAGCCCTCAGAGTTACTCTTGGTGGGTGCAGCAATGGGCCCTGCTGTGAATTATTAGATCAAGAATTGTAATTACATGCCCCTGTTGAACAGGGGCTGAAAAATTGGGCCTTAGGCACTGGTGGCACAACACTGCAACCCCTCACAGATACTGTACTTGGAGCACAGCAATGAGCCCTGTTGCAAAGTATTGCTTCAAAAATTGTAATTACACGCCCCTGTTAAACAGGGGCTGAAAAATTGGGGCTTAGCCACTGGTGGCGGCACCCATAAACAAAAATGATCTTCCAAGCTATCATCATCAATCGTATCATTGAGGACTCGGAGGAGGAGGATAGCCAGTCAACATAACAGCACAGGCACTCAGCATCAGCATCAGTCTTGAAGGGATGTGACATGTTAAAATCAATTAGTCTGTTATATCAGCATCAGGTGTGTGGTAGCTGGTGGTGATCCAAGACTGGTTCATCTTGATGAAAGTCAGTCGATCAACCGAGTCGGTGGACAGGCGCACCCTGTGATCCGTGACAAATCCTCCAGCAGCACTGAATGTGCGTTCCGAAAGAACGCTGGATGCAGGACAGGCCAGTAGCTCAATTGCATACTGTGCAAGCTCTGGCCAGTGATCCATCCTCAAGACCCAGTAAGCCAGAGGATTTTCGGTGGGGAAGGTGTCCAAGTCTGACCTTGCCCCTAGATATTCCTGCACCATGTTTATGAGACGCTGGCGATGGTTGCTGGAACCGATCATACTTTGGGGCTGCGGACTAAAGAATTGTCTGAACGCATCGGTCAGACGGCCACCTTCCCCACCGCTCCTTCTTTGACTGGCCGAAGCCTCAGCAACTCGTTGTCCAGGACCAGGAGTTTGTAACCTCCCAGTCTCTGGGAACGCGTTGCACAGACCTTTCTGCAAGGCCTCCCGGAGTTGTCTCATCCTCTGCTCCCTCTGCGACGGTAACATAAGGTCCGCAACCTTACCCTTGTACCGTGGATCAAGGAGAGTGGCCAGCCAGTAATGGTCCCTCTCCTTGATCCGAAGAATACGAGGATCCTTCCGCAGACTTTGCAGGATCAGGGAGGCCATGCAGCGTAGGTTAGCTGAGGCATTCGGTCCGGAGTCCTCTGGGTCACTAAGGACGACATGATCCGCAGCCACCTCCTCCCAGCCACGTACAAGTCCACTGGTTTCTTGGGACTGTAAATCATCCCTAAAAGACTGCTGCTGATGATGCTGAGTGCCAGCCTCCACTTCCATGCTGACACAATCCTCCTCCTCCTCCTCCTCCTCCTCTTCCTGTGCGATGGGTGGGACAGAAGGAACACTGTCTGGGTAAAGGGGGCCTTGAGAGGCAAGGAAGTCCTCCTCTTCCTGCCTCTGTTCTGCCTCAAGTGCCCTGTCCATTATTCCACGCAGCGTGTGCTCCAACAGGTGGACAAGAGGTACAGTGTCACTGATGCATGCACTGTCACTGCTCACCATCCTCGTGGCCTCCTCAAATGGTGCCAGGACAGTGCATGCATCCCTGATCATGCCCCACTGGCGTGGAGAAAAAAAACAAGCTCCCCTGACCCTGTCCTGGTGCCGTAGTCGCACAGGTACTCATTGATGGCCCTCTGCTGCGTGTGCAGCCGCTGCAGCATGGCCAACGTTGAGTTCCACCTGGTGGGCATGTCACATATAAGGCGGTTCTTGGGCAGGTTCAACTCCTTTTGCAGCTCAGCCAGGCGAGCACTGGCATTATAAGATCTGCGGAAATGCACACAGACTTTCCTGGCCTGCCTCAGGACATCCTGTAAGCCCGGGTACCTGCCCAAGAACCGCTGCACCACCAGGTTAAGGACGTGAGCCACACAGGGCACATGGGTCAGTTGTCCCTGTCGGAGGGCGGAGAGGAGGTTGGTGCCATTGTCGCAAACAACCATTCCTGGCTTAAGCTGGCGTGGCGTCAACCACCTCTCGGCCTGGCCCTGCAGAGCAGACAGGACCTCTGCCCCAGTGTGGCTTCTGTCCCCCAAACACACCAGCGCAAGCACGGCATGGCATCTTTTTGCCTGCGTACTTGCGTAGCCCCTTGAACGGCTACGGAGCACCGCTGGTTCAGAGGACAAAGCACAGGAAGAGGCCATGGAGGAAGAAGAAGAGGAGGGGGTGGAGGAGAGAGGTGTGTCACAACCAGTAGTAGCATTTTGGAGGTGTGGCGGTGGAACAACCTCCAACACTACTGCACCTTGTCCTGCATCCTTCCCAGCTGCCAAAAGAGTGACCCAATGGGCCGTGAAAGAAAGGTAACGTCCCTGTCCATGCCTGCTGGACCATGAGTCAGCGGTAATATGCACCTTACCGCTGACCGCCCTGTCCAGCGAGGCCAAGACATTGCCTTCCACATGCCGGTAGAGAGCCGGAATAGCCTTCCGTGAGAAAAAGTGGCGTTTGGGAACCTGCCACTGAGGAACCGCACATTGCACAAACTCACGGAAGGGGGCCGAGTCTACCAACTGAAAAGGCAGCAGTTGAAGCGCTAGCAATTTAGCCAAGCTAGCATTCAACCGCTGGGCATGTGGATGGCTGGGAGTGAACTTCTTTCGACGGTCCAGCAGCTGGGGCAGGGAAATTTGCCTGCTAGAATCGGACGTCGGTGTACTGCTAGCAGAGTGGCCGCAAGTACTTGGCTGTGACACACCTAATTCTACACCTTCATTCCTCTCAGTGCATGTTTCAGAGAGGACTGAAGTTATAGTGGGGTTGGAGATCCCAGCTGATGCGGTGCAAGGAGAGGTCCGCTTTGTTCTTTGGTGTGGGTCTTTGAGGTAGGCTTGCCAACGAGCTGCATGGCAGGTCAACATATGTCTGGTCAGGCATGTGGTACCCAAGCGGCTGATGTTTTGGCCACGCGATATACGCTTGAGACATATGTTGCAAACAGCAGCTGTGCGATCTGATGCACTAGCCTCAAAAAAGGCCCACACCAAAGAACTTTTTGAATGACGGGCAGAGGCAGCGCCCTGCACAGGCGGAGCTCTGCGGTGTGATTCCGTCGGTGTACTGCCCTTACGCTAGCCACCAAAGGGCATTCTGCCTCGTTGGAGATGTGCCTCCTCCTCATCCTCCTCCTCCTCCTCCTCCTCTCTCCTATTAGGCACCCACGTGGAGTCAGTGACCTCATCATCCCCTCCCTCCTCATCACTGGAGCCAATCTGGCAGTACGCTGCAGCTGCTGGAACATGACTGCCAGATTGGTGTCCTTCTTGAGCATCCCCTCTGTCTGCTCTCACGCTACTGCCTTCCTGTAGCTGGGTTTCATTATCAGACCCTTCGAAACGCTGGGCATCCTCCTGGAGCATGTACCCAACACTGTGCTCAAACAGTTCGGGGGACTCCTCAGGAGGAGGACATGGTGGGTCTAGGGAAGGAGTGACTGATGATGAGTCTGACATTGATACCAGGGAAGAGGACGCTTTGGCAGCTGCTTTGCCAGTACCCTGAGCCTGGGTGAGAGAGGATGAGGAGGAGGAGGAGGGCTTGGTCATCCACTCTACCAAGTCTTCGGCATGATGTGGCTCAACATGTCCAGCTGCCGAAAAGAAGGACAAGCGTGTCCCATGGCCATGTGCTGATGACAATGCACCGCGTCCACGACCAGCACTGTTGCCCCCAGACACTTTGCCTGCTTGCCCTCTTTTATTGCCTCCTGACTGTCTGCCTCTCCTTGTTTGCCTTCCAGACATTCTAATGGATGGCCTGCAGGGAGATGGGAAAAAAGCAATAAGGGCTACCTTCAGGTGTCCTTCTCTGTCCCTTTACTTAAGGATTTCTAAATATGGTTGAGGATGATTGCTTTCGCACAGAATAGCACAATGACAATTTCCCTGACTGTCCAAAAAACAAGGATTTCAAAGATGGTTGATGATGAATGCTTTAGCACAGTATAGCACAAGGAGAATTTCCCTCACTGTCCTTCCCTGTCCCTACAAACAAGGATTAGCACAGTAAAACACACTGACACTCTCCCTACCTATAGTTTTCTGTCCCTATAAAAAATGTTTTTTTAAAGATGGTTGATGATCAATGCTTTAGCACAGTATAGCACAAGGAGAATTTCCCTCACTGTCCTTCCCTGTCCCTACAAACAAGGATTAGCACAGTAAAACACACTGACACTCTCCCTACCTATAGTTTTCTGTCCCTATAAAAAATGTTTTTTTAAAGATGGTTGATGATCAATGCTTTAGCACAGTATAGCACAAGGAGAATTTCCCTCACTGTCCTTCCCTGTCCCTACAAACAAGGATTAGCACAGTAAAACACACTGACACTCTCCCTACCTATAGTTTTCTGTCCCTATAAAAAATGTTTTTTTAAAGATGGTTGATGATCAATGCTTTAGCACAGTATAGCACAAGGAGAATTTCCCTCACTGTCCTTCCCTGTCGCTACAAACAAGGATTAGCACAGTAAAACACACTGACACTCTCCCTACCTATAGTTTTCTGTCCCTATAAAAAATGTTTTTTTAAAGATGGTTGATGATCAATGCTTTAGCACAGTATAGCACAAGGAGAATTTCCCTCACTGTCCTTCCCTGTCCCTACAAACAAGGATTAGCACAGTAAAACACACTGACACTCTCCCTACCTATAGTTTTCTGTCCCTATAAAAAATGTTTTTTTAAAGATGGTTGATGATCAATGCTTTAGCACAGTATAGCACAAGGAGAATTTCCCTCACTGTCCTTCCCTGTCCCTACAAACAAGGATTAGCACAGTAAAACACACTGACACTCTCCCTACCTATAGTTTTCTGTCCCTATAAAAAATGTTTTTTTAAAGATGGTTGATGATCAATGCTTTAGCACAGTATAGCACAAGGAGAATTTCCCTCACTGTCCTTCCCTGTCCCTACAAACAAGGATTAGCACAGTAAAACACACTGACACTCTCCCTACCTATAGTTTTCTGTCCCTATAAAAAATGTTTTTTTAAAGATGGTTGATGATCAATGCTTTAGCACAGTATAGCACAAGGAGAATTTCCCTCACTGTCCTTCCCTGTCCCTACAAACAAGGATTAGCACAGTAAAACACACTGACACTCTCCCTACCTATAGTTTTCTGTCCCTATAAAAAATGTTTTTTTAAAGATGGTTGATGATCAATGCTTTAGCACAGTATAGCACAAGGAGAATTTCCCTCACTGTCCTTCCCTGTCCCTACAAACAAGGATTAGCACAGTAAAACACACTGACACTCTCCCTACCTATAGTTTTCTGTCCCTATAAAAAATGTTTTTTTAAAGATGGTTGATGATCAATGCTTTAGCACAGTATAGCACAAGGAGAATTTCCCTCACTGTCCTTCCCTGTCCCTACAAACAAGGATTAGCACAGTAAAACACACTGACACTCTCCCTACCTATAGTTTTCTGTCCCTATAAAAAATGTTTTTTTAAAGATGGTTGATGATCAATGCTTTAGCACAGTATAGCACAAGGAGAATTTCCCTCACTGTCCTTCCCTGTCCCTACAAACAAGGATTAGCACAGTAAAACACACTGACACTCTCCCTACCTATAGTTTTCTGTCCCTATAAAAAATGTTTTTTTAAAGATGGTTGATCATCAATGCTTTAGCACAGTATGGCACAAGGAGAATTTCCCTCACTGTCCTTCCCTATCCCTACAAACAAGGATTAGCACAGTAAAACACACTGACACTCTCCCTACCTATAGTTTTCTGTCCCTATAAAAAATGTTTTTTTTAAAGATGGTTGATGATCAATGCTTTAGCACAGTATAGCACAAGGAGAATTTCCCTCACTGTCCTTCCCTGTCCCTACAAACAAGGATTAGCACAGTAAAACACACTGACACTCTCCCTACCTATAGTTTTCTGTCCCTATAAAAAATGTTTTTTTAAAGATGGTTGATGATCAATGCTTTAGCACAGTATAGCACAAGGAGAATTTCCCTCACTGTCCTTCCCTGTCCCTACAAACAAGGATTAGCACAGTAAAACACACTGACACTCTCCCTACCTATAGTTTTCTGTCCCTATAAAAAATGTTTTTTTAAAGATGGTTGATGATCAATGCTTTAGCACAGTATAGCACAAGGAGAATTTCCCTCACTGTCCTTCCCTGTCCCTACAAACAAGGATTAGCACAGTAAAACACACTGACACTCTCCCTACCTATAGTTTTCTGTCCCTATAAAAAATGTTTTTTTAAAGATGGTTGATGATCAATGCTTTAGCACAGTATAGCACAAGGAGAATTTCCCTCACTGTCCTTCCCTGTCCCTACAAACAAGGATTAGCACAGTAAAACACACTGACACTCTCCCTACCTATAGTTTTCTGTCCCTATAAAAAATGTTTTTTTAAAGATGGTTGATGATCAATGCTTTAGCACAGTATAGCACAAGGAGAATTTCCCTCACTGTCCTTCCCTGTCCCTACAAACAAGGATTAGCACAGTAAAACACACTGACACTCTCCCTACTGTGACAGCAGGAAGGTAAAGTCACCTGGTTGCATCCAGGGGGGTAGATATATTTCGCCCAGATTCAGGCTTTACGCCGACTTATACAACTAGGTGGAGAGTTGTATAAGCCCAGCTGGGGCTAGTGGGCTCATGGATGACTCATACCTCTAGGGAGAGTGTGGGGCGTCGTGCAGACAGGGAGTTGATGAGACCAGCTGAAGCTTGTCAGCTCATTTAGGCCTCTATAAGAACTCCCAGCTTCATTAGGGGTTAGCTCATGCCTGGAAGCAGACCTGTGTGGACTTCCTGGAGAGAGTGAACCCTTGTGCGGTGAGACAAAGCCTGTGTGGCTATTTGCTTGGACATTTAAAACCAGGGACTTAGGGACTAGGACAGCACTAGGCTGATCCCAGTTGTTAGTTAGGAAACCTGTATGTTTAGTCAGAGGTCAAGTTGACCAGGATTTATTTTGTTTATGTTTCTTTTGCTTTGCTGTGTTTTGTCACTGTAAATAGAAAATAAACCGCACCTTTTTGATTTTGAAAACCACCACCTCCGTTTGCTGGGCCTGTTTTTGTGTGGGGAGCCCATCCCGGGGGTCACACACACCCGCTGCCGAGCTAACCCCCTCACAGTTGGTGGAGAATGCGGGCAGTTTTTTTTAAGCCAGCATGGAGGAGATACTGAAACAGCTGGCTCTAGCAAATGCCAATCAACAGCAGACAAATGCAGGTTTGCAAAGGAGCCTTGCAGCCCAGCAGCAAGCTCATCAACAGAGCCTTGCAGCCCAGCAGCAAGCTCACCAACAGAGTCTGGAAGCTCAGCAACAAGCCCAGCAGCAATCTGAGGCCCGCTTCATAGACCTGTTACAGAAGCAAGAGCAGAGACTACAACAAATACCGCGTCCTTTGGGGTGAGTCGTTTATTGACAAAAATGACTGGAGAGGATGATCCAGAGGTATTTTTGACCACATTTGAAAGGACCGCTGAAAGAGAAAAGTGGCCTGAGGAGCAGTGGGCTGGACTGGTGGCTCCTCTGCTAACTGGTGAATCGCAGAAAGCTTACTATGACCTAGAGCCTAACCAAGCAAAAAACTATGTGATGCTAAAAGCTGAAATATTGGCAAGGCTGGGTGTCACCCTGGCTGTCCGGGCTCAGCGTGTGCATAACTGGACTTTCCAGCTTGGAAAACCCCCCAGGTCTCAAATGTATGATCTCATTCACCTGAGCAGAAAGTGGCTACAGCCAGAGACTTTGTCCGCACCAAAGATTGTGGAACGTGTTGTAATGGATCGGTTTTTGAGAGCTCTTCCTACTGCCATCCAAAAGTGGGTAAGCCATGGAGACCCAGAGACGGCCGATGGTCTTGTGGATCGTGTGGAGAAATACTTGGCTACAGAGAACCTGACGGCCTCTTCCAGAGACACTCGGACTTTCCACCCTAAGACCAGACCATCCCCAGGGGCGGATAAGAGGATTCCAAGGGGTGAGGGTGGAGAGAGTGAGAGGGTGGGAGCTCTACCCCAAGTTTGGCGAGAACAGCCTGGGAAATCAGCGGCTCAAGAGGTGGCAAGAAGGATCGTTTGCTACCGCTGCCGGCAAGCGGGACATATTGCAGCCAATTGCCCGGTTGTGGAGGAACCCATGCAGTGTGACTTTCTGACGGGCAGACGTCAGTCGCTGTGTGCGACAGTCGCATGCACTGCCATTCGAGGAACTGAGAAACATTTATGCAAAATGTGTGTTAATGGTAGAAATGTTGTGGTATTGCTGGATTCAGGTAGCCTTGTGACCCTGATAAAGGCTGAGTTAGTTAAAACAGAGGTCTCTGGGAATAGCAAGGTAGCTGTTATTTGTGTGCATGGGGACACCCGAGAGTATCCCGTGACTACAGTGTGTTTCGAGACCCCCAAAGGTACCCTCTCTCATCCAGTGGGCTTAGTATCTCAGTTACCGCATGACGCCATTGTGGGAAGGGATTTTCCGAAGTACTGGGAACTGTGGGATGATCCTGAGCCCCCCACTGGTGCCCCTATGTACCAGGAATGTGATAGCCAGAACTCCCCTGAGAGTGGTGAGGACTCTCCGGAATTTCCCTTATCAGTATTGGCAGGGGAGACTCAAGAAACTGGAGAGGAGCCCACCTCCTCAGACGAAAACCTACCGTCTGTGGAGTTTTCTGATCTTGAGGTTCACAGGGAAAACTTTGCCACAGAACAGTTGAAAGACCCCGCCTTAATAAAGGCACGGGAAAACATAGTGAAAATAGATGGCGAGTTAGTGAACCCAGATAATACCTGCACTTACCCATACTTCAGCGTAGAGAAGGACCTACTGTATCGGGTGGCAAAAAGGGCAGAAGAAACCGTTGAGCAGCTTGTGGTGCCCAAACCTTACAGGAAGTTGGTGTTGGAGTTGGCCCATGGGCACATTCTTGGAGGTCATCTGGGGACAGAGAAAACCCGAGAGAGGGTATTACAGAGATTCTATTGGCCGGGGGTGATGAAGGACATAGAAAATTATTGTTCCTCCTGCCCTGTGTGTCAGAGGTCGGCCCCGATGCCACATTTCCGTAGCCCGCTGGTCCCTCTCCCCATCATTGAGGTCCCGTTTGAGAGGATCGCCATGGATTTGGTGGGTCCTATAATCAAGTCCGCTAGGGGGCACCAGTACATATTAGTTATAATGGACTATGCCACCCGTTATCCAGAAGCGATCCCTCTCCGAAATACCTCGGCCAAAACCATAGCCAAAGAGCTATCTCTTGTGTTTAGCCGGGTGGGTATTTGTAAAGAACTGCTTACGGACCAAGGTACACCCTTTATGTCCCGGGTTATGAAGGAGCTGTGTAAATTGTTCAAAGTGACGCAATTACGTACATCTGTGTATCACCCCCAAACCGATGGGCTGGTTGAAAGATTCAACAAAACCCTAAAACAAATGTTGAAGAAAGTGGTGGATAGAGATGGAAAGGATTGGGACTGTCTACTTCCTTATCTGATGTTTGCTATTAGGGAGGTGCCCCAATCCTCTACGGGATTCTCCCCCTTTGAGTTACTGTATGGGAGACACCCAAGAGGGCTGTTGGATATTGCCAAGGAAACTTGGGAAAGTGAGAGTTCTCCCCACAGGAGTGTGATTGAGCATGTCGCCCTGATGCAAGACCGAATTGCACAGGTAATGCCCATCGTGAAGGAACATTTGGCCCAAGCGCAGTTAGCACAGCAGAGAGTGTACAACCGTGGAGCCAAGACCCGTACCTTTTCCCCGGGGGATAGGATACTGGTACTTGTCCCTACGGTTGAAAGTAAATTCCTTGCCAAATGGCAAGGCCCCTACGAGATAATGGAAAAAGTGAGCGAAGTGAATTACAAGGTCAGACAACCAGGAAGGCGAAAGCCCGAACAGATCTATCACGTTAATCTGTTGAAAGCCTGGAGGGATAGAGAGTTCCTAGTCGCAGACACTTGGTCACCAGCTCAAACTGGTTGCGTGATTCCTGAGGTTGGAATAGCAGCCACCTTGTCACAACCCCAACAACAGGAGGTTAAGGAGTTTGTGCTTCGCAACAAGGAGGTATTCTCTGAGCTGCCGGGACAAACATCTGGGGTAGAGCATGACATCATTACCCCGCCCGGTGAAAGGGTGAAGTTAAAACCCTATCGGATCCCAGAGGCCCGACGGGAGGCAATACGGGAGGAAGTACAGAAAATGCTGAACTTAGGGGTGATAGAGGAGTCCCAAAGTGATTGGTCTAGTCCCATTGTGTTGGTGCCTAAATCAGATGGGAGCTGGCGATTTTGTAACGATTTTCGTCAGTTGAACAAAGTTACAAAATTTGACACCTACCCCATGCCACGTATAGACGAGTTGATCGACCGGCTGGGAACAGCCCGATACATGACGACTCTTGACCTCACAAAAGGGTATTGGCAAATCCCCCTGGCCAAGTCGGCCAAAGAGAAAACCGCATTTGTAACCCCAGACGGGGCGTTCCAATATAAAAGAATGCCGTTCGGGTTACAGAATGCGCCGGCCACATTCCAGCGGAAAATGGACCAGATGCTGAGGCCCCATCGGAAGTATGCTGCGGCTTACCTGGATGACGTAATTGTCCATAGCACAGATTGGGCCTCACATCTGCCAAAAGTGCAAGCAGTCCTAGACTCTATCCGGGAAGCGGGGTTTACGGCTAACCCCAAGAAGTGTACCATTGGGCAGGAGGAGGCCAAATATCTTGGGTACACCATTGGGAGGGGAGTAATAAAACCCCAACTCAACAAAGTCGAGGCCATCCAGAGTTGGCCACGTCCCAACAGCAAGAAGCAGGTACGAGCCTTTCTGGGAATCGCTGGGTATTATCGGCGATTCATTCCCCACTTTGCTTCTAAGGCTGTGCCCCTAACCAACCTGACGAAGGGGAAAGGGTCGGTCATGATTAAATGGACCCCCGAGGCTGAGGCAGCATTCCAATTCTTGAAACAAGCCTTATGTAGCCAGCCAGTGTTGTACTCACCCGACTTCTCTAAAGACTTTGTCGTACAAAGTGATGCGTCAGATGTGGGGTTAGGAGCAGTATTGTCCCAGGTCTGGAACGGGGAAGAGCACCCAGTCATTTACCTCAGCAGGAAGTTGAAGTCCCAGGAGGTAAATTACGCCACCGTTGAAAAGGAGTGTTTAGCGGTGAAGTGGGCTCTAGATTCCCTTCGGTACTACCTGCTAGGTAGGCACTTTGACATGGTTACGGATCACGCTCCGTTAAAGTGGATGGCTCAAAACAAGGAAACAAATAGAAGAGTGAATAGGTGGTTCCTGGCCCTCCAGGAATTCAACTTCACAGTAAAGCATCGCCCTGGCGTTCAAATGGGGAATGTGGATGCTTTGTCTCGAGTACATGAATGCCTGATTGCTGGTGTTCCAACCCCGAGGTTAAAACAAGAGGGGGGGTATGTGACAGCAGGAAGGTAAAGTCACCTGGTTGCATCCAGGGGGGTAGATATATTTCGCCCAGATTCAGGCTTTACGCCGACTTATACAACTAGGTGGAGAGTTGTATAAGCCCAGCTGGGGCTAGTGGGCTCATGGATGACTCATACCTCTAGGGAGAGTGTGGGGCGTCGTGCAGACAGGGAGTTGATGAGACCAGCTGAAGCTTGTCAGCTCATTTAGGCCTCTATAAGAACTCCCAGCTTCATTAGGGGTTAGCTCATGCCTGGAAGCAGACCTGTGTGGACTTCCTGGAGAGAGTGAACCCTTGTGCGGTGAGACAAAGCCTGTGTGGCTATTTGCTTGGACATTTAAAACCAGGGACTTAGGGACTAGGACAGCACTAGGCTGATCCCAGTTGTTAGTTAGGAAACCTGTATGTTTAGTCAGAGGTCAAGTTGACCAGGATTTATTTTGTTTATGTTTCTTTTGCTTTGCTGTGTTTTGTCACTGTAAATAGAAAATAAACCGCACCTTTTTGATTTTGAAAACCACCACCTCCGTTTGCTGGGCCTGTTTTTGTGTGGGGAGCCCATCCCGGGGGTCACACACACCCGCTGCCGAGCTAACCCCCTCACACTACCTATAGTTTTCTGTCCCTATAAAAAATGTTTTTTTAAAGATGGTTGATGATCAATGCTTTAGCACAGTATAGCACAAGGAGAATTTCCCTCACTGTCCTTCCCTGTCCCTACAAACAAGGATTAGCACAGTAAAACACACTGACACTCTCCCTACCTATAGTTTTCTGTCCCTATAAAAAATGTTTTTTTAAAGATGGTTGATGATCAATGCTTTAGCACAGTATAGCACAAGGAGAATTTCCCTCACTGTCCTTCCCTGTCCCTACAAACAAGGATTAGCACAGTAAAACACACTGACACTCTCCCTACCTATAGTTTTCTGTCCCTATAAAAAATGTTTTTTTAAAGATGGTTAATGATCAATGCTTTAGCACAGTATAGCACAAGGAGAATTTCCCTCACTGTCCTTCCCTGTCCCTACAAACAAGGATTAGCACAGTAAAACACACTGACACTCTCCCTACCTATAGTTTTCTGTCCCTATAAAAAATGTTTTTTTAAAGATGGTTGATGATCAATGCTTTAGCACAGTATAGCACAAGGAGAATTTCCCTCACTGTCCTTCCCTGTCCCTACAAACAAGGATTAGCACAGTAAAACACACTGACACTCTCCCTACCTATAGTTTTCTGTCCCTATAAAAAATGTTTTTTTAAAGATGGTTGATGATCAATGCTTTAGCACAGTATAGCACAAGGAGAATTTCCCTCACTGTCCTTCCCTGTCCCTACAAACAAGGATTAGCACAGTAAAACACACTGACACTCTCCCTACCTATAGTTTTCTGTCCCTATAAAAAATGTTTTTTTAAAGATGGTTGATGATCAATGCTTTAGCACAGTATAGCACAAGGAGAATTTCCCTCACTGTCCTTCCTTGTCCCTACAAACAAGGATTAGCACAGTAAAACACACTGACACTCTCCCTACCTGTAATAGATTGATTCTGGTCCAGTACCAGAAAACTATTCCCTTATTCTGCCGCTGGTTCTAATGTGTGCTGATGTGAATTTGCTTGCATGCTAGCTAGAAGAAATCAGGCTGGGATACATTGATCAGCATGGCTTCTTCACCACAACAACACTTTTATTCTGGCTCTCAGCCCTTTGAAAGACAAAGTAATACAAGCACTCGTCACAAGAAACGTGTACACATGATTGGCTGAGTCCACATATTGTCATCTTCCTCTGTGACGTCCTCTCTCTTCACGTGTCTGCATTCCATTCTCTCTTAGCCATTTTGTTTCACTCGATGGGTTGGGCCGGATGGAGGGACTTAGAGCAACACTCTAGCAGTGTGGGGAGGGGTCGGGAAATCGACTCCAAGCCCAACATCTGTCACGTGGTTACTCAAGGAAAATAATACTTATCGTAATAAGATTTAACCAAACACACACAACATACTAACCTATATTTCCTAGCTAACATACATTCAACCTATACTAAATTTCTGATATGAACACCAACAAGCTTATTATTGTAGGAATATATCTTAATGTGTATTTCTGTCTCTTAGCAGACACATTTCTATGCTATGTTACTCCAAATTCTTGAGGAGGGGCAGCACACTCTCTTTTCACAGACTGAAGAAAATAACATTTTAACCCTTGCTAAACTTCTCAAACTATATTTAAGTAGATACCAGAAAGTTAAGTCATATATAAAAATATTTATTTTATATACTCCATCACAGTCCCCCCTTGAAATCAATATTTTTTATATACTCTCCCTTATATTATAAAACCTTACCTGGCCCTCCTGACATCAGGACCTTTTTTTATATTTCGCATAGAGGTCAGACATGGCTTGCCCAGTGTCTTTACTCGACGAAACGGTCAGGAGAACAGTCAAGTACTATTCTTTCCCTTATCATTTGAGAACGTTGTATGTATTAATAACAGGCCAGGACTGCAATGGAGCATACGGTCCCTCTTCCTCCTCCTTTGTTGGTTCTCTAATATCACCTAGATTCAAAAAGGTAGGAGTCACCTCTTCAGCTACCTTTCCTAACAGCTTTTTTATACAGGGCAGAATACAGCAAACCACTAGTGCAGCTAATGTGAGCAGTATCAAAATTGCTATGCCTATTTGAGTACAAATGCGCTGCCACCCATTCATCCACCCAAAATACTGGTCCCAGGGATCGGTCAGTCCTGAATTTCTTTTTAACTCTTTTGAGAGATCCTCTAATTTCTTAATGGCCAAGGTTACCTTACCATTGGGGCCTGTATTGTCCGGAATGTACGTACAACATGTACTTGTCCCAGGCAACATTTTACACACACCTCCCTTTTCAGCTAAGATCATGTCTAAGGCCATACGATTTTGGAAAGTCATTTGTGAAGTGGCTTCTAGTTGTTCAGCTAAACCTTGGAGTGCATCCCTGGTATAGTTAACAAACCTCTGTTGATTATAGTAGATATAATTAATCCAATCTACATTCTTATTTACAGTAATTATGGGAATCAGGGACTCAAAACCCGCATGGGTCGAAACTACCAGCTGGAGCACCTCTTCGCTTCCTGCTGGGTTCAGATGAGTGTTCTCTTCTTACTAACAAGTCACCTCCCGAGAAGATGTGCAGGGGCATTATGACTTTAGCAAGTGCACATTCCCCTTTCCACCTGTCTGGTAATCTAGTCCTAATCTTCATGTCCCCACAAATCCAATACACATCTCCCAAAGACTGAGTCTGATTCTGTACCAGGTCCATGGATACACTACTGTAGGAAGCACAGTATCCCATAGAGAAGTTCCCTAAGGACTTCCCTATTCCCTGGTGGTTCCCATAACATGTGTAATTACCGGGATATATAGTAATACCCTCCCCATGCTTGGATGTCCTAGTTATTATGGGATATTCTCTTTTCCATGTTTCGCACTGGGAGGAATCAGTGGAAGTATTGGTAAACAGGCTCAGAAAGCACTCCTCTTGAGTGGGAGGTATGTTTAATGGCACTGTTCCCAAATGGGGTCTAGCTCCACTACATACATAACAGTTGGACCTGTTATGTTTCCCTACACTATACCTCATCCATTCAAGCCACAGGTTGACATCTGAGAAACCAGTCTCTGTAGCCATTGTGTCTTCAAATGTGGGATCAGCTATGGCCACCATATCTTCTAGGGTGTGCATCTGTACCTGTGGTTTAAGGGGATCACTTGTTAGTTGAAGGGCCTCCCATTCAGATGAATTATACATGTCTTTAATTTGGAACTGTCCACTTGGTCCCCTGTTCTCCCCATCATATCGCACTCCCATAACATATGTGCCTGCATCCGCAGGACTGGGATTTTTTATGGTCAGGGTGAGTTTCATGCCCAGTTTCCTATCATGGCTTGACCATATGCCTTTTTTTATTAAGGTCAGTCTGCTGAGTAATGACTCTCCATATTTGTCTTTCCTATTCAGGGCACTCTGTGGCCTATATCCCCAGTCATCCCCTGTATTCCAACCCACAGATTCCCAGTGGTCACAGTCTGGTGTATCACATATATATATATTTCCGGTGTTGATCTGCGTCCGGAAAATGTTACACTGCCAGTCAATTGTAGGGCGAAGGATTATAGTACAGAAATCAAATGTGAAGGTAGCTACATGTGTGTCTGATGAATTATACCAAAATTGTATTATACCATCCTGTTGTTTAATAGCCACCTCCTGTGCGTGCACAGTTGCTATAAGAAAAAAAGATATATAGTTTCATTCTGGTGCGAGTGGTGCACGGTCCTCAGGAACTGGAGCCTTTTTGCAGTGGGAAGCGTGTATCCAAGTGTTTTTTCCGGCCAACTTAACTGAAGTGGCTGTTGTTAACAACACCTGGAATGGACCATCATATCTTGGCTCCAGAGAATGCTTTCGGAGGAACTTCTTAACCATCACCCAATCACCAGGAAGTATGCTGTGAGTACCGGTATCTAGATCAGGGTCTGGAATGGAAGAAAATACTCGTGCATGGATATTGGTTAATTCTTTTGCAAGAGCGGTCACATAATCTATCAAAGTATCAGACTGTAATTGCAACTGTTGTGGGTAATAACAACCTAATCTAGGGGCTGTTCCAAACAAGATTTCAAAAGGGGATAAAGAATGTTTCCCTCTTGGGGAATACCGTACACTGAATAAGGCTATTGGCAGACTTTCTGGCCAGGACATACCTGTGTCCTTGGCCATTTTTAGCATTCGGGTTTTAAGTGTCTGATTCATTCGTTCCACTTTCCCACTACTCTGAGGGTGGTAAGGTGTGTGAAACGCTAATGTGGTACCTAGAGCCGACCATATTTCTTTTGTGACTGTAGCAGTGAACGCAGGACCTTGATCACTCTCTATTACCTCAGGTACCCCATATCTGCAAATTACCTCCAACAGCAATTTCTTAGCCGTGGTTTTCGCTGTCTGATTTGCGACTGGATACGCCTCTGGCCAGCCTGAGAACATGTCTACCACCACCAGAGCATACTCAAATCTACCACTTTTTGGCATTTGTATATGATCAATTTGTATCCTCTGGAAGGGGTAGAGTGGTCTAGCTGAGTGTTTCGGGGGTGGTTTCTCTAGCCTTCCGGGGTTGCATGCTAGGCAAGTGTGGCAGGACTTGCAGTATTGATTAGTCAAAGTAGTTATTCCTGGAGCTACATAATGTTTGTTTATAAGTGAGTTCATCAAAGTCTTTGAGAGATGGGTTGCTCCATGGGCCCATTGCACCACAGCTGGGTATAAAGCTCTGGGGAGACATGGGCGGGTTCCTACAGTCCAAAGATCATCCACCCGTTTTGCTCCCATCTTGTTCCATGTTGCTTTCTCTTGGTCTGTAGCATCTGTTTGAGTTTTTTGTAGTAGAGCTTTGTTTACCGCTTCTGGCTGTGGATGATACATTCCCACAAACTCTGTGTTTTCAGCCCCCAGAGGGGTCATGGCTGCTTGCTTTGCTGTTTCATCGGCCAGGTGGTTTCCTCGGGCTTCTGGTGTAGTTATCTTCCCATGGGCTTTAATTTTGAGAATTGCTACTTGTTCTGGAAGTTGGAGTGCTGTCAGGAGCGCATCTATGGCCCTGCCATGCTTCACTGGAGTACCGGCTGTAGTCAAGAAGCCTCTTGTCTTCCATATTAGTCCAAAGTCATGAGCCACACCCAGTGCATACCGAGAATCGGTGTAGATATTTACTGTCCGTCCTTCCGCAAGCTTGCAGGCTACTGTAAGGGCATAGAGCTCAGCCTCTTGAGCAGACATGAATGCTGGAAGCGATGCGGCTTGCATAACTGTAGTCTCTGTGGTAACAGCATATCCTGTATAGAAATTGCCAGATGAATCCGAGAATCTGGAGCCATCAACATACAAGGTGAGTTGAGGTAATGGGATTGGGGCATCCAGGACAGAAGGTAAATGGGTGGTTTCTGCCTTCATGAGTTCAAAACAATCATGTTCATCCTCATCTAAGGTAGTAGCAGGTAAGTCTGCGTTCTCTTCTTCCTGTTCGTCCAGAGATATGTCATGATACCCCCCTTGGACAAGAGGAAGGAGAGTAGCAGGGTTGAGTTGTTGGCATCGAAGAAGAGTCACATTGTCAGGCATGAGTAGATTGCACTGCAACCGGAGGTGGCGGGCAGAGGATAAATGCTTGGGTTGCACTAGATTCAAAATGGCAGAAATATCATGAGGGGCTAGCAGCCTGAGGGGATGGCCCAGAACAATGTCTGAAGTCTTTTCCAGCAGGGCCTGGGCAGCAAAAACCGCTCTGAGACATGAAGGACCTCCTCTGGCAACGGGATCCAGGCGGGTGGAATAGTAACCAATAGGGCGGTTACGGAGTCCATGAGTTTGTGTCAACACCCCTGCAGCGTGGCCCTGGGTCTCAGAGATGAACAGGCTAAAGGGCTTTCCATAATCAGGGAGTCCAAGTGCAGGAGCAGTGCCAATCGCCTGTTTCAAAAGATAAAAGTCAGTGAGCGCTTCCGCGGACAGCACAAAGGGGACACATGACAGGGAGTTATACAGGGGTTGCATGAGAAGGGAAGCCGCAGGTATCCAGGCTCTGCAGTATGAAATCAGTCCCAAAAAAGCATGTAGGGCCTTAGTATTAGTGGGGGGTGGAATGGCTTGTATAGCTTCAGCTCGTTGTTGCGTAATGTGCTTAGCGCCATGAGATATGCAATGACCCAGGAAGACAACACGGGAAGCACACCACTGTAATTTGTCCTTAGAAGCCTTGCATCCTTGTCGGGCCAGAAACACCAGAAGGCTCACTGATGCTTGTTCCGCTGTGTCCAGAGATGGGGCACACAAGAGCAAGTCATCCACATACTGCAAGACAACAACAAAGTCCGGGTAAGGGTTATCCCAGTTGGAGAGAATCAGGGACATGGCCTTAGTAAACTGGTTAGGCGAGTTCTGTGCCCCTTGGGGCATAACAGTCCAGGTATACTGTTTTGAAGCGTGAGTAAATGCGAACAGGTACTGGCAGGAGGGGTCCATGGGCACACTAAAGAAGGCATTCGCTAAATCTATGACAGTGAAAAACTTTGCAGACGGGGGTACCCCTGACAGGAGAGTGTGCGGATTCGGGACAAGTGGCGCCTCCAAAACGGTGGCCTCGTTCACTGCTCTAAGGTCCTGTACCAGTCGGTATCTATCCGGTTGACCCTTGGGAGTCTTCTTTTTAACTGGAAACAGAGGGGTATTGCACGGGGAAGTACAGGGTATTAAGGCACCATTTTCCAGCAAAACTTTTATCTGCTCGCTAATCGCCTGAGTTTGGACCTGTTTGAGAGGGTATTGAGCCCTTCTAGGAAGAACAGCCCCTGACTTTAGAAGGACCACAATCGGGGGAACTGACAATCTACCTACATCCTCAGGACCGGTGGACCAGAGGTGGGATGGTATTCGGGCAAGGAACTGTTCCGGAATAGGGGCAGATGAAACCTGCAGGGCCATCAGTACGGGGAGGGAACACAACGCCGACGTGTCACCCTCACTCAGAGCAGTGGAAACGGAGATTGACCCATCGGCATTATATGAGATAGAGGCCTGAAGCCTGGAAAGAACATCTGCCCCCAGCAGATTGAGGGGACAGGTGTTCGAGACCACAAATCTAGATAATAATGCCGGGGTAGTACCCACCTGTAGCGGTCTTGTGAGGGGGCTGGATCGAGAAATTCCGTCCACCCCCACACAAGACACATCAATGGAGGATAAGTAGGAGGGATCAGGGATTTCTGCCTCCCGTAACACGCTATGGGCAGCGCCTGTGTCCAACAGAAAACGGGTAGGGTTGCCCTCTATAGGAATCATAATGTTTGCTAGAGGTCCCCCCGTGGGCCGGGTGTAAGTGGCCATCATTTGTAGGGAAGTGGGGGAGGCAGCGGACACAGGTTTGCCACTCTCCTAGAGCGTCCGGCAGTGGGTTCCAAGTGATCATGTCCCGCATGTCTGGACCGCTCCAAACTGTACTAGGTGGGTTAGCATAGGAAGGGTGGCTTAAAGATGGCATAGGTATGGCAGCTGCAGGAGTCACCAGTGGGCCAGCCGGGGTAGAGTGACGGGGTATGGACACTGGAGCATGTTGGGCAAGAGCTGCAGATGGTTGGGTAACTGAACCCTGTACTAAGGGCATCACTGGGGCAGCAACCGGTGGGCAGAAAAAACTGCCATCAGCATTCAATACAGGGCACAGAGGATAGAGTGATTGGGATGGACGGGATGAAGAGGCAGCAGGCAGGGCTGTGTGCAGGGAGGGGGGCTCCTTAAGGACTTCCCCCGACTTACAACCACATTCGGAGCAGAGCCCAGGACGGTCAGGGTGTGGGAGTCCGGACCTCCCACATGCCTCACACGCCCACTTGGGGGCCCCATGATAGGGAGGAGGCAGGCTCGTGCCTTTGTGATAAACATACATCAAACCCCCTTTGTTCTGTAGTTCTTGTTCCACCCACCCCTCTTTCAACAATTCCTTAGCTACCCTGAACCATGCGTCTGCTGTTGAGACTAGATTATTATTTATTAATAACCCTTTCTTTTCTA
Organism: Rana muscosa; assembly: GCA_029206835.1. Classification (NCBI taxonomy): domain Eukaryota; kingdom Metazoa; phylum Chordata; class Amphibia; order Anura; family Ranidae; genus Rana; species Rana muscosa. The sequence continues at coordinate 15,214,788 of CM055119.1, read as the reverse complement.
TTAATAAAACTCTCCAAAGTTCTGGCTGTAAACGACCACCAGGTTCGCACAGGCCAGCAACTTTCATTAACTTTTTCCACCCTTTCATATGTAAAGCACCTTCACGCTGTAGCACAAGATCACAGGCTAAACTGCCATTATCTGGTCTGGGAATGTTCTGACCCATTCTAACTCCTGTGTACAGCAAACAAACTAAACTAAAAAAAAAAAAAAAAAAAAAATCAGGCATATACTAAAAGGGATATTAAAGAGTTAATGTGACAAGTCTAAAGGCAGGAAGTCTGTCGCGGGAAATACGAAACCCTCTATAGTCTATGCAGAAGAAAGGAGGGGTAATGGGCAGCGTGTAACAGTACACTCACACATGAGAGGCAGGGGGCTGTATGCCTGCGTGAGGGACAGCAAGACAGCTATTGTGTCAGAATGATCCCTAAAATACAGAGAAAAAAAAAAAAAAAAAAACTACTTGAAAGCTGGTAACAAGTAAACAAACCTACCATTTAAACGCAAACACATAGAAGACAGAACAAAGACAACACACACGATCACAACTCCGCTGTCTGTATGGTGGTAAATAAAAAATAAAAAATAAAAAAAATAAAAAATTATGACACCATCTGGGACCCGTATCATAAAACGGCCAGGGATCTGTGTCTCTCACAAATTTCCGTATTAAGACACCATCTGGGACCCGTATCATAAAACGGCCAGGGATCTGTGTCTCTCACAAATTTCCGTACGCCCTCTTAAACCAATGTGTTTTGTACAGGGTCTAAACGAACGACCAGGGATCTGTGTCTCTTATTATGACACCATCTGGGAGGCCCGCGCAAAACACACTGATAAGGAAACCGCGTCACCCCCTACACATACAGACAGTGGTGGAACTGAGCACACATACAAAACATAACATAAATAACAGCCGGCAGAAGAAGTCAAACGGGTTCTTAATAAATTTGTTCTAGACAAGAAGCAACCCGTCTTGGTCGAATTTTCAATAAAGCGGACAGATCGTAAGCAAAAGGAGAGAATTTGAACCGGAACAACACAGGTAAGGAATAAAACCATATTCACTCACCTCGTATTAAAGGGTGATCAGTCCTTCATCCGGAATAAACATCTCCAATTGCCAGCAACCACTCAAGATCAGCTTTAGAGAAATTTGAAGTCCAGAACACCTACGTTGGGCGCCAAATTTGTAATAGATTGATTCTGGTCCAGTACCAGAAAACTATTCCCTTATTCTGCCGCTGGTTCTAATGTGTGCTGATGTGAATTTGCTTGCATGCTAGCTAGAAGAAATCAGGCTGGGATACATTGATCAGCATGGCTTCTTCACCACAACAACACTTTTATTCTGGCTCTCAGCCCTTTTAAAGACAAAGTAATACAAGCACTCGTCACAAGAAACGTGTACACATGATTGGCTGAGTCCACATATTGTCATCTTCCTCTGTGACGTCCTCTCTCTTCACGTGTCTGCATTCCATTCTCTCTTAGCCATTTTGTTTCACTCGATGGGTTGGGCCGGATGGAGGGACTTAGAGCAACACTCTAGCAGTGTGGGGAGGGGTCGGGAAATCGACTCCAAGCCCAACATCTGTCACGTGGTTACTCAAGGAAAATAATACTTATCGTAATAAGATTTAACCAAACACACACAACATACTAACCTATATTTCCTAGCTAACATACATTCAACCTATACTAAATTTCTGATATGAACACCAACAAGCTTATTATTGTAGGAATATATCTTAATGTGTATTTCTGTCTCTTAGCAGACACATTTCTATGCTATGTTACTCCAAATTCTTGAGGAGGGGCAGCACACTCTCTTTTCACAGACTGAAGAAAATAACATTTTAACCCTTGCTAAACTTCTCAAACTATATTTAAGTAGATACCAGAAAGTTAAGTCATATATAAAAATATTTATTTTATATACTCCATCACATACCTATAGTTTTCTGTCCCTATAAAAAATGTTTTTTTAAAGATGGTTAATGATCAATGCTTTAGCACAGTATAGCACAAGGAGAATTTCCCTCACTGTCCTTCCCTGTCCCTACAAACAAGGATTAGCACAGTAAAACACACTGACACTCTCCCTACCTATAGTTTTCTGTCCCTATAAAAAATGTTTTTTTAAAGATGGTTGATGATCAATGCTTTAGCACAGTATAGCACAAGGAGAATTTCCCTCACTGTCCTTCCCTGTCCCTACAAACAAGGTTTAGCACAGTAAAACAGACTGACACTCTCCCTACCTATCCTTCTCTTTCCCTAAACTAAAGGAATCCAGGTTAAGCAAGAAAAAAAAATGTCACTGTCCCTGCCTATGCTTCTCTTTCCCTGCTCCGGAACACACTACACTAGGCCGCCGTGCTGGCGGCCTTTTATAGTGTGGGGCGTGTACTAAACACCCTCAGCAATAATTGGCCACAGGCATCCTGCCTGTGGCCAATCATTGCTCTCCTCGCTGCCGGCGCTGTGATTGGTCAAGCATGCGGGGTCACAGTGCATGCTTGGCCAATCACAGCGCCTGGATGACACTGCGATGGCGTAGTGCATTGTGGGCCGCGAATTAGGCGCGAACTGCCCAAATCGTTCGTTGTTCGGCGAACGATCGAACAGCCGATGTTCGAGTCGAACGTATGTTCGACTCGAACACCGAGCTCATCCCTACTTGGAAGGCTTAATGCTGCGAACTGGACTTTAGGTCTGGAAAGTTACCCTCACACCTATGTGGAGGGGTTTTTGGTATCTGTCCCATGGGGCAACAATGTTCTGATGTTTTGTTCTTTTTGGTTAAACTGTTTTCAACAACATATTCACTTTTTATGCTTGACAAATTTTTGAAGTTCTTTCTTTTTCCTAAGGAGATGCGGCGGGCCCCAATTCTATTTCTGGACTTTCCTGCTGGAGGCCCCCGTGTGCCCCTACTGGACCCTTGACACTGTTCAGGGTCTCCTGAGATGTGACAACGTCTCAGGCTCTCGGTTGTTGTTTTTTCTTTTTTTTCTGTTGTTCATGTACTTTTTCTTTTGGTTTTGCTTTTTTGAATTCATGCTCATATGTCAACCCTGCTGGTTGAGGTCACCTTTTTTCTTTTATTTTTCCATTTTTTTCCTTTTTTATATAGTTTTTCCTTTGCTTAAGGTGTACTGGTACTTCCTAGGGTATCAGAGTGACTTGGGTCTTTATTATGCTTTTGTGTGTTCACCTAATTTTTTTCCAAGTTCTCTAAGAATATGTTTATATACTTCTTCTATGCAATCACTGGCTATTTTACTACAGATGTATCTATGTCACTGAGAATTATGTCCTACAACGTAAAAGGCCTGAACTCTGTTCGGAAGCGCTGGATTGCTCTGAAGGAGTTCAGATCCTCAGGTGCAGATGTATTCATGCTCCAGGAGACCCATTTTAAGGCTGGTGGTTCACTGAACTTTGCCTCTAAGTTTTATCCTATCTCCTTCCTTGCCTCTGATTCCACTGGCAAGGCAGGAGTGGCTATCTTAAACAAAAAATCATGCCCCATCAGGGTCAAGAATACACATGCTGAACCCAATGGGAGGTTCCTTATCTTGGAATGTGACTATATGTCCTCCTCTTTTACTTTAGTTAACATTTATGCGCCTAATAGCGGTCAGGTTGATTTTCTGAATAAGGTTTTTGATCTACCTCAGTGTCGTCCCCAACCCTTCATGATTGGGGGGGGGGGGGATTTTAATCTAGTCATGTCTCCTACTAGGGACAGACAAACTGTCTTTCATGGTATACCTTCACGGAAGATTGTCTCCACAGCCAATTCTTTCCGTAGATGCATTAGATCTCACCAATTGTTGGACTCGTGGAGGATTAAACACCCTTACGCTAAACAGTTTACGTTCTATTCCATGGCCCACAAAATGTTCTCACGCTTGGATCATTTCTTTATCTCTGCCCCACTCATCCCCCACATTACTGAATCTGACATATCCCCCATTACATGGTCAGACAATGCCCCTATCACTTTAGATGTTATGCTGTCTTGAATTCCTTCTAGGTTGTGTCACTGCCGATTAAATGATCAACGCCTGCAATCTGAACTAGAGGTTGACCGATATGGGTTTTTCTCTGGCCAATGGCGATATTTAGAAATCGCGGCGGCCGATGGCCGATATATGATGCCGATTTTTTTGGGCCTATATGTTAGGCTGATGTTTTTTCTTTTTTTTTCCCTTCATCTCATAAAATCTAACAGTTGGACCCCTTTCACGCTGTGGTGTTTTTCAGGCACTTTTGGGCTAAAAATAGCACCTGTAAAAGTGGCTGCAAAACAGCTCCCCTGCAGTCTCACTCTGAGGCGGTGCGCTGGCAGGACGTTAAAAAAAGTCCTGCAAGCAGCATCTTTGGAGCGGTGTATACCGCTCCTCCACCACTCCTGCCCATTGAAATGAATGGGCACTGCTGCCGAAGCGCCTGCAAAGCGCTTCTGCAGCGGTGCTACACTGGTGCATTTAACCTCTTCATCGGCCGCTAGCTGGAATATAAGCGCCCCCGCTAGCAGCCGAAATAGTGCTGCTAAAATGATGGTAAAGCGCCGCTAAAACTAGCAGCGTTTTACTGTCAACGCCTACCCGCTCCAGTGTAAAAGCAGAGTTCCGCCGAAAAAAAAAATATTAAAAGTCAGCAGCTACAAATACTGCAGCTGCTGACTTTTAATTATATGGACATCTTCGGTAAGGGAATCAGGAAGCAGGCACAAAAACAGGTAATCACACTTTTTAGACGAAAAAAATAAATAAAAACGGCTAACTTTACTGTTTAGTTTTATTTAAAATTCATTAGTGTATTTTTCCCAAAAAATTGCGTTTGAAAGACCGCTGCGCAAATATCGTGTGACATAAAATATTGTAACAACCGCCATTTTATTCCATAGGGTCTCTGCTAAAAAAATATATATAATGTTTGAGGGTTCCAAGTGATTTTGTAGCAGAAAATACAGGATTTTTACTTGTAAGCTACAAGTGTCAGAAAAGATTTTGTCTTTAAATGGTTAAACTGAGAACTTCTACACACGGAGTTCAGTTCATTGATAAGAAGAAACATTGTATCTCTTTTCTCTCACTTGGCAGGCTGCCCAGAGACACATCGCTCCACCTCCACGGGAAACTTCAGGCAACTTGCATTGACTTCTATGAAAGAACTTATTTGCAAGTTGCGCTGAAGTTTTTTAAATCGGCTTTTTTTCTCTTATCGTCCATGGACTGACACAGCTGGATACTGTAAACGTGTGGTATATGTCCCTGCTCGCAGGAGAAGATCTAGGCAGAATGTTAGATGTTAAAACATTCTAGAACAAACCAGAGCTGAACAGCCCCGCCCAGGGGGGCGGTCCCTCCGGACATTACCCTCCCACCTGCAGTTAGCAGACCTCAGTTTTTTTCTGCCTAGCAGAAGGAGAAGACGTGGCTCTCTCAGGAGCCAGTCTCCTGGAAGATTTTACTTTTAAATTTTATTCCTTTGGGAATTTTATTATTTTATTTTTGAGACCTTCAATCAACTGTCGGCTGGGCAACAGGTTGGGTACACTAGTATCCTCTTAGTCTTCCCTGTCCGAACATAAAGAGCGTGCTGATCCTCGCCTTGTGTGCGTGAGACTCAGTTCACGACATACCCCATGGATCCAGGGGTGGCTGGGTTGCTTTCATGCTCCCACGGTCCTCTCAAGATTCAACAGTACTTGACTGACTGTATCTCTCGCGGTGGACCGGGCCAACAGCTACGCAGTACGACTCTGTGATAGGTCTGTCTGAAACAAGCCAGTGGGTCCCTGAAAGGGACGGGTAAGTAGTCTCTCCTACTGCAGGTGAGTACATGCTGGCTGTGTTTCTGTGTGTGGGGGTTTCTCCCTGTCTCCCCCCTGTTATGCTGCTCTCTGCAGACTGTACTGGTGCTGTGCTGTGGGGTGCTTGGGGGTCACTCTGGCCTGGCTGGGCGCTCATGTCTGCAGTTTTTTTCTGGTGTGTGAGGTGATTATTGGCGCTGTTTGAGGTGGTTATTGCGTGCGCCATTGGCGCGCATTAGAGCTTTGAATTTTGCGCTCGGCGGCCATCTTGGCGTTCAGTGGCGCAGTTATAGCTGCGGCCGGCGGCCATTTTCTTGTGGCCGCCGCGCATTTATTTCTGGCGGCGGCGCGAATCCCCTCACAATCTCCTCACGGACTGAGCGGTCCTTAAGGGTTGGTGGGTCCTCCCAGGTATCCCCTCCTCAGCCTCAGCGTAGCCAGTGGGTGGACTGTATATTCACTGTATAGTGTATAAGGTCTCAGAGGGTGGCGTTATGGAGTCTGATACACCTGCTCTCCACACTGGCAGTGCTGCACAGTTAAACATGTTCATATGTTTCCTGCACCTGCGGTCCTTATGGACCAGTTGTCAGCAGTCCTGGAATCATTCCTGTCAGAATGGAAGCGGTGTGCGAGCAAAAGGAGCTATAAGCCCCCTCCCCCCACAAAAATCTTTACTGAAGGGGTGCTCTGAGTCAGATATGGGCCTAGCTACTATGCTCAGGACCCTACCTCTGAATATTTAATGTTTATGAACAGGACATTCCCTTGTGAGGAAGACTCCAGTTCTGTGTCAGTGAATGACAGGGCGCTTGTAAGTGATCTCATTGATGATGTGAGAAAAACTCTCAGGCTGGAATTGCTGTGACAAGCTTTTCTTTTACACAGTTTCCTCACTGTTTTCCTCATGCTGCCTCAAGAGCAGCATGGATGAGGGAGGACTTTATTCATTTATGTATCTAGTCCCTGTGAGCCTTGTGTGTGATACCTGAGGTAACATTTCCCGCCATTTCCTGGGGAATGATTTGAGCTCTGACAGACACACGATCTGAGGATCAGAGGTTACCTGTTACCTGCATGCTGCTTCGGCAGCACAGTCAAGCAGGTTGGAATGATACAGAGAAGATTATGCGCCTCTGCGCCATAATTTAAACTCATCCTATACCTCTACACTGCATACATTCACAGTGTATGTATGTGTTATTCGTCTCTGTGTCTGCGTGGCTGTCCCCACGTTCCAATGCTGTGTTTCAGTGCCATACATGATATAAACGTACTAAATATGTTTATGCACGACTCCAGATACATTCACAGTATATGTATGTATTATACTCTCTGGGTCGGCGGGGGCTCCGGTGTCTTCCCGCGCTCTCATGGTATGTGCGATTCGGCTCTCCGCACAGTATAGACATGTTCAATATGTTTATTGCACATACTATACATGTTTACAGTATGGGTATACTGTTTGCGTGGGGTTCCTCCGGGTACTCCGGTTTCCCCCCACGCTCCAATGGACATGCACAGCATAAACATGTGCAATATGTTGATTCACATGCTATCATTCCTACACGGTATCTGTGTGCTGTCTGCGTGGAGTTTTTCCGAGTGTTCCAGTTTCCTCCCACACGCTGACGGTATGTGCGCCTTTGGCCTTCTGCACAGTTAAACATGTTCAATGTTTATCACGCATGCTATAATACCTACACGGTATGTGTAGGAAGTCTGTGTGGTTTTCCTCCGGGTACTCCGGTTCCCTCCCACACTCCATTGGTATGGGCGCTTCGGCGCTATGCACAGTCAAAATTTGTGCGATTGGATATCCACATACTAACATACCTACCCGGTATGTCTTTGCAGTCTGCGTGGGTTTCCGCCCACGCTACATGACATGCATGCCTTTGGTGCAATACACAATGTAAACATACACATTATGTTTATACACTACACTAAATACATTCACAGTAGTTGTAGGTATTGCATTCTCTGAGTATGCGTGGGGTACTTCGGTTCCTCCCACGCGCCAACGGTGTGCGCGCCTTCGGTGCTATGCACACATGAGCTTGTGCAAAATGTTTAGCACACACACTATAATACCTACACGGTATGCGTATGCAGTCTGCGTGGGTTTCTGCCCGTGCTACATGACATGCATGCCTTTGGTGCAATACACGGTGTAAACATACACATTATGTCTATACACTACACTAAATACATTTACAGTAGCTGTAGGTATTGCATTCTCTATGTATGCGTGGGGTACTTTGGTTCCTCCCATGCGCCAACAGTGTGCGCGCCTTCGGTGCTATGCACACATGGGCTTGTGCAAAATGTTTAGCACACATACTATAATACCATACACGGTATGCGTATGCAGTCTGCATGGGTTTTATCCGGGTGCTCAGGTTTCTCCCCTGCGTTCCAATGGTGTGCGCATTCTCAGCGCTATGCACAGTATAAACATGTGCAATTTGTTTATTCGCAGGCTAACATACCTACACGGTTGTGTACGCAATCTGCGTGGCTGGTTTACGTCCAGACCCCGATGATGTGCGCGCCTTCGTCGCTGGCACAGTATATACGTGTTTAATAGGTTTATCCACAAATACTAAACTACATACGCCGTATGTGGTGGTATTATGCTCTTTGTGGCTGGGTGGGTTTCCTCCCACACTCTCCATTTGTGCATTTGACGCAATACATAGTATAAACTATGTGTTTGCACAATCAGCACCTATCCATGGGTAGCTGCTGGATGGAGCATTGTCACAAGGATCCCTGGTTTCAGGGGTATCACTTTCCACCTGCTTTCAGTGGTGATCAGAAGCGTTGGCTTGGACTGTGTTCGCCAGGCTGGGGTTAGCTTTATGCCCGTTAGTGGCTGCGTCTCTGGCATTTTTTGTAGCTCAATGACTGGAAAAAAGCCTCTGCTTCATCCATGAGTCGTCTAGCAGGTGCACTACAACTGCTTTAGCCTTTAGGGTCTCTGTGCCCGGGGTGGGTTTGCGCGACCTGTGGAGGCTGAGGTACTAGTCCTCTGACCGAGTTTCTAGGGAAGTTCCGTCAAGTTGCCTTTATTGGCCAACATTTGAGGCACCCTGTACTCTGGGGCCTCCCTTCTCCGATACATTGCGGAGTCTCTTTGGGATTTTCATACATCTCGCTGCAAGGCGGTCCTGTCGGCCGTGTGCATTGCAGGCGAAGGGTCCTTGCATCCGGAGGTGTTTCCACCTTCTTTACCAGAGGTGGGGCACCGGAAGTGGACCTTGTGGCCTCTCGACTCACTCGCAAGGTGGCAAGATCGTGGTCAGGTCCAGGGACCCCTGGGCGGACGCGTCAGACGCGTTGGAAGCCCGTGGGGGCAGTATCGCCTGATATATGCTTTCCCTCCGCTACTGTTGTTGCTTTGCCGACTTCGCAGAGTAGGGGCTGAGGCCATTCCAGTGCTCCGGAATGGCGACATTGGTACGCCGATCTACTTCGGCTAGTCGCAGACATTCCTGGCGACGGCCTATTGGGGTGGACCTTCTGTCTCATGATCCCATACTTCATCCTGCTTTACAGTCCTTGGCTTCAATGGCATGGCTGTTTAAAGCCAGGTGCTGAAGGGCCGAGTTCTCTCGTATTCGGTCATCTCTTCTATGTTGTTGACACGGGAATCTTCCTCCAGAAAGATATCTCACCGTACCTGGAAGGCTTACATCGCTATGTGCAAGGAACTTGAGTGGCATCCTCGGATGTATTCCGTTCCCAGGATTTTGCTGTTCTTACAGCATGGTGTGACCCAAAAGCTGGCCTTGCATACCTTTTTTGAGGGTCGGATTTCGGCCCGGGCTGTCTTTTTCAACGACCGCTACCGGGCCATTCCTTGATTAGCACCTTTTGTGCAGGGGGTTCGCCATGTGATCCCCCCTGTCAAGCCTCCTCTCCCTACTTGGGATCTGATTTTGATGCATCTCGGTTCTCCAAGAACATCCCTTTGAGAATATCAGAGAGATTCCTCTCTTGACCTTGTCCCGGAAGTTGGCCTTAGTGGCCATTGCTTCGGTTAGACGGGTGTCTGAGTTGGCGGCCTTGTCCGGCAAGTCGCCTTACTTGGTCCTCCATAAGGATATGTTGGTGTTGTACCCACGACCATCCTTCTTTTCTAAGGATGGTCTCGGCCTTTCACCTTAAGAAGGACATTGTTCTTCCGTCCTTGTGTCCTCACCCATCGCATCCCTGAGAGTTTGCGCTTCATACATTAAGATGGGTACAAGCCTTACGAGTGTACCTGTCTGCTACTGTTTCCATTCGGAAATCTGTGTCTGGTCCAAAACAGGGCCGAGCGGTGTCGCCTGCCACCGTCTTTAGGTGGATCAGGCAGACCGTCATACAGGCCTATGCCCTTAAGGGGCGGGCGCCTCCCTTTCTGGTTGCGGCGCATTCCACAAAGGCAATTGGTGCTTCCCGGCCTTCCGACATCAAGCGTCGGTTGCACAAGTGTGCAAGGCGACGACCTGGTCGTCCGTTCATACCTTTTCAAGATTTTATAAGGTTGATGTGGCTGCATCTTCGGATGCTCCCTTCGGCCGCAAAGCATTGCAGGCCACTGTTTAATGTCGCAACTCCTCCGTTGAGGAGCTCTGCTTGTTTGGAGTGAAGTTTTGGTTGTTCCTTTGCTACCGCTCCCACCCTTTTGATACTGCTTTGGGACATCCCACACGTTTACAGTATCCAGCTGTGTCAGTCCATGGACGATAAGAGAAAATAGGATTTTTGTACTCACCGTAAAATCCATTTCTCTGACGTCCATGGACTGACACAGCACCCACCCTTCCTTTTAAGGTTTGTACTGCTTTGTTACGAACTGAGGTCTGCTAGCTGCAGGTGGGAGGGTAATGTCCGGAGGGATCGCCCCCCTGGGCGGGGCTGTTCAGCTCTGGTTTGTTCTAGAATGTTTTAACATCTAAAATTCTGCCTAGATCTTCTCCTGCGAGCAGGGACATATACCACACGTTTACAGTATCCAGCTGTGTCAGTCCATGGACGTCAGAGAAATGGATTTTACGGTGAGTATAAAAATCCTATTTTTTCAGCACTATCGGCCGATGCCAATTAATTAAAAAGTGCCAAAAATCGGCCGATATATCGGTCGACCTCTAATCTGAACCCTCCCGCACAACAGCAGCTGCCCTGAAGGAGTTTTTCCTTCTTAATGTGGGGTCAGTTGTGGATTTTTCCACACTGTGGGAGGCACACAAGGCAGTCTTCCGTGGTGCATGTATCGCGGAGGGTGCCCGCCTGAAAAAAGACAGGAACAGTCTCCTGAAATCTTTGACGGCTGCCCTAGAGTCGGCTGAACGTCAACTGTTGTGCAAACCCACAGTATCGAAGCTCCGCAAAGTCAGGTCTCTTAGAGAACAAATTAAATCATTATATCTGGGTAAGACAGCTAGATCTATACTCTGGGCAAAACAAAAGTTTTACGAGTTCTCCAACAAACCTCACAGGATGTTGGTCAACAAGCTTAGGCCACGCCCATTTCACTCCTTCCCAGACTTTCTTCTCCAGGCTGATGGAACTAGAACTCATTGCCCCCTCGAGATGTCTAAGATCTTTGGTAGCTTCTATCAGAGGCTTTACAATTGTCTTACACCTGAAAATCATTTCAATTTTACTCAAGCAAAATTTGATCATTTCTTTGCAGACTTTAAGCTCCCTAAAATATCCACATCGGATCTAGCCGACCTGAATACACCCATAACCACAGAAGAACTTCATAACCTAATTAAGGAACTCCCGCTTCAAAAATCTCCAGGCCCTTATGGATTCCCCTATTCCTACTATAAAACGTTTGAAGATATTCTGTCTCCTCATTTGTTGTCCCTTTATGGTACCCTCCTTAAAGGCCAATCTCCACATTCTCAGTTTTCTCATTCCTATATTTCTGTTATACCTAAGACGGGAAAGGATCCCTCTTCCCCTGACAACTATAGGCCTATAGTTGTCAGGGGAGAGGGATCCTCTCCTATAGCACTCCTAAACTCAGATTATAAGATCTTTACCAAAATTCTTGCGTCTAGACTTTCCAAATATATTCCCAAATTGATCAACAGAGATCAGGTGGGTTTTGTCCCAGCCAGACATGGGGTGCGCAGCGCGGTGATCGGGGACGGCGTGTGTCCCTCGGACACAGCGCTTCCCCGATCACGGTAAACAGACAATTTCATTGGCTGTTTACCATGTGATCGGCTGTATCAAAGTCACAGCCGATCACATGTCACGACAAACTCGGCGGCGCGCTCCGTCCCTTGGACACAATGCGTCCCCGATCAGGGTAAACAGCCAATGAAATTGGCTGTTTACCACGTGATCGGCTGTGTCCAATCACAGCCGGTCACAAATGTAAACAGAGAGGAGCAGTTAGTACCTGATCCCTGCTCTCCTCACACACCGATCTGTGAGGAGAGAGCAGGGATCAGTAAGTGAGATCAGTGTAGTTTGTGTACTGTGCATAACATGCCCCCCCCCAATAAAGAGGACCTGTCACACAGCCCAGCATATCAATCAGCCCATCTGTCAATCAGCCCAGCCAATCAGCCCATCTGTCAATCAGCCCAGCCAATGAGCCCATCTGTCAATCAATCAATCAGCCCATCTGTCAATCAATCAATCAGCCCATCTGTCAATCAATCAATCAGCCCATCTGTCAATCATCTGTCACAGGCCCACCTCCATCGGTACCGCCATTGGTACCGCCACACAGGCTACCAGTACCACCATCGGTACCACCACCAGTACCGCCATTAGTACCGCCATCAGGCCCGGCATCTATACTGCCACACAGGCCCGCTATCCGTATCGCCACTAGTGCCGCCATCGGTACCACCACCAGTACCACCACCCGTACCTCCACCACCACCTGTACCGCCATCACCACCACCCGTACCACCACCTGTACCGCCATCACCACCACCTGTACCTGCCATCGGTACCACCACCACCTGTACCGCCATTGGTACCACCACCACCCATACCGCCATCGGTACCACCACACAGGCCCACCACTAATACCTCCATCGGTACCACCACACAGGTCGCCACCACTACCACCAGCAGTACCATTACACAGGCCCACCAATAAGCACTGCCATATAGTCCCAAAGGGTTTACACACCTGAGGAGGCATATGCTATTCTTGCCATGTCAGATGATGAGAGCAGCGGAGAGCTCCCATTATTCGGTTCTGGTTCAGAATACGAGCCAGTGGAGGATAGTGGCTCAGAGTCCGAGTCCCCGGAGGAAACTGTCCCTCCCAAAAGAATGCGATCAGGACCAAGATCAGGAGATCTGCCCAGCACCAGCAGCGCCATACCCCAGGAAGAGGTGCCCAGTACAAGTAATGGAAATTCACGCCCAACCCAAAGAATCCAGCCCCAGTCCTACCTTCCCAATGCCCTGGCAAACCCCTTATGGTTGCCTGCCAACTCAGGATCCGCTATCATCCCCCCTTTCACCGCACAGCCAGGTGTGCAGCCCGACACTACAAATTTTTTTCAGTTTGATTATTTTTGTTTATTTTTCCCACAAGATTTGCTGCAGAATATAGTGGATCAAACTAATCTTTATGCATCCCAATTTATTGCTGCCAACCCCAATTCTTCCTACGCCTGCATGTTCCAGTGGCGGCATCTAACATTGGACGAATTTAAATTGTTTTTGGGCCTTACGTTCAATATGGGGCTTACAAAAAAAGAACGAAGTCCATGCATATTGGTCCAAACGCCCCATCCAACACATGCCCATATATTCCGCTGTCATGTCCAGGACAAGATACGACATGATTATGCGTTTTCTCCACTTCAATGACAATTCACAGTGCCCTCCCCGAGATCATCTCAACTTCGACAAATTGTACAAGATACGCCCCCTAATCAATGCCTTTTCCCAGCGATTTCAAGAAGTTTTCATCCCAGACCAAAAAATTTGTGTAGACGAGTCACTCATACATTTCACTGGCCGACTGCACTTCAAGCAATATATACCAAGCAAGAGAGCCAGGTATGGGTTAAAATTAAATAAATTATGCGTTCAAGCCACTGGATATGTCTTCACATTCAGGATCTACGAAGGCAAAGACTCCTAGCTCCAGCCCCGTGATTGCCCCACATATATTGGAATCAGTGGGAAAATTGTCTGGGAGTTGGCAATACCCCCTGTTCGGAAAAGGTTACCATTTATATGTTGACATTTACTATACCAGCCTGCCCCTTTTTCGTCACCTTTACAGTAAGCAAACCCCAGCCTGTGGTACCTTAAAAAAAAAACGGAAGGGATTCCCACAAAATTTGTTGACCAAAAAATTACAACCTGGAGAATCAGCATTCATGAGGAACGAGGAGGTGTTGGCCATGAAGTGGAGGGACAAGAAAGATGTCCACATCCTCTCTACGATCCACAATGACACCGTGGTGGAGATCCAAAGAAGACACGGCCCCATTGTTATGGCCGAATGTGACTAAAATTTGTACATGGGGGGGGGGGTGGATTTAAATGACCAGATGCTACAGCCCTACTTATCAACCAGAAAGTCCCGTTATTGGCAAAAAAAAGTTGCGTTGCACCTGTTTCACATGTCCCTTTTTATTTCGTTTGTCTGCTACCAAAAAGCAACTCAAAAGAAAAAACTCCCCTACCTCCATTATATTGAAGATATCATCGATGCCCTCATTTACCAACAAGATCCCGCCCCAGGAAGCATTCGCTCTGATAGTGTGAGTCGGCTTCACGAGCGACACTATCCCTTTAGCATCCCCCCCACAGAATCTGGAAGAAGACACCAAAAGAAATGCCGTGTATGCAGCAGAGGAGGAGTAAGAAGAGACACCACCTATTATTGTCCCGATTGTCCCTCCCAACCTGGCCTGTGCATCGGAAATTGCTTCAAAAATTATCATACATCCATTAGTTCCCCTTATTATTAACAGACTGCCATTTCCCCATTTGCCTGCTACCATGTTACTACCTTTCATGTTAATTAACTGACCCTGGCCTGTTTACCGACGATGTCTTTGCTTGCCGATTTAAACCACGTTTCTTACCTCCACGTGCACCAACCTCAGCCTGTTTACCAACGATGCCTCTGCCTGATTTAAACCACGTTTCTGACTTCCACGTGTACCGACCTTGGCCTGTTAATCGACCATGTTTTTGCCTGCCACTTGGACTGATCTTTTGGCCATCTACTTTTAGTACACAGGGGTCTCACATATGTGAGGGGCTTCAGAATAGCGTTCTGGAGTAGAGAAAAACAGTTTTTCATTTTCTGTGCTCCCAGAACAGGGTTTGGTTGCCCGGAGGCTTCAAAGCGATTTGGGTGGGAGAAGCCTCTACCCCTGTCCCCCTGGCCCTAAGATCCTTCCTGCTGCCTGGACCAATACTTTGGCTGTGCTGACCATATTACTGCCTGTAATGACTCATGACATTATGGACCATGTTTCTTCCTGCTGCTTGGACCAATACTTTGGCTGTGTTGACCATATATCTGCCTGCTGCCTCTACTGACTTTGGACAGTATTTCTGCCGGGACACCTCTGCCTGCTACCTGGACCTGTGCTCTGGCTGTGCTCTGGCTGTGCTGACAGTATCTCTGCTGTACGAACTATGCACAGTATTCCTGCCTGCTGCCTGGATGATTGCTTTTGCTGTCTCTGACCTCATCCCTGCCTGCTGCCTGGACCGATGCTCTCCTCTGTGGACCACTGCACTTCTAAAACCACAGGTAATATTTTGTTATTTGGTATGTACCTGCTATGTGTTAGATATATGAAGGGCCTTCAAAAATGTGATCGGTAGTCAGAAAATGATATGTGCAATTAATGCTGCTAGAATGCCTGGAGGTGCTACTTGGATGTTGGGCCTCTGTATGTGGCCAGGCTGTGTAAAAGTCTCAAACATGTGGTATCGCCATACTCAGGAGGAGTAGCAGAATGCATTTTGGTGTGTAATTTTTGCTATGTACATGCTATGTGTTAAAAATATCTTATAAATGGACAACTTTGTGTAAAAAAAAATGCATTTTTATTTTTTTCCCACATTTTCCAAAACCTTCTGGAAAAAAATGAACCGTTCAAAAGGCTCATTATGCCTCATAGATTATACGTTGGGGTGTGTGATTTCCAAAATGGGGTCATTTTGTGGACAATTCCATTGTCCTGGTGCTCCAGGGCCTTCAAAAGTGTAATAGGTGGTTGAGAAAGGATATGTGCAATTTATACTTGTAGAACGCCTGAAAGTGCTACTTCAATGTTGGGCCTCTGTATTTGGCCAGGCTGTGTAAAAGTCTCACACCTGTGGTATCGATATACTCAGGAGGAGTAACAGAATGTATTTTGGGGTGTAGTTGCAATTATGCATATGCTGTGTGAGAGAAATAACCTGTTAATATGACCAGTTTGTGTAAAAAAAAAAAAAAAAAATCTTAATTTTCCCAAGAATTGTGGGGAAAAAATACAACTTAAAAAACTCACCATGCCTCTTAGTAAATACCTTGGACTGTCTACTTTCCAAAAAGGGGTAATTTTGGGGTATTTGTACTTTCCTGGCTTGTTAGTGTCTCAAGAAATGAGATAGGCCTTCAGTACATCAGGCGTGATCCGATATGATACATTTTCAGTGATTGGCACCATAGCTTGTAGACTCTATAACTTTCACAAAGACCAAATAATATACACTAATTTGGGTTATTTTTTACCAAAGATATGTAGCAGTATAAAATTTGGCACACATTTATGAAGAAAAACTACTTATTTGCAAAATTTTACAATAGAAACTAAAAAAAATGTGTTTTTTTTTTTTAAATATTTTGCTGTTTTTTTGCTTACATCGCAAAAAATAAAAAACCCAGTGGCGATTAAATACCACCAAAAGAAAGCTATATTTGTGAGAAGAAAATGATAAAAAATTTGTTTGGATACAGTGTAGCATGACTGAGTAATTGTCATTCAAAGTGTGAAAGCGCTGAAAGCTGAAAATTGGTCTGGGTGGGAAGGTGCATAAGTGCCTGGTATTGAAGTGGTTAAAGGTCCCTTTTTAAATGCGTTGCATGCGTTATACTCTCAAGTTACGGCACAAGTTCAAATGTCTTCTTTTCTGTTGCCTTGCTTCCCCATGACCGATGGTACTCGCCAGGGTTGCCCCTTATCCCCATTGCTTTTTATTTTATGTTTAGAGCCCCTGGCTGAGGCCATTCAGACATTCGTGGGGTGGTGATGCGACAGAGGGAATATAAATTATCGCTGTTTGCCGATGATATTCTGCTCACTGTTACCCACCCGTTTTTATCCCTCCCATCTTTACATAATCTTCCTATCCACATCCCCCCCACATTATTGTCCCAACTTATGGACTCTTATCGTTATAAGTGGTGTTCCACCTCCCTTAAATACCTAGGGATACATCTTACCCCTACGTATTCCACCCTATATTCAGTAAATTTCCCTCCCTTAATATCAGACATCAATAAATCGCTGCAAAATTGGGCCAAATATCCTCTCTCTCTTTTAGGGAGAATTAATGTATTGAAAATGTAAATTTTACCAAGGTTATTATATTATTTTGAGACACTACCAGTCGCTATACCCCTATCCCAACTTAAATCTCTCCACAGGTCCTTTTTGAATTTCATCTGGAATGGTAGGGCTCACCGCATTGCGAATTCAGTGGTCTTTGCTCTGAGATCCAGGGGGCCTGGGAGCCCCGGATATTCTTAAATATTATTATGCCACTCACCTTAGGACAATACCTTCCTGGTCTACTTTACATGCCCCTAGCCACTGGTCTGATATTGAGAAATATCAGACAGAAAATGAATACCCTTTACCCGGTTTACTGATACCCTTACCCGGTTTACCCTTGCTGGTCTCTTCCCCTACACATTGATCCTATCTATAGATGCCAGTGTACGGCCCCTATGAACTTCACTTTATCGGTATGGCGTAAATGTCTCAAATCGTATCCCCTCATGTCATCTTGCCCTCCCCTTATTAATGTTTTATTTAACCCGTCCATCCCAGACAGTTTATCCTTAGGTCGTATTCTTTCATGGGTTGATGCCTCCTTGTTTCAACTCCGCAATCTAGTCCATCCTATAACTCGTAGGCTTCACCCATTTGATTTTTTCCAAGAGAAGTTTAATATCCCCCCTCAATTCTTCCATTTCTATCTACAGATCAGGCATTTTCTTCACTCTATATCCCCATCCTTGACTTTGAATTCTCCCACCCCCTTTGAATACTTATGTGCTCAGGGTCCCCATCAACTCCATTTGGTCTCCTCTATTCATCGTATCCTCCACGAGTCATTTACCCTTACTGAGGACACTCATCTGTATATGAAAAAATGGGCCCAACTGTTAAGCAGACCCATAAGTCCTCAATTATGGGACAGGATATGGTCGTCCGTCTTTAAATCCTCCAGGTGTGTTGTTCAGAGAGAGACGTCAGTGAAGATCCTCATGTTCTGGTATAGGACCCCTGAACTTATCCATAAGTATGACCCCTCAATCTCGAAAAATTGTTGACATTGTAACAAAGAGGTGGGGTGACTGTTCCATATTTTTTGGCAATGTACTCTGATCCAGCCCTTCTGGCTGGATGTAATGAAGCTAATACAGAAAGTGGTGGATTTTTCTCTGCCGCTTGACCCTCTGCACTACTTCTTCCCTTTAAGGGTATCACTAAAAATGGGAATATATTGATATCTTATATTCTTATGGCTGCTAAGAGATTGATCCCCCTTTGCTGGGTATCTAACACCACTCCCCCTTGGTCTAGATTTCTCCAACTTGTAGCTGAGATACGCAGGATGGAATCTATGACGGCCTCTGTACATGACATAATACCCCAATTTGATAAGATCTGGGACATATGGGATCTCTCGGAATATGGAACACTCCTTTCGGCTACTGAGTACCCACAAAAGGAGTCGCCATGACTCACCCCCGTCAACTGCCACTGATCTACCCACCCCCCCTTCCTTCCCCTTCCTTTCCTGATATACCTGGTATTAAATCTCTTAGATTAATGTCCTCACACTGGTATTACCTTGATTTTCATTGATTTTTGATTGTGACCTCTGTTATAATTTTCTTTTCTTTATTGTACATATGAGTTTGTTTTTCAACTTCTTGTGCTACACAGTTCACCCCTGTGTTCTGTTTGTTTGGACGCTTCAGTTGAAATGTCTCTGCTTATTACGTAAATTTTGACATGTTTGAATTACTTTGTGATTATTGTCATTTCATGAAAATTTTTCAATAAAAATACAATTAAGAAAAAAAAGACCTTGTACATTGAGTGTAAGTACATTGAGCGACATCATAGCAATATTTATTAATAATCAAAAAATTATAAACTTTGTTATTAGATATATATGTGATCGTAGTCTGGAGAAGGATAAGGAAAATAAATCAAATAAGGGAGGACAAAGTAAAGAGAAGGAAGAGGGGGAAAGGGAGGGGGGGAGTAAAGTTGGAAAAGTGTTACAAAGAGAAAAAAAAAAGAAAAAAGAAAAAAAAAAGATAAACTTTTATAACGGTATTAAATAAACGGCTCCTAACTGGAGCTAGTATCCAGTGGGTGGCAAGAAATTACCAGCCAGTGGGTACAATTTATCCAAAGAGTGTCTGGTAGACTCACCAGGCAGTTAAGGATTAAGTTGGAGGTGCAGTGAGCAGTC
The DNA here is from genome assembly GCA_029206835.1 of Rana muscosa. NCBI lineage: Eukaryota > Metazoa > Chordata > Amphibia > Anura > Ranidae > Rana > Rana muscosa. Next base: position 15,195,236 of record CM055119.1, on the reverse strand, counting down.
TCCGAGACAATATCAGCCAATATAAACTTTAAAACACATAAACTTATAGAACTTGACAAGTCACTATTTAAATAAAATAATGAGTAAAACAATTCTGGTATATATTCTACCGGGTTGTCCGTGTATGAGACATAAGTTTAATGTCCTGCATATGAGCTAGAAAAGGAAGAAGCATAGAGAGAGTTATTCCAAAAAGGGAGAGTTATATGATAGTAGACAGAGAAATTGAGTATAGTGAATAATCTAGCCCATAGGCAGGAAAACTTAAATTATTTTGGAATAAACATAAAAATAAAACTTGCTGTGAAACTATTCATTCTTGTTTAAACAACATTACTACCTGTTATCTGTTCTATCAAAATAGAGAATCAGTTATAAGGTTGTTCAAACTAAAAGGTTTAGGAGTGATTATTATCACTGTTAACAACATATGTAGGAAGTCCTAAAGAGAAAAAAAGAAAATAATAAAGAAAAAAGGTGACTGACAACAGAGGAAGAGTATATGGTCTGTCTCTGTGTGTGGTATCTCTTAGGGTCTTAAAAGAGTGGTTCTATTATTTCAAAAATCGTAAAGAATCATATCACCACATTGACAGTTTCAGTCCATGTGATCAGTGGCAGTTGACGGGGGTGAGTCATGGCGACTCCTTTTGTGGGTACTGGAGTGGGCTTGAGGAGGTGAATCTTCATGTTGGTTTGCTGGGGAGCCTGAAGAGGCTCTGCGTTTGGCTCCTTCTGAAATGTTTTCCGGCATTGAAAGATGAAGATCTTGTAGTGTGGTGAGAAGGTCATCCATTGATTTGCAGGTATATGTAGTTTCTTTGTAGGAGAATCGAAGGGCAAAGGGGAAACAGCAACGATATATGACGCGATGGAATTGGAGAATCTGCAGCTGTGGTTTCATCATTTTCCTTTTGATTAGGGTCTGCTGCGATAGGTCTTGGAAAATCTGGTAACGGTGACCCTGGAAAGTCAGTGCTTCTTTATTGCAAGCTGCTTCAAGCTCTTTGGAGCGAAAGTAGTGGAATTTGATTATAATGTCTCTGGGTGGTCCTTCATCTTTGCGAGGGGCTAATGATCTGTGGATCCTATCCATCTCCAAGCGCTCTATTGGAATTGATGGAGTGAGTTCTTGAAGAAGGGCTGTTACAGTGGAGTTTAAATTAATTATGGATTCTGGGATGCCGCGGATACGGATGTTGGATCTTCTTGCTCTATTCTCAAATTCCTCGAGACGGTTGTTGAGAGAGGTATTCTCCTCTTTAAGTGCTTCTAATTCATCAGCATTATTAGTAGAAATGCCATCCAGCTCATCCATTCTTTGTTCGAGAACAGATGTTCGGCGGCCCACCTCACGAGTTTCCCACGTCAATTTGTCTGTAATGCTGTCTGAGGTGGTTTGAAGTGCTTTTTGTAAGACCCTTTCAAATTATGCCAAAAGGTCAGTTCCTGGTGAAATGTTTTGTAGAATATTAGGAGTCATTCCAAATTCACAGTCAGAGTCAGGCTCATTAGGAAGATACTGAGGTGAGTTCTTATTCTTTTTTTTGTAGCAGAGGTAAAGCTGAGTGGGAGGATGGCGCTGCTGTCATCTTAGCTGCGGTTCTAGTCAGAACGTCCTGACTAGGGATGAGCTCAGTGTTCGACTCGAACATCGGTTGTTCACCTGTTCGGCGAATCCAGAACTTTGTGGGCCATTCGCGCCATATTCGTGTGGCGGGAACGGCCTACAATGCACTGCGCCATCGCAGTGCATTGCTGGCTGATGATTGGCCAAGCATGCACTGTGACCACGCATGCTTGGCCAATCACAGCGCCGGCAGCGAGGAGAGCCATAATTGGCCACAGGCAGGATGCCTGTGGCCAATTATAGCTCAGGGGGGTTTAGTACATGCCCCACACTATATAAGGCCGCTAGCGCTAGGGAGAGAGCAGGATAGGCAGAGACAGTGTCAGTGTCATCTAGGGATGAGCTTCGTGTTCGAGTCGAACATACGTTCGACTCGAACATCGGCTGTTCGATCGTTCGACGAAGATCGAACGATTTGGGCCGTTCGCGCCAAATTCAAGTGACGCGAACGGCCCACAATGCACTACGCCATCGCAGTGTCATCCAGGCGCTGTGATTGGCCAAGCATGCACTGTGACCCCGCATGCTTGGCCAATCACAGCGCCGGCAGCGAGGAGAGCAATGATTGGCCACAGGCAGGATGCCTGTGGCCAATTATTCTTGAGGGGTTTAGTACACGCCCCACACTATAAAAGGCCGCCAGCGCGGCGGCCTTGTGTAGTGTGTTCCGGAGCAGGGAAAGAGAAGCATAGGCAGGGACAGTGTCATTTTTTTTCCTTTACTAATCCTGGATTCCTTGTGTTTAGGGACAAATAAGGATAGGTAGGGAGAGTGTCAGTGTGTTATTCTGTGCTAAACCTTGTTTGTAGAGACAGAGAGGAGGTACAGTGAGGGAAAGTGTCAGTGTGCTATTCTGTTCTAAACCAATCTTGCTGAACCATATTTGAAATCCTTGAGTTTAGGGACAGAGAGGTACAGTGAGGGAAAGTGTCAGTGTGCTATTCTGTGCTAAATCTTGTTTGTAGGGACAGAGTAGGACAGTGAGTGAAACTGACAGTGTGCTATTCTGTTCTAAACCAATCTTGCTGAACCATATTTGAAATCCTTGAGTTTAGGGACAGAGAGGTACAGTGAGGGAAAGTGTCAGTGTGCTATTCTGTGCTAAATCTTGTTTGTAGGGACAGAGTAGGACAGTGAGTGAAACTGACAGTGTGCTATTCTGTTCTAAACCAATCTTGCTGAACCATATTTGAAATCCATGAGTTTAGGGACAGAGAGGTACAGTGAGGGAAAGTGTCAGTGTGCTATTCTGTTCTAAACCAATCTTGCTGAACCATATTTGAAATCCTTGAGTTTAGGGACAGAGAAGGACACTCGTGGAAACTATCAGTGTGCTATTCTGTGCTAAATCTTGTTTGTAGGGACAGAGAGGTACAGTGAGTGAAACTGACAGTGTGCTATTCTGTTCTAAACCAATCTTGCTGAACCATATTTGAAATCCTTGAGTTTAGGGACAGAGAGGTACAGTGAGGGAAAGTGTCAGTGTGCTATTCTGTTCTAAACCAATCTTGCTGAACCATATTTGAAATCCTTGAGTTTAGGGACAGAGAAGGACACTCGTGGAAACTATCAGTGTGCTATTCTGTGCTAAATCTTGTTTGTAGGGACAGAGAGGTACAGTGAGTGAAACTGACAGTGTGCTATTCTGTTCTAAACCAATCTTGCTGAACCATATTTGAAATCCTTGAGTTTAGGGACAGCGAGGTACAGTGAGGGAAAGTGTCAGTGTGCTATTCTGTTCTAAACCAATCTTGCTGAACCATATTTGAAATCCTTGAGTTTAGGGACAGAGAAGGACACTCGTGGAAACTATCAGTGTGCTATTCTGTGCTAAATCTTGTTTGTAGGGACAGAGAGGTACAGTGAGTGAAACTGACAGTGTGCTATTCTGTTCTAAACCAATCTTGCTGAACCATATTCGAAATCCTTGAGTTTAGGGACAGAGAGGTACAGTGAGTGAAACTGACAGTGTGCTATTCTGTTCTAAACCAATCTTGCTGAACCATATTTGAAATCCTTGAGTTTAGGGACAGAGAAGGACACTCGTGGAAACTATCAGTGTGCTATTCTGTGCTAAATCTTGTTTGTAGGGACAGAGAGGTACAGTGAGTGAAACTGACAGTGTGCTATTCTGTTCTAAACCAATCTTGCTGAACCATATTTGAAATCCTTGAGTTTAGGGACAGAGAGGTACAGTGAGGGAAAGTGTCAGTGTGCTATTCTGTTCTAAACCAATCTTGCTGAACCATATTTGAAATCCTTGAGTTTAGGGACAGAGAAGGACACTCGTGGAAACTATCAGTGTGCTATTCTGTGCTAAATCTTGTTTGTAGGGACAGAGAGGTACAGTGAGTGAAACTGACAGTGTGCTATTCTGTTCTAAACCAATCTTGCTGAACCATATTTGAAATCCTTGAGTTTAGGGACAGAGAGGTACAGTGAGTGAAACTGACAGTGTGCTATTCTGTTCTAAACCAATCTTGCTGAACCATATTTGAAATCCTTGAGTTTAGGGACAGAGAAGGACACTCGTGGAAACTATCAGTGTGCTATTCTGTGCTAAATCTTGTTTGTAGGGACAGAGAGGTACAGTGAGTGAAACTGACAGTGTGCTATTCTGTTCTAAACCAATCTTGCTGAACCATATTTGAAATCCTTGAGTTTAGGGACAGAGAGGTACAGTGAGGGAAAGTGTCAGTGTGCTATTCTGTTCTAAACCAATCTTGCTGAACCATATTTGAAATCCTTGAGTTTAGGGACAGAGAAGGACACTCGTGGAAACTATCAGTGTGCTATTCTGTGCTAAATCTTGTTTGTAGGGACAGAGAGGTACAGTGAGTGAAACTGACAGTGTGCTATTCTGTTCTAAACCAATCTTGCTGAACCATATTTGAAATCCTTGAGTTTAGGGACAGAGAAGGACACTCGTGGAAACTATCAGTGTGCTATTCTGTGCTAAATCTTGTTTGTAGGGACAGAGAAGGACAGTGAGGGAAACTGTCAGTGTGCTATTCTGTGCTAAACCAATCTTGCTGAAGCATATTGCAAATCCTTGTGTTTAGGGACAGAGAAGGATAGGCAGGTGACAGTGTCAGTGTCATTGTTGCTAAGCCTCCTGCACAGTATACACCTGAAGGTAGCCCTTATTGCTGTTTTTCCCATCTCCCTGCAGGCCATCCATTAAAATGTCTGGAAGGCAAACAAGGAGAGGCAGACAGTCAGGAGGCAAAAAAAGAGGACAAGCAGGCTCTGTGTCTGGGGGCAACAATGCTGGTCGTGGACGCGGTGCATTGTCATCAGCACATGGCCATGGGACACGCTTGTCCTTCTTTTCGGCAGCTGGACATGTTGAGCCACATCATGCCGAAGACTTCGTAGAGTGGATGACCAAGCCCACCTCATCCTCCTCATCCTCTCTCACCCAGGCTCAGGGTACTGGCAAAGCAGCTGCCAAAGCGTCCTCTTCTCTGGTATCATTATCTTCATTAGTCAATCCTTCCCTAGACCCACCATGTCCTCCTCCTGAGGAGTCCCCCGAACTGTTTGAGCACAGTGTTGGGTACATGCTCCAGGAGGATGCCCAGCGTTTCGAAGGATCTGATGATGATACCCAGCTAGAGGAAGGCAGTAGCATGAGAGCAGAGAGAGGGGATGCTCAAGAAGGACACCAATCTGGCAGTCATGCTCCAGCAGCTGCAGCATACTGCCAGATTGGCTCCAGTGATGAGGAGGGAGGGGATGATGAGGTCACTGACTCCACGTGGGTGCCTAATAGGAGAGAGGAGGAGGAGGAGGATGAGGAGGAGGCACATCTCCAACGAGGCAGGATGCCCTTGAGTGGCCAGCGTATGGGCAGCACACAGACGGAATCACACCGCAGATCTCCGCCTGTGCAGGGCGCTGCCTCTGCCCGTCATTCAAAAAGTTCTTTGGTGTGGGCCTTTTTTGAAGCGAGTGCATCAGATCGCACAGCTGCTGTTTGCAACATATGTCTCAAGCGTATATCGCGTGGCCAAAACATCAGCCGCTTGGGCACCACATGCTTGATCAGACATATGTTGACCTGCCATGCAGCTCGTTGGCAAGCCTACCTTAAAGACCCACACCAAAGAACAAAGCGGACCTCTCCTTGCACCGCATCAGCTGGGATCTCAAAACCCACTATACCTTCAGTCCTCTCTGAAACCTGCACTGAGAGGAATGAAGGTGTAGAATTAGGTGTGTCACAGCCCAGTACTTGCGGCCACTCTGCTAGCAGTACACCGACGTCCGATTCTAGCAGGCAAATTTCCCTGCCCCAGCTGCTGGACCGTCAAAAGAAGTTCACTCCCAGCCATCCACATGCCCAGCGGTTGAATGCTAGCTTGGCTAAATTGCTAGCGCTTCAACTGCTGCCTTTTCAGTTGGTAGACTCGGCCCCCTTCCGTGAGTTTGTGCAATGTGCGGTTCCTCAGTGGCAGGTTCCCAAACGCCACTTTTTCTCACGGAAGGCAATTCCGGCTCTCTACAGGCATGTGGAAGGCAATGTCTTGGCCTCGCTGGACAGGGCGGTCAGCGGTAAGGTGCATATTACCGCTGACTCATGGTCCAGCAGGCATGGACAGGGACGTTACCTTTCTTTCACGGCCCATTGGGTCACTCTTTTGGCAGCTGGGAAGGATGCAGGACAAGGTGCAGTAGTGTTGGAGGTTGTTCCACCGCCACGCCTCCAAAATGCTACTACTGGTTGTGACACACCTCTCTCCTCCACCCCCTCCTCTTCTTCTTCCTCCATGGCCTCTTCCTGTGGTTTGTCCTCGGAACCAGCGGTGCTCCGTAGGCGTTCAAGGGGCTACGCAAGTACGCAGTCAAAAAGATGCCATGCCGTGCTTGCGCTGGTGTGTTTGGGGGACAGGAGCCACACTGGGGCAGAGGTCCTGTCTGCTCTGCAGGGGCAGGCCGAGAGGTGGTTGACGCCACGCCAGCTTAAGCCAGGAATGGTGGTTTGCGACAATGGCACCAACCTCCTCTCCGCCCTCCGACAGGGACAACTGACCCATGTGCCCTGTATGGCTCACGTCCTTAACCTGGTGGTGCAGCGGTTCTTGGGCAGGTACCCGGGCTTACAGGATGTCCTGAGGCAGGCCAGGAAAGTCTGTGTTCATTTCCGCAGATCTTATAATGCCAGTGCTCGCCTGGCTGAGCTGCAAAAGGAGTTGAACCTGCCCAAGAACCGCCTTATATGTGACATGCCCACCAGGTGGAACTCAACGTTGGCCATGCTGCAGCGGCTGCACACGCAGCAGAGGGCCATCAATGAGTACCTGTGCGACTACGGCACCAGGACAGGGTCAGGGGAGCTCGGGTTTTTTTCACCACGCCAGTGGGGCATGATCAGGGATGCATGCACTGTCCTGGCACCATTTGAGGAGGCCACGAGGATGGTGAGCAGTGACAATGCATGCATCAGTGACACTGTACCTCTTGTCCACCTGTTGGAGCACATGCTGCATGGAATAATGGACAGGGTACTTGAGGCAGAACAGAGGTAGGAAGAGGAGGACTTCCTTGCCTCTCAAGGCCCCCTTTACCCAGACAGTGTTCCTTCTGTCCCACCCATCACACAGGAAGAGGAGGAGGAGGAGGAGGAGGATTGTGTCAGCATGGAGGTGGAGGCTGGCACTCAGCATCATCAGCAGCAGTCTTTTAGGGATGATTTACAGTCCCAAGAAACCAGTGGACTTGTACGTGGCTGGGAGGAGGTGGCTGCGGATCATGTCGTCCTTAGTGACCCAGAGGACTCCGGACTGAATGCCTCAGCTAACCTACGCTGCATGGCCTCCCTGATCCTGCAAAGTCTGCGGAAGGATCCTCGTATTCTTCGGATCAAGGAGAGGGACCATTACTGGCTGGCCACTCTCCTTGATCCACGGTACAAGGGTAAGGTTGCGGATTTTATGTTACCGTCGCAGAGGGAGCAGAGGATGAGACAACTCCGGGAGGCCTTGCAGAAAGGTCTGTGCAACGCGTTCCCAGAGACTGGGAGGTTACAAACTCCTGGTCCTGGACAACGAGTTGCTGAGGCTTCGGGCAGTCAAAGAAGGAGCGGTGGGGAAGGTGGCCGTCTGACCGATGCGTTCAGACAATTCTTTAGTCCGCAGCCCCAAAGTATGATCGTTTCCAGCAACCATCGCCAGCGTCTGATATACATGGTGCAGGAATACCTAGGGGCAAGGTCAGACTTGGACACCTTCCCCACCGAAAATCCTCTGGCTTACTGGGTCTTGAGGATGGATCACTGGCCAGAGCTTGCACAGTATGCAATTGAGCTACTGGCCTGTCCTGCATCCAGCGTTCTTTCAGAACGCACATTCAGTGCTGCTGGAGGATTTGTCACGGATCACAGGGTGCGCCTGTCCACCGACTCGGTTGATCGACTGACTTTCATCAAGATGAACCAGTCTTGGATCACCACCAGCTACCACACACCTGATGCTGATATAACAGACTAATTGATTTTAAAATGTCACATCCCTTCAAGACTGATGCTGAGTTCCTGTGCTGTTATGTTGACTAGCTATCCTCCTCCTCCTCCTCAATGATCCGATTAATGATGATAGCTTGGAAGATCATTTTGGTTTATGGGTGCCGCCACCAGTGGCTAAGGCCCAATTTTTCAGCCCCTGTTCAACAGGGGCGTGTAATTAAAATTTTTGATGCAATACTTTGTAACAGGCCTCATTGCTGTGCTCCAAGTACAGTATCTGTGAGGGGTTGCAGTGTTGTGCCACCAGTGCCTAAGGCCCAATTTTTCAGCCCCTGTTCAACAGGGGCATGCAATTATAATTATTGATCTAATAATTCACAGCAGGGCCCATTGCTGCGCCCACCAAGAGTAACTGTCAGGCCTTACAGTGTTGTGTCAACACCACCACCACCACCACCACCACCACAGACCCAATTTTTCAGCCCCTGTTCAACAGGGGCATGCAATTATAATTATTGATCTAATAATTCACAGCAGGGCCCATTGCTGCGCCCACCAAGAGTAACTGTCAGGCCTTACAGTGTTGTGTCAACACCACCACCACCACCACCACCACAGGCCAAATTTTTCAGCCCCTGTTCAACAGGGGCATGCAATTATAATTATTTATCTAATAATTCACAGCAGGGCCCATTGCTGCGCCCACCAAGAGTAACTGTCAGGCCTTACAGTGTTGTGGCACCAGCACCACCATCAAAGGCCCAATTTTTACTACCACTGTTCAACAATTATATGTTATTACAATTCCTGATATAATAGTTGACAGCAGGGCGTTCCAGCACCCACCAAGAGTAACTGTGAGTGCTTACAGTGTTGTGCCAACACCAACACCTAAGGGGCCAATTTCTGCAGAGTATATACGGCAGGTCCCTACTTTCAAACATCCAACTTACAAACGACTACTACTTGCAAACGGAAGAAGACAACAGGAAGTGAGAGGAAATCTACCCCTTGGAAGGAAAATTCTCTCCTGTAAGAATTAATATGGGAGAAAGGTGTCTCCTCTCTACTGATGCTTTATCACCAATCCTTGTTTCAATAAAAACACCACATTTCAAAATCAGTTGTCATTTGGACGCAAAGTGAGGTGAAATTTTCTGAACAGGGGCACAGACAGCAAAACAAATGTTACAGGGGTGATAACCCTTCCCTATGTTTTCCAAAAAGCTTAAAAATAGGTATTTGGGCTGGAGCTACACTTAAACAATGTAGCTGTTCAAAATTACAAACAGATTCTACATAAGAACAAACCTACAGTCCCTGTCTTGTATGCACCGCCTGTATACGGCTGTTCAGAGTATATAGGGCCTTTTTTATTTTGTGTGCGGGGTTCCCCTTAATATCCATACAAGACCCAAAGGGGCTGGTAATGGGCTGGGGTGGGGGGGGGGGTTGATGGGGTAGCTATGCCATTTTTCTTAAAGATTTTCATCCATATTACCGGGACCAGACATTACATTAAAGCCGCAAGCAGTTTTAAATGGCTTTTTTTTTCTTTAGAAATGTTATTTTGTGCAGGGACAGTTCTAAACACGGGAAACACGTGGCACTTCACAGGCATACTTTAGACACCCCCCAGGTACAATATTTAAAGGAATATTTGACTTTTTTTTTTCACTTTATGCATCATTAAAATGACTGCTCCCGGAAAACGTCCGTTTTTAAAACTTCTTTTTGCATTGATACATGTCCCCTGGTGCAGAACCCGGGTTCCCAAACTCTGTTTAGGACAATAACATGGATAATAGTCGTTATAATTAGCACTTTAGAATCCGAACGTTCGCATCCATTGTATTTAATAGGGTTCTAATGTTCGTGCGAACTTTCGGTCCGTTCGCGGGTTCTGGTGCGAACCGAACCTGCGGGTGTTCGGCTTATCACTAGTGTCATCTTTGCTTGTTAACCTGGCGCAGTTACAGTGGGTGAAGTGTGCCTCCTGCACAGTATACACCTGAAGCTACCCCTTATTGCTGGTGTTGTTCTGTTGTGTAACACAGGCATCTGCAGCAGTTACAGTGAGTGTAGCGTGTTGGCGTGCAGGGAGAGAGCAGGATAGGCAGGGATTGTGTCAGTGTCATCTTTGCTTGTTAACCTAGCGCAGTTACAGTGGGTGTAGTGTGCCTCCTGCACATTATACACCTGAAGCTACCCCTTATTGCTGGTGTAGTTCTGTTAGTGTAACACAGGCATCTGCAGCAGTTACAGTGGGTGTAGGTGCCTCCTGCACAGTATACACCTGAAGCTACCCCTTATTGCTGGTGTTGTTCTGTTAGTGTAAAGCCCTGTACACACGATCGGATTTCCTATGGATTTTAAACCGATGGATTTTTCCATCGGAAATCCGATGAAGCTGACTTCCATCAGTCTTGCCTACACACCATCAGTCAAAAAACCGATCGTCCCAAACGACGTAAAACACTCAGAGGAGCCAAGAAAAAGGAAGTTCTATGCTTCTGAGCATGCGTCGACTTGATTCTGAGCATGCGTGGGTTTTTTATCCGATGGAGTTCCCCACAGACGATAGTAATTTGCCCGGATGGGGCCCATACACGATCGGTTTTGTCCGATGAAAAAAGTCAATCGGATTGTTTTCATCTGTAAAACCAATCGTGTGTACAGGGCTTAACACAGCCATCTGCAGCAGTTAAAGTGGGTGTAGGTGCCTACTGCACAGTATACACCTGAAGCTACCCTTTATTGCTGGTTTTCTCATCTCCCTGCAGGCCATTAGTATGTCTGGAGGCCAACAAGGAGAGGCAGAGCCAATAAAAGAGGGCAAGCAGGCTCTGTGTCTAGGGGCAACAGTGCTGGTCGTGGGCCTGTGACTGGCTCCATGCTCCTGAAGCCCTCCGCCATCTTGGGGCCTGCGGATCCACTGCCTTTCCAACATCTGGCGACCGTGTTCTGTGAGTCATCCAGCCTCGCCTGACAGCCGCGCCACACCCGGAGGACACAGAGCGGACATTGCATTGCTGGGAACCGTTTGGGGACTTCTGGCGGGGTGATCTGGCGTCCCGCAGCCTGCGGTCTCAGATGCGGCCTCCATTCCAGAGCGCAGTGAGAACCAAGCTACCCGCTCCTGGCTACTTCCCCTGACCGCCCGCCACACCACCCGAGGCCGTCGGTGTCATATTCCTCCTCGCCCCGCACTCGAGGCCGTGGCTTCGGCCTATTCTCGGTGGTACTGCGGCCATCTTGCTACACCCACGGACTGTGTCTTCTCCCCCTCACGGCTCCTCTGGCTCACAGCTCGGCTTTCTCCTCACAGGGTGAGTGTGGTGTCCCAATCTCTTGCTATTTAGGGAGTTGCCGTGGCCATACACAGACACTTGTTGATTATATCCTTTCAAGCCTACTAAGTGCTACGGCGGCCATCTTGGTGTACCTCTTCCCAAAATGTATACACACCAGGGATTTAAACGGCCTCCTCTGAGAGTGATATAGCGGTCCGCTCTGCCCATATGCCTATGTCCACAAGCTACTACAGACCTCCTATTTGCGCCTGGTTTGCTGACTGTTATAATTAACCTCCGGCAACTATACCTTCCTAGTGTCTGATTGGTACATCCTTCAGTCGCCTACGCCTCTCAGCTAAAATATTTGTTTCCCCTGCTGGACCGGTGCCGCTGACCTACGCATGGCACTGATGGTGAGCCCTTAAAACGAGCTCCGTTCAGCTTTCGGCCTCATACACACCCAGCAATGCTTTCTAAAGGATCCAGTTCTCGTTCATCAATAAGTAAACGATCCGCAAAACCCTCAACCTTACACCAAGCTACTGTGGGGTCTATCAAAAGATTCCTAGCTGCGGAGCGTGAAAGCCCCAGCACTCGGATCAACAAGACCAGAGCCTCGCAATCTATTATATCTCCGGCCTCAGACGTGGCCTCCGCTCGTGAAAGCTCCCCGGCCTCATCCTGCGGTTCGGAGTTGATGGAGGACCCCGGCTCCCCCATAGGTTCTGACATGTCTTCTTTGGTGAGTGAGCTAAAAAAAGAAATGGCGGGTATGTTTCACAATATAGAAAAATCTATCAAAAAGGAAATTTCCGCAGTTAGGGCGGACATGGCGCATTTACTCGTCAGAATTGAGGAAATAGAACATCGCCAAGACTCACAAGAGGTGGCCATTAAAGAACTGCAAGAGACTGTTACTCAGTTAGCATACGCTCACAGAGCCTCATTATACAAACTTGAGGACCTCGAAAACCGTAACCGCAGAAACAACTTACGTATTAGAGGGCTGCCGGAAGCGACCCGAGATAACGACCTGGAACCCTCGATCCGTGGCATCCTTAATACCGTCCTAGGTAACACTGTTACTGATCCTCTGCATTTTGACAGAGTTCACCACGCCCTGAGACCTCGCAACTTCACTTCTGACCAACCCAGAGATGTGATTTGTCGCCTGCACTATTTTGAAGACAAAAACGCCATCATGATCAAACTGCGAAATACTCCTAATATTGACTTTGATGGCGCTACCCTTAACATCTTTCCTGACATAGCTAAGGACACTCTTGATCGCCGCAGGGCTTTAAAACCTCTTTTGGAGCATCTGAGGGGTGATGGGACTACTTACAGATGGGGTTTCCCTGCATGCTTAATTGCTACTAAAAACGGTCGCTCCTCCACTTTGCAGTTCCATGAGGACCTCCCTACATTCCTCCAGGATCTGAATTTGCTGCCCACGGAGCTACCGGGTTGGCAGAATACTATACCCACCTTTTCTGCTCCCCGTTCCCCCCAATGACGGAAAACCCCAGCCAAGAAAAGGCGTGTCTCCACCCCTGGCTCAACTCGGAAAAACAGTTGAGGCATCTCACTGCCCACCACTCACCTTCCTTGACTGTATCCTAGGTTTTTTGTTATGTTTCTGTGTATTTTTGTTCTGACCATTGCTGGTATCTACAAATGTTCGTTACTATTTTATAGGCCGTTTGCAGACGGGGCTTTATGCTCCCAGTTAATGCCTCCACAAAGGAGTTTGTTCTCTGCCCCTCTCCTCCTGGGGTTGATGGGAGTTGGCAATCTGTTTTTTCTCCTTGAATTTTGTCAGAAACCCTTCTTGGTTGCTTGCTCCCCTCATCCCCACTGGGACCACCGCAGATTTCTGTGTGATTTTCATACCAATCCCAATCGTTCTAATGGTTGTTATATTGTTTATCATGTATGTCTTATTTCCTCTTTTTTTTTTCTGGCTGTTCTCCTTCCCCCTCTCTGTGTCCCTTTCCCCCTCCCCTCTCTGTTTTGCTGGCACGCATGGCTGTATGGAATAATGATCCACTCTCTGCTGATGATATGGCTACTCTAAAGATCCTTTCGTATAATGTTAGAGGCCTTTGTGTCCCTGCAAAAAGACATAAAGTGTTGCGGGAATTGAAAAATTCTGCTTGTTCTATTGCCTTCCTCCAGGAAACCTATTTGACCCATACAACGTCCGTTAAATTATACTCACAGTATTTTCCACAATGGTATTATGGCCACTAACAAAGCCAAAGGAGTGGCTATTGGATTCAGCAAGAATGCATAATTTCGGTTTACTGATATGTTAGCAGATGATCATGGTCGCTTCCTTTTTGTCAAGGGGTTTTTAGGCAATACTAGTTGCACTCTAGCAAACATTTATTGTCCCAATCACACTCAACCTGTCTTCTTTAATTCTTACGAAACTATCTAATTTTTCTGAGGGGGTGATAGTTCTAGCGGGAGATATAAATATGCCTTTGGATCCCGTTCTGGACACCTCCCAGGGCCGCTCTGGTATCCCATTTAAAAGATTAGCTCAGGTAAAGAAAAAAACTCCTAGATCTTCAACTTATGGACGCTTAGCGTCTTATGCACCCTAAAGAAAAGGACTACTCCCACTTTTCTAAAACGCACAACTCTTACTCTAGAATTGACAACATCTTCCTTGATCACTTTCACCTACCTTTTCTCCGCTCAGCTCACATTGGTGTTGCTACTCTTTCCGATCATGCTCCTGTTTCCATTTGTTTGGACGTGCCCGCTCTGCCTCCTCGCCCCAGTAACTGGAAGCTCAATGACTCTCTCATTTCTAATTCAACAGAGGTCTCCATGCTATCTACTACCTTATCCCAATACTTTAAAGAAAACATAGCCTCGGACACCTCTCCCTCTGTTTTGTGGGAAGCGCATGAGGCTTCCATGAGGGGTACTCTATTGAATTGGGTGCGAGGAGAAAGAGAGAGCACGGTCAACAGCTTAAACAAGTCCTACAACAAATTGCTGACCTAGAGAAAAAGAATAAACTTTCCTTACACATCTCACATCTTGAGGCCCTCACCCTTAACAGAGAGGAGCTTAAAACTCTCCTCAATCTTGAAACTAAGCGGAAGTTTCATTCCGTCTCCCAGAAAGTATACGCATGGGGTAATAAACCGGGTAGACAGTTGGCTAGATCCCTCGTGGCCCAAAAAACTCGATCCTTCATTCCCAAAATAAAACTGCCATCAGAAGATTTAGTCCACAACACCCCTCAAATTTTGAAAGCCTTCTAGGAGTTTTATGCCGACTTGTACAGTGTGGAAGGTGGTCTAGCTTCTCTACCATTGTCGGAAAAACTTAAGCGTATACTCTCTTATCTCAGAGAGGCCAACCTCCCAAAATTGTTGAAGTCAGCACTTAATGGATTAGAAGCTGATTTTTCCATTGAGGAATTTAAACACGCTCTCAAATCCTCCCCCTCCGGTAAGGCTCCTGGCCCTGACGGCTTCACCGTTCTATACTACAAAACCTTCAGTGACATTTTACTTCCTCATCTTACTGCATATGAAAATTCCATCTCCCACAAGTCTGGCCTTCATCCGGAATCGTTATCCGCCCACATTACTGTTATTCCCAAACCTGACAAGGACCCTACTCTGTGTAGTAGTTATAGACCTATTTCCCTTTTAAACATTGACACTAAACTCTATGCCAAGGTTTTGGCTAACAGGCTACTTCCTTTTCTACCCCAGTGGATTTCGGCTGATCAAACTGGATTTATCCCTAACAGAGAGGCCAGGGACAACTCGCTTCGTGCTTTGTCCCTGATCCACTATGTGCGTGGGTGTTCCCAGTTCACGCTCCTTCTCTCCACGGATGCCGAAAAGGCGTTTGACAGGGTGGATTGGGACTACCTCAGAATCACTCTCCGCTATTTCGGTTTGGGCCCCAGAATGTTTCACTGTATTTCTTCCCTCTATTCTAACCCTACTGCGCAAATACGCATAAATGGCTCCTTAAGCGACACATTTACACTACATAACGGAACAAAAAAGGATGTCCTTTATCTCCTCTCCTCTTTGCTATCTCTCTTGAACCCTTTTTGGCCACAATTAGACATAATAGAAATATCCATGGCATTCAAGTTGATTGTAGATCCCATAAATAAGCAGCCTACGCTGATGACATTCTATTTTTTATTCAACAACCACGCATTTCATTACCAAACTTGATGTCGGAATTCTCTATGTTCCAGACGCTATCCAACTTTAAAATTAATCTGTCAAAATCTGAAATTTTGAATATTTCGATACCCCAACCAGTAGTTGATCAGCTGAAGCCCCTATTCCCCTTTCGCTGGGAAACCACAACACGCATGAAATACCTCGGCATATACCTAACTCCTCATCTCCACTCCCTTTTTAGACATAATTATATTTCTCTTCTTAACAACATAAGTGCTGATCTCAGGAAATGGTCCTCCCTCTCACATTCATGGCTAGGTAAGGTGAACATAATCAAGATGAACATACTCCCCCGCGTTCTCTTTATCCTACAAATGATCCCCTTGAAGATTCCTATAGGCTTTTTTACTCTGTTGCAGACCATGATTACCCACTTTATTTGGAGGAATGGTCACCCCAGAGTCTCTAGGGAGGTCCTATTTCGGGCTTAGCACTCTGGGGGATTATCCCTTCCCAATTTTAAAGCTTATTACCATGCTGTTATTTTGTCACGCATAGCAGATTGGAGATATGCCTTTGCTACTAAACTTTGGGTACAACTGGAATATTCTTTATGTGATTCGGACCTTATGGATACCACACTCTTTTAGAAACCTCGCCCACAATGCCTCACCTCCTACCGTATCCTCTCTGGACGTTTGGGATGGACTCCATAAGAAACTCATATGGCCTTATGACTCTCCGCTAACTCCTCTCCTGAACCATAACTACTTTGTACCAGGATCCTTAGACCCGGGTTTCCAATCCTGGTCGCCTGGAGGCCCCCTCCTCTTGCACCATGTCTTAAACTCCAATACGCTTAAACCTTTGTCTGAACCCCTAGGTTGTAGACCATCAACGTTTATGGATAAGTGGAGATATAATCAACTGAACTGCTTTCTTCAAACTCTCGCCCAACCACTACGGGGAATCCAAGAACTGAATGACATTGAACATGTGTTCCTTCATAGGGATCCCCCTCTCCACTGTATTTCCCTATTCTACAAAGCTCTTATAAACCTACAAAGCCCTAACTACCCGCAGTATTTGACCAGTTGGGAGCGTGACCTGGGTGCTGATATCACAGACAAAAAAAAAGATAAAGTTCTACTACTTACGCATGTTTCTTCTCTGGCTTCTTCCATGGCTGAATCTTACTTCGAACTTTTCACTAGATGGCATCATACACCTGTTAAATTACACCGTATGTTTCCTACTAACTCTCCGTTATGCTGGAGAAACTGTGGACAGGAGGCCACCCATGCCCACATTTGGTGGTTCTGTCCGATCATTCGCCCTTACTGGTCTGAAGTAATTGACCTGATTCATCAGATCACAGACATCAAGTTACCTTTGGACCCCTGGATAGTGCTTTTCCACGCTACCTCAATGTCAATAGGTAGATATAAACGCTCACTCATCCCACACTAGGGATGAGCCGAACACCCCCCTGTTCGGTTCGCACCAGAACCTGCGAACAGACAGAATGTTCACATGAAATTTAGAACCCTATTGAATACAATGGACTCGAACGTTCGAAATCTAAAGTGCTAATTATAAAGGCTAATATGCAAGTTATTGCCCTAAAAAGTGTTTGGGGACCTGGGTTCTGCCCCAGGGGGCATGTATCAATGCAAAAAAAAGTTTTAAAAACTGCAGTTTTTCGGGAGCAGTGATTTTAATAATGCTTTAAATGAAAAAATAAAAGTGACATTTTCCTTTAAATTTCGTACCTGGGGGGAGTGTATAATATGCATGTAAAGTCGCGCTTGTTTCCCGTGCTTAGAACTGTCCCTGCACAAAGTGTCATTTCTGAAGGAAAAAAAGTCATTTAAAACTCGCTGCTATTAATGAATTGTCGGCTCCCGGCAATACATAGAAAAGTCATTGATAAGCGCCCTTCAGGTCTGGAATAGATATTAAGGGGAACCCTGCCGCAAATTTAAAAAAAAAATGCGTGCGGTTCCCCCCAAATATCCATACTAGGCCCTTCAGGTCTGGCATGGATTTTAAGGGGAACTCCACCCCAAATTAAAAAAAAATGGCGTGGAGTCCCCCCAAAAATCCATACCAGACCCTTATCCAAGCAAGCAACCTGGCAGGCCGCAGGAAAAGAGGGGGGACGAGAGAGCGCCCCCCCCTGAACCGTACCAGGCCACATGCCCTCAACATGGGGAGGATGTCCCCATGTTGATGGGGACAAGGGCCTCATCCCCACAACCCTTGCCCGGTGGTTGTGGGGGTCTGTGGGTAGGGGGATTATCGGAATCTGGAAGACCCCTTTAACAAAGGGAATCCCCCAGATCCCGCCCCCCCCTGTGAATTGGTAAGGGGTACATTGTACCCCTACCATTTCACAAAGAAAGTGTAAAAAAAATGTAAAAAAAAAAACACACAAACACCTTGGAAAAGTCCTTTATTAAAAAAAAAAAAACATTCCAGCTTTGAAATCAAGTGTACCGCGGCAATCCGATGTCCAGCGATGTCCGTCATTGGCTGAGCCTGAGCGGACCTGATGGGGAACTTCCTCCGCAGTCTATTAAATGTATAGACCCGCCCCTTCTAAAGTTCCCCATCAGGTTCGCTCAGCCAATGACTAGGGGACCAGATGCGGAACGTGAGAAGGGGCGGGTCTATTCATGTATTACACAGTGAAGGAAGTTCCCCATCAGGTCCGCCCCCTCGAATGTCAGACCCCGCCTACGTCATTGGCCTGAGCGGACCTGATGGGGAACTTCCTTCACTGTGTAATACATGAATAGACCCGCCCCTTCTCACGTTCCGCATCTGGTCCGCTTAGCCTTACACCTAGTCATTGGCTGAGCGGACCTGATGGGGAACTTTAGAAGGGGCAGGTCTATACATTTAATAGACTACGGAGGAAGTTCCCCATCAGGTCCGCTCAGGCTCAGCCAATGACGGACAGCGCTGGACATCGGATCGCCGTGGGATTTCATCGCTGGAATGTTTTTTTTTTTTAATAAAAGGACTTTTCCAAAGTGTTTGTGTGGTTTTTTTTACATTTTTTTTACACTTTCTTTGTGAAATGGTAGGGGTACACATAGGGGGGGCCGGGATCTGGGGGTCCCCTTTGTTAAAGGGGTCTTCCAGATTCCGAAAAAAACCCTGCCCACAGACCCCCACAACCACCGGGCAAGGGTTGTGGGGATGAGGCCCTTGTCCCCATCAACATGGGGACATCCTCCCCATGTTGAGGGCATGTGGCCTGGTACGGTTCAGGAGGGGGGCGCTCTCTCGTCCCCCCCTCTTTTCCTGCGGCCTGCCAGGTTGCCTGCTCAGATAAGGGTCTGGTATGGATTTTTTGGGGGACTCCACGCCATTTTTTTTTTTTGGTGTGGAGTTCCCCTTAAAATTCATGCCAGACCTAAAGGGCCTGGTATGGATATTTGGGGGAACCACGCGCATTTTTTTTTAAATTTGCTGCGGGGTTCCCCTTAATATCTATATCAGACCTGAAGGGCCTGGTAATTGAATTTGGGGGGACCACCACGCTTTTTTTAATTTTTTATCAATGACTTTTCTCTGTATTGCTGGGAGCCGACAATTCATTACAGCCGCGAGTGAGTTTTAAATGACTTTTTTTCCTTCAGAAATGACACTTTGTGCAGGGACAGTTCTAAGCATGGGAAACAAGCGCGACTTTACATGCATATTATACACACCCGCCAGGTACGAAATTTAAAGGAATATTTCACTTTTATTGTTTCACTTTAAGCATTATTAAAATCACTGCTCCCAAAAAAAACGGCCGTTTTTAAAACTTTTTTTTGCATTGATACATGTCCCCTGGGGCAGGACCCGGGTTCCCAAACACTTTTTATGACAATAACTTGCATATAAGCCTTTATAATTAGCACTTTAGATTTCTCCCATAGACTTTTCGAATTTGCCGCGAACACCCCAAATTGTTCGCTGTTCGGCGAACGGGCGAACAGGCAATGTTCAAGTCGAACATGAGTTTGACACGAACTCGAAGCTCATCCCTATCCCACACCTTCTTAATACGGCCAAGGCTATCATTCCTGCTCTTTGGGGTCAACCTACATCTCCGACCACGAAGTACTGCCTACAAAGAGTCTCTGACGTTAGCTTCATGGAAGAACCCACATTGCAAGAGAACCTACTAAATAATATATCTTAACCTGGGCCCATGGTCCTTCTTCCTTTCTACCCAATGTTTTAAAGACATAATCTCTTCGTCTCCTTGAGCAACTTAGGTTTCCTGTACCCTTGATGTCTCATTCTCATTTATTTTGCTGTTGATGGGTTTAATTTCATTGTAAGGTTTAGCCTCACTAAATGTACTAGCCTAATTTTCATCTTTGCTGCCATGTGTGCCAACTTCCCTCCTTCTTCCCCATCCCCCCTCCCCCCACCCCCATCCTTTTCTTGTATTTCTCTCTTTTCTTCTCCCCCCCCCTTTTTTCTCTATGTATTTGTACAATTGCTGGTTTACTTCAGTAAGTTGAGTTACTCTTAAGCCCTGTACACACGATCGGTTTTACCGATGAAAACCGTCCGATGGATTTTTTTCATCGGACAAACCGATCGTGTATGGGACCCATCGGTCTTTTTTCCATCGGTTTTAAAAAATAGAACATGTTTTAAATTTTTCCGATGGATCCAAAACCGATAGCAAATTCCGATCGTCTATGGGCAAGTTCATCGGATAAAAAACCCATGCATGCTCAGAATCAAGTCGACGCATGCTCAGAAGCATTAAACTTCATTTTTCTCGGCTCATCGGAGTGTTTTACGTCACCGCGTTTGGAACGGTCGGTTTTTTGACTGATGGTGTGTGGGCAAGACTGATGGAAAACAGTTTCATCGGATATCCGATGGACAAATCCATCTGACAAGAATCCATAGGAAATCCGATCATGTGTACAGGGCTTAACTGTTTCTACTAAATACCCGAGTGATTTTCTTCACACGTTAACCCAGTGTGCTTTTTTTTTTCAATGTATCTCATTTGATTGATATGTCTATACAACTTTCTCAATAAAAATATATTAAATAAGAAAAACAGTGCTGGTCGTGGACGCAGTGCATCGTCATCAGCACGTGGCCATGGGACACGCTTGTCCTTATTTTCGGCAGCTGGACGTGTTGAGCCGTATCATGCCAAAGACTTGGTAGAGTGGATGACCAAGCCCTCCTCATCCTCCTCATCCTCTCTCACCCATGCTCAGGGTACTGACAAAGCAGCTGCCAACGCGTCCTCTTCCCTCGTATCAATGTCATCAGTCACTCCTTCCCTAGACCCATGTCCCCCTGAGGAGTCCCCCGAACTGTTTGTCCACAGTGTTGGGTACATGCTCCAGGAGGATGCCCAGCGTTTTGAAGGCTCTGTTGATACCCAGCTAGAGGAAGGCAGTAGCGTGAGCGCAGAGAGAGGGGATGCTCAAGAAGGACAGCAATCTGGCAGTCATGTTCCACCAGCTGCAGCATACTGCCAGGTTTGCTACAGTGATGAAGAGGAAGGGAATGATGAGGTCACTGACTCCACGTGGGTGCCTGATAGGAGAGAGGAGGAGGAGGTGGAGGTGGAGGTGGAGGAGGAGGCACATCTCCAACGAGGCAGGATTCCCTCCGGGGGCCAGCTTAAGGGCAGAACACCAACTGAATCACACCGCAGAGCTCTGCCTGTGCAGGGCGCTGCCTCTGCGCATTTTTCCAAAAGTTCTTTGGTGTGGGCCTTTTTTGAGACGAGTGCATCAGATTGCGCTGCTATTTGCAACATATGTCTCAAGCGTATCTCGCGTGGCCAAAACATCAGCCGCTTGGGCACCACATGCTTGACCAGACATATGTTGACCTGCCATGCAGCTCGTTGGCAAGCGTACCTTAAAGACCCACACCAAAGAACAAAGCGGACCTCTCCTTGCTCCTCATCAGCTGGGATCTCCAACCCCACTATACCTTCAGTCCTCTCTGAAACCTGCACTGAGAGGAATGAAGATGTAGAATTAGGTGTGTCACAGCCAAGTACTTGCGGGCACTCTGCTAGCAGTACAGAGATGTCCGATTTTACCAGGCAAATTTCCCAGCTGCAGGACCGTCGAAAGAAGTTCACTCCCAGCCAAAACTTTCATATTTTAATATTTTTTCTGGGTAGCCTTAAGTAAATTAGAACAATCTACTACTTTTCTTTTAATAACCAAATCCTAGTTTGGAATCTTTTGTAAAAATTGCTCAATCCATAACTTATTATTTCCGGCAACCAAAACTGTAGGATATTTGTTAAACACTAAATACCATGTTGTTTTCCATTATCTTAATCAATAGTTTTTTCTTAAAACTTAGTTCTGCCCCTTGTTTGTGCTTTTAATGACCACTTAGGGCTTAAATATTCATAAACATTTACATGCAGCATTAAACTTAATTTCCTTATTAAAGAACTTCTTTACACTCTGGCATTAATTACTTAACCACTTAACAACCACCTGCCGACAAATAACGTCGACAAGGTGGTTGCTTAACCCTGGGAGGACGTTATATAACGTCCTCCCAGAATCGCGCTCCCGCGCGCCCCCTGGGGCGCGCACACGGGAAACTCCGTGACCGCCGGATCCAGAGGACCCGGCGGATCACGAATCGCGGTAAATTGCCGCTGATAGCGGCCGTTTAGCACGTGATCGCTCCGTCGAATGACGGAGCAATCACTTGTAAACAGACCGGCGTCATTTGATGACGCCGGTTCCTCCCTCCCCTCTCTGTACCGATCGGTACAGTGTGAGAGGGGAGGGAGCGGATGGCAGCAGCAGCTCTGTGGGCTGGATCTGTGACAATTGCAGTCACAGATCCAGCCATCCATCCATCCCTGCTCAGCCATCCCTGTGCAATACTCTGCAATACACCCTGCCAATACTCTGCAATACACCCTGCCAATACTCTGCAAAATACCCTGCGCAATACTCTGCAAAATACTCTGCAATACCCTGGTGCAATACTCTGCAATACCCTGGTGCAATACTCTGCAATACCCTGGTGCAATACTCTGCAATACCCTGGTGCAATACTCTGCAATACCCTGCAAAATACTCTGCAATACCCTGCGCAATACTCTGCAATACCCTGCGCAATACTCTGCAATACCCTGCGCAATACTCTGCAATACCCTGCACAATACTCTGCAATACCCTGCGCAATACTCTGCAATACCCTGCGCAATACTCTGCAATACCCTGCGCAATACTCTGCAATACCCTGCAATACCCTGTGCAATACCCTGCAATACCCTGTGCAATACCCCCTGTGCAATACCCCGTGCAATACCCTGCCATACTCCGCAATACCCTGCCATAGTCCGCAATACTCCGCAATGCCCGGCAATACTCTGCAATACCCGGCAATACTCCGCAATGCCCAGCAATACTCCGCAATGCCCAGCAATACTCCGCAATAACCACTTCCCGCCCGCCGGCCGTCATATGACGTCCTTGACTTTGTGCGGGGATATCTGAATGATGGGAGCAGCTACAGGCATCATTCAGATATCAGCTTTTTCAGCCGGCGATTCCCTGCACCATAACAACAATCATAGTGGCTGTTCCGCCGCTTGATCATTCTTATGGGAGACGAGAGGGGATGCCCCCCCCTCCCGCCGCCCTCCGGTGCTTCTACCGACTCACCGCTACGATCAAAGCCAGGATTGTTGGTTTTTTTTTTGTTTTTTTTCAGGCTTCCCAGCCTAGAGGTGAGATGTGGGGTCTTATTGACCCCATATCTCACTGTAAAGAGGACCTGTCATGCCATATTCCTATTACAAGGGATGTTTACATTCCTTGTAATAGGTATAAAAGTGATCAAAAAAAATTTTGGGGCGGAAAAACATGTCAAACTAAAATAAATAAAGTAAAATGAACAATAAATTTTTTTTTTTTTTTAAAGCGCCCCTGTCCCCGTGAGCTCGCATACAGAAGCGAACGCATACGTAAGTCCCGCCCACATATGAAAACGGTTTTCAAACCACACATGTGAGGTATCTCTGCAAACGTTAGAGCGAGAGCAATAATTTTGTCCCTAGACCTTCTCTGTAACTCAAAACATGTAACCAGTAAAAATATTTAAAGCGTCGCCTATGGGGATTTTTTAAGTAGCGAAGTTTGGCGCCATTCTACGAGTGTGTGCAATTTTTAAGGGTGACATGTTAGGTATCTATTTACTCGGCGTAACTTCATCTTTCACATTATGCAAAAACATTGGGCTAACTTTACTGTTTTTTTTTTTTTTAAGCACAAAACATTTTTTTGCCGTAAAAAACGCGTTAAAAAAATTGCTGCGCAAATATCCTGCGAGATAAAAAGTTGCAACAACCACCATTATATTCTCTAAGGTCTTTGCTAAAAAAATATATATAATGTTTTGGGGTTCTATGTAATTTTCTAGCAAACAAATGATGATTTTTACATGTAGGAGAGAAATGTCAGAATTGGCCTGGGTGCTCCAGAACGCCTGAAGGTGCTCCCTGCATGTTGGGCCTCTCTATGTGGCCACGCTGTGTAAAAGTCTCACACATGTGGTATCGCCATACTCGGGAGTAATAGCAGAATGTATTTTGGGGTGTAATTTGTGGAATGCATATGCTGTGTGTGAGAAATAACCTGCTAATATGACAATTTTGTGAAAAAAAAAAAAAAGAAAAAAAAATCTTGATTTTGCAAAGAATTGTGGGAAAAAATGACAACTTCAAAAAACTCACAATGCCTCTTTCTGAATACCTTGGAATGTCTTCTTTCCAAAAAGGGGTCATTTGGGGGGTATTTGTACTTTTCTGGCATGTTAGGGTCTCAAGAAATGAGATCGGCCGTCAGTACTTCAGGTGTGATCAATTTTCAGATATTGGCACCATAGCTTGTGGACTCTATAACTTTCACAAAGACCAAATAATATCCACCAATTTGTACTTATTTTTACCAAAGATATGTAGCAGTATAAATTTTGGCCAAAATTTATGAAGAAAAAATAGTAATTTGCTAAATTTTATAACAGAAACGAAAAAAAAATCTTTTTTTTTACAAAATTTTCAGTCTTTTTCCTCTTATAGCGCAAAAAATAAAAAACCCAACAGTGATTAAATACCACCAAAAGAAAGCTCTATTTGTGTGAAAAAAAGGACAAAAAATTCATATGGGTACAGTGTTGTATGACTGAGTAATTGTCATTCAAAATGTGAGAGCACCGAAAGCTGAAAATTGGTCTGGTTATTAAGGGGGTTTAAGTGCCCAGTGGTCAAGTGGTTAATTACCCTACTACTGCTACATGCATGTATTCCATATATATGGAATGTATTAATTCCCGATAGTACAGGGATATACTTCTGAGCTTTGAGATGTTAACCATCCCATGTTATCCACTTATTCGTTTAATTTTCTTGGAAGAATATTGTCCTCATCTTTTTCTTTGAAGAATAGTTTTCTTGTAGCTTTTTGCCTGTTCCTTGACTCCTGTTTACGTAATGTCTCTGTAGGCTGTAAATAGGCCTAAGTAAACAAAATGTAAAGATGCGTGTGTATTGAAAAAATGTCATTCTCCCTCCTGTGTATGTTGAAGGAATGAGATGTTTAAGTGTAGTGTAGTGTTTGCCTTTATCCTTGGACCGTCCAAAACATCAAAATCCGCAGTCCAAGGAGAAGGGAAGGGGGGGGGGGAAGATGGGCAGCATGGTCCTGTAACAGCATGCTCATACGAGACACAGTGAAGGCTATGCCGCACAAGACCAAAATAAAAAGAGGGAGGGAGAGGAGGAAGGGGGACGTGCGTGAATCTGGGCTACGTGCTTGTGTCAATGAGCTTTACAAACAGGCTGTGAGCTTGAAACACTTAGCCGAACTAAAATCAAAACCTTTTCCACATGTATAGAATGGCCATAAAATAAACAAAAAAACAACATACAAAAAAAAAACAGATAGACAAAACACACAAGTGTAGCATATGAGAGCTATGTCAGCTTCGCTGTCTGTATGGAGGTAAAAATTTTAACCCCGAATCACTGGACAAGGAAATTCTGTGTCTAAACCTATCGCAGACACTTCTCTATAAATCCACGATATCGGGAAATATATATCTTAATGAATGGATTCAACACCTCTATAAACTCAGACACTTCATCAACGGGAAGCTGTTGAGCAAGGGAATTCAGCGACTCCATTCACACATATATATCTATTTATCCTGCGCCTCTCTCTTCAATCCGTATCATAAGGGTACGAATAAGGACTCCGCGCACATCTAGCGCATCTCTTTAATCCGACAACGGACAAGGAAATTCAGCGCATATAATTAACCTACCCTTCTTAAACTAGGCCAGCCCAGCAAGAAAATATCGAGTCTCCCCTCACACACACAGACAGCATTCAGCGAAATAGGGACATTTAAGACAACACAGAACGAAACATAACATAAATAACAGCGGGCAGAAGGAGTCAAATGGGTTCTTAGTAAAATGACTTTTGGACAAGAAATTACCCATCTTATCGTGGCATGGGGCAGCCGACGGACTGCAAGTGAAATCGAGGGTGACGAGGCGGAAAAAACAGAGGTAAGGAATATAACAGACTCCACTTACCGTGTATTACGAAGTTGCGCAAGCTACGATCCGCCAAGCCCGTCTCAATTCGCTGGCAGACTCATCTAGATCGGCTACGACAGCACACAGTCTGAAAAGTCCACGTTGGGAGCCAAATTGTAATGGATCGGTTCTGGTCCAATCCCAGAAACTATTCTCTTGTTCTGCCGCTGTTTCAAATCTGTGCTGGAAGTGAATAGGCCTATTTGCTAGCTTGAAAGAAATTACGCCAGACTGTGCTCTAGCATAAATTATTTTATGACTTCCAGACCTGGTCTCGGTCTCGGCCCTTTTTAAAGGCAAATTTTACACAGATGACGTCATCACAGGCATGTACATATAATTAGTTCTGTTCATATATGGAGCTTCTTCTTGTGACGTCAGTTTCTTCCTCTTCGCAGAGTGTCCCCAGAATATTTTTGTCTTAGCTCCATGTTTAGTCTTGCTCGGGGGGGGGGGGGGGGGAGCTGAAGGACTACACAGGACATCTGTTCTTTTTTCTTCACTCTGAGCTGAATATCTCTGCTATATTTTTTAATCAAGGAAATCACTTTTTGTCTTCTTACATAAACACTAAAAGACACACATATAATATTTCAAACGTGTACCCTTAACATACACAAACCCTCTGTTTCCCAATATGAAAATCAATAAGCCTCTTATTGTACAGAAATATCTCAAAATGTATTTCTGTTCCTAACAGATGGTTCTCATAAACGGACACTAGTCACCCTGAATTCCTGAGATAGGTGAAAATAGACTGTCAGCAACAGAAAATCAAGAAAAGAAACATTTAACCCTTGCTAAGCTTCTCAAACTATAATGGATAATAGATAGAGATAAAACGTATTATAAATAAAATATTCATTTTATATACTCCATCACAGGACTGCATGGCAGGTTGACATATGTCTGGTCAAGCACGTGGTGCCCAAGCGGCTGATGTTTTGGCCACGCGAGATACGCTTCAGACAAATATTGCAAATGGCAATGGTGCAATCTGCTGCACACGTCTGAAAAAAGGCCCACACCAAAGAACTTTTGGAATAACGCGCAGAGACAGCAGCGCCCTGCACATGCAGAACTCTGCGGTGTGATGCAGTCGGTGTGCTGCCCTTAAGCTTGCCCCTGGAGGGAATCCTGCCTCATTGGAGATGTGCCTCCTCCTCCTCCGCTCGCCTATCAGGCACCCACATGGAGTCAGTGACCTCATCATCCCCTCCTTCCTCATCACTGGAGCCAATCTGGCAGTATGCTGCAGCTGGGGGAACATGACTGCCAGATAGTTGACCTTCCAGACATACTTATGGCCTGCTGTGGTGTTAGTATGGGAAAACCAGCAATTGTTTTCAGTTAGTTTTAGGTGAAAACTGTGCAGAGGACACAGTGCACTGAAAATACTTGCAGCTCTCTGCTTGTGGTTTTATTATGAGAACACCACTATATTAGTATTAGTCACTAACTGTATTCAGGTGAGCTTTAGGTGAATGCTATGCAAAGCACACAGTAGTACACTAAGTGAAACACTGACTGTCTGCAGCCAGCACAATCACCGGCCTGCCTGACACAGTATAGAGAATAACTGTATCCAGGTGAGCTTTAGGTGAATGCTATGCAAAACACACAGTAGTACACTAAGTGAAACACTGACTGTCTGCAGCTAGGGCTGAGCCGAACACCCCCCGGTTCGGTTCGCACCAGAACCTGCGAACGGACCAAAAGTTCGCGCAAACTTTAGAACCCTATTAAATACAATGGACGCGAACGTTCGAAATCTAAAGTGCTAATTATAACGGCTAATATGCATGGTATTGTCCTAAAAAGGGGACATGTATCAGTGCAAAAAAATTGTTGAAAAACTGACATTTTTTCGGGAGCAGACATTTTAATGATGCATAAAGTGAAAAAAAAAAGTGAAATATTCCTTTAAATTTCATACCTGGGGGGTGTCTAAAGTATGCCTGTGAAGTGGCATGCGTTTCCCGTGTTTAGAACTGTCCCTGAACAAAATGACATTTGTAAAGGAAAAAAAGCCATTTAAAACTGCTTGAGGCTTTAATGTCATGTCTGGTCCCGGTAATATGGATGAAAATCTTTGAGAAAAATGGCATGGCTACCCCATCACCCCCCCCCCCCCCCTACCACAGCCCATTACCAGCCCCTTTGGGTCTTGTATGGATATTAAGGGGAACCCCGCACCCAAAATAAAAAAAGGCCCTATATACTCTGAACAGCAGTATACAGGCGGTGCAAACAAGACAGGGACTGTAGGTTTGTTCTTAAGTAGAATCTGTTTGTAATTTTGAACATATACATTGTTTAAGTGTAGCTCCAGCCAAAAAATCAATTTTTAAGCTTTTTGGAAAACATAGGGAAGGGTTATCACCCCTGTAACATTTGTTTGGCTGTCTGTGCACCTGTTCAGAACATTTCACCTCACTTTTTGTCCCAATGACAAATGTTTTTGGAAAAGAGGGGTTTTTATTGAAACAAGGATTGGTGATAAAGCATCAGTAGAGAGGAGACACCTTTTTCCCATATTTACTCTTATGCCGCGTACACACGATCGTTTTTCATGCTGTTAAAAATGCCATTTTTAAAAATGGCCATTAAAAATGATCGTGTGTAGGCTCCAGAGCATTTTTAACGACGTGAAAAACGGCCATTAAAAATTCCGGACATGCTCTCTTTTTTAACGTCGTTTTTCATGTCGTTTTTTTTAACGACGTGAAAAACGATAGTGTGTATGCTTTCACGACGTGAAAAAAACCGCACATGCTCAGAAGCAACTATGAGACGGGAGCGCTCGTTTTGGTAAAGCTAATGTTGGAAATGGAGATGGCACATTCGTCACGGTGGAATTAATAGCATCGTTTTAATGCAGCGCATTCCGTTCTTCTTTTGACATTGAGAGTTTTATGCCCAACTTGTTTCTAAAGTAATTCCAAATTGCTCTAATGATTATAAAATATTATTTTTAAGCCGCACCTCCCTCCTAAATAATACTAATAATAATAAAATAAGTTAATTCTTCTTTTTTCTTTAAATTTTATATTCTTTTTGGTTATTTTTTTTTTGGCCTTTTTTTAAGTTTTTTGGCTTAAATTATTCTTGTGTAAAGTTACCACAACAACCTTCCAAATGTGTCTCATTTGGCCTCAGGGAGGTTTGTGTCCCCTGATAATAACAATAATATAATTTGAGATGTCCCTGCCTGCTTCCTAGCAAGCTCTCTTTTGAAATACAAATCACATAGTCAAGTATTTAAAGGGCACTCAATTTTTTTTAATTTCAGAACATTAACAAATTAAAGTGGAAGGCAGCACTGGAGAGCCTGCTTGCATTTGTGCATCCCTTTCACCCCACAACAACCATACAAGATGTCCAAAACAAAATAGAGATTAGATCCCCCCCAAAAAATGAGCCCAATCTTGTCTTGAGCTCCCAGAGGTCAGGAGCCACAGCAGATAAGTCCTATATGTCCCCAGTCTGTGGTACTACAGCAGGCATTATTTTCTTCTCTTCCTTGTAGCCTTCTCTCCAGCCTTCTCTGCAGCCTTGGTTGGTTTCTTCCTTGGAGGCTGGGGATCAGGAGGAGAGGTTGTGGCAGAAGTAGTAGGAGGAGGAGGAGGAGGTGGAGGAGTAGGGACAACCTCCGTTATGTCCGTGTACCTAGTGAGTTCACCCAGCACGCCCTTATTGATGACTTTCAATAGCAGGGTCTCACTGTAAATTTTTTGCTACAACTCCATTTGCCCTAGTTTGTGGGCGAGGACTGCGGCAAATCCCTCTTCAACAGAGGGTGCCTCTCTGAGGGCCGCTGTTGCCTCTCTGAGGAAGGCCCTGGTTTCCTCCTCCACCTGCCTACCTCTCCTTGGCCCTCGTGGTTTAACTACCAGGGGAGGCATCTGGGCTCTTGTGCTGGGCCCAGCCTCCTCCTGGGTGCCACTGGGCCCAGCCTCCTCCTGGGTGCCCCTGGGCCCTGCCTCCTCCTGGGTGCCACTGGGCCCAGCCTCCTCCTGATCCCCAACATCACCCTCTTCCTGGCTCTGCTCTGGCTGTAAAAAAAGAAAGGGACATTATTTATTTTGCCACATCATCATTCACAGACATTGTTCACCTCTAGACATTGTTGAAATCAATGCCAAAAGTTATGTCCTTTTCATTGATTACGCATCCTGGTTTTGTTGTCTTGGACACATAAAATTAGGCCACTACTGTATCTTGCTCTTCACAAACTTTATTGGTAGAAGTGTACATACCTTTAACAATACTAACATCTATTTAAAATCTATAATTTTGTACGATAGAAATATAGATAGCAAAACTTTACCTGGCTCCATATCTCCAAATCTGCCTCCTCAAGGCCCTGATCTTGATCCTCAGAGGAAGCCAGAGCAGGGTTGACAGGAAGGCTGGAGGACTGGCTGCAGGGAAGGCTGGAGGGTTGGGTACAAGGAAGGCTGGATTGACCTCTGGGGGGAAGGGTGGAGAGAGATTCGTGCACTTCCAGCTGGTCATCCAGAAAAGCAAGCTTACTGTAGTACCACAGACTGGGTTTATAAACCTTATCTGCTGGTGCACCTGACCTCTGGGACCTCAGGACCATAGTCCTCTGGGTCCTGTATGTCCCTCTGATGGTCCCAATTTTGTTTTTGACATCTTGGAGAGTTGTTGTGGGTATCTTTGTTTGCACAAATGCAAGCAGGCTCTCCAGTGCTGCTTTCCTGGCGTCTTTATTTTTATTTCCGCCACTTTTGGTTTGCCATAATATAGGGAGCTCTTGCCATTTGTCGATGAACTCCCCCATGAAGTCTGGGTTTTTAAAAGTATTCATGATATCTGTAAAAGCGAGAAACCAAAATAAAAATATATTTCAGGCAACATTCCTCAACTGTGCATTGTCTACATATTTTGACCACACAAATCTCCTCGTCTGATGAACCTCAAAAAGTAAAATTGTTAGGTACCTTGGTCACGACGTTCGTTGCTAACTCTCTCTCCCGAAAAATGAACGTATTTCCCAGCAATGGATCTTCACTTTATATACACAGCGCATGTGTGAAACTCTGCACGCTTTCCCCGCCCCTGACGTTCGATATAGTACTTACCCCGCCCCTTCTCGCTCGTAGTGCTGAACAAAACATGGCAGAGACACAGGTGGCTGAGATTACCTCTACAGAGGATGAAATTACAGAGGAGCCCAAATCAAGACCCAGGAGATATAAGGCATCCAACATGTCATTCGAGGAAATGGTGGAGATGGTCGCCATTTTAAAGAAGGAGGATTATGATGCCAAGCATGGTCCGTATAAAAGGCCTAATCTGGTCAAGTCCAGAATTATGGGCAAAGTGGTCAAAAGTCTCCACCAAAGTGTGCAGAACGAAGGAACAGCTCAGAAAATGATGGTCAGATCTGAAGTTGCGGGAGGCCGACCAATATAAAAGAATCAAGAAAGTTATATTAAAAAGTAAGTTGTTTTTTTTGAGTTTCCATGGTACATATTATTTTCTTGTATTCTGTCGTGTATTTTTAACTTTCATATAGTACACTGAAAGATACCATCTTTTTTAGGTTCGTCCGCATAGTAAACGGACGTATTTTACCTCTTTCTCCGTACAGTTCCTCAAACGATGTTTTCGGATCATCCAGTGTGAACACCCATGTTTTTTTGATTATTTGGGGGAGTACATTTGGGCCACACTTATTTTTGGTGTGCTAATCCAAAGGAGATTTGTTCATTTAGAAAAACGATATGCATGGTAATGTTAAAGGGAGTGAATGCTCAGCAGCTGATGAAACATCTGAACGCAGTAGTACAAGTGTGGGCCTAAAGCCAAAAAGCTTGAGGGAGTCACACACAGGTGATCCAGTGTAGATACTTTGGGGTGTTACAATGTTTCAAATTTGTTCACAAAATGTATATGCTCTGTTTTGGCCTATGTATCCAATCATTTGTCCCGGTTGGCACAGGGGTTAAAAATTAAAATGGAGCATGCTTCAAAAGAATGATTAAAAAGTTTTTTTCCATGTTTCTTATTTTAGCAAAATTGAGTCGCTACTAATGAAACTATTCCTTTTATTTCAATCTCACTAGGGATTCGAAAAGCTACCTCAGATGAGACGAGAATTGCAATACCTACAACAATACCCCCAGAACCCCAGGATGGAGAGGAATGTGATGTTGTGGAAGTTGAAAGTGGCACCACCACAGGTCAGAGAGAAACCAGACACATGCATGTTAAATAGATGTAGGTCTACATATTCTATCCTACATATTTCTTTTTACAATTAGGTGCAGTTCTGGCCGAAGACCCCAATAAGTTGTCACATCACAGTGCCCAGATCCTGATCCAATACCTGATGGTCTGCTGTCGTGACCTCGAAAAAATTAAGGGAGATTTGCGAGAGATCAGGGCAAACACAAAGCGGGTGGAGGAAAGGCTCCAAAATATCATGGCTGTGCTTGGGCGTGTCTAATGTTTTTACACCAAATAACGTTTTACTTGCAGAGATTTCTAATTTTTTTGGTTATTTTACCCTTAAATGACTAGCACATGTTTAGCTTTTTCAAAATTTGGAGAACTATAGTTTGTTTATGCATGGCTGGTCATGCGTTTTAATACACCTGAAATTAAGGGAACATCCACATTTCTATGGAAGTTGCCCACCTAAACAAAAAAAATAAAGGTATTTTTACATAACAAATCATTGTGGCTTCATTATGTAAATGTGGTGCTGAGTGAACTAATCAATGTTTGGTGTTTACACTGACAATGAAGGCTAATTAAAAGATTTTTTAATCCACATGGCAAAACAAATGCACTAGGTAAACCTACCAGAAACATCAAACATTATACAATAAAAATGACAAACCAATCTTTACTTTTTAAAAAAGTTTTATTTTTTTGGTCTAAAATTATTAGAGATTGTCTGGCATTTCAATGGCCCCCCTACCCATAAAATAGTCCACATATTGGTTACGGACCTCACGTCCGGTTGGGGGGGCCAAGCCAGGACGGCCAGGTTCCAGGGCCACCAAAGTTTCTGCATTGAGTAAAGAGGCCTCAGGCCCACTCAAAGATATATAACTCGTTGAATGCACCCTTAGGAAATTATGCAGCACACAGCACGTCATAACCACATGGTTCCATTTGTATGGGGCAAGGTGGATGGAGGTAAGGAAGAGGCGAAATCGGCTGGCCATGATCCCAAACGCATTTTCCACCACCCTTCTGGCTCTGGCCAGCTGATAATTGAAAACCCTCCTCTCAGGGGTGAGGGTGCGTTGCGGGAATGGCCTCATCAAATGGGGTCCCAGGCCAAACGCCTCATCCGCCACAAACACAAAAGGTAGTCCCTCCACATTCTGCTCCGCGGGTGGCAAGGCCAGCAGATCCAAAAGGAGCCGTTCTCCAAACTCCATCTGGGCAAAAACTCCTCCATCAGACATCCTGCCATTCTTGCCAACGTCCACATAGAGGAACTCGTAGGTGGCCGACACCACTGCCATCATCACGACGCTGTGGAACCCCTTATAATTATAATAAAAGGATCCCGAATGGGGTGGTGGGACGACCCGAACATGTTTGCCGTCGATGGCTCCTCCACAGTTCGGAAAGTTCCATCGCTGGGCAAACTCGGAAGCCACATTCTGCCATTCATGTGGCGAAGAAGGGAACTGTGGAATTAAAGAAATAACAAATGAATACTTGGAGCCAGAAACATTGAAAGATGATTTCATACACACATTCATGGCCAACATTGGTAGAAACTGTTAAAAACATAAAAATTTGGAAGCAAGAAAAAAAATAATAATAATAATTATGGGGGGGGGGGGAAGGGTTGAAGATGAGTTGGGAATATCACACATGAAGGCTGTAGCACTCTGTATTGAAGTTAACAACAATGAAACATTCCGAGGCAAAATTTAGAGTGCGTTTTGGGTAAAGCACTACGATGGAACATATAATAAAAAACATGGAAATGACTAGGCAAGGTAGGTATGGCCCCAGGATAGCATGCTGGAGAGGTTAGGTAAGCCAAATTTACAGGTAGGCCTCAAACACCAAACTTTAAATAATAAAACATGGGGAGAAAGGGGACATTCCCTGCAGCTAAGAATCATGTGAATTAGGGACTGCAAATAAAGCAAATTAAAAATATCCCAAAAAAAAAACCATACAATGTGAATTTTTGAAGAAGAACACTTACCTTAATATAGTCCTCCTGCAAAACTTGAAGGATGGCAGAACAAGTCTCTGGTATAATGATCCCCAGAGCCTGGGGGGAGATGCCTGTGGAGAACTTAAGGTCCTGCAGGCTTCTCCCAGTAGCCAGGTATCGCAACGTGGCAATGAGCCTCTGCTCAGCACTGATGGCTTCCCGCATAACGGTGTCCTGCCTGGTAATATAGGGGGACACCAAAGCCAACAGCTGCTGAAATACGGGGTCAGACATCCTGAGAAAATTCCTGAAATCATCTGGATTATTCTCCCTGATCTCCCGCAACAAAGGCATGTGACAGAATTGGTGCCGCTGGAGCAACCAATTCTTGGTCCATGAACTCCTCCTGACCCTGCTCATGGCATGGAGTCGGGATACAGCATGAACCCCTGCACCAACTACAGCACGAACTCTACGACGAGTACGTAGCCGCAACATGGCTAGATAACGGTCGGCTGAACAGAACGTACTAGAAGAACGCACGGAAGAACAGCAAGGCCTATGAAGAACAAGCTGAAAAACACGAACGTGCAGAGCAGGCCGCACTGAATAAACAGATACGAACTGACTACAAGCAGTGCTAAACAGATACGAACCCACAGGCGCAATCTGAACTCCCGAAAACGATCTTCAAAGCACGAAGACTGAAAAGCGCGAATCGTCTCTCACCAAACTTTTATTAACACGCGGAAACACGGAATTAGCAAAAGCGTCCCAAAGGGTGGCGTCATTCGAATGGAACTTCCCCTTTATAGTGCCGTCGTACGTGTTGAACGTCACTGCGCTTTGCTTGATCGTTTTTTTTAATGATGGTGTGTACGCAAGGCAGGCTTGAGAGGAAACATGAAAAAAAAACGACGAGAAAAACGTCGGTTAAAAAAATGACATTAAAAACGATCGTGTGTACGGGGCATTACAGGAGAGAATTTCCCTTCCTAGGGGGTAGATTTCCTCCCACTTCCTGTTGCCTCCTTCCGTTTGCATGTAGGAGTCGTTTGTAAGTTTGATGTTTGAAAGTAGGGGCCTGCCGTATATACTCTGCTGAAATTTGCCCCTTAGATGTTGGTGTTGCCACAACACTGTAAGCCCTCACAGTTACTCTTGGTGGGCGCTGGAACGCCCTGCTGTGAACTATTATATCAGGAATTGTAATTACAGTGGGGCAAAAAAGTATTTAGTCAGCCACCAATTGTGCAAGTTCTCCCACTTAAAAATATGAGAGAGGCCTGTAATTGTCATCATAGGTATACCTCAACTATGAGAGACAAAATGTGGAAACAAATCCGGACACTCACATTGTCTGATTTGGAAATAATTTTTTTGGAAAATTATGGTGGAAAATAAGTATTTGGTCAATATCAAAAGTTCATCTCAATACTTTGTTATATATCCTTTGTTGGCAATGACAGAGGACAAACGTTTTCTGTAAGTCTTCACAAACTTGTCACACACTGTTGCTGGTATGTTAGCCCATTCCTCCATGAAGATCTCCTCTAGAGCAGTGATGTTTTGGGGCTGTCGCTGGGCCACACGGACTTTCAACTCCCTCCAAAGGTTTTCTATGGGGTTGAAATCTGGAGACTGGCTAGGCCACTCCAGGACCTTGAAATGCTTCTTACGAAGCCACTCCTTTGTTGCCCGGGCGGTGTGTTTGGGATCATTGTCATGTTGAAAGACCCAACCACGTTTCATCTTCAATGCCCTTGCTGATGGAAGGAGGTTTGCACTCAAAATCTCACGATACATGGCCCCATTCATTCTTTCATGTACACGGATCAGTCGTCCTGTTCCCTTTGCAGAGAAAAAGCCCCAAAACATGATGTTGCCACCCCCATGCTTCACAGTAGGTATGGTGTTCTTTGACTGCAACTCAGCATTCTCTCTCCTCAAAACACGACGAGTTGTGTTTCTACCAAACAGTTCTACTTTGGTTTCATCTGACCATATGACATTCTCCCAATCCTCTTCTGGTTCATCCAAATGCTCTCTAGCAAACATCAGACGGGCCCGGACATGTACTGGCTTAAGCAGGGGGACACGTCTGGCACTGCAGGATCTGAGTCCCTGGCGGCGTAGTGTGTTACTGATGGTAGCCTTTGTTACGTTGATCCCAGCTCTCTGCAGGTCATTCACTAGGTTCCCGTGTGGTTCTGGGATTTTTGCTCACCGTTCTTGTGATCATTTTGACCCAACAGGGTGAGATCTTGCGTGGAGCCCCAGATCGAGGGAGATTATCAGTGGTCTTGTATGTCTTCCATTTTCTAATTATTGCTCCCACAGTTGATTTCTTCACACCAAGCTGCTTGTCTATTGCAGATTCAGTCTTCCCAGCCTGGTGCAGGTCTACAATTTTGTTTCTGGTGTCCTTCGACAGCTCTTTGGTCTTCACCATAGTGGAGTTTGGAGTGTGACTGTTTGAGGTTGTGGACAGGTGTCTTTTATACCGATAACAAGTTCAAACAGGTGCCATAAATACAGGTAATGAGTGGAGGACAGAGGAGCCTCCTAAAGAAGAAGATACAGGTCTGTGAGAGCCAGAAATCTTGCTTGTTTGTAGGTGACCAAATACATATTTTCCACCATAATTTGCAAAAAAATATATTTCCAAATCAGACAATGTGAATGTCTGGATTTGTTTCCACATTTTGTCTCTCATAGTTGAGGTATACCTATGATGACAATTACAGGCCTCTCTCATCTTTTTAAGTGGGAGAACTTGCACAATTGGTGGCTGACTAAATACTTTTTTGCCCCACTGTACATGCCATTGTTTAACAGTGGTAGGAAAAATTGGGCCTTTGGTGGTGGTTCTGGTGCTACAACACTGTAAGCCCTCACAGTTACTCTTGGTGGGCGCATAAATGGGCCCTGCTGTGCATTATTAGATCAAGAATTGTAATTGCATGCCCCTGTTGAACAGGAGCAGAAAAATTGGGCCTTTGGTGGTGGTGGTGGTGTTGCCACAACACTATAAGCCCTCACAGTTACTCTTGGTGGGGGCAGGAATGGGCCCTGCTGTGAATTATTAGATCAATAATTGTAATTACATGCCCCTGTAGATCAGGGGCTGAAAAATTGGCCCTTAGCCACTGGTGCCACAACACTGCAACCCCTCACAGATACTGTACATGGGGCACAGCAATGAGCCCTGTTGAAATGTATTGCATCAAAAATTGTAATTACACGCCCCTGTTAAACAGGGGCTGAAAAATTGGGCCTTAGGCACTGGTGCTGGTGCCACGACACTGCAACCTCTCCCAGATACTCTAGTTGGAGTGCAGGAATGAGCCCTGCTGCAAAGCATTGTATAAAAATTTTTAATTACATGCCCCTGTTAAACAGGGGCTGAAAAATTGGGCCTTAGCCACTGGTGGCGGCACCCAGAAACAAAAATGTTCTTCCAAGCTATCATCATGAATCGGATCATTGAGGAGGAGGAGGATAGTCAGTCAACATAACAGGACAGTCACTCAGCATCAGTCTTGAAGGGATTTGACATTTGAAAGTAAATTATTCTGTTATATCAGCTTCAGGTGCATGGTAGCTGGTGGTGATCCAAGACTGGTTCATCTTTATGAAGGTCAGTCGATCAACCGAGTCGGTGGACAGGCGCACCCTGTGATCTGTGACAAAGCCTCCAGCAGCACTGAATGTGCGTTCCGAAAGAACGCTGGACGCAGGACAGGCCAGTAGCTCAATTGCATACTGTGCAAGCTCTGGCCAGTGATCCATCCTTAAGACCCAGTAAGCCAGAGGATTTTCGGTGGGAAAGGTGTCCAAGTCTGACCTTGCCCCTAGGTATTCCTGGACCATGTATATCAGACGCTGGCGATGGTTGCTGGAACCGATCATACCTTGGGGCTGCGGACTAAAAAATTGTCTGAACGCATCGGTCAGACGGCCACCTTCCCCACCGCTCCTTCTATGACTGACCAAAGCCTCAGCAACTCGTTGTTCAGGACCAGGAGTTTGTAACCTCCCAGTCTCTGGGAACGCATTGCACAGACCTTTCTGCAAGGCCTCCCGGAGTTGTCTCATCCTCTGCTCCCTCTGCGACGGTAAGATAAGGTCCGCAACCTCACCCTTGTACCGTGGATCAAGGAGAGTGGCCAGCCAGTAATGGTCCCTCTCCTTGATCCAAAGAATACGAGGATCCTTCCGCAGACTTTGCAGGATCAGGGAGGCCATGCATTGTAGGTTAGCTGAGGCATTTAGTCCGGAGTCCTCTGGGTCACTAAGGACGACATGATCCGCAGCCACCTCCTCCCAGCCACGTACAAGTCCACGGGTTTGTTGGGACTGTAAATCATCCCTAAAAGACTGCTGCTGTTGATGCTGAGTGCCAGGCTCCACCTCCATGCTGACACAATCCTCCTCCTCCCCCTCCTGTTAGATGGGTGGGACAGAAGGAACACTGTCTGGGTAAAGGGGGCCTTGAGAGGCAAGGAAGTCCTCCTCTTCCTGCCTCTGTTCTGCCTCAAGTGCCCTGTCCATTATTCCACGCAGCGTATGCTCAAACAGGTGGACAAGAGGTACAGTGTCACTGATGCATGCACTGTCACTGCTCACCATCCTCGTGGTCTCCTCAAATGGTGCCAGGACAGTGCATGCATCCCTGATCATGCCCCACTGGCGTGGTGAAAAAAACCCGAGCTCCCCTGACCCTGTCCTGGTGCCGTAGTCATACAGGTACTCATTGATGGCCCTCTGCTGCGTGTGCAGCCACTGCAGCATGGCCAACGTTGAGTTCCACCTGGTGGGCATGTCACATATAAGGCGGTTCTTGGGCAGGTTCAACTCCTTTTGCAGCTCAGCCAGCCGAGCACTGGCATTATATGATCTGCGGAAATGCACACAGACTTTCCTGGCCTGCCTCAGGACATCCTGTAAGCCCGGGTACCTGCCCAAGAACCGCTGACCACCAGGTTAAGGATGTGAGCCACACAGGGCACATGGGTCAGTTGTCCCTGTCTGAGGGCGGAGAGGAGGTTGGTGCCATTGTTGCAAACCACCATTCCTGCCTTAAGCTGGCGTGGCGTCAACCACCTCTCGGCCTGCCCCTGCAGAGCTGACAGAACCTCTGCCCCAGTGTGGCTCCTGTCCCCCAAACACACCAGTGCAAGCACGGCATGGCATCTTTTTGCCTTCGTACTTGCGTAGCCCCTTGAACGCCTACGGAGCACCGCTGGTTCCGAGGACAAAGCACAGGAAGAGGCCATGGAGGAAGAAGAAGAAGAGGAGGGGGTGGAGGAGAGAGGTGTGTCACAACCAGTAGTAGCATTTTGGAGGCGTGGCGGCGGAACAACCTCCAACACTACTGCATCTTGTCCTGCATCTTTCCCAGCTGCCAAAAGAGTGACCCAATGGGCCGTGAAAGAAAGGTAACGTCCCTGTCCATGCCTGCTGGACCATGAATCAGCGGTAATATGCACCTTACCACTGACCGCCCTCCTCATTGCCTTCCACATGCCGGTAGAGAGCAGGGGGCCGAGTCTACCAACTGAAAAGGCAGCAGTTGAAGTGCTAGCAATTTAGCCAAGCTAGCATTAAACCACTGGGCATGTGGATGGCTGGGAGTGAACTTCTTTCAACGGTCCAGCAGCTTGGGCAGGGAAATTTGCCTGCTAGAATCAAACGTCGGTGTACTGCTAGCAGAGTGCCCGCAAGTACTTGGCTGTGACACACCTAATTCTACACCTTCATTCCTCTCAGTGCAGGTTTCAGAGAGGACTGAAGGTATAGTGGGGTTGGAGATCCCAGCTGATGCGGAGCAAGGAGAGATCCGCTTTGTTCTTTGGTGTGGGTCTTTAAGGTAGGCTTGCCAACGAGCTGCATGGCAGGTCAACATATGTCTGGTCAAGCATGTAGTGCCCAATCGGCTGATGTTTTGGCCACGCGAGATACGCTTGAGACATATGTTGCAAACAGCAGCGGTGCGATCTGATGCACTCGACTCAAAAAAGGCCCACACCAAAGAACTTTTGGAATAACGGGCAGAGGCAGCGCCCTGCAAAGGCGGAGCTCTGCGGTGTGATTCAGTCATTGTGCTGCCCTTACCCTGGCCCCCGGAGGGCATCCTGCCTCGTTGGAGGTGTGCCTCCTCCTCATCCTCCTCCTCCTCTCTCCTATCAGGCACCCACGTGGAGTCAGTGACCTCATCATCCCCTCCCTCCTCATCACTGGAGCCAATCTGGCAGTATGCTGCAGCTGCCGGAACATGACTGCCAGATTGCTGTCCTTCTTGAGCATCCCCTCTCTCTGCTCTCATGCTACTGCCTTCCTCTAGCTGGGTATCATCATCAGACCCTTCGAAACGCTGGGCATCCTCGTGGAGCATGTACCCAACACTGTGCTCAAACAGTTTGGGGGACTCCTCAGGAGGACACGGTGGGTCTAGGGAAGGAGTGACTGATGATGACATTGATACGAGGGAAGAGGACGCTTTGGCAGCTGCTTTGCCAGTACCCTGAGCCTGGGTGAGAGAGGATGAGGAGGATGAGGAGGGCTTGGTCATCCACTCTACCAAGTCTTCGGCATGATGCGGCTCAACACGTCCAGCTGCCGAAAATAAGGACAAGCGTGTCCCATGGCCACGTGCTGATGACGATGCACCGCGTCCACGACCAGCACTGTTGTCTCTAGACACAGAGCCTGCTTGCCCTCTTATTGGCTCCTGACGGTCTGCCTCTCCTTGTTGGCCTTCCAGATATTCTAATGGCCTGCAGGGAGATGGGAAAAACAGCAATAAGGGGTAGCTTAAGGTGTATACTGTGCAGGAGGCACACTACGCCCGCTGTAAGTGCTGCAGATGCCTGCCTGTGTTACACAACAGGAAAACACAGCAATAAGGGGTAGCTTCAGGTGTATATTTTGCAGGAAGCACACTACGCCCGCTGTAAGTGCTTCAGGTGCCTGTTAGTGTAACACAAAAGAAAAAAAACACGAGAAATAAGGGGTAGCTTCAGGTGTATAATGTGCAGGAGGCACACTACGCCTGCTGTAAGTGCTGCAGATGCCTGCCTGTGTTACAAAACAGGAAAACACAGCAATAAGGCCTAGCTTCAGGTGTATATTGTGCAGGAGGCACACTACGCCTGCTGTAAGTGCTGCAGATGTCTGCCTGTGTTACACAACAGGAAAACACAGCAATAAGGGCTAGCTTCAGGTGTATATTGTGCAGGAGGCACACTACGCCCGCTGTAAGGGCTGCAGATGCCTTCCTGTGTTACACAACAGGAAAACACAGCAATATGGCCTAGCATCAGGTGTATATTGTGCAGGAGGCACACTACGCCCGTTGTAAGTGCTGCAGATGCCTGCCTGTGTTACACAACAGGAAAACACAGCAATAAGGGCTAGCTTCAGGTGTATAATGTGCAGGAGGCACACTACGCCCGCTGTAAGTGCTGCAGATGCCTGCCTGTGTTACACAACAGGAAAACACAGCAATAAGGGCTAGCTTCAGGTGTATAATGTGCAGGAGGCACACTACGCCCGCTGTAAGTGCTGCAGATGCCTGCCTGTGTTACACAACAGGAAATATACTGTGTAGGAGGCTTAGCAAAAATGACACTGACACTGTCCCTGCCTATCCTTCTCTCTCCCTGCACACAAGGTTTAGCAAAGAATATCACTGACACTGTCCCTGCCTATCCTTCTCTCTCCCTGCACACAAGGTTTAGCAAAGAACATCACTGACACTGTCCCTGCCTATCCTTCTCTCTCCCTGCACACAAGGTTAATGAACAAATAGCACTGACACTGTCCCTGCCTATCCTTCTCTCTCCCTGCACGCCAACACACTACACAAGGCCGCCGTGCTGGCGGCCTTTTATAGTGTGGGTCGTGTACTAAATCCCCCTGAGCTATAATTGGCCACAGGCATCCTGCCTGTGGCCAATTATGGCTCTTCTCGCTGCCGACGCTGTGATTGGCCAAGCATACGGGGTCACAGTGCATGCTTGGCCAATCACAGCGCCGGCAATGCACTGCGATGGCGCAGTGTATTCTGGCCGTTCGCGTCACACGAATTTGGCGCGAACGGCCCACAAAGTTCTGGTTTCGCCGAACAGGCGAACAGCCGATGTTCGAGTCGAACATGCGTTCGACTCGAACACCGAGCTCATCCCTATCTGCAGCTAGCACAATCACCGGCCTGCCTGTCACAGTATAGAGAATAACTGTATCCAGGTGAGCTTTAGGTGAATGCTATGCAAAGCACACAGTAGTACACTAAGTGAAACACTGACTGCCTGCAGCTAGCACAATCACCGGCCTGCCTGTCACAGTATAGAGAATAACTGTATTCAGGTGGGCTTTAGGTGAATGCTATGCAAAGCACACAGTAGTACACTAAGTGAAACACTGACTGTCTGCAGCTAGCACAATCACCTGCCTGCCTGTCACAGTATAGAGACTAACAGGAACGGATCTAGCTAAACTCAATACAGTGTATAAATATATATACACAACACCTAGGATGCATATATATCCTCTACACGCTGTAAGAGCAGCTAACTGACTCGCCTGCCTGCTCTATCTAACTCAATATAAATGACACTGTCTCTCTCTCTGTAACTGTCTCTTTCACAAACGCCAACACACTACACAAGGCCGACTTCCACTGCCTTATATAGTGTGGGGTGTGTACCTACTTCTCTGAGCCATGATTGGCCAAAGCCACCCTGGCTACACACTCCCGCCACTTAAAGTCTTTGGTCCCCAAAGATATCAACAATTCCTGTAGAAGAACTTGGTTAGCATACATGGAGAATACAGTTTACCGTTACAAAAGAGTCCGACAGGGGAATCTCCCACCAAGCTCTGGAAGGGGGATTGTCCTGTCTACAGGTCACATTAATGGAGGTGGCCTGTCTAGCCAGGGAGTGAGCTAGGGTTGCCCTCCACCAAATGTACAGTGGAGGGACCAGCCTTATCTAATGTCCTTCTTGCAGTAATAACAGTTTCTTCAGAACATTCACCCATCTGAGTATAAGCCAGTCTTTTTGGAGGGTGAATGACTCTTCTCTCTCTCTGTGGCATTGAGGTTGGTATATCCAAAGTAACAGGTCCAGCTACTTCTGCATCCTCTGCACTGATTCTCTCCTCCTGGTTAGGTGTACTTGATCCTGCGGTTCCAGAAACATTCAGATCACCTACAAGAGGGGATGAGGGTT
Source organism: Rana muscosa (assembly GCA_029206835.1). Lineage (NCBI taxonomy): Eukaryota > Metazoa > Chordata > Amphibia > Anura > Ranidae > Rana > Rana muscosa. Next base: position 15,151,636 of record CM055119.1, on the reverse strand, counting down.
CTCTGTGATCTTCTGTTTGGAAATAATCTAAAGCATCCTCCCATTCCTTAGTGAGAGTAGGGTGTGGCATAAACTCAGGAGCCTCTGGGTTTAAAGGATCTTCAGATGGCAATGGGGTAATAGCCAGGGATTCCGGCCCTTAGGATGACCACAACCAATCAAGTTCCATCTCTTCAGCTTCACTGGGCTCATCCTCGATTCTACCATCCCCTTCGTCCAACAGGGTTGCCCGAGACCTGGTAACTGGTCCGGGGGTACGGGAGGCTGAAGGGGTCTCATGAGAATCCAAGGTGGGGGCTAAGCGGACTGCTTCAGAGAGAGGCAATAGATGATTTCTGTGCCAAGTTTGTAAAGGCCCTACACTTCCTTCTGGTTTGATCTGATACACCGGCAGGCCAGGCAGCTGTTTACAGATCACATATGGCTGTGATCTCCATCGGTCAGCCAACTTTAGACATGTGCATTCGTTTCATTTCAGGTATTTTCGTTATCGTTTTAACAAACTAAAACGAAAGCACAGAATCTGAAAACCGAAAGATCCGACATAAACAAATGCTTTATTTTAGTTTTCGTTGTGAAAACAGTTCGATATAGATAGGAGATTCGACGTGACGCTGACAATAACAATCTGTGTCTATCAAACCTGTGGTCGAATGTGCCTAACCTTAACTCTATTAGTCCAAGATTATTCTACATAGAGAGAAAAGATTCGACATTATAGAGAGAAAAGATTCGACATTATAGAGAGAAAAGATTCGACAGAGAGAAAAGATTCGACATTATAGAGAGAAAAGATTTGACATATAGAGAAAAGATCGCTGCTGGAATTGGGTGGGGGAAGTAAAATAAAAATAATGATGATGATGAATGTTATTGGCTAATTGTAACCAAAGAGGAGGAGCAGTAAAATAGCTAGAACTAACTTGACAATTCAACATGAACGACGAAGATTCGACAAGGCATCGAAAAACATACAAACGTCGAATCTGTCATTGAAGGCTTATGGTGTCTGTCGAAGGTTAGAAGATTCGACGGTGCAGCTAAACTGTACGACGCTGCAATCGTACATTTCCGGTCAAATGCATCCGCCCATAGGCTATAGAAGAATTCTAATGTTGGTTGACTAGTAATAGTAATTAATAAATATAATTATTACTAGTCATACAACATTAGAATTCTACTATAGCTTGTAGGCGTAACATTCGTCCGGAAATGTATGATTGCAGCCTCGTACAGTTTCGCTGCTCCGTCGAATCTTCTTTGAACATTCGACAGACACCATAAGCCTTCAATGACAGATTCGACCTTAATTAATTCAGATTTTCGGATGAATGCAATTTCTAACGAAAAACGAAATAAATAAAAACGAATTTCGGGAGTAACTAAATAAATTTATTTTTCGGACGAAAACGAAATTCCGAAATGAAATATTTCAGTGGGCACATGTCTAGCCAACTTATGTTTTCCCGGGACACCTAAGTTTCGCAATAGCACCCTGTCTCCTGGTTGTAGATCAGGGATGAGCCGAACACCCCCCTGTTCGGTTCGCACCAGAACCTGCGAACAGACAAAATGTTCGTGTAAACTTTAGAACCCTATTAAATACAATGGACTCGAACGTTCGAAATCTAAAGTGTTAATTATAAAGGCTAATATGCAAGTTATTGTCCTAAAAAGTGTTTGGGGACCCGGGTCCTGCCCCAGGGGACATGTATCAATGCAAAAAGAAGTTTTAAAAACGCCCGTTTTTTCGGGAGCAGTGATTTTAATAATGCTTAAAATGAAAAAATAAAAGTGAAATATTCCTTTAAATTTCGTACCTGGGGGGTGTGTATGATATGCATGTAAAGTGGCGCATGTTTCCCGTGCTTAGAACTGTCCCTGCAAAAAATTTCATTTTTGAAAGAAAAAAATGCATTTAAAACTCACTCGCGGCTATTAATGAATTGTCGGCTCCCGGCAATACATACAAAAGTCATTGATAAAAAAAATAAAAAAAAAGCGTGGGGGTTCCCCAGAATTCAATTACCAGGCCCTTCAGGTCTGGAATGGATATTAAGGGAAACCCCGCCGCAAATTTAAAAAAAAATTGACGTGGGGTTCCCCCAAATATCCATTCCAGGCCCTTCAGATCTGGCATGGATTTTAAGGGGAACTCCACCCCAAATTTAAAAAAAAAATGGCGTGGAGTCCCCCTAAAAATCCATACCAGACCCCTTATCCGAGCACGCAACCTGGCCGGCCGCAGGGGAAAAGGGGGGGACGAGAGAGCGGCCCCGCCTCCCTCCTGAACCGTACCAAGCCACATGCCCTCAACATGGGGAGGATGTCCCCATGTTGATGGGGACAAGGGCCTCATCCCCACAACCCTTGCCCGGTGGTTGTGGGGGTCTGCGGGCGGGGGGCTTATCGGAATCTGGAAGACTCCTTTAACAAAGGGGACCCCCAGATCCTGCCCCCCCCCCTATGTGAATTGGTAAGGGGTACATTGTACCCCTACCATTTCACGAAGAAAGCGTAATTTTTTTTAAAAAAAAAACACACAAACACCTTGAAAAAGTCCTTTATTAAAAAAAAACAAAAACATTCCAGCGGTGAAATCCAGTGTCCCGCGGCGATCCCGATGTCCAGCGCTGTCCTTCATTGGTTGTGCCTGAGCGGACCTGATGGGGAACTCCCTCTCAGTATTTTAAATGTATAAACCCGCCCCTTCTAAAGTTCCCCATCAGGTCCGCTCAGCGGACCAGATGCGGAACATGAGAAGGGGCGGGTCTATACATGTATTACCAAAGTGAGAGCAGTTCCCCATCAGGTCCGCTCCCTCGGTATGTCGGACCCGCCTACGTCATTGGCTTGAGCGGGGAACTTCCTTCACTATGTAAATTTAAATTACACAGTGAAGGAAGTTCCCCGCTCAAGCCAATGACGTAGGCGGGTCCGACATACCGAGGGGGCGGACCTGATGGGGAACTGCTCTCACTTTGGTAATACATGTATAGACCCGCCCCTTCTCATGTTCCGCATCTGGTCCGCTGAGCGGATCTGATGGGGAACTTTAGAAGGGGCGGGTCTATACATTTAAAATACTGAGAGGGAGTTCCCCATCAGGTCCGCTCAGGCACAACCAATGACGGACAGCGCTGGACATCGGATCGCCGCGGGACACTGGATTTCACCGCTGGAATGTTTTTTTTTTTTTTTTTTAAATAAAGGACTTTTTCAAGGTGTTTGTGTGTTTTTTTAAACATTTTTTTACGCTTTCTTCATGAAATGGTAGGGGTACAATGTACCCCTTACCAATTCACATAGGGGGGGCCGGGATCTGGGGGTCCCCTTTGTTAAAGGGGTCTTCCAGATTCCGATAAGCCCCCCGCCCGCAGACCCCCACAACCACCGGGCAAGGGTTGTGGGGATGAGGCCCTTGTCCCCATCAACATGGGGACATCCTCCCCATGTTGAGGGCATGTGGCCTGGTACGGTTCAGGAGGGAGGCGGGGCCGCTCTCTCGTCCCCCCCTTTTCCCCTGCGGCCGGCCAGGTTGCGTGCTCGGATAAGGGGTCTGGTATGGATTTTTAGGGGGACTCCACGCCATTTTTTTTTTAATTTGGGGTGGAGTTCCCCTTAAAATCCATGCCAGATCTGAAGGGCCTGGAATGGATATTTGGGGGAACCCCACGTCAAATTTTTTTTTAATTTGTGGCAGGGTTCCCCTTAATATCCATTCCAGACCTGAAGGGCCTGGTAATTGAATTCTGGGGAACCCCCACGCTTTTTTTTTTTTTTTTATCAATGACTTTTGTATGTATTGCCGGGAGCCGACAATTCATTAATAGCCGCGAGTCAGTTTTAAATGCATTTTTTTCTTTCAAAAATGACATTTTTTGCAGGGACAGTTCTAAGCACGGGAAACATGCGCCACTTTACATGCATATCATACACATCCCCCAGGTACGAAATTTAAAGGAATATTTCACTTTTATTTTTTCATTTTAAGCATTATTAAAATCACTGCTCCCGAAAAAACGGCCGTTTTTAAAACTTCTTTTTGCATTGATACATGTCCCCTGGGGCAGGACCCAGGTCCCCAAACACTTTTTAGGACAATAACTTGCATATAAGCCTTTATAATTAGCACTTTAGATTTCTCCCATAGATTTTTCGAATTTGCCGCGAACACCCCAATTTGTTCGTTGTTCGGCGAACGGGCGAACAGGCAATGTTCGAGTCGAACATGAGTTCGACTCGAACTCGAAGCTCATCCCTATTGTAGATCATGTATCTGGACCTTGGAGGTCAAAGCTTCTCTTATTCCTTACTTCTCTTTGCCCGAGCCTTCTCGTATGCCATCCTTAAACTCTGTCGCAGCCGATCTACATACCCATTGTGTTAAGATGCTGAGGTATGATCCAGGGAGGTGCCAAAGGCCAAATCCACCGATAATCGTGCTTCTCGCCCAAACATCAGTCTATATGGGGAGTACCCAGTAGCATCACTGGTCGTGCTATTATAGGCATGCACGATAGCAGCTATGTGCTTGCTCCAATGTTGTTTCTTCTCTGCACTCAAAGTCCCCAACATATTTAACAGTGTCCGATTAAATCTTTCAGGCTGAGCATCACCTTGTGGATGGTACGGAGTTGTTCTGGTTTTCTTGATGCCCAGCGAGTCTAACAACTTTCTTATCGGCCTTCTATCAAAGTCTCTTTCCTGATCCAAATGAAGGCACTGAGGCAACCTGTAGTGCACGAATAACTTTTCAACAAGCACCTTGGCCACTGTTGAGGCCTTTTGGTCTTTAGTTGGGAATGCTTGAGCATATCTAGTGATCTAGTGTCCACTCATATCAGGCTCCAGATAGAGGAAATCAATGCATACCCGATCCAAGGGTCCCTGACTTTGTAGGTGGCCCATTGGGGCAGCTTGATGAGGCAGGGTCTTCCTTTGTATACAACGTGCACAAGAGTGACAGTATTCTTCCACTTTAACCCGCATACAGGGCCAATAGAACCTGTTCCTTACGAGTTGGAAAGTCCTCTCAGATCCCAGATGACCATGATCGTCATGCAAAGCCATCAATACTGCCTTCCTGTGCTTCTCGGGCAGGAACAGCTGCCATTTATCCTCTAGATCATCAGAGGGGCCCCTTCGGTAGACCACCCCTTGATGTATCTCCAACCGGTCCCATTCCCTTCTTAACAGGCGAGCCTCTCTTGAAGAGTCCTTTAAGAGCACATCTGGGTTCTGATTCTCCAATGCCTCCAATACCAACTTCCTTTAGCCATTGCGTGCCGTTCTGTAAAATAAATGATATGTGCAGCGCAATAGCTAAGATAAAATAAAATAAAATATGACAGTCCAATCAAATAAAATGTCCCATTGGATAATGATAAGACAAATTCCTCATAGAAGAGAGTGAGAAGAAATCTCTGCCGACTGGGATGACGATACAATCCTCCCACACACATACAATGTGCTTACCAGAATTGGTGGACCTCTCAATTAAGAGAAGGTCATGCGAGCATTGCGTGCCGTTCGCTAATGCGCATGCGTGAATTAGCGTGCCCATATTGGATATTGGCATATTTTCCAGGAATTCTTTCTTGATACAGATCCTCATTATTCAAACTAGCCGAAAGAGTCCACCAACACATCTGATCCCACCATGAACTACAGCTCCAGTCCCACCTGTTCTGCGTCGCGTCATTGAACTGTTGTATAACACTAGTCAGACAGCTTAACAATAATTCAGAAGTCAAGAAACGTGAGACATCAGATCTGTATGTATTCTTTTTCCCGAATAACTTTGTAAAACTACAACAAAGCATAAACAATACATATGTGTCAGTACATTAAACATTATACAGCAGCCTAACTCCATCAGCGAGAGTACTCACAGACAATTCCACCATTAGTCCAGGAATAGATAAGAGCTCTTCTGCATGCAGCGTGCTAGATCCAAGAGCAGTCATGAAATGGAGGAAATACAGTTCCAGGTTAAAGGTTACTGCCTCTCACTCTGAGGAAAATACCACTTCCTGTCACTAGATGGCAGCAACGTCAAACTAACATTACTGTATAATATGTAACAGCACATTTACTATGAACAATCTGGGCAGAACACTCCCTGTCTAGCATAATTAATTATGTCACTACCTAAATAACTACTGCTATGCAGAAAAAAACATATAAACAGGAAAATGTAATCCTAGTTAGTCCGAGATCAAAACTATAATGTTAGTTATAGGTCTGAGATAAATTCTGGCGGACTCATTTTTTACAATCTTGACCTCCACCTTTCTAACCTTGCCATCCCTGCTTGGTAGAGCATTGAAAATAAGTCCTACTGGCCCCTCGTTCCTGCCTTCTTGGCCGTCCAACAGAACAACATCACCCACTTTTACATTTGGGCGATCCTCAGTCCATTTCCTACGGCGTTGCAGATTTGACAGATACTCTCTCTTCCATCTTTTCCAAAAGGTGTCTGCCAAGCATTGTACTTGCTTCCATTGTTTCGCATGAGCTTGTGTTGTACTTATGGTTCCAGATGGAGCAGACAAAGAGTTCACCTTTTGCGTCAACAACATTGCTGGGGTAAGGACCATAGGTGCATCTGGGTTTGAGGACACAGGAACTATAGGCCTGCCATTCATAATAGCTGTGACCTCTGCCATAAAGGTGCTTAAAGTCTCATGGGTCAGGTGAGCAGGTTTGGTTTGTAGCAACATAGCGTCCAAGATTCGCCTGGCAATACCAATAAGTCTCTCCCAGACACCACCCATATGTGAGGAGTCATGGACACTGGCTGCAGGGACCTTTTCTGCCCACATTCACCCTGTTATTTGTTATAGCTATATTCCTCTTTTTGTTACATTTTTGAGAGACTGTTTTCTTGGATTTGCCCAAAGACTATTCTTAGTTTGTTTAATTCTGAACAGTACCTGATCTTTGAAATAGCTGGCCAAATTGGCCTCCGGAGACGGACAGTCTGGTCACCTGGCTGCCTTAAGTGCTGTGTTAATGAACATGTTAATTATATAGTTGTCAGTTAAGTTGTTGCTAGGGGGGGAGTAGCCATGAGTCAGCCCTACCTTGTTATCTAACCCCTTGTGTTAAAAAGTGTATACAAAGGCTGTATTCTGTCCAATAAATCATTCAAGATTCATACAAGCTATTACTGGCTAGCCTTGTATTCAATGCAGCTATAATATATCTCTCTAATGGTCAGACTGGAGGAAGGGGTATTACTGACGGAAGCACTCAGCGGAGTGTGGGATAGGATCCGTCACAGGTCTCATCAGTCAGATGGACTTCAAGTCTCTGTTTCTTGTTTTTTAGCGGAATTTGCAGTTTTCTTGCAAAGGTAATGTCCAGGAAGCAACTGCATGCCCGAGAGTCAACGATTGCTTGGAGCTTGATCTCCCCTTCTGCCACCTGCAACGAGATGGGTAAAACAAGGTGAGCTGGAGAAGATCCAGAGACTTGGAAGTAGACAGGACATGGAGGGAAGAACTTACTGAGTCTCACAGGGCAGCTGTGTAGGAAGTTTCCAGTACCTCCGCAGTAGAGGCAGAGGTTGGCCTGCCGCCGCATCTTTTGATTTAGAGTTAAAGCACTACATACCAGTCCAATCTGCATTGGTTCTCCTTCAGTAGCGGGAGTAGGTATAGGTGTAGGTGAGGATGGAACTCTGGGCAGCATCTAAGAGGGTCTGTAGGTATTAGTCTTTTCTGGCTGTCGCTCCCGCAAGCGGCAGCCAAGCTGAATGGCGAGTTCAATGAGGCCCTCAAGGGTAGCAGAAGCCTCAACTCTGGCCAATTCTTCATTAAAGAGGAAGTAAACCCATTTTTTTTCCTGCAAAGTAAAAACCCTGCAAGAGAAAGGCATAAAAAGCTAGTATGCATAGCATACTAGCTCATTATGTGCCACTTACCTGAGATCGAAGCCCCCGAAGTGCTCCTCGTTCCCCTCCACTGCCGCCGCCATGTTGCCTACGAGTCTCTTCTCTGTATCGCCGCTTTGGCGCTGTGACTGGCCGGAGCGTCGATGACGTCACTCCCGCGCATGCGCGCGGGACCGGCATGATCCCGCGCATGCACGTGGGACGGCATAATCTCGGCAATATCCCATTCAAGACCCGGCCCGCTCAGTGTGCCATAGACATCGTTGCAGTCTTTTCAGCAAAGATCTCCTTAACCGTGTAGGTTATGGAGATATTTCTTGCACCTACAGGTAAGCCTTAATCTAGGCTTACCTGTAGGTGCAAGTTGTCAGAGTGGGTTTACAACCACTTTAAGGGCTTCGGACAGACCGAGTCGATACTGGTATTTGAGGGTGGCCTCATTCCATCCTGTATTTGCAAACCATTTACGGAAGTCTACGTACAATCCTCAACTAGGCATTGCCCTTGTTGTAGGTGTAGCACTACCCCCAGTTAAGAGGGCTGCTGGTATTATCTTGGGTCTGTACCTTACTGCTGTCAACCCCCAAGAACTGGCTCTGACCCTCCAATGGCACAGTAGTTAAGCAAGTGAGACGGTGAAACCTACTAGCAGTGGAAACCACAATAAAGTATACATTCACAGTTCAGAACTAGAGTACCTGTGTTCACCATCTCTCTTTCGGGAACAGTCAATACTCCACACAACGTGTTTGCTTAACCATAAAATATCTTTACTAGATAGGAAAATTTAGGTTAACAGTTAGGCATTTACATATGCAGGTCCCTTATGCACAGTGTAACCAATATCGAGACACACAAATCTTATACACTCTAAATGTCTTTAAAAGAAATACGCTCACGAGCTTCCCCCTTGTGGGCAATATGGCGCCCAAACAATGTCGCCATGAGTTATAGTCAGGCCTGACTATTTCACACACACACAGTTACTCCAATAGAAAGGGTCTTTGCTAGCAACGTTGGTGCAATTTTATATTGTAATCCAAGGGGTATCAACAGTTAGCTGTGATCCTGCTATAGTTTAGGACCTAAAGTCATAGGCAATAAGACGCCCAACTTTAACTGCGCAACACTCTGCTGTAATGGCGGTGGGCCCTATGCAAAGCGTCTCGGGCCTAGCAAACAGTTAAGAATCCTGAGCACGTGCTCTCTCACCCGACCGGACCAATCCGTTTAACCAATCCCGCTGCTAGGCTCCAGCACACGATCTCCCGGTCACCCGTAGTCTCTGATCTTCCAGACAACCAAAAGGGAATGTGAAGGTGACTCGACTCTTGGATGTCAGCAGGCTCTCTGGATAAAGGCTCTCTACTTCTCTGGCAAGCAGGCTTTTCCAGGCTCAGTAGGCCCAGACTCTCCGGCCTAGACGAACACGATAGGCCCGAACACAGGTTCCAAGTCGCTGGGCGGGCGATGTCCAAAGAGACTGCGCATTACTCCTCCTCCCCTTAAATAACCAATCCCCAGCAGACCTTGCGCCGGGCAATGCACGATGGGTGTACAGTTGCACTGTGGGTACAGTAGTCTGTGTAGTATCCACGCCATTGGAGTCCAATTCTCCCTGTACCACAAATCCCACCATGCACCTTCCTACTCATAGTCAAGCAGTAGTCAGCATAGTATCCAATAGAAAACCAGGGGAGATCCAAGTTCACTTGATGAAATATAGTCTCTATTAGGGATGAACCGAACACCCCCCGTTGGACGCGAACGTTCGAAATCTAAAGTGCTAATTATAATACCTAATATGGATGTTATTGTCCTAAAAAGGGTTTGGGGGCCCGGGTCCTGCCCCAGGGGACATGTATCAATGTAAAAATAATTTTTTAAAACAGTAGTTTTTTCGGGAGCAGTGATTTAAATGATGCATAAAGTGATTTTTTTTTTTTAAATATTCCTTTAAATATCGTACCTGGGGGGTGTCTAAAGTATGCCTGTGAAGTGGCACATTTTTCCCGTATTTAGAACTGTCCCTGCACAAAATGACATTTCTAAAGGAAAAAAGCCATTTAAAACTGCTTGCGGCTTTAATGTAATGTCTGGTCCCGGCAATATGGATGAAAATCATTGAGAAAATGTCATGGCTACCCCATCACCCCACCCCCCACCCCAGCCCATTACCAGCCCCTTTGGGTCTTGTATGGATATTAAGGGGAACGCCGCACCCAAAATAAAAAAAGGCCCCATATACTCTGACCAGCAGTATACAGGCGGTGCAAACAAGACACAGACTGTAGGTTTGTTCTTAAGTACAATCTGTTTGTAATTTGGAACAGGTACACTTTTTAAGTGTAGCTCTAGCCAAAAAATCTATTTTTAAGCTTTTTGGAGAACATAGGGAAGGGTTATCACCCCTGTAACATTTGTTTTGCTGTCTGTGCACCTGTTCAGAACATTTCACTTCACTTTCCATCCCAATGACAAATGTTTTTGGAAAATGTGTTTTTTTTTATTGAAACAAGGATTGGTGATAAAGCATCAGTGGAGAGGAGACACCTTTTTCACATATTAACTCTTACAGGAGAGAATTTGCCTTCCTAGGTGTAGATTTCCTCTTACTTCCTGTTGTCTCCTTCCGTTTGTAAGTAGGAGTCGTTTGTAAGTTGGATGTTTGAAAGTAAGGGCCTGCCATATATACTCTGCAGAAATTTGCCCCTTAGGTGTTGACAACACTGTAAGCCCTCACCGTTACTCTTGGTGGGCGCTGGAACACCCTGCTGTCAACTATTATATCAGGAATTGTATTTACATGCAACTGTTGAACAGTGGTAGGAAAAATTAGGCCTTTGGTGGTGGCGGTGGTGCTGGTGCCACAACACTGTAAGTCCTCACAGTTGATCTTGGTGGGCGCAGGAATGGGCCCAGCTGTGAAAAATTAGATCAAGAATTGTAATTACATGCCCCTGTTGAACAGGGGCAGAAAAATTGGGCCTTAGGCACTGGTGCCACAACACTGCAACCCCTCACAGATACTGTACTTAGAGCGCAGCAATGAGCCCTGTTGTAAAGTATTGTATCAAAAAATTGTAATTACACGCCCCTGTTAAACAGGGGCTGAAAAATTGGGCCTTAGCCACTGGTGGCGGTGCCCAGAACCAAAAATGTTCTTTCAAGCCATCAGCATGATTATTGAGGAGGAAGAGGATAGTCACTCAGCATAACAGTATCGTCACTCTGCATCAGCATAGACTGTCTTGAAGGGATCTGACATTTCAAAGAAAATGATTCTGTTACATCAGCATCAGGTGCCTGGTAGCTGGTGGTGATCCAAGACTGATTAATTTTTATGAAGGTCAGTCGATCGACCGAGTCGGATTACAGGTGCACCCTGTGATCGGTTACAAAGCCTCCAGCAGCACTGAATGTGCGTTCCGAAAGAACGCTGGATGCAGAACAGGCCAGTATCTCAATTGCATACCGTGCAAGCTCTGGCCAGTGATCCATCCTCAAGACTCAGTAACCCAGAGGATTTTCGGTGGGAAAGGTGTCCAAGTCTGATCTTGCCCCTAGGTATTCCTGCACCATGTATATCAGACGCTGGCGATGGTTGCTGGAACCGATCATACTTTGGGGCTGCGGACTAAAAAATTGTCTGAACGCATCGGTCAGACGGCCACCTTCTCCACCGCTCCTTCTTTGACTGACCGAAGCCTCAGCAACACGTTGTCCAGGACCAGGAATTTGTAACCCCCCAGTCTCTGGGAACGCATTGCACAGACCTTTCTGCAAGGCCTCCCCCGAAGATGCCTCAGCCTTTGCTCCCTCTGCGATGGCAAGATAAGGTCCGCAACCTTACCCTTGTAACGTGAATCAAGGAGGGTTGCCAGCCAGTAATGATCCCTCTCCTTGATCGCACGAATACGTAGGCTTTGCAGGATCAGGGAGGCCATGCAGCGTTCCTCCTCCTCCTCCTCAAAGGGGGCCTTGAGAGGTAAGGAAGTCCTCCTCTTCCTGCCTCAAGTGCCCTGTCCATTATTCCACGCAGCGTGTGCTCCAACAATTGGACAAGAGGGACGGTGTCACTGATGCATGCACTGTCGCTGCTCACCATCCTAGTGGCCTCCTCAAAGGGTGCCAGGACAGTGCATGCATCCCTGATCATGGCCCACTGGTGTGGGGAAAAAATCCAAGCTCCCCTGTCCCTGTCCTGGTGCCATATTGCAACAGATACTCATTGATGGCCCTCTGCTGCATGTGCAGCCGCTGCAGCATGACCAAAGTAGAGTTCCACCTGGTGGGCATGTAACAGATTAGGCGGTTCTTGGGCAGGTTGTAATCCTTTTGCAGCTCAGCCAGCCGAGCACTGGCATTATATGACCGGAGGAAATGGCCACAGAGTTTCCTGGCCTGCTTCAGGACCTCCTTTAAGCCTGGGTACCTGCCCAAGAACCGCTGCACCACCAAGTTAAGGACATGAGCCAAATAGGACACATGGGTCAGTTGTCCCTGTCGGAGGGCGGAGAGGAGGTTGGTGCCATTGTCAGAAACCACCTTTCCTGCCTTAAGCTGGCGTGGCGTCAACCACCTCTGAGCCTGCCCCTGCAGAGCTGACAGGATCTCTGCCCCAGTGTGGCTCCTGTCCCCCAAGCACACCAGCTCAAGCACCGCATGGCATCTTTTTGCCTGCGAACTGGTGTAGCTCCTTGAACGCCTACGGAGCACCGCTGGTTCCGAGGACAAATCAGCACAGGAAGAGGCCATGGAGAAAGGAGAAGAGGAGGGGGTGAAGGAGAGAGGTGTGTCAGAATCACTAGTAGTAAAATTGTGGAGGCATGGTGGCGGAACAACCTCCAACACTACTGCACCTTGTCCTGCATCCTTCCCAGCTGCCAGCAGAGTCACCCAATGCGCCGTGAAAGATAGGTAACATCCCTGTCCATGCCTGCTGGACCATGAGTCAGCGGTAATATGCACCTTACCGCTGACCTCTCTGTCCACCGAGGCCAAGACATTGCCTTCCACATGCCGGTAGAAAGCCGGAATCGCCTTCCGTGAGAAAAAGTGGCGTTTGGGAACCTGCGACTGAAGAACCGCACATTCCACAAACTCACGGAAGGGGGCAGAGTCTACCAACTGAAAAGGCAGCAGTTGAAGTGCTAGCAATTTAGCCAAGCTAGCATTCAACCGCTGGACATGTAGATGGCTGGGAGCGAACTTCTTGCGGCGGTGCAGCAACTGGGGCAGGGAAATTTGCCTGGTACAATCGGACGTCAGTGTACCGATAGCAGATTACCCGCAAGTACTTGGCTGTGACACATCTAATTCTACACCTTCATTCCTCAGTGCAGGTTTCAGAGAGGACTGAAGGTATAGTGGGGTTGGAGATCCCAGCTGATGAGGAGCAAGGAGAGGTCCGCCTTGTTCTTTGGTGTGGGTCTTTTAGGTATGCTTGCCAACGGACTGTAATGGATCGGTTATGGTCCAATCCCAGAAACTATTCTCTTGTTCTGCCGCTGTTCCAAATCTGTGCTGGAAGTGAATAGGCCTATTTGCTAGCTTGAAAGAAATAACGCCAGACTGTGCTCTAGCATAAATTATTTTATGACTTCCAGACCTGGTCTCGGTCACAGCCCTTTTTAAAGGCAAATTTTACACAGACAACGTCATCACAGGCATGTACATATAATTAGTTCTGTTCATATATGGAGCTTCTTCTGGTGACGTCAGTTTCTTCCTCTTGGCAGAGTGTCCCCAGAATATTCTTGTCTTAGCTCCATGTTTAGTCTTGCCCGGGGGGGGGGGGGAAGAGCTGAAGGACTACACAGGACATCTGTTCTTTTTTCTTCACTCTGAGCTGAATATCTCTGCTATATTTTTTAATCAAGGAAATCACTTTTTGTCTTATTACATAAACACTAAAAGACACACATATAATATTTCAAACGTGTACCCTTAACATACACAAACCCTCTGTTTCCCAATATGAAAATCAATAAGCCTCTTATTGTACAGAAATATCTCAAAATGTATTTCTGTTCCTAACAGATGGTTCTCATAAAAGGACACTAGTCACCCTGAATTCCTGAGATAGGTGAAAATAGACTGTCAGCAACATAAAATCAAGAAAAGAAACATTTAACCCTTGCTAAGCTTCTCAAACTATAATGGATAATAGATAGAGATAAAACGTATTATAAATAAAATATATACTACATCACAGTCCCCCCTTGAAATGATTATTTTATCAACTCTTTCCCTATATTGGCACGAAGGTAAAATACCTTCTGTGGAGGGGCGTGACCGGACGCAGATGGAGGTGGAGGGTGTGAGGAGCGTGGAGTGAGGAAGGAGAGAGAGGATGCCTGCGTGACCTCTGCCTGGTTTATCCCCCTCCCCACGGCTTAGCTCCCAGCTATGTCATCAGACTAGTCTCTACCTTGGCAGTCTTCTTTCCTGCAGCCGGCAGTCTCTCTCCTGCATGTGTGGGGGGAGTTGGGCGCAAAGATCCCGGCATTGAGCGCCAAGCACTGAAGGTGGCGGTACCCCACCGTACGTTGGATGGTCTTGCGAGATCTCGAGCAGCTTGGCGGGAGATACGAGCGGAGGAAGGAGAGGAGGACAGCGGGCCGGGAATAAACGCTGTCTACAGGGCTACTTGCACGGCAGGAGTGGAGGAGACTCCAAGACACCGGGATCATCACGGATGGACAGACGTATACTTACAGCAGGAAGCGACAGAACAATCGGTATGTGTTGTAAAGTGAATGGACAAAAGATAGTCTGTAGACACACATGAAGGGGGCCTATGAGTAACAAGTGCAGTAGCAGCAGCCGCATTAACCAAACAAACCTGCTTAACTTGCTTAAACCTGTCTGATTATTGAGACAACCTGACATATATGGACAGTTTGGGCGGTCTGAGCAGCAGGGCAGAGGGCTGTGAAACAGGAACTATGAAATAAACCAGGGGAGCTGTCCCTGAGGCAAATTTGTGACAACCCATCTGCTAGCCGCCAGCTGCCGATATTAGACGAGTAAACACATCGGTTCTGTGGAGACATCTAGAAATACGGTATTATTATTATAAGGACCTGCTAAAACTTTGCCAATATTTTTGCCAATACCGCTGTCCTTACTGTCTTTACCGTCCTTACTGTTTTTACTACGGTAAGGGGGAGGTTGCTATAACTAATGTGACACCCAGATATCTGGCATTTCCCTGTGATTAAAGCTGGAACAGCTGCTAAAAACATACTAGGATAGTATTATGGGGTTTGAGGTGAGTTGTGCTGAATAAAAAGTTTGGTCTGCATATTTGTTCGGTGGCAGAGTCCGGGGACTCTGATGAAACCCCTGATTAACTAGCAGTATAATATATAGTATATAATATATTATAATATTTGATAGTTGATCTCCTATAATCACACATCCACTGGAAAATGCCGGGCACACTATCAGTGATGACGAGGAACGCTTCTAAAGAGGGGCCTAGTCCAGGAACACAGCCACAGTCCCACCCCCAGCCTCAGACACAGTCACAGTCCACATGGGGGGCTAAAGCAGGCCAGGCTGCGGCTGCAGCCAAACTGGAAAAATACGCACATGTACCAGCACAAATAACAGGCATAACACCCACAAAAGGGCAAGGGGCTCAACAAACGAACACTCAGAGAAGGAGCCAGGAACAGACAACTACCACAGGGACAGCGGGAAAGACATCAGGCGATCAAGGACCAAAGGAGAAAGTACAGGAAAAAGCACAGGGAAAACCGACAGGGACAATGACCGGGTTAATATCGGAGGAAGAGCCTTCTTTGAGAGAGATTCTTTTGGCAATTAATAATTGCAAATCCTCATTGATTGAATTATTCAACCAACTAAAGGGGATAAAAGAGGACATGACAGTGCTAAAA
The DNA here is from genome assembly GCA_029206835.1 of Rana muscosa. Taxonomy (NCBI): domain Eukaryota; kingdom Metazoa; phylum Chordata; class Amphibia; order Anura; family Ranidae; genus Rana; species Rana muscosa. The sequence goes on along the minus strand of CM055119.1, from coordinate 15,135,826 downwards.
CATGATGTTCAGGGGATTGGGGTGAGGACCTCTGCTTTAGAGGAGAGATTAAGTCAGGTCGAGGATGATGTCAACCCTATGATAGATGAGATGAAAGCAATAAGAGAACAGCTGAACATGTGCGTTAATAAAATCGATGACATGGAGAATAGATTACAAAGGAAAAACATAAGGGTACTGGGCCTCCCCGAGAAAAGCGAAGGTAACCGCCCCACGGAATTTATGGAAAACTGGTTGATAGAGGTACTTGGCAAGGACTGTTTATCAAAATTTTTTTCAATAGAGCGGGCCCACAGAATCCCCTTCAGAGCACCTGCGGAGGGAGGTCAGCCGAGACCAATTCTCATTAAATTGCTACATTTCATGGACAAAACCACTATCCTTCAGAAAGCAAGAGAGATGAAAGACATACAAGTCAAGAGAGCAAGAATTTCAATTTATCCAGATTTTTCCCCTGAATTGCAGAGGCAAAGGGCCAAATTTAATGAGTGTAAACACAGACTACAACAAAAAGGGATAAAATATGCAATGTTCTATCCGGCACGTTTACGGATAACCGTAAAACGGGGAAAACAAGTTTTTCAACACGCCTGCGGAATTGACACTTTGGATGAATACAAAAGAAGGGGAGACATAGCAAGATAGAAAAGAGAAGTAAACATTCCGAAAATCAGAGACACCGGTGTTCTCTCTCCATACCCTGAAGGGGGGGAGGAGGGGGGCAAAGGAGAAGAATTAGTTTTTTTTCCTTTCCCCTTTTTCTTTTCTTCCTCCTTTTTGGGGGTGGAGGGGGGCCTTTTTTTTTTGGTTTCTTTCTTTTCTTTTTTTTTTCACAAATAAATTAACTTTTTTGATATGGGAGGGGGTGGGAAATGTGTTTTTTGTATTTTTTGTGGTAAACAGCACAAAGGTGGAAGGGAAAGAAAAAAAAAATGTATCAAAGCGTAAGGAAGAGATGTGTGAAAGGGAAGGGTATATGCAAAATAGTTAAAACACTAAAACAAAAAATGATAGGAGTGAAAGGGGGAATGTCCACCTTAAGAGTAGGAAACGGTCACTTTAGAAGCCCTCTCGATGGGCCCCAAACAGGGCAAGGGAAGGGGAGGGATACAGGGGGGGTGAGAGGGATGGGCTGGGAGTAGTGGGGGGGCAGGAATGTGTGTATGGGACACTAGAAGAAGAATATCCACACACAAAGTTTTATGTATTGTGTAATATGACCACAATTCCTGGAACATCTCTGATGATTTATAAATTCTGAGAAATCGTCCCTAAAACCGGTTCAAAGTCTGGAATACTTAGGCCCAGGTAGGGTCGAGGCCCTAAAGGATAAGGTTTGTCAGGTAAGCCGAAAGAAATGCCCGTCTGACTCTGTATGAGTCTTCTGGGAAGGATTATTTCCTCATTCGAGGCATTTCCGTATGCCCGGTTTCATTCCAGGGAATTGCAGCAAAACATTCTGTCTGCATGGAGCAGGAAGATGCAGGCTTTGGATTCCTGCATGATCATAACTCCCAAGGCTCGAGGAAGTCTCGCCTGGTGGTTAGTAGACCAGAATCTGGTACAAGGAAGGTCTTTTCTTCCACTGTCATGGAAGGTAGTGACCACAGATGCCAGTCTTTCCGGCTGGGGTGCAGTCATGGAAAGTTCCACAGTCCAGGGGAAATGGACTCTGAAGGAACAGGGATTGCCTATCAATGTGCTAGAGCTGCGGGCAAAACACCTTAAGCTGAATTATTGGATGTCAAAGTTACAGGGTCACCCGGTAAGGGTGCAAACCGACAATGCCAATGCTGTGGCCTATGTCAACCATCAGGATGGCACCAAGAGTCGTCTGACCCACATGGGGCCTATATTCCACCCGAATTTATGCTCCCTGAATTTGACTGCGTGGATATTGAAGCCAGGGTGCTAGGAGAGATTGTTCTATCTCAGGACCAGTGGTAACTACATTGGTGAATGCCAGAAAGGCAGTCACCAGGAAGGTTTATCACAGGGTTTGGAAGGCTTACATTGCGTGGTGTGAGGGCAGAAGTTGGCACCCTCGCAGATAATGAATTTGGTTTTATTGGTGTTACAGGAGCAGCCTTTTGAACCAATCAACAAAGTTCCATTAGTTCTTTTGACACGGAAGTTGGCTTTTCTTTTTGCAATTACTTCGGCTAGAATGGTCTCCGAATTGGCAGCCCTTTCCTATAAGGAGCCGTATTTGATTTTGCACCATGATAAAGTAGTGCTATGTTTTGTTCCGTCCTTTTTGCCCAAGGTAGTTTCTGAATTTCATTTAACTCGCGTTTCGTTTACAGGTGTTTTTCATTTTTGGGCCAAATTTTTTTTTTAAACGCTTCTAAACGCAAACGCGGCTAGACGCGGCATGTAAATGTACGTTTTAAACGTGGATTAATATCTGTCAAGTTAAATCGTTCAGGAGAGGTTATAAAAACGTCTCATGTACATTAATCTAATTTTCTGTAGCAACATGAGGTGAAAATGAAGGCTTGGTTGGTCAAATTTCGAAATCAATGGTGGCACCATCGGATCACGAAACGCACAAAATTTCTGCATTTTTTTGGTTTACTAATCTTTTTATTGAGATAAAGAGAGCATACAGTCGTAGGACAGCATACATCTTACAAACAGAATCACAAGTGTATATGAAAAAAAAAAAAAAAAAAAGAATTTGAAGCATACTATAACAGACATTAGAGAATATTGATCATTAACCACTTCCATACTGGGCACTTATACTCCTTCCTGCCCAGACCAATTTTCAGCTTTCTGCGCTGTTGCACTTTGAATGACAATTGCGCGGTCATGCTACACTGTACCCAAACTAAATTTTTATCATTTTTTCCCCACAAATAGAGCTTTCTTTTGGTGGTATTTGATCACCTCTGGGATTTTTGTTTTCTGCTAAAATAAATAAAAAAAGATAGAAAATTTAAAAAAAAAACGTTTTTTTTTTGTTTCTGTTACAAAACTTTTTAAATAAGTAAGTTTTCTCCTTCACTGATGGGGCTGCACTGATGGGCACTGATGAGGTGGCACCAATGAGGTGGCACTGATGAGGTGGCATTGATGGGCACTGATGTTGGGCACTAATATGCGGCACTGATAGCTGGCATGGATAGGCGGCATGGATGGGCACGGATAGGCGGCACGGATGGGCACGGATAGGCGGCACAGATGGGCACGGATAGGCGGCACAGATGGGCACGGATAGGCGGCATGGATAGGCGGAACGGATGGGCACTGATAGGCGGCACGGATGGGCACTGATAGGCGGCACGAATGGGCACTGATAGGCGGCACGGATGGGCACTGATAGGCGGCACGGATGGGCACTGATGGGCGGCACGGATGGGCATGGATGGGCACTGATAGGTGGCACAGATGTGCATGGATGGGCACTGATAGGTGGCACGGGTGGGCACTGATAGGCGGCACTGATGTACTGTAATGGATGCCAATCAGTGCCAAACAATAATGCCTGCCAATCAGTGATGCCCATTGTGGGCACTGATTGGCATCAATTGTGGGCACTGATTGGCATCCATTAGGGGGCACTAACTGGCATCCCTGGTGGTCTAGGGTGGCATACCTGGTGCTGGCATCCCTGGTGGTCTGGTGGCATCCCTGGCGGTCCAGTGTGGGCATCCTCGGGGGGGCTGCGCTGATAATCTATCAGCACAAACTCCCCCTGTCAGAGGAGCAGCCGATCGGCTCTCCTCTACTCGCGTCTGACCGGCTTTTCCTGTTTACACTGTGACCAGCCGTGATTGGACACGGCTGATCACGTGGTAAAGAGTCTCCGTCTGAGACTTTTTACCTAGATCGGTGTTGCGGGGTGTCAGACTGACACCCCGCAGCAACAATCGCCGCGATGCGCGCCCCCGGGGCGTGCAGCGGCTCAAAATCCTGAGGACGTCATATGACATTCAGTCAGGATTTTGAAACCACTTTGCCGCCGTCAATCCGCTATAGGGCAGGCGGCAAGTGGTTAATATTAGAGACAACAAGGACAGAAGGGGAGACGAAAAGGTAGACCCGGGGGTATCACAGACGTAAAGTTATATAGTGTAAATTTGAAGCTAGGTTTATGACAGTAGAATATTCTTATGTGTTTTCCAGGCATCCCATCTTTGGTTAAATAAAAGCATTCTATCCTGCAAGGTGTATAAAATCCTTTACATCAACATAATTGCATCAATTCTAGCAAGGATAGAGGGTAATGGGATTACAGGGGTCTTCCAGTGCAGGGCAATAGTCCACAGAGTGGAAATGCAGATCATATGTATGAGGCATTCCTGCCTGTGGAGAGTAGGGATGAGCTCGGTGTTCGAGTCGAACATACGTTCGACTCGAACATCGGCTGTTCGATCGTTCGACGAAGATCGAACGATTTGGGCCGTTCGCGCCAAATTCGAGTGACGCGAACGGCCCACAATGCACTATGCCATCGCAGTGTCATCCAGGCGCTGTGATTGGCCAAGCATGCACTGTGACCCCGCATGCTTGGCCAATCACAGCGCCGGCAGCGAGGAGAGCAATGATTGGCCACAGGCAGGATGCCTGTGGCCAATTATTGCTGAGGGTGTTTAGTACACGCCCCACACTATAAAAGGCCGCCAGCACGGCGGCCTAGTGTAGTGTGTTCCGGAGCAGGGAAAGAGAAGCATAGGCAGGGACAGTGAAATTTATTTTTTCTTGCTTAACCTGGATTCCTTTAGTTTAGGGAAAGAGAAGGATAGGTAGGGAGAGTGTCAGTGTGTTTTACTGTGCGAATCCTTGTTTCTAGGGACAGGGAAGGACAGTGAGGGAAATTCTCCTTGTGCTATAGTGTGCTAAAGCATTGATCATCAATCAGCTTTAAAAAAACATTTTTTCTAGGGACAGAAAACTATAGGTAGGAAGAGTGTCAGTTTCTTTCACTGTGATAATCCTTGTTTCTAGGGACAGGGAAGGACAGTGAGGCAAATTCTACTTGTGCTATAGTGTGCTAAAGCATTGATCATCAATCAGCTTTAAAAAAACATTTTTTCTAGGGACAGAAAACTATAGGTAGGAAGAGTGTCAGTTTCTTTCACTGTGATAATCCTTGTTTCTAGGGACAGGGAAGGACAGTGAGGCAAATTCTACTTGTGCTATAGTGTGCTAAAGCATTGATCATCAATCAGCTTTAAAAAAACATTTTTTCTAGGGACAGAAAACTATAGGTAGGAAGAGTGTCAGTTTCTTTCACTGTGATAATCCTTGTTTCTAGGGACAGGGAAGGACAGTGAGGCAAATTCTACTTGTGCTATAGTGTGCTAAAGCATTGATCATCAATCAGCTTTAAAAAAACATTTTTTCTAGGGACAGAAAACTATAGGTAGGAAGAGTGTCAGTTTCTTTCACTGTGATAATCCTTGTTTCTAGGGACAGGGAAGGACAGTGAGGCAAATTCTACTTGTGCTATAGTGTGCTAAAGCATTGATCATCAATCAGCTTTAAAAAAACATTTTTTCTAGGGACAGAAAACTATAGGTAGGAAGAGTGTCAGTTTCTTTCACTGTGATAATCCTTGTTTCTAGGGACAGGGAAGGACAGTGAGGCAAATTCTACTTGTGCTTAGGGATGAGCTTCGAGTTCGAGTCGAACTCATGTTCGACTCGAACATTGCCTGTTCGCCCGTTCGCCGAACAGCGAACAAATTGGGGTGTTCGCGGCAAATTCGAAAAATCTATGGGAGAAATCTAAAGTGCTAATTATAAAGGCTTATATGCAAGTTATTGTCCTAAAAAGTGTTTGGGGACCCGGGTCCTGCCCCAGGGGACATGTATCAATGCAAAAAGAAGTTTTAAAAACGGCCGTTTTTTCGGGAGCAGTGATTTTAATAATGCTTAAAATGAAAAAATAAAAGTGAAATTTTCCTTTAAATTTCGTACCTGGGGGGTGTGTATGATATGCATGTAAAGTGGCGCATGTTTCCCGTGCTTAGAACTGTCCCTGCAAAAAGTGTCATTTTTGAAAGAAAAAAATGCATTTAAAACTGACTCGCGGCTATTAATGAATTGTCGGCTCCCGGCAATACATACAAAAGTCATTGATAAAAAAAAAAAAAAAAGCGTGGGGGTTCCCCAGAATTCAATTACCAGGCCCTTCAGGTCTGGAATGGATATTAAGGGGAACCCTGCCGCAAATAAAAAAAAAATTGACGTGGGGTTCCCCCAAATATCCATTCCAGGCCCTTCAGATCTGGCATGGATTTTAAGGGGAACTCCACCCCAAATTAAAAAAAAAATGGCGTGGAGTCCCCCTAAAAATCCATACCAGACCCCTTATCCGAGCACGCAACCTGGCCGGCCGCAGGGGAAAAGGGGGGGACGAGAGAGCGCCCCCCCCTCCCTCCTGAACCGTACCAAGCCACATGCCCTCAACATGGGGAGGATGTCCCCATGTTGATGGGGACAAGGGCCTCATCCCCACAACCCTTGCCCGGTGGTTGTGGGGGTCTGCGGGCGGGGGGCTTATCGGAATCTGGAAGACCCCTTTAACAAAGAGGACCCCCAGATCCCGGCCCCCCCCCTATGTGAATTGGTAAGGGGTACATTGTACCCCTACCATTTCACGAAGAAAGCGTAAAAAAATGTTTAAAAAAACACACAAACACCTTGAAAAAGTCCTTTATTTAAAAAAAAAAAAAAAAAAACATTCCAGCGGTGAAATCCAGTGTCCCGCGGCGATCCCGATGTCCAGCGCTGTCCGTCATTGGTTGTGCCTGAGCGGACCTGATGGGGAACTCCCTCTCAGTATTTTAAATGTATAGACCCGCCCCTTCTAAAGTTCCCCATCAGGTCCGCTCTGCGGACCAGATGCGGAACATGAGAAGGGGCGGGTCTATACATGTATTACCAAAGTGAGAGCAGTTCCCCATCAGGTCCGCCTCCTCGGTATGTCAGACCCGCCTACGTCATTGGCTTGAGCGGGGAACTTCCTTCACTATGTAAATTTAAATTTACATAGTGAAGGAAGTTCCCCGCTCAAGCCAATGACGTAGGCGGGTCTGACATACCGAAGGGGCGGACCTGATGGGGAACTGCTCTCACTTTGGTAATACATGTATAGACCCGCCCCTTCTCATGTTCCGCATCTCGTCCGCTGAGCGGACCTGATGGGGAACTTTAGAAGGGGCGGGTCTATACATTTAAAATACTGAGAGGGAGTTCCCCATCAGGTCCGCTCAGGCACAACCAATGAAGGACAGCGCTGGACATCGGGATCGCCGCGGGACACTGGATTTCACCGCTGGAATGTTTATTTTTATTTTTTTTTAAATAAAGGACTTTTTCAAGGTGTTTGTGTGTTTTTTTAAACATTTTTTTTACGCTTTCTTCGTGAAATGGTAGGGGTACAATGTACCCGTTACCAATTCACATAGGGGGGGGGCGGGATCTGGGGGTCCCCTTTGTTAAAGGGGTCTTCCAGATTCCGATAAGCCCCCCGCCCGCAGACCCCCACAACCACCGGGCAAGGGTTGTGGGGATGAGGCCCTTGTCCCCATCAACATGGGGACATCCTCCCCATGTTGAGGGCATGTGGCTTGGTACGGTTCAGGAGGGAGGGGGGGCCGCTCTCTCGTTCCCCCCTTTTCCCCTGCGGCCGGCCAGGTTGCGTGCTCGGATAAGGGGTCTGGTATGGATTTTTAGGGGGACTCCACGCCATTTTTTTTTTAAACTTGGGGTGGAGTTCCCCTTAAAATCCATGCCAGATCTGAAGGGCCTGGTAATTGAATTCTGGGGAACCCCCACGCTTTTTTTTTTTTTTTTTCTCAATGACTTTTGTATGTATTGCCGGGAGCCGACAATTCATTAATAGCCGCGAGTCAGTTTTAAATGCATTTTTTTTCTTTCAAAAATGACATTTTTTGCAGGGACAGTTCTAAGCACGGGAAACATGCGCCACTTCACATGCATATCATACACACCCCCCAGGTACGAAATTTAAAGGAATATTTCACTTTTATTTTTTCATTTTAAGCATTATTAAAATCACTGCTCCCGAAAAAACGGCCGTTTTTAAAACTTCTTTTTGCATTGATACATGTCCCCTGGGGCAGGACCCAGGTCCCCAAACACTTTTTAGGACAATAACTTGCATATTAGCCTTTATAATTAACACTTTAGATTTCGAACGTTCGAGTCCATTGTATTTAATAGGGTTCTAAAGTTTACACGTTCGCAGGTTCTGGTGCGAACCGAACAGGGGGGTGTTCGGCTCATCCCTGCTTGTGCTATAGTGCGCTAAAGCATTGATCATCAATCAGCTTTAAAAAAACATTTTTTCTAGGGACAGAAAACTATAGGTAGGAAGAGTGTCAGTTTCTTTCACTGTGATAATCCTTGTTTCTAGGGACAGGGAAGGACAGTGAGGCAAATTCTACTTGTGCTATAGTGTGCTAAAGCATTGATCATCAATCAGCTTTAAAAAAACATTTTTTCTAGGGACAGAAAACTATAGGTAGTGTGAGGGGGTTAGCTCGGCAGCGGGTGTGTGTGACCCCCGGGATGGGCTCCCCACACAAAACAGGCCCAGCAAACGGAGGTTGTGGTTTTCAAAATCAAAAAGGTGCGGTTTATTTTCTATTTACAGTGACAAAACACAGCAAAGCAAAAGAAACATAACCAAAATAAATCCTGGTCAAGTTGACCTCTGACTAAACATACAGGTTTCCTAACTAACAACTGGGATCAGCCTAGTGCTGTCCTAGTCCCTAAGTCCCTGGTTTTAAATGTCCAAGCAAATAGTCACACAGGCTTTGTCTCACCGCACAGGGGTTCACTCTCCCTAGACAGTCCACACAGGTCTGGTTCCAGGCATGAGCTAACATCTAATGAAGCTGGGAGTTCTTATAGAGGCCTAAATGAGCTGACAAGCTTCAGCTGGTCTCATCAACTCCCTGTCTGCACGACGCCCAGCCCTCTCCCTAGAGGTATGAGTCATCCATGAGCCCACTAGCCTTATACAACTCTCCACCTAGTTGTATAAGTCGGCGTAAAGCCTGAATCTGGGCGAAATATATCTACCCCCCTGGATGCAACCAGGTGACTTTACCTTCCTGCTGTCACATACCCCCCCCTCTTGTTTTAACCTCGGGGTTGGAACACCAGCAATCAGGCATTCATGTACTCGAGACAAAGCATCCACATTCCCCATTTGAACGCCAGGGCGATGCTTTACTGTGAAGTTGAATTCCTGGAGGGCCAGGAACCACCTATTCACTCTTCTATTTGTTTCCTTGTTTTGAGCCATCCACTTTAACGGAGCGTGATCCGTAACCATGTCAAAGTGCCTACCTAGCAGGTAGTACCGAAGGGAATCTAGAGCCCACTTCACCGCTAAGCACTCCTTTTCAACGGTGGCGTAATTTACCTCATGGGACTTCAACTTCCTGCTGAGGTAAATGACTGGGTGCTCTTCCCCGTTCCAGACCTGGGACAATACTGCTCCTAACCCCACATCTGACGCATCACTTTGTACGACAAAGTCTTTAGAGAAGTCGGGTGAGTACAACACTGGCTGGCTACATAAGGCTTGTTTCAAGAATTGGAATGCTGCCTCAGCCTCGGGGGTCCATTTAATCATGACCGACCCTTTCCCCTTCGTCAGGTTGGTTAGGGGCACAGCCTTAGAAGCAAAGTGGGGAATGAATCGCCGATAATACCCAGCGATTCCCAGAAAGGCTCGTACCTGCTTCTTGCTGTTGGGACGTGGCCAACTCTGGATGGCCTCGACTTTGTTGAGTTGGGGTTTTATTACTCCCCTCCCAATGGTGTACCCAAGATATTTGGCCTCCTCCTGCCCAATGGTACACTTCTTGGGGTTAGCCGTAAACCCCGCTTCCCGAACAGAGTCCAGGACTGCTTGCACTTTTGGCAGATGTGAGGCCCAATCTGTGCTATGGACAATTACGTCATCCAGGTAAGCCGCAGCATACTTCCGATGGGGCCTCAGCATCTGGTCCATTTTCCGCTGGAATGTGGCCGGCGCATTCTGTAACCCGAACGGCATTCTTTTATATTGGAACGCCCCATCTGGGGTTACAAATGCGGTTTTCTCTTTGGCCGACTTGGCCAGGGGGATTTGCCAATACCCTTTTGTGAGGTCAAGAGTCGTCATGTATCGGGCTGTTCCCAGCCGGTCGATCAACTCATCTATACGTGGCATGGGGTAGGTGTCAAATTTTGTAACTTTGTTCAACTGACGAAAATCGTTACAAAATCGCCAGCTCCCATCCGGTTTAGGCACCAACACGATGGGACTAGACCAATCACTTTGGGACTCCTCTATCACCCCTAAGTTCAGCATTTTCTGTACTTCCTCCCGTATTGCCTCCCGTCGAGCCTCTGGGATCCGATAGGGTTTTAACTTCACCCTTTCACCGGGCGGGGTAATGATGTCATGCTCTACCCCAGATGTTTGTCCCGGCAGCTCAGAGAATACCTCCTTGTTGCGAAGCACAAACTCCTTAACCTCCTGTTGTTGGGGTTGTGACAAGGTGGCTGCTATTCCAACCTCAGGAATCACGCAACCAGTTTGAGCTGGTGACCAAGTGTCTGCGACTAGGGACTCTCTATCCCTCCAGGCTTTCAACAGATTAACGTGATAGATCTGTTCGGGCTTTCGCCTTCCTGGTTGTCTGACCTTGTAATTCACTTCGCTCACTTTTTCCATTATCTCGTAGGGGCCTTGCCATTTGGCAAGGAATTTACTTTCAACCGTAGGGACAAGTACCAATATCCTATCCCCCGGGGAAAACGTACGGGTCTTGGCTCCACGGTTGTACACTCTCTGCTGTGCCAACTGCGCTTGGGCCAAATGTTCCTTCACGATGGGCATTACCTGTGCAATTCGATCTTGCATCAGGGCGACATGCTCAATCACACTCCTGTGGGGAGAACTCTCACTTTCCCAAGTTTCCTTGGCAATATCCAACAGCCCTCTTGGGTGTCTCCCATACAGTAACTCAAAGGGGGAGAATCCCGTAGAGGATTGGGGCACCTCCCTAATAGCAAACATCAAATAAGGAAGTAAACAGTCCCAATCCTTTCCATCTCTATCCACCACTTTCTTCAACATTTGTTTTAGGGTTTTGTTGAATCTTTCAACCAGCCCATCGGTTTGGGGGTGATACACAGACGTACGCAATTGCGTCACTTTGAACAATTTACACAGCTCTTTCATAACCCGGGACATAAAGGGTGTACCTTGGTCTGTAAGCAGTTCTTTACAAATACCCACCCGGCTAAAAACAAGAGATAGCTCTTTGGCTATGGTTTTGGCCGAGGTATTTCGGAGAGGGATCGCTTCTGGATAACGGGTGGCATAGTCCATTATAACTAATATGTACTGGTGCCCCCTAGCGGACTTGATTATAGGACCTACCAAATCCATGGCGATCCTCTCAAACGGGACCTCAATGATGGGTAGAGGGACCAGCGGGCTACGGAAATGTGGCATCGGGGCCAACCTCTGACACACAGGGCAGGAGGAACAATAATTTTCTACGTCCTTCATCACCCCCGGCCAATAGAATCTCTGTAATACCCTCTCTCGGGTTTTCTCTGTCCCCAGATGACCTCCAAGAATGTGCCCATGGGCCAACTCCAACACCAACTTCCTGTAAGGTTTGGGCACCACAAGCTGCTCAACGGTTTCTTCTGCCCTTTTTGCCACCCGATACAGTAGGTCCTTCTCTACGCTGAAGTATGGGTAAGTGCAGGTATTATCTGGGTTCACTAACTCGCCATCTATTTTCACTACGTTTTCCCGTGCCTTTATTAGGGCGGGGTCTTTCAACTGTTCTGTGGCAAAGTTTTCCCTGTGAACCTCAAGATCAGAAAACTCCACAGACGGTAGGTTTTCGTCTGAGGAGGTGGGCTCCTCTCCAGTTTCTTGAGTCTCCCCTGCCAATACTGATAAGGGAAATTCCAGAGAGTCCTCACCACTCTCAGGGGAGTTCTGGCTATCACATTCCTGGTACATAGGGGCACCAGTGAGGGGCTCAGGATCATCCCACAGTTCCCAGAACTTCGGAAAATCCCTTCCCACAATGGCGTCATGCGGTAACTGAGATACTAAGCCCACTGGATGAGAGAGGGTACCTTTGGGGGTCTCAAAACACACTGTAGTCACTGGATACTCTCGGGTGTCCCCATGCACACAAATAACAGCTACCTTGCTATTCCCAGAGACCTCTGTTTTAACTAACTCAGCCTTTATCAGGGTCACAAGGCTACCTGAATCCAGCAATACCACAACATTTCTACCATTAACACACATTTTGCATAAATGTTTCTCAGTTCCTCGAATGGCAGTGCATGCGACTGTCGCACACAGCGACTGACGTCTGCCCGTCAGAAAGTCACACTGCATGGGTTCCTCCACAACCGGGCAATTGGCTGCAATATGTCCCGCTTGCCGGCAGCGGTAGCAAACGATCCTTCTTGCCGCCTCTTGAGCCGCTGATTTCCCAGGCTGTTCTCGCCAAACTTGGGGTAGAGCTCCCACCCTCTCACTCTCTCCACCCTCACCCCTTGGAATCCTCTTATCCGCCCCTGGGGATGGTCTGGTCTTAGGGTGGAAAGTCCGAGTGTCTCTGGAAGAGGCCGTCAGGTTCTCTGTAGCCAAGTATTTCTCCACATGATCCACAAGACCATCGGCCGTCTCTGGGTCTCCATGGCTTACCCACTTTTGGATGGCAGTAGGAAGAGCTCTCAAAAACCGATCCATTACAACACGTTCCACAATCTTTGGTGCGGACAAAGTCTCTGGCTGTAGCCACTTTCTGCTCAGGTGAATGAGATCATACATTTGAGACCTGGGGGGTTTTCCAAGCTGGAAAGTCCAGTTATGCACACGCTGAGCCCGGACAGCCTGGGTGACACCCAGCCTTGCCAATATTTCAGCTTTTAGCATCACATAGTCTTTTGCTTGGTTAGGCTCTAGGTCATAGTAAGCTTTCTGCGATTCACCAGTTAACAGAGGAGCCACCAGTCCAGCCCACTGCTCCTCAGGCCACTTTTCTCTTTCAGCGGTCCTTTCAAATGTGGTCAAAAATACCTCTGGATCATCCTCTCCAGTCATTTTTGTCAATAAACGACTCACCCCAAAGGACGCGGTATTAGTGGGGTGGCTTTCCTCACTGGTCTGCGGACGTTGCTGCATTACTGCTTCCATCTGTTGTTGTAGTCTCTGCTCTTGCTTCTGCAACAGGTCTATGAAGCGGGCCTCAGATGCTGGGCTCGTTGCTGAGCCTCCAGACTCTGTTGCAAAGTTGCGTTTGTCTGCTGCTGGGCTGCAAGGCTCTGTTGATGAGCTTGCTGCTGGGCTGCGAAGTTCTGTTGTTGAGCTGCAAGGCTCTGTTGATGAGCTGCAAGGCTCTTTTGCAAACCTGCATTTGTCTGCTGTTGATTGGCATTTGCTAGAGCCAGCTGCTTCAGTATCTCCTCCATGCTGGCTTAAAAAAAAACTGCCACTGTTTCTCCACCAACTGTGAGGGGGTTAGCTCGGCAGCGGGTGTGTGTGACCCCCGGGATGGGCTCCCCACACAAAACAGGCCCAGCAAACGGAGGTTGTGGTTTTCAAAATCAAAAAGGTGCGGTTTATTTTCTATTTACAGTGACAAAACACAGCAAAGCAAAAGAAACATAACCAAAATAAATCCTGGTCAAGTTGACCTCTGACTAAACATACAGGTTTCCTAACTAACAACTGGGATCAGCCTAGTGCTGTCCTAGTCCCTAAGTCCCTGGTTTTAAATGTCCAAGCAAATAGCCACACAGGCTTTGTCTCACCGCACAGGGGTTCACTCTCCCTAGACAGTCCACACAGGTCTGGTTCCAGGCATGAGCTAACATCTAATGAAGCTGGGAGTTCTTATAGAGGCCTAAATGAGCTGACAAGCTTCAGCTGGTCTCATCAACTCCCTGTCTGCACGACGCCCAGCCCTCTCCCTAGAGGTATGAGTCATCCATGAGCCCACTAGCCTTATACAACTCTCCACCTAGTTGTATAAGTCGGCGTAAAGCCTGAATCTGGGCGAAATATATCTACCCCCCTGGATGCAACCAGGTGACTTTACCTTCCTGCTGTCACAGTAGGAAGAGTGTCAGTTTCTTTCACTGTGATAATCCTTGTTTCTAGGGACAGGGAAGGACAGTGAGGCAAATTCTACTTGTGCTATAGTGTGCTAAAGCATTGATCATCAATCAGCTTTAAAAAAACATTTTTTCTAGGGACAGAAAACTATAGGTAGGAAGAGTGTCAGTTTCTTTCACTGTGATAATCCTTGTTTCTAGGGACAGGGAAGGACAGTGAGGCAAATTCTACTTGTGCTATAGTGTGCTAAAGCATTGATCATCAATCAGCTTTAAAAAAACATTTTTTCTAGGGACAGAAAACTATAGGTAGGAAGAGTGTCAGTTTCTTTCACTGTGATAATCCTTGTTTCTAGGGACAGGGAAGGACAGTGAGGCAAATTCTACTTGTGCTATAGTGTGCTAAAGCATTGATCATCAATCAGCTTTAAAAAAACATTTTTTCTAGGGACAGAAAACTATAGGTAGGAAGAGTGTCAGTTTCTTTCACTGTGATAATCCTTGTTTCTAGGGACAGGGAAGGACAGTGAGGCAAATTCTACTTGTGCTATAGTGTCCTAAAGCATTGATCATCAATCAGCTTTAAAAAAACATTTTTTCTAGGGACAGAAAACTATAGGTAGGAAGAGTGTCAGTTTCTTTCACTGTGATAATCCTTGTTTCTAGGGACAGGGAAGGACAGTGAGGCAAATTCTACTTGTGCTATAGTGTGCTAAAGCATTGATCATCAATCAGCTTTAAAAAAACATTTTTTCTAGGGACAGAAAACTATAGGTAGGAAGAGTGTCAGTTTCTTTCACTGTGATAATCCTTGTTTCTAGGGACAGGGAAGGACAGTGAGGCAAATTCTACTTGTGCTATAGTGTGCTAAAGCATTGATCATCAATCAGCTTTAAAAAAACATTTTTTCTAGGGACAGAAAACTATAGGTAGGAAGAGTGTCAGTTTCTTTCACTGTGATAATCCTTGTTTCTAGGGACAGGGAAGGACAGTGAGGCAAATTCTACTTGTGCTATAGTGTGCTAAAGCATTGATCATCAATCAGCTTTAAAAAAACATTTTTTCTAGGGACAGAAAACTATAGGTAGGAAGAGTGTCAGTTTCTTTCACTGTGATAATCCTTGTTTCTAGGGACAGGGAAGGACAGTGAGGCAAATTCTACTTGTGCTATAGTGTGCTAAAGCATTGATCATCAATCAGCTTTAAAAAAACATTTTTTCTAGGGACAGAAAACTATAGGTAGGAAGAGTGTCAGTTTCTTTCACTGTGATAATCCTTGTTTCTAGGGACAGGGAAGGACAGTGAGGCAAATTCTACTTGTGCTATAGTGTGCTAAAGCATTGATCATCAATCAGCTTTAAAAAAACATTTTTTCTAGGGACAGAAAACTATAGGTAGGAAGAGTGTCAGTTTCTTTCACTGTGATAATCCTTGTTTCTAGGGACAGGGAAGGACAGTGAGGCAAATTCTACTTGTGCTATAGTGTGCTAAAGCATTCCTCATCAACCATCTTTGAAATCCTTGTTTTTTGGACAGTCAGGGAAATTGTCGTTGTGCTATTCTGTGCAAAAGCAATCATCCTCAACCATATTTAGAAATCCTTAAGTAAAGGGACAGAGAAGGACACCTGAAGGTAGCCCTTATTGCTTTTTTCCCATCTCCCTGCAGGCCATCTATTAGAATGTCTGGAAGGCAAACAAGGAGAGGCAGACAGTCAGGAGGCAATAAAAGAGGGCAAGCAGGCTCTGTGTCTGGGGACAACAGTGCTGGTCGTGGACGCGGTGCATTGTCATCAGCACATGGCCATGGGACACGCTTGTCCTTCTTTTCGGCAGCTGGACATGTTGAGCCACATCATGCCGAAGACTTGGTAGAGTGGATGACCAAGCCCTCCTCCTCCTCCTCATCCTCTCTCACCCAGGCTCAGGGTACTGGCAAAGCAGCTGCCAAAGCGTCCTCTTCCCTGGTATCAATGTCAGACTCATCATCAGTCACTCCTTCCCTAGACCCACCATGTCCTCCTCCTGAGGAGTCCCCCGAACTGTTTGAGCACAGTGTTGGGTACATGCTCCAGGAGGATGCCCAGCGTTTTGAAGGGTCTGATGATGAAACCCAGCTACAGGAAGGCAGTAGCGTGAGAGCAGACAGAGGGGATGCTCAAGAAGGACACCAATCTGGCAGTCATGTTCCAGCAGCTGCAGCATACTGCCAGATTGGCTCCAGTGATGAGGAGGGAGGGGATGATGAGGTCACTGACTCCACGTGGGTGCCTAATAGGAGAGAGGAGGAGGAGGAGGATGAGGAGGAGGCACATCTCCAACGAGGCAGGATGCCCTTTGGTGGCCAGCGTAAGGGCAGTACACCGACGGAATCACACCGCAGAGCTCCGCCTGTGCAGGGCGCTGCCTCTGCCCGTCATTCAAAAAGTTCTTTGGTGTGTGCCTTTTTTGAGGCTAGTGCATCAGATCGCACAGCTGCTGTTTGCAACATATGTCTCAAGCGTATATCGCGTGGCCAAAACATCAGCCGCTTGGGTACCACATGCCTGACCAGACATATGTTGACCTGCCATGCAGCTCGTTGGCAAGCCTACCTCAAAGACCCACACCAAAGAACAAAGCGGACCTCTCCTTGCACCGCATCAGCTGGGATCTCCAACCCCACTATAACTTCAGTCCTCTCTGAAACATGCACTGAGAGGAATGAAGGTGTAGAATTAGGTGTGTCACAGCCAAGTAGTTGCGGCCACTCTGCTAGCAGTACACCGACGTCCGATTCTAGCAGGCAAATTTCCCTGCCCCAGCTGCTGGACCGTCGAAAGAAGTTCACTCCCAGCCATCCACATGCCCAGCGGTTGAATGCTAGCTTGGCTAAATTGCTAGCGCTTCAACTGCTGCCTTTTCAGTTGGTAGACTCTGCCCCCTTCCGTGAGTTTGTGCAATGTGCGGTTCCTCAGTGGCAGGTTCCCAAACGCCACTTTTTCTCACGGAAGGCGATTCCGGCTCTCTACCGGCATGTGGAAGGCAATGTCTTGGCCTCGCTGGACAGGGCGGTCAGCGGTAAGGTGCATATTACCGCTGACTCATGGTCCAGCAGGCATGGACAGGGACGTTACCTTTCTTTCACGGCCCATTGGGTCACTCTTTTGGCAGCTGGGAAGGATGCAGGACAAGGTGCAGTAGTGTTGGAGGTTGTTCCACCGCCACGCCTCCAAAATGCTACTACTGGTTGTGACACACCTCTCTCCTCCACCCCCTCCTCTTCTTCTTCCTCCATGGCCTCTTCCTGTGGTTTGTCCTCTGAACCAGCGGTGCTCCGTAGCCGTTCAAGGGGCTACGCAAGTACGCAGGCAAAAAGATGCCATGCCGTGCTTGCGCTGGTGTGTTTGGGGGACAGAAGCCACACTGGGGCAGAGGTCCTGTCTGCTCTGCAGGGCCAGGCCGAGAGGTGGTTGACGCCACGCCAGCTTAAGCCAGGAATGGTGGTTTGCGACAATGGCACCAACCTCCTCTCCGCCCTCCGACAGGGACAACTGACCCATGTGCCCTGTGTGGCTCACGTCCTTAACCTGGTGGTGCAGCGGTTCTTGGGCAGGTACCCGGGCTTACAGGATGTCCTGAGGCAGGCCAGGAAAGTCTGTGTGCATTTCCGCAGATCTTATAATGCCAGTGCTCGCCTGGCTGAGCTGCAAAAGGAGTTGAACCTGCCCAAGAACCGCCTCATATGTGACATGCCCACCAGGTGGAACTCAACGTTGGCCATGCTGCAGCGGCTGCACACGCAGCAGAGGGCCATCAATGAGTACCTGTGCGACTACGGCACCAGGACAGGGTCAGGGGAGCTTGGTTTTTTTTCTCCACGCCAGTGGGGCATGATCAGGGATGCATGCACTGTCCTGGCACCATTTGAGGAGGCCACGAGGATGGTGAGCAGTGACAGTGCATGCATCAGTGACACTGTACCTCTTGTCCACCTGTTGGAGCACACGCTGCGTGGAATAATGGACAGGGCACTTGAGGCAGAACAGAGGCAGGAAGAGGAGGACTTCCTTGCCTCTCAAGGCCCCCTTTACCCAGACAGTGTTCCTTCTGTCCCACCCATCGCACAGGAAGAGAAGGAGGAGGAGGAGGAGGAGGAGGAGGATTGTGTCAGCATGGAGGTGGAGGCTGGCACTCAGCATCATCAGCAGCAGTCTTTTAGGGATGATTTACAGTCCCAAGAAACCAGTGGACTTGTACGTGGCTGGGAGGAGGTGGCTGCGGATCATGTCGTCCTTAGTGACCCAGAGGACTCCGGAGCGAATGCCTCAGCAAACCTACACTGCATGGCCTCCCTGATCCTGCAAAGTCTGCGGAAGGATCCTCGTATTCTTCGGATCAAGGAGAGGGACCATTACTGGCTGGCCACTCTCCTTGATCCACGGTACAAGGGTAAGGTTACGGACCTTATGTTACCGTCGCAGAGGGAGCAGAGGATGAGACAACTCCGGGAGGCCTTGCAGAAAGTTCTGTGCAACGCGTTCCCAGAGACTGGGAGGTTACAAACTCCTGGTCCTGGACAACGAGTTGCTGAGGCTTCGGCCAGTCAAAGAAGGAGCGGTGGGGAAGGTGGCCGTCTGACCGATGCGTTCAGACAATTCTTTAGTCCGCAGCCCCAAAGTATGATCGGTTCCAGCAACCATCGCCAGCGTCTGATAAACATGGTGCAGGAATATCTAGGGGCAAGGTCAGACTTGGACACCTTCCCCACCGAAAATCCTCTGGCTTACTGGGTCTTGAGGATGGATCACTGGCCAGAGCTTGCACAGTATGCAATTGAGCTACTGGCCTGTCCTGCATCCAGCGTTCTTTCGGAACGCACATTCAGTGCTGCTGGAGGATTTGTCACGGATCACAGGGTGCGCCTGTCCACCGACTCGGTTGATCGACTGACTTTCATCAAGATGAACCAGTCTTGGATCACCACCAGCTACCACACACCTGATGCTGATATAACAGACTAATTGATTTTAACATGTCACATCCCTTCAAGACTGATGCTGATGCTGAGTGCCTGTGCTGTTATGTTGACTGGCTATCCTCCTCCTCCGAGTCCTCAATGATACGATTGATGATGATAGCTTGGAAGATCATTTTTGTTTATGGGTGCCGCCACCAGTGGCTAAGGCCCAATTTTTCAGCCCCTGTTTTACAGGGGCGTGTAATTACAATTTTTTTAGCAATAATTTGCCATAGGGCTCATTGCTGTGCTCCAAGTACAGTATCTGTGAGGGGTTGGAGTGTTGTGGCACCAGTGCCTAAGGCCCAATTTTTCAGCCCCTGTTTAACAGGGGCGTGTCGTTACAATTTTTGAAGCAATACTTTGCAACAGGGCTCATTGCTGTGCTCCAAGTACAGTATCTGTGAGGGGTTGTAGTGTTGTGCCACCAGTGCCTAAGGCCCAATTTTTCAGCCCCTGTTCAACAGGGGCATGTAATTACAATTCTTGATCTAATAATTCACAGCAGGGCCCATTGCTGCACCCACCAAGAGTAACTCTGAGGGCTTACAGTGTTGTGGCAACGCCACCACCACCACCACCACGAAAGGCCCAATTTTTCAGCCCCTGTTCAAAAGGGGCATGTAATTACAATTCTTGATCTAATAATTCACAGCAGGGCCCATTCCTGCACCCACCAAGAGTAACTCTGAGGGCTTACAGTGTTGTGGCAACGCCACCACCACCACCACCACGAAAGGCCCAATTTTTCAGCCCCTGTTCAAAAGGGGCATGTAATTACAATTTTTGATCTAATAATTCACAGCAGGGCCCATTCCTGCACCCACCAAGAGTAACTCTGAGGGCTTACAGTGTTGTGGCAACACCACCACCACCACCACGAAAGGCCCAATTTTTCAGCCCCTGTTCAACAGGGGCATGCAATTACAATTCTTGATCTAATAATTCACAGCAGGGCCCATTGCTGCACCCACCAAGAGTAACTGTCAGGGCTTACAGTGTTGTGGCACCAGCACCACCATCAAAGGCCCAATTTTTACTACCACTGATCAACAATTATATGTAATTAAAATTCCTGATATAATAGTTGACAGCAGGGCGTTCCAGCACCAACCAAGAGTAACTGTGAGTGCTTACAGTGTTGTGCCAACACCAACAACTAAGGGGCCTATTTCTGCAGAGTATATACGGCAGGTCCCTACTTTCAAACATCCAACTTACAAACGACTCCTACTTGCAAACGCAAGAAGACAACAGGAAGTGAGAGGAAATCTACCCCTTGGAAGGAAAATTCTCTCCTGTAAGAATTAATATGGGAGAAAGGTGTCTCCTCTGTACTGATGCTTTATCAGCAATCCTTGTTTCAAGAAAAACACCACATTTCAAAAACAGTTGTCATTGGGACGGAAAGTGAGGTGAAATGTTCTGAACAGGGGCACAGACAGCAAAACAAATGTTACAGGGGTGATAACCCTTACCTATGTTTTCCAAAAAGTTTAAAAATAGATTTTTGGGCTGGAGCTACACTTAAACAATGTACCTGTTCAAAATTACAAACAGATTCTACATAAGAACAAACCTACAGTCCCTGTCTTGTATGCACCGCCTGTATACGGCTGTTCAGAGTATATAGGGCCTTTTTTATTTTATGTGCGGGGTTCCCCTTAATATCCATACAAGACCCAAAGGGGCTGGTAATGGGCTGGGGTAGGGGGGGGGGGGGGTCATGGGGTAGCTATGCCATTTTTCTTAAAGATTTTCATCCATATTACCGGGACCAGACATTACATTAAAGCCGCAAGCAGTTTTAAATGGCTTTTTTTTCCTTTAGAAGTGTCATTTTGTGCAGGGACAGTTCTAAACACGGGAAACACGTGGCACTTCACAGGCATACTTTAGACACCCCCCAGGTACGATATTTAAAGGAATATTTGACTTTTTTTTTTTCACTTTATGCATCATTAAAATGACTGCTCCCGAAAAACAACTGTTTTTAAAACTTCTTTTTGCATTGATACATGTCCCCTGGTGCAGAACCCGGGTTCCCAAACCCTTTTTAGGACAATAACATGCATAATAGTTGTTATAATTAGCACTTTAGAATTCGAACGTTCGCATCCATTGTATTTAATAGGGTTCTAATGTTCGTACGAACTTTCGGTCCGTTCGCGGGTTCTGGTGCGAACCGAACCCGGGGGTGTTCGGCTCATCACTAGTGGAGAGTGCCCGGGACTGGCACCCCAAGAAGACCCATTGAGATTGTGAGCTGTAAAGAGGTACTCGCAAGCGCCGAAACGACAGCAGACACTTTATTCCAAACTGGGGAAAGCGACTCACAATCCCAAAATATGTGTTTAAAAGTACCCGGGAGACCGCAACCCCTTAAGCACAGTCCAGAGGTCCCAGGAAACATGGTGTGGAGTCTGGAAGGGGTATAATACCACCTAGTGAGTACTTTGTAGGCAGTTTCTCTCACTACCAAGGATTTTGTGGCCTTGCGTAAGTTATCCAACATGGTGTCCCAGTCTGCAAGGGAGAACTGCTCTCCACAGTCAACCTCCCATTTAGCTTTGTATGGAGGCTCCCCCAAGAAGATTGAGGCTAACGTATTTCTATAGAGCACTGAAATAAGGCCTTTGCCCCTGGGAGAGTCACGACAGATCTGTTCAAAGACAGAAGAAGGGTAGGACGGGACAAGAGCAAAATGGGAGCTAAAAAAGTGTCTGATTTGTAAATATCGATAGTACTCTCTAGGTGGGACCTGTTTACGGGTGCGAAGAAGGTCAAATGAGGGAAAAGTATCATCCAATTGGAGATCACTTTAAGGTGACCAGGGAGTTAGATATCCACTACGAGAAGCTATGAGGGCATACAAATGCCGTGGCAAATAAGGGTTCACCTAAAAAGGAAGAGCCAGGGGGTGGCCAAAGACATAAGGCCCAATTTATTTGTATAACGGTTCCAAAGAATAAGGGAGTGAGTCACTACAGAATTAAGGGAGGAGGAATTAAGGGAGGAGAGTTTGTGTGCTAAGTTGGTAGGAGACCGAAGTATAGATTGGAGAAAATAGGGTTTAATGGACAGAGATTTAAACATGACCCAGGGAACCTTTGAATCTGGGATATTCCATTGAGCCATCTGAGAAAATCGAGCAGCTAAGAAATACAACCAAAGGTTTGACAGTCCTAGGCCTCCGGCTTTTTGAGATCTATATAACACAACTTTGGAAAATCTGGGTTTCTTGTTCTGCCAAATAAAGTTATTAACCTCTCTCTGTAGTTTATCACTAAAAGATTCGGGGATAATAATAGGGAGAGCTCTGAAGAGATAAAATTTCAGATTTTTAAAAGAAAATTCTTTCTAAATTCGACCATGTATGGCCAGCCTTAACCTTACCTTATTAGCCGTGTGTAGAGAACTGTGTCAAACGCTTTTGCAAAATCCAAGTGTACCACGTCCACAGCCACCCCTCTGTCCAAGATTTTACTTACCACCTCATAAAAAGAAATCAGATTTGTCTGACAACTTCTGTTTTTCATGAATCCATGCTATCTGTTACTTAGAATATTTTTTTCCAACTAGAACTCATCTATGTGGTCTTTCAATAAACTCTCCAGTATCTTCCCAACTAAAATTAAACTAACAGGTCTATAGTAACTTGGTAAAGACTTTGACCCCTTTTTAAATATAGGCACCACATTGGTCTTACGCCAAGCCAGTGGTACTATTCCAGTCATTAAAAAGTCCTTAAAAATTAGAAACGATGGCTTTGAAATGACAGAGCTCAATTCTTCTAGTATCTGTGAGTCTATGCCATCTGGTCTATTCACCTTTATTCTGTCTAAATATTTCTGAACCATATCAATTTTGAGCCATAGTGGTTCATTTGGGGCTGTGACAATACCATCCCCATTATGGACATGAACCACAACCACCCCCCTCCCCCTCATGCTCCTTTGTATACACAGAGCTCAAGAAGGTATTTTAATAAATATATTAAATATTTTCTTTGTCCCCAGTCACCCCCACCAGATTATTTTGTAAAGGGCCTACATGCTCAGACCTGACCTTTTTACTATTAATATATTTGAAGAATTTTTGGGGTATTGTCCTACTATCTTTTTCAATCTGTTGTTCATTTTGAATTGTTGTGTCCTTTATTTCCTTTTTACATATTCTGTTATATTCTTTGTAACATTTAAACATGATAGTGTTCCTTAATTATTATATTTTTTAAAAGCTCTTTTCTTATTATTTATAGCTTTTTTAACTTTGGATGCGAGCCACATAGGCTTTATTTTTAGCCTTTTAAACGTATTGCTCATGGGAATATACTATGCAGTGTGTTCACATACAGTCACTTTGAAGAGTACTCATTTTTGTTCTGCGTTCATCGATGCAAATATGCCCTCCCAGTCTAAGTCTTGGAGAGCAGCCCACATCCTTGGAAAATTTGCTCTCTTAGGCCTCATGCCCACGGACGTTTTTACCCCTGCGTTTTTTACAGCTTAAAAACGCCTTTCCATGTTATTGTATACATTTTTTAACCTTTTTTTTTTCGAAAAAAAAAAAAAAACGTTGGAGCTCAAAAACGCAATCGCGGCGTTTTTGCGCGGTTTTTAGCGCTTCGCGTTTTTTTATGCCTAACGTCGACGCCGAGGAACGCACTAGTCCTGGGTTTTTTTTACAGCTTAAAAACGCCTATGCTATTTGCAGCTCAAAAATGCCTAGGTGGGCATGAAGCTATCTATAGACTAACATGGACAGACATTTTTAAGCTGTAAAAAACGCTCAAAAACGCGGCTGTAAAAACGTCCGTGGGCATGAGGCCTTAAAGTTAAGTGTTTTTATGTTTCATGTTTTCTTTACATTCAGCTGTCAGGAACCCGCAGACAGCTGATAAATCATCCTTCCCGGCTTGCCCGCTCCTTAGCAACCAGCTATGAGGGGGGCCCACACTGTTTCTGGCAAATACCGCATGTGATACCGCTAACAAAACCCTGGTGATGAATATCAATTTTTTTTGGTCTCTGTTCCATTTGTGAATTGGACTTAAGAGCTTACCTCATTGTTTTTTGCCGATATTTACCGTCACATTTTTCATTTTGTGGTAAATACCGCATAATCATAACTTTTTTTTGTGAATTGGACATTTTTTTAACGCATGCGATAATTTATGCAAATGGGTCATGTCTATTTTGCCCTTAGGGTTACCTAGTTAAATGATATCACTTTTTATTTTTACAATTTTTTTGTTGTCGTTTTAAAGAATAAGCTTGCTGTGATGTACAGCAGTGTAATATGCTCTTGCAAATATACTTTCTCCATAAGCTGCAGTACGTCTAGACTTATATCTTGGCCTAGGAAGGTTTGATACTACATAATACCCCTGGGGTAAATTTGAGATGCAGTTTGAGTCTGAACCAATGTTTTGGTACAGTTGTGTGTTTTGCTGCAGAACTTCAACTGTAACTTGAATCTCTCTTCTGTTTATTCTATCACTGTCTTCCTAACAGTTTAAATAAACTGCTGAAAATTTACATTATAATTAAATTCTCTCAAAGCTTGTGTATATAAAAAGGAATAAAGAATGGTGTTCTTTATATACTGTATCATCTTTCCTCACTCCCCATCTTTTTTTTCCCTTCTCTCAGACTTGGATTGCAATTTTCCAGAGCCATTGGAATTAAACTACAGCAGATAGTAGTGGGGGGAATGGGGGATAAGTAAGATATATTAACTATTCTAGTGTAATTTCTGTGATGGTTTTTCTGCTTTACAGATGTTGGCATACATAAATCTGCACCATTCCGAGGTGAAGAGGGATCAGACTGTCCTCTGGGGTATAAAAGACTTAACAGCACTCATTGCCAGGGTAAATATACAGTTTGGTGTGCTTAACTAGTAAAGTGAATGTATTTACCAGGGATATGTTGTTATCATTTTATTGTCTTTTTCTATATTGTGCCAAAATATTAAACATCACTTTATAATTTGGAAGAAAAAAAAACATGTACAAGGATAAAATAATAGGTATTTATTAACCAGTAGTTCTGAAATGGAGGCACAAGTGTACATGTGCCTTAGACTCACACAATCAAGTGTGTGTGTGTTTGTGTCTACCATTTTCCATCTGCCTGTTCAAAGTTTTTTTAACTTATCTACATTCTCCGTTTCATCTGTATTTGGGGTGCAGTGTCATTCTGCGGCAATAACTCACACAGGCAGGTGCAGGCAGGTGCAATAATAAACTTGTATTGAAGCAATGCAGCACAGTTCACAATCCAGGTAGAAAGACTGCCCAACCAGGTATACTCACGGTTACAGCAACGTGAATAGAGCAGGTTCCAGCTGGAATGACAGCATCTGTAGAGAAGGGCAAAATGCAG
This sequence comes from Rana muscosa, assembly GCA_029206835.1. NCBI lineage: Eukaryota > Metazoa > Chordata > Amphibia > Anura > Ranidae > Rana > Rana muscosa. The sequence continues at coordinate 15,110,301 of CM055119.1, read as the reverse complement.
CCTGGCCATTTGCGACTCTTCGGGAAGATGTCCAGAGGAGATGCGACCCTAAGCTTTCCTCCTCTTCAGGAACCTTTTTCCTATCTCTGTCCCTAACAAATGGGGTACCTATCCCTGCACAACCCACTCACATAAAGCACGACAAACCCCAGGGGCCAGGGACTTAAATAGGCTCTGGCTGACTCAAGATGGCTGCCAGAGTCACATTGGGCAACAGCATCCAATCGGATCACTTCCTCAGCGACCCAGGAAATCATAGAGGAACCAAATTCCTCCCGACTTCCTCTCCAGCTACAGAGCCGATGTGGTTTAGCGCCACCATCAGTGGAGAAAATAAACTGCCCCTGCCTACACACTACCTTCTACATCCTTATTGCCCTAACAGTAAAGAACCCCTTACACAGTTTAAGATTGCATCGCTTCTCATCCAACTTCTTTGTCTGGCATCTCTTCTACAGGGAGAATAAGCTTAATGTTTGAAGTCATTCCTCATAACTTAGATTAGGAGGTGATCCTGACCCGCTTTTGAGTTATTATTTGCAGTTTAAAGTCAGACACAGCTGAGTAGGAAATTATGTTTTTACCCAAGCGCAAAGAAAACTAAAGGAGTAATAAACAGAAATGTAAACACCATTTCTCAATAAAATCCAGTTTAGAACTCAGACATTACATTAATCCAAACTGCTTCACAAACACAAGTCAGAAAAGTCAGTGAACAGTTTATTTGAATAGTACCTCGACTTTAAATTCTTTGTCATGTAATTGTCAAATGGCAGTGTCTCATGGGTGCAAAACTTTGAAGGTTAATGTAAAAAAAAAAAAAGATGAACTAAGCCTTTAAAGTAAGTACAGCACTTGGAGGGATGGGGCTGTGCCTTATACATTAACCAGTGGGTTGAATTTAAAAAAGTGGCAATTTGTCAGGAAAATAACAATGATGTCCATGGCAGGACTGTTAACAGATGGTATTGACGGGTTCCCATGCGCATGCGTGGTAGAATTGCTGTTTGGCGCATGCATGACAGATGCAATTCTTTGATGGCCTGTAAAAGGCTGCCCAGGATTCTCTCCTATTGCTGGATTGTCTTCAGCTCTCCCTGAGTTCCTGAACTTGCATCTGTTTTCTCTTATCTTGCTGTGACCCGAATTGTTCCTTGACCTACTCTGATCTTCTTCTGGCTCTGACCCCGGCTTATCCCAAGGACTACTCTTCTGCCTAAACCTGCCTGCTTGCCTGTGTATGACCCTGGCCTGTCTCAAGGACTTTACTTCTACCTGAAACCACCTGCTACCTGTGTATGACCCCAGATTACCCTACGGACTTGCTTCTGCCTGAACCCACCTGTTTACCTGTGTATAACCTTGGCTTACCTTACAGAATTGCTTCTGCCTGAACCCACCTGTTTACCCATAAATGACCCCGGCTTGCCACATCATCTTCTCTTAAAGCAGTTTTAGCTGATCACTAGTTTTGGAACCTCAGCCAGGCCTTTATTGAGTTCTTCGGATTCCCTACGCACCGTATCCTGTCACCACTCTTTAAGGACCAACTTAAGGACCAACCCCAGCACTCCAGCTACATCCTCAAGTAGTCTACAAGTAATCATCTGCTCAAGTCCTGCACTCGGCAGGACTTGAGCAGATGATAAACGGCAAGACGATAAATGGCAATTACAGGATATGAAGATTAAATACTCAATGGTGTTTCCCGCAAAATTGTGTGTTACGGATAGAGATGGGGTTCAGTTTTTTGATTCACCAGAAGCAGTCAATACATGGCTTGTCAATAGGCAGAAGTGAAATAGGGTAGGAGGATTGGAGATTGGTTGGGTGGAGTCTAGCTATACCAGGGATACCGAGCTTTAGAATCTACCTGTATATGATTGTTTTCGCTTTTTTGTCCCAGAGGGGGATATGGGAGGGGTCTTTTCTGCTTCCTGCTCTCGATATCCCCCATCCGGGATGACATATGTCGGAGATGACTACAGTGGGTCCCCAGTATGTGTCCCGTGTGGACAAGAGGTATGTAGGGGATTCTGTCCCTTTGGGGAGGGATACTCAGCTTTAAATGTTAGTTTACAGATACAGATGGAAGGGGGGTGGGGAGGGGTGTAGGATGGATGGGTGTTAGTATTAAAATTTATGTAGTGTGGGTTGAGATGACGACTGGGAAGGGGGAGGGTTGTATGCAGGGTTTTTTTTTTTTCTCGTTCTTTTCTCTCTGTTCTCCTCCGCCTGCTCCTCTCGCCTCTTTCTACTCTGCTTTGGCTTTCCAACCTTTTTATATGCACTTTTTCTTTCTGCTCTCATGTAAGCGCTCTCTGCGTTTGGAAAAAATGGACGGTCTAGGGAGATGGTTATATCTTTCGATTGTGAGCTCAAAAATTTTTAAATTAAAATTATGTCATGGAATGTTAGAGGACCAGGAGAAAGCAAAAAGAGACACGCGGTAAAGGAATTAATTAAATTCTATAATCCGGAAATAGTCTGTTTGCAGGAGACACATAAGGGGAAGGAGGATGATAAAATGTTTGATATATTTAAATATAAATATGGATTCCACTCTACATTTTCCACATATTCTCGAGGAGTGAGTATCTATAATTCCTAGTTCTATTAGGTTTACGTGAAATCAATGTATTAAAAATGTGGCTGGGCGATATGTGATGCTTCTTTGTACCCTAAATGAAAACATTTATTTTTTTGGTAAATGTGTATATCCCCCCCCCCCCCCCATATAAGGATGATGTTTTAAAAAAGGTTTTCGAAAAAATGGCACAATGGTTGGATGCACAGGCGGCTCTAGGATTTGTGAGGCCTTAGGCAAAACTAAGACATGAGGCCCCACTCACGCCCATAATAGCAAAAATAATGAAAGCGATCAATAAAAATAAACTGTATTAGTAGGGTACAGTATAGGGGAAGGGTAGGTGGACAGTACATGGGTCAGGAGGGTACAGTACTGGAGGGTAAGTGGACACAGTACAGGGAGCAGGAGGATACAGTACAGGGGGGAGCTGGAGGGCACAGTACAGGAGGTAGGTAAGTGGACACTGTATAAGGGCAGTAATGAATGTTACAGATATGGTCTCCTGAAGCAGAGCTACACAGGGAAGCTGCTCTCACAGATCCCACCTATTCTGTCAGGCTGTCACTGGGCTAAATCTACACTAGAATGACAACTCCCCCTCTACCTTCCCCTCCAGAGTTTTTTGCTCTCTTGCGGCACTTTGCAAGGGTTAAGGAAGGACCCTGAGGTGGAACATCTTATTATTGCTGCTGCTTGTGTGGGAGGGATGTGTACTGCACCAATCACATGGGATGAATAGGAGAGGAGGGTCAGCAGGGATTGGTGCAGCACACATCCCTCCCACACAAGCAGCAGCAATAGTAAGATGCTCTGCCTCTGGGTTCTTTCTTAGCCCCTGAAAAAATGTGAGTGGGGGATGGGGCTGGGAACCATGGGGTAGGGGAGTAGGAAAAGGGTTGAAAAAAGGGAGAGTGGGTAGGAGATGGGGGTTGGGTAAAGGAGAACTGGAGTGGTCAGGGGAGAAAGAAAGAAAGTTGGAA